>JADAZR010000023.1:0-696594 GCA_014872995.1 Diaporthe citrichinensis
TATTGTATTAATTAAAATAAATTAAAATAAATTTTAATATTATTTTTTAATTAAAAGTAATATTTAATATATATTAAAATCTTAACTTTAAATAATTAATTAATAAAATAACTTAACTTTAAAAAAGTATTAATATTAATAAGGATAATAAGAAATATTAAAATTAATATAATAAAGGTAATAATGCTTATTAAAATTAATAAGGGTAATAAGCAAAGTTGCCTATTTAGGATAAGGATTAATGTGGGATCTCCTTGAATATTAAGAGCTTGAATTCTTCAAGCCACTAAGAGCTTGAATTCTTCAAGCTACTAAGAGCTTGAATTCTTCAAGCTAAACTGTAACATAGCCATCCGAAGCCCTAGTATTGATGCCCAGCGGTTGTGCATGTGGCCGTGTCCGCGACTGCATCGCGGGTTGCGGGGGAGATCCAGCCATTTCGGTTGACACTTCTGTCCGTAGGCCCACCACGAGCAACGAGAATGACAATAAAGGCTTCTTCGAGACAGACAGGCCTGCGATTGTGGTGGAATGGGGGATTGACCATTTAACCGACACCGAGCGGCAGAGATCCCGTTCGGGGCCCCGGGCTGGGACCGGAAATCGAATTCCGTGATATCGCGGGATCATGGCCCGAGGGATCGGCGACTGCAGTATGCGCTACGCCTTATGCCCAGGGAAGCGGCATTCGACAAAGTCCCTAGTTGTTCATGTCCCGGTGACACCCTGACACGCACACTCACGATCGACCGGCTACATACCTTAGCTGCCAAGAACCACAGTAAAACGTGAGACACCAGAAAGGCTAGAGGTATACGCAAATCATGGTCTCAGTATCAGGTCTCACCCAATGGAAGCGCGTGCGACAAAAGTGCAACGGGTGCTCATCGCATGTGTAGTGATTCAATAGGAACCTGGACTAATCATACTGTTCACTTTCACAGCCGTGGAAGAAATCAGAATCCTGCCCTCACTGCTTCGGATCGGACGATATCTGCAATGTCCTCACTGAGGCTCCTCTCCTGTGGCTTCCAGCCCAAGAACTTCCTGGCCCGCTCGGCCTTGCCACGGGAGTTCATGCCCCAACTTGCAGCCTCGAATCCAGCCGACGAGTTGACCGCTTCATCAATAGACCAGGCTCGAAGCTCAGGGGCACCACCTTTGATGAACCCTTGCTTGTGAGCTTCCTGTCCAATTTCCAGCGACAGGTCGCCCCAAGAATGCTCGCCATTTTCAGTGAAAAAATATCCGTGCGCCCCCCAGATCTCAGCATCATTTTTCCGGGAAGTATCCAGCGCAGCTTCTACGAGAAGCCCGAAGACCCTGCTCAGGTCGTGCACGTGGACGTGGTTCCATTGAGAAAGACCCTTCCCGATGCGAGGGCAATACTTCTCCTTGAGAATAAAGGAAGTAAGCTCGTACACTTGGCGTCCGCGACCGGAGATGGGGCCCAGCCCTTTGCCATAGATTGTGGGCGGGCAAATGATAGCAGTCTTGACCGAGTCCACGTGCTCGGTGCCGGTGTTGAGAACGATCTCGTCGACGTTGCGGTGGAAGGCGGCGGCCGGCAGGGTCACCAGCTCGTCAACGCCGTCGAGGTCGTTGAACACCTTGTCGTCGTGTTCGCCGAACGTCTTCTTGACTTCGGAGTCAAAATAAGTCAGAATGCCGGTTCCACCCGTGTGCAGCCAGAACCCAGGGCGAGATGCAGAATGTCCCTGTATGAGGCCCTTGGCATGGCACTCGCACTTCCCGCGTGGTCTGATGAGTCGGCGGTATCTGGTCCGTGTCAGCGCCGCCGTTTTGGAGTAAGGATGGGTACTTACGGACGACGATATCAGCCCACGCCGCTTCACGCTCTATCGTTTCCGAGTCATCAAGCCCGCCGATGACAGCCCGCGCTTTTGGATACCTTGCAAGAACCTTCTTGGCCTTTTCTTCTGAGCGGATGAGGAGCGCAAACTCGAAATCGGGATGCTTCTCGTGCAGATGGTACAAGGCGTCACCCCCTATGTACCCAGTGGCCCCGGTGAGGAAGACTTTTACTACCATGGTGAATTTTGAGCGCTGTGTTAGGAGCAAAGACTGGCTGTGGTTGCTCTCTACGCTCGTTACAAAGTTAGCTCTATTTCAGCAGAGCTATGTTTCTTATACTAGATAACTGCTTCAAAATCAATGATGTCAATTGGCTTGCTGAATAATGACTAAGCGGTGCCCACGGGTCTCGAAACCCGCTCGATGGCTGCGGCTATAAGTGTCTCCACAGCATATAGCCATATGACCATCCTGGATGACCATGCGCTATCAACGCCGCCCTTTCACTATTTGATGCATGGATAGTATGTATGTTGCTAAGCGGTGGAAACGCATTATTATTTCCAAGGCGGATTAGTGCTGGATGTCTTTCCCAAGCAGATCCCTCCTCTTCTGACGAAAATCCCTGACAGGCAGGCACAAGTGCTGCCTCTGAATCTGGGCTGCATTGAGTCCCTATGGTTTAACTGATCCAAGGTTCAGCGTCAGGGTGCAACAATTAAGTAATGGGAAGACAATGAAGATTCCATTGTTATTCTCGTGTGTCATGCGTCTTCATAGGTGATAGATAAGTGATATTAAGCACTGTTCAGGATGGCAAAGGGGCGAGAGACAGGTCGGCAACTTTTCCCGCTGGACTCGTGTAAACGATTACAATTCCAGATTTGGAGAGATCGTCATTCACATGCGGCAAAAGTCCCGGGCTCGCATTCGTGTTGCCAAGGATGCTGACGGCGTGCTGACATTTTGGCTGACAGACCTCCAGTGGCTGACTTGTGGCAAGCCGGAAGAGGCGAGGCTGAAACGACTCGCCTCGCATCTGCAGCTGTGATTCCAGCCTTGTCATGATACCGGCGAGCGATGAAATGAGCTCAAATCGCCGTAGAAATGAGTATAAGACTCGAGCGGACGCCTCTTGACTTTCGATGAGATCATTATTATCTCCATCACCACCTACACCTTCTCTATTCGCACCAGCATCAGCACCCCGCAATCCCGAACATTAATCAGAGTCACTTCAAGTAAAGTCCTCACAATGCAATTCTTCAAGTTTTCCGTCTTCATGGCTCTTGCCGCTGCTGCCATTGCGACTCCAATTCAGCTCGATAGTCGCAGCCTGTTCGGTTGCTACAGAGATGTCGCCGCCACTCAGGTAGACTGTCTCGAAGCCTGCGGTGACACGGCCGCTACCGACTGCACCAATGCATGGTAAGGCGTTGGAAATATCACACCGGTGAATAACTTCATTACTGACTTCCTGGCGTTCACAGCTCTCTCGCCGCGACCCAAGGCTACCTCGCGTGCAACAAAGACTAAGTGCTTAAGAGGTGTGCGGATGGGGTGGGATAGGCGTTTGCATGACCGAGACTGAGACTGAGATACGACGGTTGCATTGAGATATTCACTTTACAGAACTATAGCTGTATCCATTCTTTATTTGATCTTGTCGGGCTTCACGTGCTAAAAGGCCAGTTCTCCCAAAGTTGGCATTAAGTCGGGTTGCTGCTCGGCACGACTCATGATACCGAGTTGTGAATACGGAGGACCCGTTGGACACTTCTGGGGCAACCGTTTCGCTGATTTCCGTTCCGAACTTGGACGGTTCGGTTCGCCCCTGATGCTTATATTTCATTCATAGATACAACGCCTCTGTTCTCATCAAGACAAACACGAAGTTGCCGTCTGCCTTGTAAACCATGCCTGCCTGCTGGGAAAGCTTCTTGGCGTAGTCGGTCTAGATAGATCTCATACGCCGGCATATACACCTGCACGAACGCAATGACCTGATCATCTGTCTGGCCGCTCCCCTTCACTACCCGTAGGGCCTCCTCTTGTTGTATCCTCCAGCGGTAAACATTGTGGAGATGCCTGGTGTCAAGGTGAACCAAGTAGTCAAACTTCTCCGGGCCCATAAAAGATTCATTGTACCTCCTGAGGTTGTCATTCACAACTGTGAGGTGTTTCAAGGCGTGCGTACGCATCAGCATGGTAGACAACGTGTCTTTGTCCACGATGGCGGTGTCGACTTGCTTTGAGGCAGCCCAGTGTTCCTCCAATCGATCGTCTGATATCGCCTGGAACCCTACGCACCAACCCTCAAATATAATAACATCAACTGGTGGGCTAGCAGACACGTGTTCCCATTCGGACTGCGGGACGCGGTCTCCTTCTCCATCAAATCTGCTCTTGTCGAACGAAGGCACATCGACGGCTTCGCCAGCCAGCAAGGACGAGAAGAACTGTTCGGCAAGAACCTCGTCGTGTGTTCCAGGCTGACCACGGTTGCGAAATAGTTTGTTCGATGAATTTTGGTCGCGGATCTTGATCAGGTTCTCGTGGGTATGGTATAAATCGTCAAGGGATAGGATTAGTGTTTTGAGTTGATGGGCAGAGCGCAACCTTCCCGCGAGGCTCTTCGCCCATGTCGACTTTCCAGATCCCTGCATCCCCGAGAGGCCAAGGACAAAGGGCTTCGGTTTGCCATCCTCCTTGTGGGTCGCATCCTTGAATGCGCGAACTTTTGGCAAGATGAAGCAACAAGCCTCGTCGATGGCAGTGGTGAGCACCGTCATATTTTTTCAGTTTGAGAGTGTGTTTGTACAGAATGGATGTCTGTATGCACGATAGGGACATCCGGCCTATATCCAGACAAGTGCACACTTTCCAACATTTACGTAACGATCCTTCGGATTCCATGACCCAGAAAATAATCATGACCGGCGTTAATAGAGGAAGTTGTGATTGGGGCGGACAAAGTCAAGTCCGGACATGTAGCTCTGGACACCCCCTCCGTGGCGATAGTGGAACGACTCAAACGGAGCAATGAAAAGCATGAGAGCTGCTTGTCTCGAGCGTCGAGTCGACTATTTGATCAGCAAAGTATCTTTCGAGACCATGACATTCCGCCCTCATCGACATTCCGCCTGTACAATCATGTCTGCTTCAGCTGTGCCCGTTGCCAAATCTTATACCACTTTGCCTCAGCCCCAACGACAGTGTGTAACTTAGCCATGCAAGCGTTTATATAAGCTTGGAGAGCAGCTTGCAAAGCCGCGGTCTTCGCTTCTGATTTGAGAAGAGACCTGTCCAGTGTGATCACAGATTCGTGGTGCATAACTAAGCGACAGCAATGTTCGCTGTGATGGGTTGGGATTGGAGATACAACCCGTTGCCCATTTGGGGCTTTGAAGTCTATCCAGTCTTCTATTCACTCATGGACATCATTCACCCATTGGTAACTCCGATTGGACCAACATAGCGCGTTCCATGGTTTCGTGACGGCTGGCAATGGACTTGTGCCGGAGTTCTAAGACAAGACCGTGTAGACGCACAAGTTTGGCATGGAACGTGAGGAAAAGTAATGGATCAACTTTTCCGGTCAGCATGTACCGAGGTAGGAAGACCAGGGGCTGCCTATCATTTGTTTTATCCTTTGGCGAGACCCGCGCCGTCATGTCCCCACGGGACCCAAACGAAGGTAAGCACACATCTGCGTCACTGTCGACGGCATCCAGAGGCTGTCCCAAGGCTTTGCATACCATTCTTTCTAAGCAATAGATGGACCACCAGATTAATTCTCGCATGACAGCTTCATGGAGATTGAAGTTAGAATACCGGGCAGGACATCGGTAGAGACCCAGGTAAAACTCCATTCGAATGATGATGCCACCAAGCCCAGATGCCATGTCGACCGCAGCATTGACACGGCAACTTCTTCAAACAATTCCAGCATCTCAGGTCCATGAGAACGGGAAAGCAGGATGCCAGCTCTCGAAGTAGCTCTCAGTCCATCTAGTCAGGCTGTCAAGGTCGACAGACGGTGACCCAGACCCTGTGTCATGGATGATCTCCTCAGACCGCCAGAATGGGGCGCGAGACCGTGTACCTGGAGTACTAGTAGCGACCAATTCAGGACCTGGCTCCACAAATTGGTCATCTTCGCCCGGGACCAGCTCTCCGCCGGCCTGACCACTGTTGATCCTACGATTCCCAGCGGCGCTGCGAGAAAGTACGTCATATACAATACGGATGAAATTAATGCCACTTCCACTGCCGATGAACGGAGGCAGCCTGGATTTGCCTCTACTCCTCATGAGCCGTATTTCCTGTGTCGCGTGAGAATGAGAGCTAGTTCGCCTGCTTTGGGATGGATGCCGAGACGGGTAGGCCCGCTCACCAAGCTTTGCATCACCCATGACTCTCTCCGGCAACTCAGGCTTCGTCATTCTATTCCAGGGCTCCCCAGTAATGATTCTTCAGGTAGTCGTCGGGGGTGCATTCGTCACCAGGTAATTCTAGATCAGAATGGTGCCGATCTCTCAGGGGCAAAGAAGCGTGAGCTGCGAGGGCGCCGGACTTGAAAATGTCCAGCGCCGGACTTGACATTGTCCAGCGACAAGCATGATCATAATGCATGATCAGGCCTTCCTCTTTTATGGACCCAACCCCCATTCAAAGTTTCCCTCCCCGCAATCTACAATTTCCGGGGGGACTGGGCCTGTTGCGGAGAAGTGGAGGGGGTTGCGATTTCTGTCCCTACTTAATGACTTTCTGCTTCTAAAGCTGAGTTTTCTGTGTTTAGGTCTGTCAGGTTTCACTCCGACGCAGGCAACTCAGTTATGTCTTCAAAGTCTCCATTTCTCGGCCTCCGCGGCCATGCGCTTCGGGCAGCTCAAATCATCTTTGTAGTTGGCCCTGGCTTTACCTTGTTTGGTTACAACCAAGCCGGCGTTGGGCCGCTGGCCACGCTTCAGACTTGGGTTTCCACCTTTCCTACGATCGATACCATCAACACAGAGGGCGCCCAGGAAGCCGTCAACTCTACACGAAAGGGTGCTGTCATCGCCTCGTTCCAGATTGGGGCTCTAATTGGCGCTCTCTCCTGCCTCTTTCTAGGAGATAGGCTTGGAAGACGAAAGACCATTTTCCTGGCCGCAATTTTGACCATCATCGGGGAGGTCCTGCAAGTATCGGCATACAACGTGATCCAGTTCGTTGTCGGCCGCGTCATTCTGGGTATCGGTGTCGGGCAGATCAGTGTTGCCATTCCTGTGTGGCAGGCAGAATGCTCATCGGCGGCGCACCGAGGACGCGATGTTATCACTGCGGGTATCTTCATGTGCCTTGGCTATGCCCTGTGCAACTGGATCGACTTTGGCTTCACCTTCATTCGCAACTCGACCCTCGAATGGCGCTTGCCTTTAGCTCTGTCCCTCGTACTCTCCCTCACGGTCGCCTGCGTCATCTTCTGCCTACCAGAATCTCCGCGCTGGCTCGTTCGCGTGGGCAAGGTCAAACAGGCTACTCGGAACCTAGCTGCACTGAAGGACTTGTCCGAAGATGACGAAGCTATCCGGACGGAGATTGCCCAAATTGAATCATCGCTCGAGTTCGCCACGGCCCGCAATAACTCACTTATGGAGATGTTCTCCAAGAACGATGACGAGAGACTGTTCTACCGTTTCTGTCTTTGTTTCGCACTCCAGTTTTTCCAGCAGATGTGCGGTGGAAATCTGATCTCCGTCTGTAAGTAATTCCAGAGACAAATTACCATTTTGTAGCGTCCTTTGGGAGAGGTCTAGCTGGGCCTGAGGCTTCTACGAGTGTATTTTTCAGAGAGCTAATACTTTTCTTCTCACCAGACGCATCGACAATCTTCCAACAAAACCTAGACCTCGGCACGAACCTCTCGAAGATCCTAGCATCATGCGCCCTAACATGGAAGTTCCTATGCTGTTTCTTGGCCTTCTTTGCCATCGACCGACTCGGACGCCGCACAGTCTTCATGATCAGTGGAGCGGGCATGTCGTTGTGTATGGCTTGCTTGGCAGTGACCGCAAGCTTTCCGTCGACCAATGAATCAGCTTCGATCGCCTCGGCATTCTTCATCTTCTTGTTCAACAGCTTCTACCCATTCGGCTTCCTTGGTGGCAATTTCCTCTACTGTACCGAGGTAGCTCCCGTGAGGTTGCGTGTTGCCATGAGCTCCGTGTCCACGGCGAACCACTGGCTGTGGAACTTTGTCGTTACAATGGTGACGCCCGTGGCTCTTGAAACCATTGGGTTCCGGTACTACATCATGTACGCCATCATCTCGGCATGCATTCCCGTCTCAGTCTTTTTCTTTTACCCCGAGACAATGAATCGCAACTTGGAGCTGTTAAACAACGTCTTCAAGGATGCCTCGTCTCCGTGGGACATCGTAAAAATGGCTCGAGATTTGCCAGAGGGCGAGGTGGCAGATGGTGACAATGATCATAGTGTAGCGAAGCAGAAAGTAGAGCAGAGAGAGAATGTTTGAAGAAGGAACGGAAGCATTTTCAGCTAATTCTGTGGCCGCGATGCACCTTCTTCAGCTATTATACTGAAGGATTGGGGTATAGCATGTCACTTGAGATTGCCGCACAAAAACTACTTAGCAATCGTGGCTTCATTCTGGATTATCGAGCATTTTTTGGAATTGATGCTTTTACAACAATATCGGAACAAATCTTTGGTCCTTTGGTATCCAGTGGAAAATGCTCACGGACTTAGGTAATCTAAACAAGAAGAGGTCAAGCGTTCAGATAAATTTGACACCCAACTTGTCGATGGATGCGCGCCAGCTCGTCCCTGTACACAGTTTACCGTTTCCTAGTCGGTGTAGGAGGCCACTTCCAGACAATTGGCTGTTTTAGTTGGAAACTCCAAACCATGGTGGATATCGAACCTACCATCATGCGGTGGATTTTAACTGCTCCTGCCCGGAGTTTTGTAATCCCTGTGGATGCAATAGGGGCAACTCGCTTTCGAACCAGCCCTTCTCACCTCCGGGGAGTACGATGCTCCATTATTAGTAATGGTGTCTCGGGCTTGATGGCTCGTAGCGCCGAATCCACTATGTAAGATTTATCGTCATGGCACCCGAGGTCGACCGGATGGCCTTGATTCGAGCCCGGACTTAGACAAGTCCGCCCAAACGACGCTGCGAAAGGACCCATCCTAATACAGCCTTTGTCTCTAGTCTGAGAACGGATATTGTGGGGCAAGATTTGGATATCGCTGGAGAAATGATACAAGATGTAGTTATGTAGAAAGCCACCACTAAGCGAATAAAGAATGAGAGTTTACTCGTCTTGATTATGGTATCGAATCAATACACAAGCCGTCCATATTCCCAGCATGGGCTCCCTTGCAGATAATCATCACTTCAAGGCAAAAGTCGGCATCAATGGATTTGGTCGTATAGGTATCGGCTCCTGTGTGACTCCAACAGGGTTGTAGTAGCTGATCACGGAACAGGTCGCATCGCACTTCGCCAATCCCTCACGAGAGACGATCTCCAGGCCGTGGCCATCAACCATACGTGTGCAACGACCGACGACCTCATATATCTCATTAGGCACGATACGACACATGGCCTTCTGAGAGACGAAATCGACATCAAACAACTCTCTGAAGACACTATATCAATAAACGGAAGGGTGATTGCACTCTTGTCAACGCGAGACATTGCGCAGTTGAACTGGCACAAGCTTGGAGTGGCCTACGTGCTGGAATGCACGGGCAAATTTACGAAAGTTGACCAAGCTGCTCGACACATCACCGAAGCGCAGTGCAAAAGAGTTGTGATATCGGCCCCGAGCGCGGATGCTCCCACGTTCGTCTACGGGGTGAACTCCGAAGGCTACAATGATTCTGCAGTCAATCAAGTTATATCGGCTGCGAGCTGCACCACCAATTGCATCGCGCCTATACTGAAAGCTTTGAACGATAGCTTGGGAGTCTCCCAGGCTTTCCTCACAACAGTACATGCCGCAACCCAGTCGCAGAACATCCTCGATGGGTACAGCAAGAAGAACAGAAGGCTGGGTAATTTCTCGGTTCCAATGGCGATTATGTACTTCCCACTAACAACTGTCAAACTTCAGGGCGGAGCGTTTTCAACAATATCATACCTACAACCACAGGAGCGTCCAAGGCTATACCTGCCGTGATCCCTGAGCTTCACGGAAAAGTCAAGGGTATATCCATAAGGGTTCCCACGTAAGAACCGTTGCCCCAAACCGATAGTTCGCTCTAGTGAAAAGCAAGGAGACTCTACTAACAGGTGCTACGCTGAAATATAGATCGGATGTTTCGATGGTAGACCTTACCGTGGCCACCAGCAGACCGTCCTCGCTATCAGAAGTTCTGGGCATCTTTGTCCGGGCATCAAACGGAACGATGGCGGGAGTGCTGAGTGTGAGTGACCAGGAACTAGTCAGCAGCGACCTCCTCGGTAGTCCCTTTAGCACCATTGTCGATAGCAACGCATGCTTGGAACTGAACCCACAGGTGATTTACCATCAACCAAAGACCACTCCAAGGCACTATTACTTACTTGTTTTGATTAAATGCAGTTTTACAAGATCATCGCGTGGTACGACAATGAGTGGGGTTATTCCAGCCGTCTTTTAGACCTGGTCTCGATGATACACTGCAAAGGACAACAGGATTGATAAGATAGGTCTTGTCTTCTTCGTATCGTGAAACATCCAATAGACTCCGTGTTCGTTGCTGTGCCTTGAAACCAGGGTGTCTTTTTCAAGTGTATTGCCAATTCTATGTGTGAAAACGTAATCACTTGTATTGATATAGGCAGGTACTTCGAATCTCCACAGCTCACACGGCTGGCCTTCTCGCAGTTACAACCCGGAACCGGGCGTAAATTCTGTCCAATCCCAAGTCAACCCTGCGGAATTCGTCGACGACACGAGCCGCATACTTGACTGCCCTCTCTTCTGTCCAACCTAGTCCTTTCACAAACATCTCTCTCGTCATCACTGGCGCACCAGCCTCGATCATCTTGCAAAGCAGATAGTCCATCTTTTGCGTGCGGTCGTCCTGCTTCCCACCTCCATCGGGAGCCCAACCGCCCAAGGGGACCTTTCTGTCTGAGACTATCACTTCCGAAAAGCCGGCATCGCGGAGTGCATCCGGTAGTCTTGCGGCATAGCCATGGTCGCACCCAAGTGCCGCGGCGGCTTCGACCGTCGCGCGATGCCATTCCACGAGCAGAGGAATATGCGGACCCTCGCCAGGATTCTCAGGCTTCCCAGCCGCATCATCCCTTTCAGATACCATTGGATTCCAGTACTCGCGAATCTCAAATATGCCGCCCGGTCTCAGGTTGTCGAAAACCTGTCGCAGCATCTCAGCTGGGTCCGGGACGTTCAGGAGGACCTGCCGGCAGTGAACCAGGTCAAATGGCCCCGCTGCTACGCCCTCGGTTGGCCAAGCAGCCATGAGGTCCTGCACGGCGAAGTGGACATTTTCAGGCTGTAGTCCATCGGGCTGGGGGGCAGGGATCCCAAGGTCAAAGCCTACTACCTGAATGTCCGGATGTTGCTGTGCAAATTGAATTGCCCAGATGCCCGTGCCCGTTCCCACATCGGCAACGCGGAGGTTGCCCTCACTTCCGAATCGTTGCTGATAAGAACTAGGAATTTGGCTCACTAGAAGGAAACCATCTTGATCAAGCAAGGACAGCTCGTGTTGGATGTTGAGACGTGCACTTTCTGCCCCAACGCCTGGGGCAGGAAGAGGGTAAGTATTGGGAGGCATTCTTTGTTGGTGAATAGTTGTTTTTGATGTGGAGGACAATTGATGGAAACGGATAGAGTGGAAAGCCTGATAGTGTATATGTGTAACCCAGGAGATGGTAGAACCTGCCCGAGAGGGATGAACGGTAGCATAGCGGAGAGGGAGGCACCTTCTAAACAAGCAGTTTCTCCCCGCAACCATCGGTCAGACGCATCAGGCGGAGTTAAATGGGAACTGACAAAGTATTTCTGTACTTATGTACAACTCTTTTGCTGTCTAGAATCCGGCCTCATTTCTCCGCAAGCCTTCCAAGTCCGAGATATTCGCGAATGGGGAATGCCAACCACTGACCGAGACTTCATTGATGCCAAGGCCAGCGCTCAACTGATGCTGAAGGGAAGTGGGAAAAGGTTGGATATTTTCAAACACATGAAGGTGTTTGGGATGGTGATCCTTCTAGCCGACTCGAGTCCCTGCACCCCGTACCCAGAGTCCAGGGGGACGGAGGTGGTAGCAGAATGGAGATTAGCGAGGGAGACAAGCTATAATCATGGCAACCTACCGACATGTTCATGGAGATCGTACCCATTTGACTGGTCGAACAAAATCCTGATCGCCACCTGGACATCAATACTGGTCGTGTTATAGTGAGCACCCAGGCGGAGTTCAATAGGATCGAGGCATAAGGATTAGCACCTCCACGATTCACACACCAACCACAAGGTTTATGGTTATATCTATTAGGTGGTGTGGTTTTTTCTTCCTTAAACCGTTCAGATACTGGGCTCATTAAGGTCCCTTCATACAGTGGTGAACGCCCAAATGCCGAGCGTAAGATGACATACAATACCGATAACAGTAGGTTGGAAATATGATTGAGGCGATAGGCCCATGATTTCCATCAATACCAGACAATTCCCCATCGAATGAAGAACCTATTAGTGGGTTTTTTTTAGTCTAGAATCTATTTCCTGTTCGATATGTGAGCTGGTAAGTCGAGTAGTCAAGAACCTTGCCTTAACTGTGTATGGTACTTTTGCACACCTTCTGGCGCCGGAGGAAAAGATACATGCAACAGATAAACTTTTTTTCGAGTTCAGAATCTACTTTCTCGATGATCTGTGGGCTGGTAAACCGAACATTCAACAACCTTGTCTTAAATGTGTACGGTACTTTTGCACACCTCCTGACACTGAAGGAAAAGATTCATGCAACCCACCCTCGCTGAATCGAGCCTAGTGCATGGAAGATTGGGGGCGGGCCAAATGGCAGGCTTACACATCCATCCCATGGTCAACAGGCTTTTTCTGCTTATTTCATTGGATGATCCTTCACTTTCAGCAAAACTCTATGCATTCAAGGTGGATCGTGTATTGCGCGAGGCTTATCGCTGGTCCAGAGGTGATTACTGCACACTGAAACATGCGCAGCCCGATTTCGTGGTTTTCACATCACTCATCAGGCTACGCTATTCATAGAAATGGCATGCCGTTGCGGAAACGAAGGCTCGTTCCAGCAAGAAGAAATTCGCTACGAGACTATTTGTGACCGGGGAAAGCTGCGTCTGAACAGGTGACTGAATATATAAAGCACTTGCCATTCTGTTGCGTGTCTCAACAACTTTAGACAATCCTCATTTGACGTATTTCGTTCCACAACCCCAAGCTACAATGCCCACAGAGCTCCAGAGCAGAGTCGCACCAGGTTCAGGTACTGCCTCAGCCTCCCAGGGCGGGCCGGTACAAGACGTTGGAGTCGATTTCTTCCCTCATCTTCCCAAGTACTCGAGTCCCACTACCGGACTCCTCTCGATGATCCCTAGCTCCTGGATCCCCTACGCCCAGCTCATGCGTCTTGATCGACCTGCTGGCTTCTACGCATTCTACATACCTTATCTCATCGGCATCACCTATGCAGCTTGTATCACAAAGGTGCCACCGAAGATGTCGGTGACGATACGGTTGGCGTCCGGTCTTATCCCCTTCAACGTGCTGTTGCGCGGTGCCGCATGCACGTGGAACGACATTGTCGACCAACGGTTTGACCGCCGCGTCGCTAGATGTCGACACCGCCCCGTCGCTCGCGGCGCCGTCTCGACGCACCAGGCCCTCGTCTTCATGTTCGCACAAGTCGCCCTGTGGGGCTACTACCTCTCAAACTCCGGTCTCTTCCCGCCTCAGTGCGTGCCGTACGCGGCTACCTCACTTGCACTATTTGTGGTTTATGCTCTGATGAAGCGCGTCACGTATTACCCTCAACTCGTTCTCGGGGTCGCATTCGCGTGGGCGTTGTTTTTCTCCGTCGCAGCACTGGGTGATCCCGACACACCACGCCATGTCATGACGCGTGGATCAACACTGGCACTCTTTGGCGCTAATGTTCTGTGGACCGTGACGTATGATACGATATATGCACACCAAGACATTGCAGACGACGAGCAAGCCGGTGTCAAGGGGATGGCGCTTCGATTCCGAAACTCGACAAAAGCACTTGCCAGCGTGCTGACCATCGCAAAGCTGGCGTTGCTCGGATTTTGTGGTATATATGCGGAGTTCAGTGCCATTTATTTCCTCGGCACGGTTGGCGGAGTGTCAGCTGCTATGGTATACTACATCTGGGATGTAGATTTAGCCAATCCTGAGAGCTGCGGGCAATGGTTCCACAAACAATTCTTCCTCGTTGGGTCTGCTTTCATGGCTGGGATGGCTGGAGAGTACCTCAACAGGCTATTTGTTTAGGGCACCACGAACTGAACGAGCCTCGGGTATCTGTCCTTGGTTCGATATAATCCGGATCAAGATCTTGGACACAACCAAATCCCTTGGTGTGCGACACTGTTGGTTACGACTGGGTTCAAGTATGACGAGCAATAGCCGTGGCGGCTTTGTGTCTAGACACCTCGAGGTTTCGAGGCCATCGCGAAATCTTTGGGTTAAATTACTCTAGGAAGACAGAACACTACATGTCAAAATTCTCACAGTCTTGCGACGAGTAGGCCGAATATCCAACCAATCTGGTGTTTCTCTCGGAGTTTGAACATGAAATCTCCTCCCATTGATCAGAAATCATCGGACGTATATTGATATAAATCATGCCACACGTTTCCTTATTCGTAAGACACTCAAATAAAACGTGGTCAAATCATGATGTACAAGTCAAAGGCTGGCACAAAACTCGAGGTTGTTTACAGCTCAATGTCCATCAGCTGCTAATTGTCACTTTCATGTTTCCAAACATCCAGCAGATATTGACCCTTGCCTCCAGGTTAAACACTGTGCATCAGAGTGGTCCAGGACCGCTCTAAGTCATCTCATGTATTTCTGTTGGAATGCCTGATGCCTTCATCACCAGTCAGTATCAAAAAGCCATTTTTCAGAACAGCTCGAAATCCTGCAGATCGGTTTTAACACCTGGAATATCATTTTTACCCTTGTAATATACAAAGGCGGTACGGTACCACCATGCCAGTCCCTACTTGTTTTGTCCTAGTGCGGGTTGCCTTATGGCCCTCCGTAAGCCGGCCATCGCTCCTGACCAACGTATCTGAAATTGCCTTGCGGCTTGCGAACCAGACAGGGGCCTGCCCTGGTTACAACGCGGTGATGGTATCCCACATTCACATAGGAAGTCTACCAACAGTAGATGCGATCGTCAGCCAAAGCCTAAGCTCAGGCTTTATCGACGTTAATCTTTCTGCAGCAACCCAATCTCGAAGACTTGTGCCGAACCCCTCGAGGCATGTGCCCGCCGTCAACCTGTCACACAAGAGTCTCCAAAGTCCCCCCACCCAATACATAAAGTCCAGACCGCCCCGCCTTCGGTGCCACATACGAGCACACCCAGATGCGTCAAACTGCAAGTCGGATAGCTCCCCCGCGCACGCAGCACACAAGCTAGCCCACTGTTTTCGATTGCTCTCCTTTTCAAGGGAGGATCGGACATCAACACCGTACCATACATACACAGGCAACGGATAAGAGTAAATCTATCCTATTTTCGGGTCAATACTGGTGATGGCGCAGACCGATACCCCAAACGAAGACCAGAGTCTGAATCCCACGGCCGATACACCTCCGTCCATCCAGGGGCACCTCTTGAACTCGGCCCCTACCGACGCGTTTGTGGAATTTGTTCAGCGGGAGAAAAAGGAATACGAAGGAAGAGATGGAAGCGGCATGGAGCAACACTACATACCACACACTGAACTCCTTACATATTGGACAGATGCGAGGATCCGGGAGGCATGCGAGAGCTATTCCGAGGGCATTATTACCAGCGTCGACCTGATCAGAGACCAGTACATCCGCGTATTTTCAACCTTAGTCTACATAGGGAAGTTGTCTTATTTTCCGGCCTTCCAGCAAAATGACCTTTGGGACGGAAGATTTCCGAACACAACTCTTCCAAGCTTTTGGGCATCGGCGCCTTCCTATAGGTCCATGTTCAACGGCTTCAAAGACCACCAGTGGATATTCTTCCCTGTGATACTTGACCGAGAGAGCCTTGACAGTAGTTGGCTGCCGCCCGAGCGAATCCTCCCGATTCGCATCGAAGAGACAATTAGGTCACAGTTGCATAGCGAGAGGGCCGCCATCACAAAAGTCCGGTTCCATCCATCCTGTAACAGTCTAGTCAAGGTATGTTGTAGCAGCGAGCCCGGCCCCTGAAAGTTCTTTCGTTCTATTTTCAGACGCTGACTTCAAATTTATATGACAGAGTGACGGGACACAAGAGTCGAACCCACCCTACATACTCAAAACATATCACGGTCAACAACAAGAGCAACACTATCAGCACGAAGTGAAGGCGTTTGCACGGTTACTCCACAACCCGGCGTCCACCGAGCATGTCGTCAAATGCTACGCTACCTTCCAACACGGAGAAACCTACAACCTCGTCATGGAATGGGTCGCGGGAGGTGACCTGCTCCAGTACTTCCAAAAGAGACGTCCACCACGGACTTCCGAAGAGATCTTAGACTTCTGGGAGAGCCTCTCAAAGTTGACTGTTGGCCTGCATCGCATGCATCAGGTGATCCTCCCATGGGAGTCTGCACGTCAATACCAGCTAGTGCATCAGGACATCAAACCGGACAACATCCTACTCGATATACGTTCTCGGTCGCGACCGTACCAGTTCTCCCCCATAATTGCCGGTCTTGGGCACAGCCACATTAGAGATATCGGAGCCGACACATCCGATATCCCTGCTATCGGCCGTAGGGGCAACCAAATGTACTGTGCCCCTGAGTCTATCCATCATCCTGGCTTCAGACGGAATGGCCCTCGTGGCATCAAGTGGGACGCCAACATTTTTTCAGCCGGAGCTCTCTTCAGTGATGCTGCATCATGGATTGCAGAAGGCGAGGATGGAAGAATCAGATATTGTCATCGTCGCCGGAAGGAACTGGAAAGCGTCAAGGGTTTCGCCGACAGTGGTTATGAGACTGCCTTTCACGACGGTGTTGAGCGGCTCGCTTCCGTCGATGCGATGCATCGTGATATTCGACGCATTGTTCCTTCTCACGACAGGATGACGCCTCGTGTGTTGGATATAATCGAGAAGCACATGTTGGTCTCCCCCAAATATCGTTTACAAGCCGGGCTTCTCTACAGAAAGTTCGAGACGGAAATTCAAGCCGCAAAAACAGAGCTTGCGAATCAGCCAGCTTCGCCAAAGCACGATTCTCAGTTCTCTGAGGATGTTCTACAAACCATACCAGAAACAGAACCGGATTCCACCCTCGCAATGCAAGACGCAGCCAATTGGCAGAAAGCGATGAAATCGGAGGGTCAAGTCAGTTCGACACAGAAGAAGATGATCGAAGAACTAATTCAGAGTTTGAGACGGCGCGACCTCCTAATCTTCATCGACGACACAGAATCTATGAGGGAGCACTCAGTTGAGATTGAGGGCGCGTTTAAGACCCTTGCTTACATGGCGAAGACCATGGACCCTGATGATGTGGAGTTAAGCTTCTCTTCGAAGCCACTCGATGTCATCAAGAGTAAGAAGACGACCCTGCTTCTCGATGAAGTCAGGAACCACCTGAGCAACCATCTGTCTGTCAAAGGGAGCATCGAAAGCAGCCTAAACATTTTGATCAACGAGAATATCATGGAGCGTCTCCCGGTCTCTGTCCCCTTGCTTGGGCATGTTCCAGCCTGGTTCAAGCCTATCACCGTCTTCGTGTTCACCGACGGCAAATGGGGCGACGGAGTTGAAGTCGGCAATGGACTGACTAAGCCTATCAGCAAATTGATGCGGGAGATGAAGAAACGCGGCCTAAACATAACACACGCGATGTTCCAGTTCCTCCGATTCGGAGACGATGAAAAAGGAAGGGAGCATTTGGACCATCTGGACAACTTTGGAAAGAAAGAAAAGTGGTTAGTTCCCGTCCTTTCTGACTTCCGGTTCAATGGCTCATTTACTGATACGCCTTGCCCCAGGGATATTGTTGATACACAGGACATCCACGGCGATGTGTACAACATGTTTCTTGCCGCTCTCACCGATGATGATGTCACGGTTGTCCGTGAAAAGATGAGCGAAATTGGAGAACTGGGGCTGGCTATTCCTAGAGATAAATTCTCGAAGGAGGAAGCTCTTGCGGAAGATAGCCACAGCCATAAAATCCGGAATGAGGCGATATCTGCTGGAGCACCCTCAGGTGGAAAACGACCGAATTCGCATTCAAATGCTAGCTCAGAAAGCTTTCAGGATTCTTCTCCTTCTGCTTTGCAACACGACAACTCCGTCCAATGTCTTCAAAGCTTTTCGGGAACGCAAAACAAGCAATCCACAGCTCCCAGCACATGGTCTCGCGGTTCTGCACTGGATCGAGATGACCAGTGCTCTGACCCTCCGGGTATCAATGGCATTTGCCAACCCAGTCCATGGTCAAATCAGGTTAGCGATGATATCGATTCAATTGCGAGTATACCTGATTCGATCGGCTCAACAGCTTCGGAGAGTCACTCTCTAGGACAAGTTGGTGTCAACTATATCGTCGCAAAATTTACTCAGTGCGACACAGAACTTCTCACTTTATATACGGAAGCTAGTCAAAAGCTGACACAGTCTCGATTCGTGGACAACAACCGGCGTCTTCTGAAATGGTTCTATCTGGAAATCGCTCGTGAAGTACAGACGGCGCCGCAAGCGGAAGCTGCCTCATTTCTCAAGTCTCGAAGAAGGAGAAAAGCTATTTCTTCAGATATTTTCCAGACAATGATCCCCGATGATGGGATATCAGTACGTCTTGTGCAGGACAAAGAAGAGCTTTCGAGGCTCGACCAGTATCTCGATAACTTGGTCGACCGTCGGGCAACAGATCAAAACATGGAGGAGGAACAGGAAGGCTCGAGTGACGATGACTCAGAGACCGGGTTGGGTCTTCTCGAACCATCCCCGGGTGCTAGCCTTCTTCAAGCGACAGGAGACTTCTTGGTTACAAGCCAGGCATTTGCGTCATACAAGCAGCGATTCCATGACTTCATTCGCCCGAGTCACGGAAAGAAGCAGGAAACTGCTGGACCTCTAGCTCATACTGCCACCACCCCCGATCCTCGATTGTCATTTTCCCGAGGAAAGACAGACGTGGCTGCAGAATCAAAACTAGCCTTTTCGGAAGAGAAAGCCTTGAAGGAACAAGTTCCTGTGAATAATAGTGATCAAGATCATGACAAGGCGATATCTGCCGAAGGACCTCCAGTCGAAGAAGAGTCAGACCCCATCACATATCCTACCTCTGAAGGCTTTCAAGAGTCTTCTCCGTATGCTTCGCAAGATTTCGGCCTTGACTTATCTGCGGAAACAATCCCTATATCGACGAGGGCGAGAAAATGGATTACTGACAGAATTTGGCCGCCTCGAGATGGATCGCAACGGATATGGTATCTATGTGTGAGTATTCATTTCTGTGCCCTTCTCCACAAGTAACCTCGAATACTTACGATTTTGCTTTTCTTTCTTTTATAGGGATGTGGTCGGCACACGTACATCGATGTGGAAGAACTGGAGTCCGGCGGTGCCCTAGAAACCGTCCGGCAAAGCATTATCAGTAGTGCGGCAGCGGTCAGAGCACGCCCAACATTGCCACAGTATGGTGAATCCAATCCCCGGCAGTCGAATCTTGCGACGCCATCACCAGTTTACTCAGGTTCGAGTTCCTCCCGAGGTGCCCAAATGACACCGTCTCGAACAACGGCACCAAGCCTCCCAAGTCTGCCCACCGGCGGTGCCATACCTACCATAGGGCTAGCTTCCACCGAACCACAGACAATGCACTTGCTAGTCTGTATCAGCGGGAGAGAGTTCGAGGCCTTGCCTAAAGTTCGGCACCTCGAAATCACTGAGAATTGGAATGACGGTATGCTTCTGGGAGGGTTGCTAAGGGAATACGAGCAAGCTCGCCAGGGACGCCATTGGTCAGTCTCATTATTGCTGCCATCACTACCAGAATGTTTGTTGCAGTCCTCACTCGCCACGTCCCTACGAGAGAGTCAGATACTCTCCTTCATACGTAATTCGTCCGTATGGGCGTGGTGGTTCAGATTGGCCCCAGACGGTGGTCTATGGGCTCCTTTATATCTACCTAGCACTGCCGACTTCGTCAAGGTAAGCTTCATTTAAAAAAATCACAAGCGTCAAAGGAGGCAAGTTCTAACTGTTGATCATTGCAGTTCCAAGTAGTCTCTCAGACTGCGGCACAGGAGCCCGTTCCTGACCAGTTCGAATGTGGTCAATGGCCTTCCTCGGCGAATCCATGGCCTTACTGTTATAAGCCTGTTCCCATGAGACGTACTACCATGAACATCCCATTGTGGCACGAGCTTAGGTACCCAGGACCTCATCTTGGATGCCAATGGTTTAACGCTGCGGCTAAGAAACTCGATGGCCGGCTCTTCAATGCCCCATTACCAAACGATTGTATACCAGACATTGTGGGTTTTGGTATTCGTGTTAATGAGAGGCTCAACGATGTCTTGATCCTTTGGTGGTCTTGGATTGCGATTCTGGGTACGGGAATATTTGTCCTCGTATACATCAAGTGGACAGGCGACCATTCTTCAGCATTTAGCTTGGGAGCGTATTTGGTGGCGGCTTTCACGGTCTACATTCAGTTACAGTATGCATGGTGGAGACGGAGTTAAACGTGTAGTTGAAATTATTGTAGCGAGATACCCCTTATTTACCCATCTTCGACTGGTTTGTGAACGCCTTTTTCGAGATCGAAGACACGAGGTTATGCTGGGTTATGTGAATCTAGTTTGTTAAGTTTTAACCATCAGATCTGTACCTCCTTTCAGGTGATTTTCAGCAAGGTGTCAGAGAGATGTTTCCTTGATATGTACACGACAGTATCGCGGTATTCAAGCGCCTAGCTATATCAACGAGTCTCTACCTATGTTTGGACATTCCCGATTCGGTCCGACCATTTGTCAGCGCCTTTACGCATCTCACGAACCGTAAACAAGTTTTGGTCATTCTTTTGCTGATGAGCATCAAGGCGTCGAAGCAAAGCTAACATTTTTAAGGAACAATTCAGATCATGCTTTTTGGTCCTCTCGTGAAGTCGTAATAATAACCCAGTGTCCATCTAGTCAATATTCTTCATTCTGTTTGTGATCATTCCCATACAAACCTCAGCAATAGAAAGCCATTTGCGCCTCAAACACCTTCTGGATCAATTGATGGTAATGATCGGTGTCGTCGTGATGAAGGATCGTTCTTGCTTGTCTGCTGCTGACCTCACCCCACTGTTGAGCGATGCAACAGGCTGCGTGTAAAACACGGCATCCAACGCATCGTTCCCGAACCGCATTCTTGCCTCTTCCATGCTCCATCCCTGCTTCTTCGCGATCTGCCCCAGGCGGAAGACAAACTCCTTTATCTCATGCGCGTAGGACTGCCGCACGTAGTCTATCATCGGCTGGCCTCGAACCTTGAAATTGTACCACTCCTTAGCCCAGTGTGGCCTCGTGAGGAGGTACTCCCCGCGCGAGTCCTTGAGGTCCATCCAGTGGTCGAGGACCTCCTGAGCGTAGTCCTGCCACTCCTTGCCCCGCATATTCTCCAGCGTCAGGATCTCGATCGAGGCGCTGCCGAGATTGTGGCCCCGGAACGGCGCCATGATCACCTGTGAGGGGCCCGTGATGCGCATCTCGAGTGGCATTCGCTGGGGGCAGGTGTCTTGGTACTTGTATGCCGTGAGAATAGCGGCCCACCACGCGCGTTGCACGTTGCTGAAGTCAATTTCGTCTTCGAACTTTGCCTCGGAGAGAGGAACTCCCGACTTCGGAAGCAGGGGTATCTGCATCTCGGTGTCTAGCACGCGGACATTCTGAACCGCTCGACGGAAGTGCAGGGCGTTGGGGAGCTGAGTCTTGATGGCTGGCTGGTCGTCTGTGACCTCAGGCATCGCGTAAAGTGCCAAGGTAGACATCAAGGTAGTCTGCGTCCATGCAAATGTGTGTTGTAGATCCGCGATGGCATCTGACACCTGCAAGACCTGGGCGGCGACGGTCTGGAACCACTGGATGACCACGGCGGTATCGCTCGGATACTCGATCTCTCCTACTGGGTCATCCGTTGTATTCCAGCAGTTGACCCAGACCTTGGAAGTGTACGGGAACCAGAACCATTCCGCGTAAAAGTTGTTGCGGGCCTTGTCTTCAAATGCGGCCTGGGCTTTGGCGCGCTGCTCCTCCGTCATGGGTGTTTCTGGTCGGAGAACATGCGGTAGATCTTCGGTCGTCATTCCTGGCGGGAGTGGGATAGCCTCGGTTATGTGAAGCTTCTGTGGCCTCATTACTGCATAAGTCATGGGCATCATCTCCAAGGTGATGTGGGTAATGATTCCGAGAAGCCGCCTTCATGAGATCGGGATCTGTGTCCTTGCTGAGCGTTTGGATGTTTCCATTGACATCAACGTATTCAATTGCGTGAACGAGGTCACTCAATGTTGTATGACTCCGGCCTGCACCGTGGCAGATCGGGGCGTTGGATCCGCCAAGCGTGATCTCGACTATGATGGCATTCAACGGGAGTGTAGATGCCAAGTTTCCCTGCCGACTATTGCACCAGCGCCTCAATTGTTGGTTTGTGACGGCTGTTCCCACGCGCACCAAGCGGTCCTTCCCAGCTTCAGGAGTGCTCTGAAATGTGATCGCGTTAAGTTCTGTTGGACAATCGCCGATTTCTGAATCTGGCAGGGATTCGATATTCGGGAGCACAGCGGCTTTGTGGAGGTCCAGTGTGGAGATCAAAATCTGTCCGTTCTTGCCATCTATTGGTGACCAGGAGTGTCGGTATCCTGACGCGCGAACATTCATGTCAAAAGTCTTCGCGTACCGCACAACCTGTTGGATTCCGTACGAAGTGGTGGGGACACAGGTGATTTTCGGAACATTCTTTACGGTGCGACCCCAGTTCTGAAACTCCTTGTCGAAATAGGCTGGGACCTTGTGCTTGTTGCTGGGATCATCATACACAGAGAAGTTGGTGTGAGGATGGATCCAGGAGTGCACGGTGTTGGCTGCAGACTTGACTTCGTCGACAATGTGGTGGACAAGTTCACCTGCACCTGAGTGATGTTTGGCGGACAGCTCTCCTCCGCCGATGAAGCCGTCTGGCTGGGAATCAAGATCCTCAAGCTCTTTCCTTGCACCTGGTGAAAGTCCGATATGAAAGTCTTTACCAACTTTGGCAGCTGGCTCTTGGTCAACCACGAAACGGTTTATAAGTTGCTGCTCCTCATCGTTGTACATCTTCAATACTTGAGAATACGATCCTTCGGTTGTGGAGTCTTTGAACACCCTTATCAAGCGACGTATCAAGTCCTCCTTGGGCGGTGTTTTGATGTCATCACTTGCGTACTCGTTTAACAGCTTCGCGAGACCAGGGAGTTGCTCTGAGTTGCGACTTTTGTCATCACCAATGAATCTGGCCAGTTCAGAGAGCCGTTGGCGAGAATCGACATATCGCGGGTTGGGTGGAGTCTGGAAGGCCATTGTGGCAAATGATACTGATAGTTTAATGTGTATCTTCAAACTTTCTCAGAGTCAGGTATGTGGAGTGAAGTCAACAGCGGCACAAAGAAGAAACAGTCAGGTAAACCGCGTGGTTTATATTCAGTGCTCATACAGGTCTCCAGGTTGCCGTTACATGCCACTTAGACAAATCGATGCTCACACCACACCATATTCGGGTAATCACATGCTTGACGGCCTTTGACAGTTAACGGTGATATGACCCAGCTGTCGACTAAACACCTGGGTACTTTCCGCGCGCGGGGCAATTATGTCGAGCAGGGGACAGCTGTTCATGGCTTTGCACATGCTAGGTATTCACTACATCCAGACTGTGAAAGAAACGAGCTTGTTGTTATGCTTCACATATCATCCGTGTTATCGCACCCGCTAATAGTCTCTGGGACAGCCTAGGCTCATTCGAGGCTGAGATCCCTTTGACTGTAACAAAGAGCTCCTGTGCCGCGCTTGAGGAACCGAGCCCTTAGGCTGGATGAAGATCTTGCCTTGATACGTATAGTATCCCATAGCGGTATTGAATTACCCAGTCATGACCTCCAAAGTCCCAATAACGTTCAGCCGCACTTGTTAGGGCCCTTTAGCATCACCAATGATCGAAAGAACTATAGTGAGCCTGAGTACTGACCTGTGCTCGGTTCGCCTGGATCTCTCAAATGTAGTTGGGAATGGCATATTCGTGTCATCTTTATGTTCATCCCCCGAGTAGTTTAATGTCCACTATTGTAAGCCTGCCGTCAATAGCATTTCGACAGTCCCCACGGCAGCACGCATGGGAAACAGTAGGGAACCGCGCTACTAGCCGACGGCGAGGAGCACCAAAGACGGGATAGTTTACGTTTCCTTTGTCGAAACATGCCTTTAGCTCCCTTCGAACGTCAATTCCATTAACGTCTGTGATGGGGTCATTGAAAGTGCCCAGACTATACTGAAGCAACGCAAGTCGGCCACACCTGCCCCTTTCACACACGGCTGAGCTTGCCTTTTGGGAATCGGAACATCACCAGGACCAATTTTGGACATTGGCACTGAATACATGACATCCCGATACGGAGTCACATATCATTAAGGTGCTAATGAGTGATATATGTAGTCGCACACCGTCCCTGAGAGTAGCTTGATTCAACATTGAAGGGAAGCAAGTATCAGTATCATCACCCGCCAGCAACCGACCGCCAAACTAGTTTAAACATAATAGCACGCTCATGGACTCGCTCTTGATCGATGACTAATGCCAATTCTTCCACCGCCGTAGCTAGCTCCATAATATGACTGCGGGCACACTCCAGCATTTCTGGACTGTTGTCGCGGCGTCGGCTTCGGCGCTTTACCTGGGTAGCCTTTGTTCGACTGCATTGCCCAGGCCTGTCGAAACAGTGAAGTGTACTTGACACTTGCGAGTTATAACAAGTCTATTATGTTAGGGAAATACTGCAGTCATATTAGAACCTGAAAAAAAAGTCGTCAGTTGAGTCGCGGTGGCAACCTGGGCAGCTTGATTGTGCTGTTGGCGGCCACGAAACGGAATCCAGAAAAATGGCTCGCAAGTCAACCAAAAAAAAATCAAATGCCGCACCCGTAACGACACTTCTGCTTATGGCTGTAAATTGCGTATGCAGAGTTCATAATGCGGAATAGTGCTGCCTGGAGTCGAAAATTTGTGGTTCCCATAATAATGTGGAGTTGTATATTCCATGGCTTGCTTGCTAACGGAAGATCGTTTACAGGCACACACAAGCCTCGGCAGGTTCCTTACCCCCTGGCAGTGACCCATACACTAAACGTCCCTTGCCCGAAATGGAATAAATACCACCTTCCATCATGTGTGCGCTGCTTACTGAGGACCTATCAGCACTACGATGCTCCGCACAAGAGCCGTGGCGAGACGATCGGACCGTGGCGGGTGGGTCGAAAGCTCTTGGGACCGTGGCGGGGCCGGATAGGCTCCGTATGTTGTGTGCACTCGCATGGTATAAATGCCGAAACACACAATTCGATCTTCCGTAAACACTAGGGAGCTTGTCTTTTTGTCGAGGTTCTTTTCCTCCAGTCAACATCGACACCAACCTGGAAAACCTGTACACAGAATGGCGACTGTGAAGTCTTTCAACCTCAATGGGCTTGGGCTCAATGCCCTTCTGTCTGCAAGGACCGTAGCCATTCTGTTCGGTATCTGGCTTGCTTATCGAGTAGCAATCGCTCTGTACAACATTTCCCCTCTACATCCTCTCTATCGCTTTCCTGGCCCCAAACTCGCCGCGATGGGATTCTTCTACGAAGGGTACTACGACTGGATCCTCGTTGGCAGGTATGGCCATGAGATCCGACGGATGCACGAGAAATATGGTACTGTGTTGAGTCCAAATGGTCCAGCAAAAGACCTGCCTGTCGCTGACGCATTGATCCTAGGCCCCATAGTGAGAATCAATCCCGAAGAGCTGCACTGCGACGATCCCCGTTTTGTCGACGAGATCTACGCCTCGGGGAACAGGAAGCGGGACAAGTGGCAGCACTTCCTGAACACGGGCGCCACGGGGCCCATCCTCGTCGGCGGGTTCTCGACCCCGGCGCACGAGCTCCATCGGACGCGGAGGCTCCCCATGAACAGGTTCTTCTCCCGGGGCCAGATGCTGAAGCTCGAGGGCGAGGTCCATGACTTCACCCAGCGCACATGCGACAAGTTGCTCCGCACCAGGGGCGTATTCGATATCAAGGAGGCCTTCAACTGCTACACGGCCGATATCATCTCACAGTATGCGTTTGGAGAGCCCATGGGGTTCACGGACCAGGAGGGATGGACGCCCAACTTCGGGGGCTGGGTGAAGAGTTTCTTCAACAGCGCCTACATGATGCGCCACGTCGCGCCGGCGAGGGCTGCTGTTGCTGTCGCTCCGTATTTTGCCAACTACATGGGCGACGATATGAAGAACCTGATGCACCAATTGCAGGTTGTTATTCCCGGGCATATCCAGAAAGCCATTGACAACAAAGAGAATGGCAGGATTTTCGCGGACCTCATGGCTAATGATCAAATGCCCGATGAAGAGAAAACCATCTACCGCCTCTCTGGGGAGGGGTTCAACATATTGCTGGCCGGGACCGAGACCACTGCTGTCAGTCTATCTCTCTTTCTTCGAATTGCTAATACTAACAGCATTGTTCCATAGGCATCCCTTGCATGCATCACCTTCTACCTCCTATCCCAGCCCACCACGTTCGCCCGACTCCAGGACTCTCTGAAAGGCGCCGACCCACTCAACCTCAAGTGGACCGACCTCGAGCAACGGCCCTACCTCTGGGCCGTGATCCACGAGTCCCTGCGGTTGATACCGGGCATCTCCCACCGGTCCTCCCGGATCGCGCGGGATGAGGATCTGATCTACAAGAGCGAGGACGGCCAGGTTGAATGGATGATTCCGCGGGGCACCCCGATGAGCATGACGTCCATGATACAGCACACCAACGAGGGCTTGTTCCCGGACCCGAAGGAGTTCATCCCGGAGCGGTGGCTGCTCGAGGACGGGAGGCAGAACTATGCGCTCGAGAAGCACCTGATCTCCTTTGGTAAGGGGAGCCGGGCGTGTCTGGGCAAGGAGTAAGTAATTACCTCGCGACGACTTCCATCTGAAGCCATCTAGCTGACCGCTACGGATACGACAGCCTCGCTTATTGCGAGCTCTACCTCCTCACAGCGGCCTTAGCCCTGCGTGTCCTGCCGCGGGCCCGTCTGCACGACACAACGGTTGAGGACATCGAGTACGACCACGACCTTATTGTACCTCAGCCCAAGAGAGGTTCAGTCCGCGTGCAGGTCGAGATCTCTTAAGAGACAAGCGCTGGCCTGGACGGCTGGTTGGACGGGGCTGGTAAAGCATACTGCATCAGAATGTGCGGGAATGAACTGCATGATATTTGAGCCTGGAAAGCTATATACTACAGAATAATACAAGACGGGTGTAGATCATCGTCCGTGACATCATCGGCCCAAAAACACCTGTCCTTTGTCCTCCCCAATTCAAACACACGCCGAGCCATATCAGCTTTTGTTAGACTTGGTGCGGAAAAGCTCCTTCACGTCCTTCCAGCTCCCCGACGCCGACGTAGAAGACGACACCTTGCTCAGGACGCTGCTCCGCCGCCGCTGCTCTGAGCGCTCGGACGGGGATACGTCGTTGACGGTTGCCTCAGCCTTGGTGCCTGGTAGGAGAGAGCTATCAGTCAAGGGGCTTCCAGCCAGGATGCGAACATATCCGCGCGCCGCAAGCAAGCCGGAGGCAAGACAGGCGAGAGGACGTACGAATATTCCCAGCCCCACCGATCCCGAACGACCGCCTCCGGTCTTCCCGGCTTTCTCGAATGGAGTTTTTGACCTTCATGGTCGGAGGAGATATTGATGGACCATTCAATTTGAGCCAATGCGGGTACGAGAACCAAAGGTTCAGTCTTCCAAAGTGTCTGTCTCCTCGGCGAGAATCTCAAAGAGTATTTATACCCGCCAGTCAGACCACCAACATACACCGTGCCCCCCAAGCCCAGATAAGCCCAGCACAAGCCATTGGCCCCAAGCTCCGTCACCGTGCATCCGTGGCGTTGCGCCAACAGCCTCCCTCCGCGAAGCTTAGCACGCCTAGCGTTGTCCGGATCGGCGCGCGCGAGATAGTTCCGCAGCCCCTGAATGGCAGAGAGCGCTTGGTGGGGTGACCGAGTGGTTGTGCAGGGCGTTCTGTGGGCGTCGTCAGGTTATTTTCATCCAGGGTCAACTTGATATTCCGAATCCGTAATCACCTAACTGGTGCTGCGTTGAGCAGATGCATGGATATCAATTGTTGCACATTCCAGCCGTTTGTGATGGAAAAGATGAACATCCGACTTGACTGGCTATGCTGAATGCTCGTACTATGACTATAATATTATGCTCTAGGATGACTCTAGATATATGTAGGTATATCCCGTCTACTGCACAGCCTTTGCAGATGCATTTTGGGTATCCAAGTCCTACTTAATATACAACCAGACCAAGGCAGGCCAGCCATGCCAGTGCGATGTAACATGCTAGAAACGCCACTCATATTTAGGAGCTGGTGCTGCCCTTAACCTTCAACTCGGGAGAGAACTTGACCCCGTCATCAGGCAGGTGCTCGCCAGCAACGTGCCCAGGCGGAAGTGCAATGCCGGTAATAGCGCCTTCCGGTACATCTTCGACGTGGGTAACATTCTCGACGTCGTAGTTGCTGTCGCGAATGCCCCACAGCACCCAGGCACAGAGTGGAAGCGACACCAATAGCAGGAGCCAGGAGACGAGGTGTTCAACAAGGTAAGCAGTCTGATGAAAGAGGTGGACGTTAGCATCGATCGACAAGACCAAGATATTACAGGGCGACCAGCATTTCGGAATTTTACTCACCTTGACGGCATCCATGCCAAAAGATACAGCAGCACCAGCAGATTGAATTCCCTTGTAGTAGCCGGCCATACGTGCCAGCTTGAATGGCTCGTTGGTGATGGACGACATGGTGTAGTAAGCGAGACCCTGGAACATGGCATCGGCCAGGTAGTAGGCCAGCAGGAGCACGATGGGTCCAGCAGAGACGCCAACGGTCCAGTCCCAGGGGATCTCCTCGCCTCGGACGGAGGAGTTGCCGCGGGTGAACTGCACTTGAAATGCAAGACCGCATGCCCAAATTACGCAGTTGAGAACGGTGACAAATGCCGTGGCAAACAGGGCACGCTTCCGGCGGCCAAAGGGCAGGTTATCCGTGAGCTGGCCGATGATTATCGAACCGATGATTGAGCCGACACCGGTCAGGAGGGAGACCAGGGCGCGCGTGCGGCCGTTGAACAGGGCCGTGGTGATCGCACCCTGGTATGCGTAGAAATAGTTGGACGAGAAGAACATCGGAAACAGGGCGATCATGCGCCAGTCCCTCAGCAGGGCCCACACCTCCTTGAACTCCTGCTTGGGTGTAATTGCAGCCTCGATCTCGACAACAGTCCCATCACCACGGACGACGAGGTGGGGCGGCAGGAGAAGCCAGGACGTGACGATGGCCGTCAGCATGATGATCAGGAAGGCCAGGTAAACACCCGTGGAGACCCCAGGCAGGGTGGAATTAGCCTGGATGCCGAGTGCGATGGCGGCACCGACCAGGGTTCCCATCTGGAAGAGGGCCCAGAAGAGTGAGAAGGACCGGCCCTTGTCCTTTTCAAGCGGTTCGGCCATCATGATGGCCCCCTGGGCGGCCCAGAGAAGCGAGGCTGTGACGCCCAGGATGCCGCCGGCGAGAATGAGGAACCATCGCGTGTTGTGGACTTGGAAAGCCCAGAGAGAGCCGATGTAGAGGGCATATCCCGTTGTGCCGATAGAGAGGGTGAGCCTTGGGCCAAGCATGTTCTGTCCGGGGGCAGTTAGCGATCGGGTCTCGGTCTTTTGCAACCGCACTGGGTCTGGTCTGGGGCCCTGGGGCACTGTCCGCGGGGTTGCGCCAGGGTCCTGTCTTTCTCTCCATCGCCCTATGACTCGCCAGGGGGAGGCGGAATTTGGGAGGAGCGTACATTTACCGAACCAGCAAAGAAGCCGGCAATGGCAAAACAGCCATACAAGACGCCATTTGCCGTGTCAGAAAGTTGTGTATCTTGAGTACCACCAGCGCCCAGGCCCTGAACTGCGCTGAACATGCCCACGGAGCAAAAGGTCACGAAACCGAGGATGGTAACCTGAGTCCATGGCGAGTTGTCTGCGACGCGGTAGGTTGGTTAGCATGCAGCCACGCCAGGGTCGAAATAGGTGAAATGGATCGGGTACGCACATCGCACGGGGCCAATCTTCGTGGCTGCGAGGTTGACCATCTTGGCTGGCAGTCAGGGTGCAACCGCCCTTGGTCAAATTAGAGAGGTAAAGATGGATGAAGGCGGAGAACAGTCGCCGTTGAGGCTGGCACTGGTGCTAATGGTGCCGTGCCGTGCTGGAATGAACAGGAGGAATTGACACAAGTCCGAGGTCGAAAAGGAGGACAGGCCGACAACAACGCTTGACATGGACCGCTCTCTGTCTGTGTGTCCTTCAGTCGCGTGAGCAGCAGGAGAGCGCACGCTCGTGGATTAAATCAAGCGGATCATACCGTGTAGAAAAGGGGACGGCGGATTGGGACCCTGGGGTAAGAATGCCCGTGCCCTGACCTGTCCGATAGCAGATGGTCCACGGGCGACGGTGGTCGATACGAAGGGGACAGGGGTGCCCGGGCCAGAATCAGATGTTACCTTACATTGGATTCAAGGACGGAACATGCAAACAGCACGGCACTGGACAGCAGATCTTGGGACGGAAATAGCCTCTTATCAGATGACGATTGGCACAATTGACCTGGGAGTCAGAGTCGCACCAAGCAGGCGGAAGCGTATGAGCGTAAGAGCAGGATGGCAATCATGATTGCACACTCGCCCCCCCCCCCCCACCAACACACCCAAACGTTGCACGGGCAGTTGCAGGTCTCACTCTGCTGTAGACGGCCTCGTTATCTCCAACCAGCTTCTAGGTCCAGTTAGGTGCAGGCCCAGGCTTTTGTGGGGAGGGAAATGGAGACGGATGGTGGCGAGCTGTGGAGACGGTCTGCTGATAAGGTCAGCACCAAGACTGAACATATCAGTCTACTAATATCCATTTAGGTTCTGACTGTGGTGATACTGGCAGGAAGAGACAGCCGATTGACAGGCCTAGAAGTGGCACAGCAGCAGCGTGCTCGTGTGCACCACGCTGCCAACGTGTCAACTCCCGTGTTTGTATGATTGCGTGCAGGTACGGCCGGCTCACTCTTGCCTCCCATTGGGATCCAATGCTTGATTGGAGCTTGACTGGATTTGCCCGGCACTTGACCCATTGCGCCGGGAGGCTAGTCCTCTTCTGACACTGTGGGTGGGGTCCTGATACCTGCTGGTCTTCATTGCTCCCCTTGCTCTCCCGGCAACTTCCCCACGCCCCAAAGTTGGGAGGGCTGTAGCGTTGGCTGGGGGGTTGGATGCGCCTCACTCCCCTGCAGTCAACGAACAAAGGTGGTTGCAGGTTGCAGCCCTCCTTCCCTTCCTCTCAGCTTCTGCACAGCTTCCGTACAGCTTCTACCGCCTATCCCATATCGTCTGGTCACACCCACCCACCCACCTTGCAACACAGCCTACCGAGTTTGTGCCGCAGCTAGACGGAGCTACCGTAGAGGGTGCGACCTCGGACGACGCCGCACGTCAACGGGCAGTGACGGTCGATCGGATCCGAATGGCAGGTTTCATCAGGTCACTTGGGGCTGGAGCAACCGTCACCCCACACGCCAAAGTCAACGTCAACGCCGACGCCGACCAAGAGTCAACCGTCACCAATGCAACCTAGACGTCCAACTTCTAGTATTATGTAAATTGTCTTACTGCACTTTTGTCTCAACGGTGCCTGATTCGTTCCCGAATGTCACGATGTCTTCACTGAAGTCTACCAAGATCCGCACTCAACAACCAACTTCTTTCCCCTCCTTCAGACAGACTTTGGAGGTAACCTCGTCTATAACCGAGGCATTCAAAAAGACGCCGCCAAGTCCATCCCACCAAGCCAGTCTCCCCTCGTCCACCACGGCTCTAGACACCGCACGACATGGCGACGAGTCATGAAATGGATTTGAGCTGCGATGGAAAGTTGACTACTTCACATCGTCGCATTTAGGAGAACCCCGGTTCCTGTCAGTGGATACGCTAACCATCTCCCATTGCACCAGTATGGCCAAGGCAGCTATCTCGGCGTGTACACTAACGGTACACCTTTCAGCTGCCATCGAAATCGAGCACCGACTTGACCCTCCCTTCAGTGACGCTTCAGTGAACCCTCGCCCCGTCCTTTGTCCTCACCTTTATATATCTCACTACCTCGGCGCCATCGTCAGTCACCCTCCGCTCAGCCACAACCTTGTAGCCGCCAATGCCCGGCAGCACCTTTGTCCACACGGTCCAGTAGATTCCTCCAAGGATGAGAACACCTACACCAACCACAGGGAAGATGTAGTACGGATAGCCCTCGGCATCCCAGCTCCCTGTTGGTGGGATGAATGGCACAATGGCCAGGAAAACGTTCATTGCGAGGAAAAGTAGAGTGACAGGGAGGTAAGTATGCCACGGCGACGACCAGTTCTCCGATTTCTTGAACTGCAGATAGATGAGTCCGGCAGCCACAAATCCATTGATCCACACCCCCGGATAAGCTGTTTGTTGGGTTAGTGACCTGATCGAAGCCTGAGGTGAAACCTGATTGATACTGACTGTATAGATCAACGATAAAGTTGTACGCCGGGCCCGCGGGCGGAGCCACGAGAATAATGACGGTGATGAGCCAGTGTAAGAACAGCTGTCGACGATGGTCAGCGATTTCAACGGTCTGTTCGTCGGACTCAGTGATATGTGGCACCTACCGAAGCTGCAGGCGCGTTGCTTGGCCTGTTGGATGCCCAGAACCTGCTGAAAGGCAACATGCCCTCCTTGGCCAGTTCTTGATTCAGTCTCGCATGCGCGAAGGACACAGCCAGGACGTTGCCCAAGTTGCTGAGAGCCACAAAGGCCGGCAAGCTTCGGGCACCTGCGCTCGCGCCGAACACGTTCCGGAAGAAGAGTCCGGCGACGATAACCTCTGACTTGGCGAGATCACTCTTGGGGATCGCCGCGAAATACGCGACATTTGCCAGCAGGTACAGCACAGTAACTCCTCCGACGGCGAGGGGTGCTGCAACAGCGAGGGTCCGCTTCGGGTTCTTCAGCTCGCCAACCACATAGTTGGCGTTCTCCCAGCCCTTGTAGCTGTACACGATCCTCAGAAGAGCCGTCGCATACCCGTAAGCTCCGCCATTACCGTATCCATCCCCCTCCTCGATTCGAAACGCGTTGTCGAAGTTGTGCGGGTTTGGTACTAGACGTCGTCCCGCAAGGGCGGCAAAGCCACTAAACACGATGAAGATGAGGATCACCACCTTGAAAACTCCCAGTACGTTCACCAAGCGAAGGCCCCACTTTGGCAGCACGGAGTGCAGCGCCACGGCGAATGTAGCACAGGCGATGCCGAGTCCTCTCGCTGCCCACCCGTCGGGTTCTGTGGAGCCGGAGGCGTAGAGGACATAACGCCCAAAAGCCAGAGAGTTTCCCGACGAGAACCCCAACAGAATCATCTGCGAGGCAAGAACGCAGGTGGCTAGGTATCGCGGGTGGCGGTATACGCGCTCGAGGTAGTTCTTCTCGCCACCGGACCTGGGAATCGCGAGACCGAATTCGAGGAAGACCGACAGTCCGGCGAAGGTCAGGATACCGCCAATCAGCCACAACATAATGCTTATCCCGACTGAGCCTGTGGATGCGAAGATGCCGGATGGCGTCGAGAAGACTGCTCTTCGTCAATAACAGCGCCACGAGGAATCTCTCTGGCCGGCTGAGCACTCACTTCCTGTGCCGATCATCTTATTCAAAATCAAGAACACTGCTCCAGTGACACCAATTTTCCTCGACTCGGAAAACTTGAAGGCTTGCTCATCCTGTACCTGTCCACTCGCATAGTCGGGTGGAGCGTCCTCGTCGCGAGCCACGGCCGAGCTGTATTGCTCGCCGGCTTTTGGGGATGAGTCCCCTTTGTGGTCAACCATCGTGGAATGCGTCTGTGGAAATAGACGCCTAGTGGTCCTTAGGACACATGGAGTGGCGTGGGGTATGTATCCAAGAGCCGCAGCCAAAATAACAGACCTGAGATATGAGCGAGAGACAGGTGGAGCCTTACACTAGATGGGGATAGAGTTTGGGCCGCCTTTATACCTCCGCACCCCAAAAGCAAAGATGCACGACGGCTCGCCAAGCGCGTGGCTAGGTACCGATCCAACCTCTCGGCGCCTGGTGGTCTTGGTATCTATGGCACATCATCACCAGCGCGGGTGATGCAAGAGCCCAGCACCGGTGTGTGGCAGCGTGTCACTCAACATTCCATTTGGGGAATTACCCTGGATTTGTGTAGCGTTCTAGGCCAGGCTCAGCTGGCTTGGTTCTACTGCTCATCCTTCACATGTGTCCGTCTATTTCGGTTGGTGCCGAGAAAAAGCCCACGCCAAGTGCCATCTCAAGGACTGACCTGGCGCTCACACACCCATGGCTGGCTACGAACTCTAGTATAGAGGATTCGCAGGGTGTGTTCAATCACCTTCCAAAAGCGATCATAAGAAAACGGTCTTCTGCCCTCAGACCAGCCGGCTTGTGTCGCTTTTGCTCGTTTTAAGCAAATTTCGTGATCGAAGGCGTTATTGCACCAGCAGCGCCGAGACACTTGGCGCATCGCCTGCACCCAACCAGCTCTGCTTGCGCCAGGCAGCTCTCCAAACAAATCAGTCAATATCAGGGCAAGTGATCCTTTGTAGCTGTCGACTTCTGTCGCCCACTGTTGCTGTTCCCACCACGAGGCTGCCTCCCAACGGTCCGCAACGGGTGACAGCTGCGGACTGCGGCCACTAGGGAGTCAAGTGACCCCCGTTGGACCTCTTGACGGATATTCTGGAACAATTTCGTTCACCCTACGCGGGATTCGGCCCCTGTCGTGTGTATGACAGCGGCGTGTCACCGGGGAATCACACGGACGACAGGATGCTCTGTCTCAATTTCAAGCCACATCAAACCACATATATGGGGATGGACTGAGACGCATACTTTATGATACCTAAGCCTGCCGCAAATTCCAGTTGGAGGAATAATCAGGAAGGCTGTATGAATATGAGCATCCGCGACGCACAAAATGGCAGGAGATATGTTATTATAACTAGAGGAAGATGCAACATTCTTGTGGGTTGTATTGAAGCTCTCCGATGAGCCACCCAGGGACTGATATCCCCGGGGTGTTTCATGAAATTGAGCTGTGCCTTGACACTGATGCTTCACAGTCATTAAGGATTCCGTCCTGGTCCTGCGAACACAACCGTATAGAGTATTGTTTCTCCTGTTGTGACTCGAATGAGTATTCCCGGCTCCAACTTGTTGTCTATGTGATGGACAGCCGCAGTTTCGCCCCCGAGACTACAGATTGTCCAGCCCGATCAGCCTCGTAAGGCAGAAGTTTCATTGACGCTTTGCAATAGTTATAACATTCCTTACCTCCCTTCTGCTCTACCACGATTTCCAACCGTCGTCAACTAGCAGTTTCCAATATACCTCACTCCACTCTACCCCACACGCGTCTAGAGACGTGCCCTCCGCGAGGATGCGCAATATCGTTGCAGGTTACTTTGAACCAGCGCCGTAAGCATAAGTTTAATAAGGGAATTTAAAACGTTTTGCATACCTTAAGCATCGAAACCGCAGAGTTTTGGCAGTATTTGCAATGGGTCTTATAAAGAGCTTCATAGAGAGTAGTTGAGGATGCGGGAGCTAATGCGTGCCTATGCCATAGTTAAGAAGATGGCGAGGTTTGGTTTCCAGGCTTGCTGGTTAAGAAAGCCTACATAACCATATTTGTGGAATTTTTCATAGTTTCATTGAACAAATGAAACCTCTGTTAATATTTGCGTCCATTTTCTTCTCCGCGATTAGCTACACCTCGGCTCTATAATCGTTTCCTCCGCGAGCGAAATTGAGGAGCCGTGCAGTGACTTTATTTCTCAATCCCATTGATAAAGGATACAGACATTCGCATCTGCAAAAACAGAGGGTACATCGATACATCACCACCTCACCCACACCCAAAAACCATCAACACCTACACCTAACACACCCATACCCACACACCCAAACACCCACACCCACACCCACACCCACACCCAACACCTAACACCTAACATACCCACACACCCAAACACCCATACGCCCAACTTACACACCCAATTCGCATGCCTATTTCAAATTGGGTACGTATATGTTGGGTGTGAGTAAGCGAATTGGGTCTGGGTGACGTGCTCTGATTGGCTATAGCTATGGTGTGAGTTGATGTACCGGTGTACCCTCCGTTTTAACAGGTGCGAATCTCCGATTTCTTGACAAACACTTGGGATTCATCTGAAGACTTCACTGGTCGGGGTCAAAAACGTCAAACTTGGGATTCATCTCCACTCCCCATAGGTCGGTCGCCTCAATATCGCATCTGCACATTGTTTCTTGCTTCCTGCCTGCCCTCGAAAATTATTTAAACCCTCGATCCCTTCTCAATTTTACTTTCTTTTCCTAACACAGCGCCACTCCATTACCTTCAGGCTGTGTGTTCTCTGCCTCTCTTCACTCACTCCCCTCGCGAGACACACCATCCCTCTTGGCCCCCTCCGCCACCTCGGCCTTGTCCGTTGGTTCCCTTGGTAAGGGTGCCTTGCCTTCGTCAGCTCCTGAAAAGTTGGCCTTCAACTGACACCTTCAAGCCACTACAGTTCCTCGTTCGCTCCTATCGAGCCCGGTCGGCCAAAGCGCCAAAATGCCTCCGCGCCTTCCCATCCACAAGCGGCCAGCGCCGATTGATCTGCGCCGCCGCGCGGAGCAACGTCGTGCAGACTACATGTCGAACATTGGGCCAGAGCGCCGACTACAAAAGAAGATTTCAGACCTCATGCGCGACCTCAATGTGACTGCGTCAACCTTCGGACCCCACTAGCAGTGGGTCATGGGAAACATGCGCTCTGGAGAGTGGAAAACGCGTCACCTACAGCGGGCGTGTGTCGTCATGTCGAGGCTGCTACACTTTGGTCTCCATGACTCATCCCTCAAGAAAAGCCACCTGTGCCTGCTTGTTCGGAATCCTCGACACTTGGAGGCTAAAGACTGGGTTGAGAATACTGATGTCGCGCTCAAAGAGCTGCATCTCAAGTTCCAGAAGAAGGAGACCCGAGACGATGTCCAAAAGCGCGATGACCGACCCGGAGAGGCCCCCGTCGACGCCGATCGCCCACCGTCGCTAATCGTCGGCGACCAGATCGAACGGTACAACGACATCACCGTTATCAAGAGCTTTCTGGGGCCGTTTGACCTGGCAACGGGAGTGGAGATTCCGCTCCGTGAGGACCCCGCCACGACCATCCACCAGAAAGCAATGCACGTCCCTGGTGGCAAGAGGATGTACCCAGCCTATCTCATCTGCCCCTCGACTTCTCAACATGCTAATATGGAGCCTCTTGTGATGGCTTTCGACATTTCCGGCATGATCGCCCAACTACCCATGACGCTTAGTGACGAAAACCGGCAAAGCATCATTGATGAGCTAGAGGTCATCGACCTCCGCCACAAGCCCCTCAGCCTGCGTGTGTAGGTCGACTCAAGAAGGCATCCAAGACTAAAGATGCCGAAGTCTCGGTGATGGACTTGGTCCACATCATGGCACATGCGCATGGGCAGGGACCATCATGCCTTCCCACACTCCCGCCAACCAGGGCAAGGACTCAGTCCCCCAGATGTCATGGTAAGTCCACGTGACGAGTGACACGCAAAACCTGCAAGCCCGATGATGATCTAACGACTTCCCTGCGCGAACAGGGTCATGCCCGAGAGCCCCGACCTCGTCCTTGAGGCCCACTCTGGTGCTCGCTTCCTCGTCAACGAGAAACCTGTCCTTGCGAGCCCCAAATTGATCAAGGACGTCTTGCTGACTAAAGTGAGTACCATCTTAGTCCCACCCTCTTGACACCTCCCACTGCCCAAATTTGCCCATACTGACGTCCGAAAAGGCCAAAGACGAGATCGAGAACATGCCTGTCTTCAAGATTCGCGGAGAGCACCCAGACGACCAGATCAAGTTTGTACTGAGTTGCATCGACGCAGTTGGTAAGAAACAACTATTCGCCCAGACCGTGACTTCGGCTTACATGATACCGGTACAGCGAGTGGCGCCAGCATCACCTTCAACGTGGTGCATAACAGCGACGACTCTGGCTACGTGGGCGCCCTTGTCATGTGCCGTGACCTGTTCCATGAGTTCGGCATCGAGAAGCTTAGGGAACTAACGGCCTGTGTTGAGAAGGCCCTTGCCGACACTGTCGAATCCATGCGCTGCGAGGCCGAGCACCCTGGTGTACACCTGATACACAAGAACAACGAGATCCTTCGTCGGTCACCCACCTTGGAGATGGGACCTGGCGAGCTGATCACTCGCGAGGTTGTCGCGGGTGCAGGAGCGGTATGGGCAGCCACGGGGCCTTGGGAAGTTGGTAGGGCAAAGACGTTGGAAGCAGTCTGGTTCTGCATGCTCTATCTGCGGAATGTCCCAGGCTTCGTCAAATTCATGACCGAAAACCACGATTTCGCAGCGGCATTCGCGAAGGCTGTTACTGATCAAGGACGCATGCTCCCCGAGCCTCAAACGGCTAAGGCGGTCACGTACTACTGCAAGCGCTGCGGTCAGGAGCGCCAGCTATCGCGGTAGCCCGAAGTCAACACATTCACGCACAGAGACATTCTGCGACGCACCTTGACGAGCATCGTCGATGGTCCGTACTGGAGCTTTGGGGCAGTCCCTGTGTCCGCAACGTATTCAATAACGACAACGAAGAGAGCCTGCACCCGAAGACATGCATGGTCTGCCCTGCTCATGTCCCAAAGTACAGTCCCTGGCCCTCGCGATGCGCCCCAGACTTCACCGACCTCATGACGAAATTGAAAATGTTTGCGACGTTGTTTAGAAAGGAATTTGCGTTTGAGAAAATGATAGAGACCTCACCTGGATTCCATCCCGCACCCAGTCTGTTCGGACTCTTTGCTACTACCTGGAAATAACCCAAACAAGCAGTTAATTTTGAGAACGGATATTCGCAACCGCAAAAACAGAGGGTACACCCATACATGGCCGGCACTGAACCAACACCAACACCGAACTACCCAACACCCATACACCCATACACCCAACACCTACACAACTAGTTTATATGAGTATTAGGTGTATGGGTGTACGGGTGTATGGGTGTATGGGTGTATGGGTGTATGGGTGTATGGGTGTATGGGTGTTGGGTAGTTGGGTGTTGCGTATGTGGGTGTTGCGTGTATGGGTGTTAGGTGTGTTAGGTGTGTTAGGTGTGTGAGTATTGAGTGTAGTGCAGGTGACATACGGGTGTACCCTCCGTTTTTACGGGTGCAAATATCCGTTCTCTTAATTTTCAAGCATGCCAATACCATGTTCTCTTGTACTTGGCCACCCCACCCCCCATTTGAACATATCTGGAAATAGGTCACATTGTCATATCACGCAGGACTAGATTTTCATCTGAAAAGCTGTCATTACGATTGTTCCCTTGATCGCATCCCTCTATTCCGAACCTTGCTAAGACGTGTTCTACTTTCGCGATAGAAATGACTACTACATAAGCAACGACAGGACTAAGATTCAATACTGTCAACGACCAAATTTCCATGACAATGCGAGGTCGTAAGCTTCATGATACATGATCCATACTCGTAAAATCCATCCATGAGAACCGAATTTCTAAGCTAAAACGTCCCAAATCAATCACCCGTTTTGCGCCCAACACCTAGCGCCGTCGTTCTGGCTCGAAGCCGGCCCTGAGGTAACCCGGACAGCTTTATCGTTGCCAAATCCGGGCAATGGGAAACGCCAGATGTCTCCGCTACCGTTTTCTGAACCGTAAAAGTAGCCGTATTCACCTGGGTAAAGGGCACCGAAGCCGGCTCCTACGGTCAAGCCGAGCAGAGTGCCGTAATTGGTCGATGCGAACCATGTTTTGGTGGCGAGCTCGAAGCGATATAGTTGGAAACCAAGAAGGGTAATTCCACTTGCAATCGTCCACTGTGAGAGGTGCATTTGTTAGTGTCGACCATCGCGGACAATTGCCACTGGGGGAGAGGAGGAGGACGGGCGACTGATGAGACCTACCATGTTTTCCTTTCCTTCTGGCAGATAGACCCAATCATACATGCCTAAGGTAGCAGGGAATGCTGCCTTGCCACTAGCGATCTGCTTGCCATAGTTGGATGTGCCTGGGGCCAGATTGACTTGCGTCCAGTACGTGTTGCCGACATTTTGGCCAAGTTGCAGTGTAACTTGGACAACTGAAGATCCCCAGTAATTCCCTGCGCCGTCAAAATCAGCTACCCTGAGCGGGTATGGCACAGTCAATCCCGGCTGGAAGATCACAGTCGTCGCCAAGGCTGAAATCTGCAATATGTTCTCGGTTGTTTGGGGCCCCACAGCGCCGTAGATAAAGTTGTCAAAGTGATTATAGCCGATGGCGTTGATGGTCGCCCCGGGATACGCCAGGTCACTGGTGAGTGTCGTGTATGTTCCAGAGGTGACGTTGACCTGAATAAAGTTGTTTCCGCCCTGGACAAGATAGCCAAAGTTGTCGCAAGGGAATGTAGGGTATGGGGAAAAGACCGTTGCCGTTCCTGATGTCGTCTGAGTAAATGTAGTTGTTCCTGTTGTGTAGGTTGTGTAGGTCGTAAACAGCGACTGTGTTGATGATGAGCTGGCTAGACGTGCTCGTATTCCAGTTGATGTCTTGGCTGATAATCATAGTTAGAAACACATCCCTTATTACAGTTCAGTCCTGATAACCTGTTTAGCTTATAAGAAATTAAAATTGTTAAAAGCATTAGGTTAAATAAAGCTATTTTGTTTTTAAATTAATAAGCATATATAGGATGAGTGATAGTTGAGCAATTGTATAAATTGGTAGTTAATAAATTATTAGAATTGGAAATTTGGTGGTGTATAGATGTTGACTTTAAGAAAAGAAGAATCTTTGAAGGATTAGTATGGCTATGTAAAGTGCATTAACGACTTTAACTTAGGCTTGAGTTTCTATTTTAGATTGATTAGGTGCAATTTCGTTGTATTGGGAAATGAAGTTTTGTTGTGTGTGGCGTATTATGATGTATAGGTAGTAAGTAAGCTGTGTATTATGTTTATATTAAGTATTTTGTAGGTATTAAAGCAGAAGTTGGTGAGTTGTAATTAGGATAGTGGGCTAATTTTATTTAAATGAGAGGTGTTTGGAAAATTGCATTTAGGTGCTTTTATATAAGTTAATTTTATTAAGTAGTATGTAATTAGGGGTAAGTATGCTTAGAGTGGAGAATAGCTTAGTAGTTATCTGGTTTAGTAGGTAATTATTAGTGGTTATATTTGTGGATTTGGTTTCTGTATTTATAGTTAAGTTTTGTGTTAAGAAATGATGAGAGGAATTTTTATTATAGTTGTGTTTTGCTATTTTGATATCTTGTATAGTGTTTAGTGTTATTTGGGTAAGGGTTTGCATTTTAGGAGGTTTATAGGTGCTGCTGGGGCTGAGTTGAGCTGGTGTAAGTTGGAATTGTAATCCGTTTTGCTTTATAGTGATAGAGAATGGCATAGTAGTTGTTATGTAGCTATTGCTTATTTTATAGGTGTATATGAGATTGAAGTTGGTATTTTAGGAGTTAATGCTTTTATGGCTAAATGTTGGGCAAGTGGAATTTAAGGTATATTAAGTGGTAGCAGTTGTAGTATGGGGTTTGATTAAGAGATTGTAATTTAGGGCTTGGCTTATTCTATAGAGGTTGGTGAAAGGGTTTAGCAGTTTGATTTTAGATTCAGATGGATTATTACCTTTGGTAGGCTGGGGAGTTGATGTTGATTGATGTTAGCTTTATGATTAATAAGGATGAGAAGATATAAGCTAATAAAGGCTGGAGTGGGTGGGTGGAAGAGGACTTATTCTTATTGCTTGGCGGTTTTTGGGCGGGGTGTTGATATAGCTGGTTTATGGTAGATATAATTTTATTTAGGGCGGATATTTTATGGTATAGATGTGTAGGTGGATGGAGGCTGGAAGCCTTGGTTGGTAAGTGATGGATTGGTCTTGATGCTTTTGTTGGCTTGTGGTGGTAATATTTGGCTAATGCAAAGTAATTAATTGGGCTGGTAGTATAAAAATGGCTTAAGAAAGATCTTTAAAGTAATGTATAGATCTGTGGTGGGTATAAAGCTTAGTTAGCAAAGCAAGCTGCTGAAAGGTATTCTATTGATAAAGAGGGGGCTGGGTGGGGAGAAAGGATAAGGAAAGGCAATTAGGCCATGGGAAAATTAAATAAGGATAGGATATTAATTCAAGTGAGTTAAGATAGGTGTAAATGTTGCTATTTAATATGGGAGGAGCATTGGGGCTAGGCTGAGGTAGTAGTATGTTAGGCTAAAGAAGGAAGTTATGTAATAAGTTCTTCTTATGATCTTCTTGAGAAAATGGTACTTAGTACTTTGAAGTCTTTGTTAAATGGCTGTTAATTTGCTATAGTAGAAGTTGTGCCTTATTTAGGCGGGCTAGTAAATATAATAAATATAGCTAAATAGTAAAGGTATTTAGTATGCTTTATGTTTAAATGCATAGTTGTTATTGTGCTTGTTTATGGGTTAGGTTGTTAAGACTTAGGTAATTGTTTTTGTTAATGTACTTAGGTATTGAGGTGTATCCTTAAATATCATGGGAAGCTCAGGGTTAATTTTATAGCAGGAATGCTGATCTGTTGTTTCCTATTAAAGCTTAAAGTACTTTACCTATTTATATTATACTTTGATTTGTTATAGTATCCTATTGCTTTTAATCCCAGTTAAAGGGTTAAACTCCTTGAACCTCTATGTTTTCTTTAACTTAGCTGCTTTTTTAATGTGCATAAAACGCTTCCTTTATTTAAGATAATTTTTTATTAACTTAGTGTACTGCTAGCTAACTTTATTATCCTAAAGATTAAGTTAATTCTTTATGATGGAATGTTAGAAATATCTTTTAAGCTGGTTTCTACTTTTATGGAGGTGAGTTTGCTCATAGGATGCCGCGCTGTTGTCCTTAATAGAGCTGACTTGGGCCTAGCTTTACCTGCCCTTTGGTGGTATGCTGCTGGTTGAGCTCATGCCTGGCTAGTAAGATCAGGGGGGGAACTTGGTATATAAAATCATTTGCATTTTAGTTAATAGCTTTTACGCACTTTGCAGCTTTATTTAAAGTATTAGGGTTAACTCTGTCTAATTCAAGCTTTGCCAGCTCCTTTAAATTAATAGTAGTAATCCTTGCATTTGCCTTAATAACTTCCGGCATTATATAACTTAACACCAAGGCAAGCAAAATATCTATAATTTTAACGTTTTATAGATAATTGCTTTCATTTTTTAGTTAAGAGGCTGTGGATTTAATGATTGTCTTTGTATTAATGGCCCCCCTTGTAGTGCTTGTTAGGAATAAATGCTTGTGATGGGTACGTTTGAGCCTGCGCCCTTTATGGAGTGCTGTAGTGTATTTAATACGTATGGAAACTGTAATTGAGAGGAGGTTGGCTGTGACCTGGTGACTTTTACCTGATGGGCATATGGGAGAGTATGCGTTAAGCTGGGATAGGCTGTTAATAGCATTTTTGGATGTGTGTAGCTACTTGAAGATCCTGGAATTTATTGTCTTTGGGGCCTTGGATTTAATAGGACTTGATTAGGCAGTATTTATGGAAATGATTGGTTAGATTGGAGCTTTAGTTGTAGTGATTTACCTTTGATCTTGAGGTTAATGTTATGTTGTTACCTGTATAGTTGAAATGGAAGTAGTTAATAGCTAATTATAAGATTAGTTTAATTTTATTTTTATTTTTTTGTGTTTTATGTTAGTATAGTTATTGCAGTTTTGGTTTTATTTTATAATGCAATATGGTTTTAAAGTATGCTTTTATTTCAAAAAAAAAAACTGCTATTTTGTCATCTTGCCATCCTGTATAAAGTTTTGCTATAAGTTATTTCTATTTTAATTGAGATGTGAAAAAGGTGAAAGTTATTAGTTAGCTTTTGGGGTAAACCTCTTATACTTATGGCCCTTTAATTTTCTTAGTTTCCCTTGCTTTTAGATATTTCTTATTCCTATATACCTTAGAGGTATGCTTGGATGATAAGGCGGAGTAGGAAGATTCTGTAGTAAACTATAGTAAGGATTTGTATTATATTAGCAATATATATTACTTTAAATATTATGGTATATATATTATGCATGTTGTTAATGCTGGCGCTTTGCGTGTGTAGATTAATAGTTATTTGCTTAATAAGCTGGTTTGCCTGTTGCAGGAGGCTATTAGCTGTTTTTATTTGTGGGCGGTGGATATTTAGGATATAGCTTTGCCAGGCCCTATAGAGGTTTCCTTTTAGCGAGACAAAGGTTGACTCTGGTGCCATAGCGTGGATGATCATGTCCAGAGCGTCATTAAGTATACTTTTAGCAAGATGAAATAATGCTTATGTAGCTGCACTGTTAATAATGAAAGGGATGCATTGTAAAACATTGCAAATAAGTATACCCATAAATGGACCTTGCAATCTAATTGTGGTATATTGAAGAAGGTTTATGAGGTTTTTAAGGTCCTTTTGGAATATATTAACCTAATTAACTTAGTTATTATTATCTTAGTGAGTTAATGTGATAGTAATATGTTGGCAAGTAATAAGGTTTGGATGGTTGTAAACCATGTTTATTATTTGTTAAGTGATGCTAATGGTTATTATATTGATATTCTGGATGCTGAGTTGTGAAATGGTTATGTTATTATTAGAGGATTTCCAGTAAACTTAATTAAATTGGATTATGTTTTTAAATATAAAGCTAAATATATTAAATGAGGTAATTTAGAGGTTTGGATTTTGGTAGGGATGGTGGTGGGCGTTGCTAATAAGAACCTTGTCTTGTGAGGCTATGTTGTTAAATTAGTAGGGAATTTATATGATTAGTAGTTTAATTTAAAATATCAGGCTTATATTAGCTAAACTTAATAAAGGAGCCTTACCTTTTTTAAATTGTATTTTTTGTAAGCGTTGGTAAAGGTTGTTTGCTGTTTATTAGGAAAGAAAGCTTGTATGTAATATTGATAAGTGGAGTAGATATTTGATTTGGGAAGGTATTAAAAGGAGTTGAGCTTAGTAAGGTGGATTACTTTGTGGTTAAAATGGCGTGTTTAGTAAGTAGTGTTTTAGTTAAGTTAAAGCTTCCTTTATGGAATTATGGGGTTATGTGGCAGTATGTTGCTGTTATTGCCCAGTAAAAGGTTGTTAAAGGTAGTGTTTAGAGTGATGGAAGATGTAGGCTGAGGGGAAGTAAGCTTGGGTAAGTGGTTGGTAAGTAGTGTTCCTTATTAATTAATTAGTGCTGGTTTGTTTAAGCTGCTGTGGTAGTTGAAAGTATAAGTATTGAGTCTGGAGTTGGAAGCTTACTTTTTATTTTTAGTTTAAGTTGGGAAGCTTTGGCGGCTTTTGGTATTTAGAAATTTGGAGTAGGTATGAGTTAAATGGAAATGTGGTGTATGTTAAATGTTTTAGGTCTTGGTTTGTTTGTATAAGCTGTTAATGTTGGGGAAAAGGGAAGTATATTGGGGTAAGTAGAGAAAGTGCAACTGGCGGTTTAGCCTTATTAGTAGGTTTTGCAGAGCTTTGGTGCTTGGGAGGCTAAGGCATATAGTTATTCTTAAGCCCTTTTTTGCTGGGTGATTAGAGCTTGTTTCTTGGATTTGTTGCTTAGATTATGTACCCTCTTGATGAGTGCAACTACAGAGTTTTTAAGCTCTGTAAAGATCTTAGTGATTATGAGTAATCTGAGTGTTGGCTGAATCTTACATAATAATTTAGTTGCTGGGTTGGTTTGGGATAAAGTGTACTCTTGTACTTAGATGTGTCCTGGCAAGTAGGGAGAAAGAGTAAGTAATAAAAGACTGGAAGTTATAAGTTAAATAGCTAATAAGGTTGATAAAGGGTTAGGGTTTTATTAGATGCTAGTATTTACTGTTTAAGATGGAGCCCTGATTATTAATGGTTAAATATAGGCATATAAAATATAAAACATTATTTGTTCTTTGGTGGTCATAGGGGATTAGTGAAGATATTTATTTAACTGGTATTTGCTCCTTAAGCTTTTATAGTAAACTTTGTTGTTTATGAATGAGGTTGGGTTAGGGGATATGTAGGCATTAGCTCTTGCTAGTTGCTATAGTATACTAAATCCGCTTATTTTAAATTACTATTGCCTAGCTGTTGTTGCTTGGGGCTAGCATTATTTCTGAGCTTGCACTGTTCCTACTTCTTAAATAAGCAGTAGATTGATCCATCTTAGCTAGAATTATGGTATTTCTTGAGGCAGGTGGCATAGCTCATCTTGTTTTTCAGCTTGCTGCCTAGGGTGAAGCAGTGCTTAAACGGTGTATTGCCGTCCTGTTGGCATCTTAAGTACTTTAAGGACTCTTTTTGGCTGCCCTTTGCAGTTATGAGCACTATTATCTTGCCCCAAGCCTTTTTGCTTGTGTTTTTAAGCTGGATAAAGTTGTTGCAGATATCCTTTTTAGTTATAATCTTAAGTATAGTAAGGATGAGATTCTGCTTAAGTTGGCTTAGCAGGCTCTTTATTTCCCTTATAAAGTTACGCTTCTTTTTAGGGTTTTGGAATAATAAGGCAATTATGCTTATTACTTCTTCCTTAAATTCTGCAACCTTGAGGAGTACCTTCTTATAATTACCCTCCTTAGCTTTACTTAATAGAATTATTACTATCTTTATAACGTTATTGTCCATGGTGGTTGCCATCTCTTTAATTAGTTTGAATTAGTATTAGTTAGTTAGACTTAGCATCTCTCTTATAAGTAAGTACTTTAGTGTACAAGGAAATGATAGTATTGAGGAGGTTTGTAATTAACTGCATGTAGAATGTCTTAGTGTAAATAGGTGGTTTGAGTGTCTTATATCAGGAGGGTTTTGGGTAAGGAAGCGGCGGCGGTTGGGCAGATGTTGTGATTGTATAGATAGTGCGTGGTTTGCAGCTGCTTGCAACTGTTGGACATGTGATTGGGAAGGGTGGCGTTGTTGATTGCCGCGTTTATTAGGTTGTATGTGGTTGTTAGTTGCTAGGATATCTGCTTAGTTGGTAGTAGTTTGTTGAGTGTTGTAATGGTAATGCATGGCTAGTAGGAATACTGCGCCCTGTTGTGCTGAGAGCTGGGTAAACCTTGTGTTGTTAAGAAGCCGCCTTGTGGGCCTTCCTGCCTGCAAGTTAGCATGACAGCGCGTGAGCAGGGCTGGTGCCAGTAGATCATTGCCAATGTGGTTGGGGGCAAGGTTGCATGGGGGGGAGGTTCCTGGAAGGCTGAAGCCCTTGTGACAGGCGTGGATGTTTGTTGACAATGCGCAGTATTGGTCAAACAAAAGATGCTCATCTCTCAAGGATGAGGAATGTGGGTTTGTAGCATGCTTGGGCCTTGCTGTATGTAGAGTGGGGAGGAGAGTACTGGAGTAGCGTGGTTGTACTTATGGAGCTGCTATGCACCAACCTGGCAGCTTACATGCCCAGTCATCAACCTCCCCTCCCCTGTGAGCTATACCCCAGCACTATTGCAGCTATATGGCCATTTGCAAATTGCTTAGGCCATTGTCTTTAATTCCCATCCTTTTAATCTTAAGCAATAGCTTAACCCTGACCACTAGACTATAGATGATGTAATACCCAGCCAGGTAAGGCTACTTACCTTGCCCTGTTAATAACTGAAGCTGCCGTGTCCAGTCTATATATTTAAGCTGGGTTGTTTTCCACCTTCCATAGGATTATCTGTCCCTTTAACTGTTTGAAGAACTATTATACACAAATCGCCAAGGCTACCCTGTGCTGGCCTATTGCTTTAACCTTAATGAGCTACTTAGCCTTTATTCCTACCCAGTTAATTCTGTGTTGCGTTGTAGGCCTTGTTAATTATGGATTATGAATAATAATGGAGAAATGGTTATATGTGAGGCAATGATCCTTTGCAGGATAGGAGTTTTAATTGTACATGAATACTGTCTTGTTTTGTTATTTTTGGTAGATAATGTGATTAATATGTGGATTAGGAGCATGTTCCCTTTAGCGTTATTGGTAAGTAGTTTGTTAGTTTGTGGAGTTTATGTTTAATTGTTATAGTAATTTTATGAAATTGCCTGTTTGCTTGTATAAAATGTTATGATGTTAATTCTGCAGGATATGATTAATTATGAGTTTATTAAATCTTTTTAGTGGGATAGGTGTAAGCTCTTGGCAATTTTTAAGGTAAGTTAGGGAATTGCTCAGAGCTCTCTTTGTAAGCAATGTGCTACTTAGCTGGGATGGGTATTATTTAAAAGGTGCTTTAAGGTGGACTTGGCTGGCTAGGTACGGGAATGCTGCGTGATTTGTAAGTATAACTTTTGGGTTAATGCTAAGTTTGGCTAGGTGGGCTTGTGCTACCTTTTGTTAGCGCTGTGGGACTATATTTATTAAGATTGGGATAGCATGGGTAGGTGCAGTAATATTAGAAATGCTGTGGCATGATAGGGGATATATTCTTATAATATATATTAAATAAGATGATGAAGGGGAGGGTGGTAAAGGTGGATAAGCTAGGTTAAGATGGATTAAGTATGTCTTTATTTAGATAAAGATAATCATTATAACTTAAACTATGGTTTTTAGCAGGGCTTAGATGAGGGATTAAATGGAAAGTTAATGTTGTATTAGCAAGGATGGTATGGGTGATATTAAGATGCTGAAACCCCTGATATACTAAGGATTTAGATTAAACTTATTAATGGTGCTTAAATTGGGGGTGTATTTCTATTTATTTATTTTAAAGGGCCAGTGCCATTATCTCGTTTATGCAGTAACATTATGGGCTTTTCAGTAGCCTTTGTGTTGCTGGCCAGCTATTTCATTATTAATGTCCTTGTTTATGTGTAGCCTTATCCATGCACTAGTTAGCTGGCTATTTATTAATTCTTTTATTACTTTAGTATTAAGTTGTCCGCTATGTTACCCAGTACCTTGCTTGTATTATTACTATCAGCAGCAGCATTTTAGCTGCTATTATTGCTATACTTACTTATGCATGTTCTTAAGCAAGCTTTTAATGTAAGTGCCGTATCTTTCCTAAAGGGACACTTAGTAGTGGGTAGCTGACGCGTGTTCTTTAATCCACAGGCCCCAAAAGAGCCAGTAGTAGAGTTTATTTATGTTGATTTCGTTTCTAATGAGTGGGTTGTCCTTTGCATTGGCGTTGGCAGCTTTAGCCTGCCCGTTGGCGTGTATGTTGTTTAACTAGCTCTGTATATCAGTGTGCAGGTTCTTAATGTGGTTATTGAATTTACCTTTTAGCATATTGTTGTAATTATTGAATCCGCGGTTTGTTATGTATAGGCTGTGGGCTACTATTTTAAAGAAATGTTTGCGGTGGTAGTTAAGAATATTGTTAGTATAATGGCGAGCTATGATGGTGGAAAGCGCGCCTGGATTGTTAGCAGGTTTATGGTTAACTTAGTAATAACCATGGACTGTGCATACCTGAGTAATTTGGCAATCCCCAACGTCAGTGCTGTGCCTCTGTGTATGATATGTTGTTTCTGTTAAAGGAGATAGCTGGCTTAATTATGCAATTGGTGAGTGGATTTGGAAATATATATGGAAACTTAAGCAGCAAGCTATTGCTGTGTAAGAGGATGGGTAAATAAGAAATGGGACAAGGTTTATAAAGAAGTTGAAAGGTAGAAGTTGGAAGGTGGAAGGTGGAAGGTGGTTTTTTAAAAGCTTAGAGAATGATGAGTTGGGCAGAAATGCTATATGAAAGAGTGATAGGGGGTTGATGGGGGGAAGAAACCCTTGATGCTTTTGAGTGTCTTAAGGGTGGTTGTATTGCAGAGGATAGTTGATGGGGTGGAAAAAGGCTACCAAAAGAGCAAACCCCTTAAGTTTGTTTGTTCCACCTTTAGGCTTTTATAGTTGGCTGAGTTGAGTGGCAACCTACATTAGAAGACAAGAGGCTTTAGTTGTTTAGATGCATAAGGCCTTTAACCTATTGATTTAGGATTTTTACCTCCCTAAGATGGTGCAGCAGAGCTACTTAGATTAACTGTAAGTTTTGCTCTGCTTATTTATAGTACTTGGAGAATATTTTTGCTATGTTTGCAACAGGGCATAAATGGGGTAGGAGTAAAAGAAAAACAATTGCCTTGCCTTAGATTACTAAGTAACCTTGCAGCCAACATATTATTGCACCTTTGTGGAGTCCATCTTGACTTGGTTGAATATTATAATAGCCCTTGCTGGTTATTGATCATTAGTATTCCACCTTTCTTTTTATTTCTTATTTTAGTATTTCCTTTATTAGCCCACCTGAGCACCTTATTTATTTTGCTTTTGTTTATATTAATAAGGATAAGTGCATGGTATAATGCTTTATTAGCTTGTTATTTACTGCTTGAACATCTTTATTAAGCCCACCTTATATATATAGAATACATTGCACGTCCATCTTAGCGCGGTCTTGTTAAAGCTTAATGCTACGTAATTAGACTTTGATCATAAGTAAGCAAGGTTATTACTATTATTACCCTTTTTATAAGAGCTGAAAGCTAATTAATATTTAGCTATATTGAATTTAATTATGTTGTTAATTGATAGCGCTCTTGATGCTTTAATTACTGGGGTTATTATTAATGGGACATAGCTTAACCCTTATTGCTTTCCTGATATGGAGGTTGTGCAGTTTGACTTTACTGTCTTTTTGCTTATTAATGCTTTTAATTATGAGTATATGTTTATAATACCCCCTTAATTTGGCAATTATTTTATGTCTTGGCTAAGCGTTGTGTAAATTGGTTAAAGGACTCTTTATATTTTTATTTATTTTTAGCAGCACTATTGCAACCTTAATACTATGGCTTTTGCTAGCAGCATTATCCTTTTTCTGGGATATTAGGATGATAATAATAATGCTACTTAGTTTAATTTATTTACTAGAATTATGTAGGATTATGGCTTTTTATACTTTTACTATCTTTATTAACAGGTTGGTATGGGCTTGGAGGGGGTTAATAGTATATACATTCAGGCTGTAATGTAAAGCCTTATAGCAGCTATTCCTGGTGAATTTGGGTTAGTCTTTTTTGCTGCCTTTATAGGCCATTTGGAGAATGTCTTTTACAATATTGAATAGGCTTTATACCCAGGATCCATCACTCTCGCCTTACTTTATAACCTTTATTAGGCATGGCAAGACTTTATTAGGGATGTTCGCCGCTTGCTGTTCAGGATTGCTAGGCAGGAGCTGGTATAAGCCAATTATGAAGTTGAGCGTTTCTTGGTTGACCTTTTGGCCCAGGGTGCCCATCTACGCAACTTATATAAGGTATGTCCTATGATCCTGCCTAATATTAAGGGCCATGATTAATACCGTGCAGCGCCTTAAAACTGTTTATGTATGAATCTTCCAGCTCCGCCTCATTATTCAGGCATACTTAAATAGGGCTTGGGAGTGAGGATTGAATGAGAATGATAGTAGGGAAAACGACCCCTTAGCTGTAGGCTAACTACATGTGCACCATGGCAGCAAAAAATGCAGGAAGTTTATTATGCAGTAGTCCTGAGTGCTGAGTTGCAGCTTAAGTTAGCTATGTTTTTTGCTATTTCTTGGGAGGCTATAAGAGCCGTTGTATAAATCATTGCTTTAGAAATCTTTTACTTGGAATGGATTTATAATTTTCTTCATTATTCCTTATATTTACTATGCTTATGTTATTGTAAAGATTATGCTTACCCTTTATAAAACTAAATATATTAATCCTTATAAATTAATTTTAAAGAATATATATATTTTCTTATTTATTGTAAACTTTTTAAATCATAAGCTTAAGTTTTGGAATATAATTAATTAAAGTCTTTTAATGCCTTTTAAACATATTGCCCTATGAGGTACTGTAATTATTTCTTAATGCAAATTGTGCATTAAGTATGTCTTTTGTATCTCCTTTTTGCATGTTATTTCCCAGGTGTGTAATTATTACGCCTTAGCTTATATATACTTGTTTTATTAATTAGTAAGAGGAATATACATTAAACTATCTCATTTATTTATGCCCTTGCTTATTATATGCTTAATCATTATCCATAGTGCTGCAGTTTTCCTTGCTTCTTTTGCTCCTTAATTTCCTACTTTTTAATCTTTAATGACTTGAACTTTCTTTAATTAAAAGCCTTTCTTAACTTAATATGCTTATAATACCGCTCCTTAGGCTTCTTAGGTGATTTATAAGCTTGCTTAGCTGTTAGCTAGTGGAAATAGTGTGAAGGGAAGCAGAGGCTTACTATAGCAGCCTAGTTAAAGATGTACTTATAGCCTTAGAATTTCTTCTTATTGTACTTATATTTGGTAGCGATGTAGTAGATGCAGTTTATGCATTTGCTGTTGGAGATTTAAGGATGGGAGATGTAATAAAGGAATGGAAAGTTAATGTTGGTAATATATTGCTTGCTATTAGGGTCTATATAGCTGTAGTAAGTAGCTGCATATTAGGCTGTGTAGTATGAGCAAAGGGCGGCGTTTTAATGGCTAAAGAATATAATAAGCAGAGAAAGGTATCTTTTAGGTTGTATAGATATGTAGAAGAAGTAGTTGCTAAATGGAAGGGAGCTTGCTTTGCAGATAAGAATGCAATGGGCGCTGGATATATCCATTTTTTAAAGGAGCTTTTTAGCATTTTTGTTAACCTTGGATAGGATCTTGATTAGTTTTGTGCAAAATTAAAGGACTTAGATATTATATGAATAAATGTAATTCAGGATGAGTATATATATGTTAATGGCCTTAACTGCTGTATGCCAGTCTGTAGTGAAGGTGCTGTAGAGCTTGTGCACAGGGATGTTAAGGAACTATACTAAAGAGTCCCTAATTCTCAATTTAAGGGGATAAGCAGGTAATGGGTATATTGCCTTTTCTGGATTAGGAGGTGTAGAGGTAATGTTTTTAGGCATTATAAAGTGGTAATAATGAAGCTTGAAAAAAGCGTTTTAAAATATGAATAGGAGGGGGGGAGATGCTTTGGCAGCTGAGATGACAGCGTGAAATGAGTATAGTTGTAGGATGGGAGTGGTAGTGAGAAAGAAGCTCCAAGGGAAAGCCGGTTAGGGGCAGGTAGCAGATTAGTGGTTAGGGGTGATTCCTTGTTTTTGAGTTTTGTAGTTTTTGCAAGCTAATAGCTTTGGTAAAGTTGGTGGTGTTATTTGCAAAACCCAGCGCATTTAGGTTAAAGATAACCTTCCTTTGCCTTAATGAATAACCTTATTCTTTCCTCTATATTTAAGCTAAAGTGCAACCACATTAAGAAACCTTAATTACTTAGCTAAGTAGGCCGCTTATCTTAACCTTTTCAACTGTTCACTTTAAGGTTTAATTGCTATTGTATTAAATTAATTAACCCTAATAGTAAACAGTACTTGCATTTCTTATAATATAATGATTACAAACATTTAAAGCAATCCACTTTTACTTTACATTGCATTAATACCCCTTACAACTACTAAGAAAGGTGCATCCTTGCATTTATAGTGTTTGTATTCCTATTAATAATGCTATATTAAAGCTAAAGAATAACATTGCTTATACCTTTTCCCTTTTAGCGTCCTTAGGCTTAAATATCTTTAAGTAGATATGGGTGTACCGGAGCTGCTCCCTACCTCTTTATAGTGCTGAGCTGATTAAGTTAAGGCTACTTTTGCTGTGTGCAACCCTTATTACTTGCAATTAGGCTGTTAGAATCCTTAAATATTACTTTCTAAGCCTTGAATTGCAGAGCAGTTATAAAGATGATCTCTTTGGTGCCAACTTAATCAGGCATTTTATGTACATTTACAAGCTTAAAGCATACTTATAAAAGGAATGAGAGCCGGAGAATATCCATATCTTGGCTAGGATAAATTATTTTGCCTAGTATATGCAAGATATAATTCACATTATTTAAACGCTAATAATGCTGGGGGATATTCAATACCTAAAATATTTTAGTGCTAAGGTACTTGCCTATATTACTCTTAAGAGGCTGGTTGTCTTTCTCGTTCAAGACAAGCTTTAATCACACTTTTATCTGTGTTAATATAATTAGAAATACTTTGGCATTTGCCTTATTAATTTCTACCTATATGGCCCTATATCTATACATTGCAGCCAGGTGATAATGCTAAAAAGCACTATCCAGGCCTTTCTTAACAGAGCTTGTTGTGCTAAGCCTATGCTAGGCATTAGGCTTTTAAACAATACTGGTTAAAAGTTAGTTATATTTGGCAGTGGGTTATATATTATAAATAACTTAAGGATGTTGCTGCTAAAGAATAGTGAGAGTTCCATTATGCAAAACCATTTTGATTATAGCAATTAAATTTTTAATCTTATATTTAAGCTGGAAAACACCCTGTTTACAGAAATTAAAGAGGATGTGGTGAAAAACATAATGATTACTATATATTAAATAGAATTGGGGAGTGTTGGGCATTTACTGTATTGGCCTGAGAAGCTAGTAATTAACAGCTTAAGGGAGGATTTATATTTAGTTTATAATGATGAAGCCTTATTTAGTGCATATTTTAAGCTAAATTATACCCTTATTCCCTATTGTTTAATAATACTAAACCTTTTAATTGATGACGTTGCTAATATAGGGGGGTAGTGGGCGTAATTAGCCTCATTAGTGATTGGGAACCGCTACCCAATGAGCCGGCTACACCTGCTAGGGCAGGGAGGCCTTGTTGTATATGGAGCACCGCCTTTGCCAGCTCTAGTTAGTTGGCTGCAGGCGCCCATTAAGATGCTGTAAAGGGAGCAGGGCTAGGCGTTTAATGTTAAGAGGCTGGATACGTAGCTAAGCGATGAGGTCATGATATTAACTAAGTACTGCCTCTGGAAGAGTAGCAAGGGGAAGAGCAAGATGATTGCACTGTAAGAGCAAGAAACCTCTGCCGTTGCAATTAATTACACGGCTTATAGCAACTTAATCAATTAGCAGTTAATGAGAGACTTGAAACCAAGGAGTTAGCTCTTGTAGGGTTTCTAGTAAGGGTTTAGATATGATTTGTAAGTAGTTTAGCAAGAAGGCTTCTAGCTAGAAATCAGGTAGCTTTCTTAGCCTGCCTATAACCCCTGGCGGGTGGGTGGACAGTCAGCTGGGCTTATTTAGGATTTAGTGAGAGGAGAGGGGTAGTTAATAGTTACTTAACTTGCCTCTGTTAGTTATATAAGGGCTTCCTTGCCTAACCAATATAGAAAGCTACTTAAGCAAAGGTTTTATCTGTGCATAGGGATGCTTCAGCATATTATACTGCCTCCAGCAGATCCGGGATATGTATATGTCTTTGATGATGGGTATGGCTATGTGGCGCCTCTTAATGTTGATGGTGATTTCAATGGATGGGAGTATGAGATGAAATTGGAGAACTGGGAGTGGACTTATTAACAGCTGGGTTGATGGAGGGCATTTGGGAGATTCTTTTATGTGGTAGTTATTGCCTTCTTTCCTCCTATAAATAGGTTGTTAAATGTTATTGCTACTCCTTAGCTATTTAATAATTACATATAATAACTTTGTTATGTAGCATTTTACTCCTCTGCCCCCAGTTATTAATTAGTGCATAATGGCAGTAATTGCATTATTTTGCATTTGTTTATATATTGGTGAACTTTAAAGATACTCATGCTTTCCTATATATATTGGTATTGGGAGATAGCTCGTCAAAATATCATACCGAATTCCTGCCTGTTATTATATACAGGGCAGGGTTCTTATGCCTTCTCAGCATAATTCTAGATATATTATAATGCAGCTCCTTTAAGCATATTTAAATCTGTACCTAGGATTTGATATTCTACTTAGGTACATAGGGTATATATTTTAAGGCAGCAGGCCCTTTACTGTAAGTCCTTATTTAAAGATACCTTATTATTTCTGTATTATAAACATTTTTATAGTTTGGAATTATTATTAAGAGCCTATTAATTTGGAAGCTTGGACTAGTAATGCTGGATTTGGTGAAGCAGTGGCCGGGGCGCCTAGCACCCCACCCACTTCGCTTTGGCCCGAGGGGCTTAGAGATAAATAGTGCCATACTACCCCCTTCTGCAAATGAAAATCAAGTATGCGTTCTCTTCTCTATCTAATCAGATGTATATGTAATATGACAACTTCTTTTCCTCACAATTTGCGGGCGCGGTTGCGCCTAGAACTGCGACTTACCCACTTGCCGTTTTGCTGGATGATTATGATTGTGCATGTCCTGCAGCCCCAAACTGGTAAGCTGCCTCAAGACCACTGGGTTTGTAAACTGAGCATGGGAGATGCGAGTTGAAGATGCATGCTGATTGACTGCAGCTGATTGATTGGCTGCTAACTAAGTATTTGCCATGTACCCTTTAATTTAAGCCCTGCAAATCCTCTTATCCTTAGTATAGGAATTCCTAAGCATTAATAAATTAGCTTATGAATTTACTTTAAGAATTTATTGATTATTGATAAAATGAAAAGGTATTTTAGCTGGGTTGAGGCTAGAGCTGAGGCTTAAAGCTGGGGGTTGGGAGAGGATAGTAAAGGTAGCTTGGGCTTGCTCTTGTAAGCTACCTTTGCCTAGGCTGGGGGTAGGTAGGGCAGGGGAGCATGAGCGTTAAGATTATAGATGCTAAGAATAAATTATGTGATGCCTGTTGATAATATTAAAGTCCAGCCTTTAAAGATCTGCTAAAAGTTAGAAAGGTTAAGGCAATATAATATGCTTTACTTAAACTTTTATAATTTAACTTTGGAACTTGAGAAGATTAATTTTAGTAGATGGATTGAATTAAGCCTTTTAAGGCGTTTATGGAATGCATTGCATTGTGCTTAGCTATAGAGCTTGGAGTTTGTGTTGAACTTGGATTTGCGTAAGAGCTGGGGCTGTTGGAGCTGGATGATAACTTGGCAAATAGAGCAGGCTATTCATTCTTTGTTAGTCAGGCTATTATTATAATAACATTATTTCTGTTGGAATAGCAGTTAGCGTGCCTATGTAGTGAGTGCGCTGCACGTAATGCAAAGGTGCACGGTTTAGACTAGCCTTATTGATAGCGACTGCCAGCTGGCGCCAGCTGGCTGCTGGCTGGCAGTTACGTGCCTTGTGCACAGGCCCTATAGCTAGCTTACAGCTAGACTGCTGTAGGCTGCAGCTTATGGCTGCACTCTGCAATACCAACTAATGCAAATCCACTATACCAACCCAATCAACATATTTAAGTACATAACCCAATTAATAATCTTGGGATTTAGCAAGTATTTAAAGAAATTCATGTTGTGGGCTCTATGTTGCAGGTGATAAGAGCTTGGATTATTTAAGCTAAATGTTGATTTACTTGTAGTAAGGGACTTAATACTGGGTTATATAATTGTAAGGTTGCTGGCAGGTATATTTGCAATTATTTCCCTCTTTTGTAAGCTAATTATTAAGCCCTAATGAGAGTTGTTGAGCTGATGGGGAGTTATTAAGTCTTATTGAGAGTTGCTAAGCTGTTAAGAGTTGCTAGAGTTAAGAGTTGCTAGAGCTATTAAGCTGTTAGAGTTGTTAGAGTTGTTAAAGTTGTTAGAATTGTTAGAGTTATTAAAGTTGCTAAAGTTGCTAAGTTGAGAGTTGCTAGAGTTATTAAAGTTGTTAGAGTTGTTAAAGTTGTTAAAGTTGCTAAGTTGAAAGTTATTAAAGTTATTAAAGTTGTTAGAGTTGTTAAAGTTATTAAAGTTAAGAGTTGTTAAAGTTGAGAGTTATTAAAGTTGAGAGTTATTAAAGTTGTTAAAGTTATCAGAGTTATTAAAGTTAAGAGTTGTTAGAGTTATTAGAGCTGTTAGGCTGCTAGGCTGTTAGAACTGTTAGAGCTATTAAAGTGCTAGAGCTGTCAGAGCTGCCAGGCTGCCAGAGCTGTTAGAGCTGTTAGAGTGCCAGAGCTGCCAGAGCTGTCAGAGTGCCAGAGCTGTTAGAGCTGTCAGAGTGCCAGAGCTGCCAGAGCTGCCAGGCTGCCAGAGCTGTCAGAGCTGCCAGAGCTGTCAGAGCTGTCAGAGCTGCCAGGCTGCCAGAGTGCCAGAGCTGCCAGGCTGCCAGAGTGCCAGAGCTGCCAGGCTGCCAGAGTGCCAGAGCTGCTAAGTTACAGCGCTATCCTGAGGAGGCTTAACGGCAAGTTAATGCATTATAAAGCCATATTTAGAATAACCTAGATAAATACCTATTAATTTTATAGCTAGCTTTGTGATAAGGGAAATAATGATGGTGAGCAAATGGTATATATAGGCAAAGTTGGTGGCTGACTTTTTATTTAAACTTTGCTGCTAGTAAAAAGCTTTGCTGCTGGCAAAGTTTGGATGAAAAGTAGCTAAGTATGCTGTCCTTCCCCTAATTTCATAAAAGCCTAGGTTTGCAGTTTAAAATATGCACCAACCCTGCAATGGTTGATACTGTGGCCTACATTTCAAGTCCTCCTCCTTTCATTATTTCCTTCTTTGCAATACATGCTAAAGTCAGCAACCTATAAGTTGGTTGCTCCCTTATATAAAGAATTTAGAAGATTATTCCCATTAATAATTTATCCTGCTTACAGCTAATAACCGCGCCAGCAATTAAGACATTATTGTGAGCATAAAGCATTGCGTGGCTAAATGTGCACTTGATTTAGGCAAAGCATAAGGTGCAGCCTTTAAATTAAAAATGCAAGGTATTTAGGAAGGGCATGCATTATCCTAGTTATTAACTTTATAAGTCTATTAATATTACTAAAAGCTTTGCAAAGCTAAAGCTAAATAACATTTCATTTAACGCCAGGCTTTTAAGCTATAAAACTACAATAAATGCCCAAGCAGTTCTGCTAGTTAATATTAGACAGGGGCTAACACTCCTACTGGGCGACTATGTTAAACCCCTTGCAGAAGCCATCGCGCATAATACTTAAAAGCTTTATTATTATGAAGTTTTCTAAGAAAAAACTAAGTGATAATAACTGCAAGGAAAGGAAGAAGATTATAATTCAGTAAGTTGATTTAGTTTTTGCTAATGCTTAAGAATATAAGGATATAATCAAGACTATCCATTATTAGAACAACTAAGTTGGTTTAACCTGTAAGGCAAGATTATTTTATAATGTTATTAAGGATGTTTAAATTAATAAGAAGATTAATTTAAAGCAGCTTAGAAAGCTGCTTAAGAACCTTGTTGCTATTTAGGTTATAACGCCAGCTTTTAAGTTGCTGTTATTATTAATTTATTATCCTAAGAGAAAAAAGATCTTTTAGTTCCAGGCTATATTAAATAAGCTAATCATAGCAATATACAAAGATATAATATACTTTATTTATTTCATAGATGCTAAGTTACATTAACTTTGTGGAGAGCAGGCCAACCTTATTAATTAAATTAATAAGGTTATTGCAGATATTAAACCATTTATGCAAGATGAGGCCTTATATAATCCTATATAATCTACCTTAGGCTTTAATAGTAAAGAAAATGAATAAAGTAATAAGGCTGAGGATAATAATGAGTATGCTAGTATACCTGGCCTGCTCAGCTTGAGCACCTTAGGCAAGGATAGCCAGTAGGGCGAAATAACTAGCTTGCCTAACTTGAATACCCTGTGCAAGAAGAGATGAGAAAATGAGCTATCCTTATTTAAGAAGGTTACAAGAATTAGCAGCAATATCTTTCCTGCGGGGGGCATGTCCTGCATTAAGGGCAAGGATGTGATTATGACCCTTAAAAGGCTGTTATTTATCAGCACTTCCAACCGGAATGCCAGCAGCATAGTCTCACTCAGCCCCACCCAGCCGGCCCCCTAAGGATTCATCCTGTATAAGAAATATTAGGGCATGAAAGATACTATTTTCAGGTTTGTAGATTAGAATAAGGACCTCTTTAAGCAGCTTAGGGAGTATGAGGCAGCTAAGGAGGACTTATAAAGGGCACTGGATAATATGGAAAAGAATTATAAGGATTAGCTTAAGATTGTTGCTGAGCAATAGCAGTGCATGGCTATTATGGAGTATGAGTGGCGCTAGGAATGTGAGAAAATGCTGGGTGTAGCAAGGGAGATGTATTTTATTTTTGGCAGGGCTTGTGATGAGTTTAGCGACTGGCTGCGCAGTAATAGCACTGCCAGCCTGGGTGTGGATACTGGCGCTGGCCTTAATGCTGTAGGAGGAGGAGATGGTGGGCAGGCTGTAGGCATAAATGCATGCCGGCTTAAGTGTAATATAAGCATATTCTTGCTTAATATTTTCTGATTTTAATAGTGATTAGCTTAGTGGGTAGTGAATAAAGATGGATCTTTATTTGTATTATAAGGGGATGTATACTGCCTTTTTGCAGCGGCTATTATGGTTATGTTTTGATTTCATTTAAATTATAATATATCACTAGTACGTGCATTTATTGCAGCATAGGCAAAGCTAAGATTGCATTGTAAATTCTAGGGTTTATAAGGGAGCATGTAGAAGTATTGGTTAAGGGTGCATGGTGCCCAGCTGGGCCCTGCCTTTTACAGGAAATCTTTTATGGGGTGAGCTGGATATAGGATTGGGTTTGTTAGGGTTGAAATGAGTAAGGATTATGTGCTTTAGCAGCAGAGCTTTTTTTGGTATGTGATAGCTATCCATACTTAGCATTAAACTCAGACCTTTTAAATATAATATATTATAGATTTAATTGCATTTGGCAGCTACTTGAGCTATGAGGAGGTAAAAAATTATGCTGCTTTGCCTAGTAGCTATAGAGAATATGAATATATATTAAATTAGAACTGTGTATATGTGCTGGAGTTCTATTTAGAGGGAGGCTATGGGAGAGGATTGGTTTCATACTTCCACCTTGTTGTTCCTACCTCTAAGGCTACCTACGGGACCGCTGCCAAGGCTGTTAAATCAACCGCCACTAAAGCCGTTATTGCTAAAGCTGCCCTGGCATTTAAACCGCCCAAGGACATCCATGCTAATCCAACTCTTTGCAATACTATCTTCAATACATTATTGGATATATTAGTAAAAGGCCTTAAATAAGTTCTTTAGTTGAATAAAGTGAAAGTGGTTTTAGGCCATGTTTTGGATAATTTGTTTTGTTATTTTGTAGATGCTATGCTCTTGCCTGTGGTATATAGCATTCCTTGTAAGGTTTTGCTGGGCCTTTTGATAGCTTATAGTATGGCTTTGGTATGGATTGGGATGAGGCAGGAACCCCTTGCTTTAAGCTGAGTGGGTGATAGACCCTTGGTTGGAGGCGGCGGATTGTAGCTTGGCGGGTTTCTTTAAGATAAGCACTATCCCTATTACTCTTGTTCCAGGTTTTTATAGATATGGCATAATGCTTACCTAGCTTCTTTAAGTTGTTATCTTTAGGGACCTTTACTTATTTATATGCACTGTGATTGATTGGGAGTGGATGTGGCTTAGTTTGAGGCTGAACTTTTCCGTCTTTTTGAGCTTGGCCAGATTTGTTTCGTTGCTTTAGGGCCAGGCTACTATATTTAAGTCTGGGGACTAAGTTTGCATGGCAATGTTAGCCGCGGCTGTATACACTTAATTTAGAGGCGTTATAGCTGCTAAGCTGTGGTAGGTCTGCTAAGTTAGGGGGTAGGTTGCAAGTAGAGGACATTGAGGCCGTTGTGATGAGGTTGTGATCATGAATGCGTGGCTGGCTAGTGAGCTTGTTATGGATTATGGGCAGCGATTAATATGCATTATTATTTGAGTAGTGGGCAGTTAATTATGGGGTATATGGAGTGGGTTGCTCTTTATGGTGTGCTTACTTTGGCTTAACTGCTGCTGGCTGGTAGGGTTGGTGGGATTAGCATGCGGCGCAGTGATGCCTTCCTTGTAGAAAGCAATAAGCTGGGTTTGCTGGGGTTGGCGTGGGCCCTGGCTACCTTAGTGCCCAGGTATAGCAGATTTATGAGGCGGAGATAATATCCTAGTTAATAGCAGGGCTGGGATATGCAGGTAGGAGCTTGGTTGGCTTTAGTTAGTTGTGGCTTGGAGTTATTTATTTGAACTGGCTTGTGTGGGTAATGATATCTCCCGTAGCAGCTAGAGGGGGGTTCAGCTCGTAATGGGCAGTGTAGGTGGCTTAGGTAAGGTAAATAGCTTTGGTGCAGGCTGAGGGGGTGAGGCATGAGCTATTTAGTGTTGGAAGTTGGTAGGTGGATTGGAAGAGGTAAAGATGTGCTGACATCTGCTTAGGTGTAGTAGGTAACCAGGGGCTGGGGGCGCAGGATGATGTAAACGGCAGGAGCCTATAATAGGAGGCCCTGGCTTCCTTAAACTTATTACCTGTGAGCTTGCACAGATATGCATCTGGCTTGATTTATGCGTTTAGCTTGATTTATGCATCTTGTTGATGTTAACTCTCCCATGCCTTGCTTCCTTTTCTCCTAACCCCATTGTCATTAGAGGGCTAGCTTGTTAATCCCTTGGCGTAGGACTGTGCCTCATTAATTCAATACATTACTAACTCTTGGCGGTTTAATCCCCCCTTAGACTTGCCGGCATGCTTAGTAGAGCTCCCGGGCAATAGCAATAAGCTTTGTTGATGAGGGGTAAACCACTCAGCCCCTCCTCTGCCGCTAAACCCCCTGGCCCACAAACTTCGCCATGTTCAAACACCCCCGGTAGTCTGGCAAGCTACTGCCGGGCACGGGATCAAACTGCCTACATACATTAGTACCTAGCCCCGGGGGCCCAAGCTAAGCCGTTAAATACATCCTTACCGCCCTAGGTTTAGCACAGAAGCCCGCCGTGCCCTGTTTCTTCATTTAATGGGTATATATTTTAGCCTTTTTGTCACCATATGCCTTCTTAACTTTGTTACTTTTAGTCAGGATAGTTTAATACTGTGGCATTCGCCGTCCTTTATCGTCTAGAGACTTGCACGGTGGAATCTTGCACTCAGCGGTGGTTTTGTTCACCTACCTTGCCCTTCCGCTGCAGCGACCAGTCCAGTTCAGCGCAAAGAGCCCAAGACTCTAAGTATAGTAGACCAGCTGTTAGCCTTAACGCCTACTTGCTTGGCATACTGGCTAAATCTTATAGGAGTGCTTGATTTCCCTTGGCTGCGCCGGTACATAGGAAAATGAATCAAATCCCTGGCGTTATTATTAATGAGGAGCAGTTGGACCCTTACTAGCTTTCAAGCTAGGTGGTTATTATGTTTGATGCGGGCGGGTTTATAGTTAATAATTTCTGCAGCGTTAGACCTCCCAGCTAGCTGATGCCTAATAACTTAACCGCCAGCTTTCATATTAAGCTGGCCACCCATGTCTATAACCGCTGAAACCTTACTGCTAGGGTACTGAGAATTGTTAACATCTTAACTTGAGATGATGATGCTTATAACCACCTAATTCAGCTGATGCAGCGGCCCTTTGTGGGTGCCGGTAGCCTTAGTTTTCATGACCTGTATTACTAGGCTGCAGTGGGTACTGATGGGTGGATGAGTATCTTGTATTATGTTTGGCAGCTTGCTACTTTTGGGATTATATAAAAGGATATTGAGTTTGCCCTATGTATGGCCGTTGGTAAGATCCAGGGTATAGTATAGGCTATTAATTAGGCCCTGCTGGGAGGGGCTTTTCTGCTTTTAAGTAGGATGCCGCTTTGTGATGCTTGGCAGTATTATGTCCATGCTTGGCGCTATTTGCATATTGAGTTTGCTATATGGTGGCTGGATGAGGCAGGGAGATATATACAGGATCTTGCATCTTAGCTCCTCTCATAGGGCACTAATTCAAACCATATCTGCGAGGTATGTATATTTAGATATAACTTAAGGCATGATATTAAAAGCTAATGTATTATAGTGTGTAATAGTTGTTTGTGAAAGGATATCCCTTTTATAATTTATTACCTTGGCATACTTAGAGGGCACTTAGGAGTGAGTGAGGTTAGGGTTGTTAAGGGGCGGAGGTTAGATGTTATGATTATTTTGGATTGATATTGCATTGGTGCAGGAGGTGGGCTAGCTTAGCTTTAGAGTGGCGGCTGGCTGTGTTTAGCTTGCTATGCAAAATGACTTTTGGGCTGTGTTAGTGGTAACAGGATATATTGTGTTGGTTTCAGCATCCGGAGTTGCCTTTAGGGTGCTATTTGTAAGAGCTTATAGTATTTATTGCTTATATGTAAGCTAAAAGGATATGATTATTTAAAATTGCTGCATTATAAATAACTTCCATATATTATATAATTAGTTATTCCATCTTCTTTTTGCACATGGAAAAGGATGCTTTGTGATAGCATTTTTTAATGCAGTATGTAGATATGGCTTACTTGGTGTATTGCTTGGCTTTTACTTTGCGCTATGTTTTTCCTAATGCACTTTTTTGTTTAAGAGCTACCTTATGGGATGGGCAAGCTATTTTTATGGTTTTTATTGCAATTTGACTTTCTTATAATGGACTTGCCCTAGGGTTTCAGCAAAATTTCTCAAGACTTTTGTTTAGTCTTTCCTGTGGGCTTGGCATTTATTAGCAACTACTGGGCTTTTGTGTGTGTCTTGGGCTACAGCTTTATCAGAGCGTTATTCTTACTCTTTCCTTGTTATCTTTGCTGTCTTATGCCAGCAGACCTGCTAGTTGAGCTTATATTAGCTGGCTTGGAAATGCAACGCCGCTGATTATTAATCTCTTACTCTTTTACCTCTATATACCCTTATATAAGAGATTTATTATGTAGAGAGTGCTATGTATATATTTAGTTTGATTAGCATTATGGCGTAGGCCTAATTCCTAAGGCAGAGAAAGGTGAGACTGCTGTTTCCATGCACCTCCTTGCTTTCAGCTTCTGACGGGCACCATAGCTCTACCTGCCTGGCGGGGGCTTCCTTGTTATTATGTGCTGCTAAGGCAAAGATCCCCATGATGAGGATGTTATCTATGAGATTAGGTGCATTGGATAGAACTATATCCTTTGTGACTTTATTGGCATTCTTCTTTAGGGCCAGCAGTGCACCACCCTCTTTGGGATGCTTGACCTTAGCGTTTGTAATTTGGCAATTATCCTTAACCAATCTATGCATAAAAGGGCCTGTTACTTAGATAGCGGATATGTCTTATATAATAAGGAGGTAATTACTACCATTATTTAGTTTAGGGCTTGCAGCAGCTGTGGCTGGGTAATGGCAGAGGTTGATTAGTGCAGTGGGTGCTTTACCCTGCCCTGCAACCCAGGCTTTATTATGCTCTTTATTTAATGTGCTGGGGTCTTGGATTATAATTTAGTTACCTTTACTTGCGCTAATTGCATTTGGAAGGGTGATATTTATACCTAGGTTAATGGAAAATTGGTTTGGTATACTTGTAATATGCATAGTTGATTGTTGCGGGAGGAATGGGATGCTGGGTGGGAACATATTAGGGTGGGCTGGTTTGGGGATAAGTATACCTTGTGTATAATATTAACTAATGAGAAAGCCCTTAATCCTGAATTCCTGTTTTTTGACTTTATAATGCATTTATTTGGCCTTTGCTGGTGGCTGCTTTCTTGCTGGTGTTTTATGCTTTTTATCCCCAGCTGGAACTAACTTAAGTAAGTGATAATTATCCAACATCTGCTTGTAGTTTTAGCATAATCCCTATTTTAATTATTAAATGCTATTCATTCCTCTTTTCTAAAACCTTAACTTTTAATGCTTTTATTTATTCTCCCTTAATCATCTTTATTAAGCCATGCTTATATTACTATCCTTATTAATATTATAGGAGCTTTAATTACCTTAAACTAAACGAAGGTATATATTAGGAAGGCGGGTAAGGTGTATTGTTCAGCTCTTTACCACAGGTCCTTAGCTTAATCATAGACTTGGATCCTGGTTAATTCATGGGCAGCTCAGTCCTGTTATTTAATCTCCAACTTTGCCTTTTCTTAATATTTTATTGTTTACTCCTTAGCCTTTGTTGCTTAACTAGGCAGTATAATTGCTTGCAAGGGTTTGAGGAGCTCCTTTTATCTTTATATTAGCTAGAGCCCCCCCCCCCCCAAACTGTAATCTTGCGCTATAGCTCCTAAAACTGAGTACATTAAATAGATTTTCCATCATTAAATGTTAACCCATTTCAGCAGCCTCCCCCTCCCCTTTTCAGCTATAGGACTGTTTATCCCGCCCTCTTTACACTTGTGTGTTTGCCTTTCCTGTAACTTATAGACGGAAGATACCATTGGCTATAGGTAAGGCTATTACTCCTTAATTATCTTCTTATACATATTATTTAATTATATAATAGGCTTTTATACTTAATTTGCAGCTAAATATTCTCATTCTTTATAATGATGGACCTTTTATAAGGACTTCTTGTTAATAGAGTACGTGAATACCTATATGCCATACTAAATATACAAGTTACAGCCTTTAATTTATCTTTGTTTCTGGTCTTTAATACATTGTAGCTGGAGGGAGTGAGCATCTGTCCAACTAATTACAATGTTAGTATGTCTTGATTAGGTCTCTTAGGCATTGGTATAAAGATACTTAGCATTACTTTTTGGCTGGATATGTGTTATGGCAACCTCCTTATGCTTGCTGTTAATGATTACGTCACTATATTGCTTAATTATTAAGATAATATTAATGATGCAAATTGCCTTTATATGTTTATAGAGGACTTTTAGCAAGATGGAGGCTTGAACTTTTATGGGCTGTTCTAGGATGCATGCAGGGGCCTACTGGGAGGCAACTGCTGGGATATTTATAACGTGCTATGTAATCTTGGGATAGCTATCCTTGTTGGCACCTCTTTCCCGCTGTATAGAGCAGCTTAGGATAATCTTAAAGATGCATTTGTTATAGTCCTCTGCGCATTGTTGAATGGTGCTATGGTTTTTATTTTGGCTTAACTTTTCCTCTGGGCTTGGCAGCGGTATGTGCTGTTAACTCGCCGCTCTTAGTTTGAGCGCGTTGAAGAGCTCCTGGGAGAGGCTGATTACCATGTTAAAGAGTTGGTAACTAGCCTTGTTGCTAATGGTGCCATAATTGCTAATATTTGCTCAGTATGTATATGAGCTTATGGAATTATCCTTTAGGTTAAGATAGCGGGCTAATATGATATAGTAACTTGCTATAATTTATATAAGAATCTTTTAGTTATATCTAGTTTGTTGTGTATATTTTTAAGGAGCTTGGGAGTAGGTGATATTTTAGGCTGTATTGGAATTATATCTTTATTAAAAGGTATGTATTTGCAAATTGTATGGATGTAGTGGATTTATTGTGGTTAAGATGGGGGAGGGTTTGGCTGCTAAATGGTTGGTTGTTTAGTTAGGCAAGATATTTAGGCTTTGGTGGCAGTATAGCTATATTTTGTGGATGTATTTCACTCTTATTATGTGGTAGAGATGAGTGTGTAGGCATAGTAAAATGGCTTGGTTTTCATCTTGATGAAAGAAAAGCATACCTCCCTTTATAGGACCCCTTATGGATAAAACTTTGATAATGCTAATAGGGTTTAAATGCTGGGCAAAGGAAGATTGGTTGTTTTGGGAGTTATTAGTAGTAGGCATTTTAATATATTAAACTTTTCAGCTATTTAACCTTCCTTGTTTATGTTGATGTAAACTAAAATGGTATAAGCTTATTATATGTAACACAGCCCTTGCTACAGCACTTATTACTCTTATATAAATTATATATTTAGCTATAATTAATTTAAGCTCATTGCCAGCCCTTAATATATTTCCCAGGAGTATAGTTAAGGCTATTATATTATATTATATAATTAAGTTTATAAATTAAAATGAAATTATAATTTTATTTCAAGACTTGTTTATTAGAGAAGATTAAATAGTTTTATAATGCTATCTGTAACTTTGTGCACAAGCTTAGGGTTTAAGAGTGGTTGCAAAGCTAAGCAAATAGTAGATAAGCTAATGAATAGTTTATTTAAAGACATGCTATGGCAGAGGCTAAGTAAATGATAGGTAAATTATAGCAATATATGCAGTTTAAGTTTACTAGAGTAGGGGGGAATAGTTTTGGAATTTTCTAATGTAAGAGATATCTTAGGGCGGGCTGGGCAGTATTATAATTTTAGCTTAGTTGTAATAAATAGTAACTAAGATAGAAGCCTTAGAGAGCTGGCAGTTATACCCAGTTGCAAATATATTGTTGTGAATGGCAATAATGTTGTAGTAATTAAAAACTATATTAGTAATTGCATTTTATGGCTAAAGTGTTAAGCCGGCTGTTTATATGAGGTTGTTTAATAGTATGATAAATCCTTTAGCTTGTTTATGAGTTTAGTTTATAATTCCTTGGATTGCATTTTAGTTTATGTTTACTGGGTTTCCTTTAAATTTAGTCTTAAGGATGTTAAAGGCAGCGCCTATAATGAACTGATTAGCAGCGTTTGCAACAATGACTGCAGGTTGGTTAGTATAGTAAAGCCTATTCTGGAACTGGTTGAATGTGGTAACTTTGTTAATTTATGTTCCTGGCAGCGGGTGGTTTGAAGATATTTAAGCAAACCTGTGCAGAATATTCTGCATTTAAGTGTAGATTGGCGGGCGGATGTGTATTGGGTTTGGCTTAGCTATGAGCTGGCTGTATAAGTTGGCTATCTTCTGCTCCACTTAGGCTATGAAGGTTGCTGAGGTGAGGTTGAGAGTTGCAAGATGGCAGCAGTTATTGCCATGGGAGAGGTGGGCTGTGGCCTAGATGTTTAGATTTTTGTAGCTATTGAATATAAGATGGCCCTGGATTGCTAGGAATGAAAGCCATATGCAGATAATAGGCAGCCATTGGTTGTAGTTGAGGCTGTTTATAAGGTTTATTATTATGATTATAGATATGCTATGTGGAAAGGAATTCTTAATGGTGGTGATATTGGTAAGATTGCTGAGATTTGTTGCATTTATGATAATGAACTTGATGGAATTTGTGATATTAGGCCTATGGGCTGCTGCCTTAGCATCCAGCTTGTGCCTTGCCCTGTCTATTATGGTTCGGGAAGAGTTGATAGTAAGGATCTTGATGGGGCTGTTTGTGAGGGACTGCAATAGCTTGTATGTAGTGATTGCGAGCGTCCTATTTATATAGCTTAGCTTTAGGATGGTTATCTTAATGTGTTGCAGTTGAATGTAGTTTAGGATTGCGGTATTTTGGAAATAGATAGTGAATTGACCTTTTAGGTAGTATATGGCTTGGGTATGAGATATGGGCGGGTTATAGAAGTTAGCTATAGCTTTTATGTTTGATTTGGTGTTAATTTTAGCGGAGCTGTGTAAGTATGGAAGGTAATATGGAGTATAGTGATCTTACTAACTCTGGAGAATAGCTCAAGTAGCTATTTCCCTTAGGCTTCTCTTAGTGCAGGGCAGCTGCTTTTCAGCGGTGGGCCTTGTATGCCGCCGTGGGTCGCTGCAACCTGGCGGGCACCAAATAGGCTTGTGGGTTGTTGAGTAAGACAAATGTTTGTGCCTGCATGTACTGGATGGGGTTGCCAAAGGGCAAGGTGAGGGAGGGAGGGAGGAGATAAATATCATATTGTGTGAGGTTTAGCAAGCTTCTTGGCTGTCTTTTTCTTGATTGCTTATTAGTGGAGTCTGTGGGTCTTTTTTTCTGGCAGAGAAGGCAGCAAAGTATGACTGTTGCTGTCAGATGAAATTGACTATGGACTTGGGCAAGTGGTTAGAAGCAGGAGCATCTGTGACTTGGGAAGGGGGGGTGTACTTATATTAGGTTTGATTAATTGAGGAGGTTTGCTAGTATGGTGTGGTTGAGCTCTAGATTATTGCGGTTTCGGCTGTTTCAGTGTAAGCTTTTTGTTTTAATTATTGATGCTTTGCAGCCAGCTTGAGAAATGTACCCCTGGGTGTGTATATTAGATGAGATGGTGCTGATGTTGGGGGTAAGTAGGGCAGGCTGAGCAACTTAATGATGGTGCTGGGCTTACTTGAGAGTGTAGATGGGCTGAGATGTAGATTTAGAGGTTGCTTTTGAGGCAGGAAATTAATAGCTGAGGGGCTGTTTGGAAATGGTGATGAAGTATTTGGCTGCCTAGTTGATGTTTTGGGAAGATGTAAAGTGAAGAGGGTTTTTAAGTGCCTATGGAGCTCTGTATATTTAAGCCTTGCTTGCTGTAATTTATACCTGCTTAGGTTGCTTATTTAAAAGGAGATTTATTAAGTTAAGAATCTTCTGCAAGCTCCTTCTTTAAATAGGGAAGTGAGTAGTTGCCCTTGGTTAATGCCTTAGTTAACAGCATTTTAGAGCATATTAAGGCTAATATCTTAGAAGCTTCTTTTGGTGGCTTTTATGGGTAAGATCCCTTTTTAATTCAGGACTAAACTCCTTAAATGGTTAGCCTAAACTAAATGAGCATTATATATAATGCAACCTTTTAAGCAGGTTCCTTGCCTCTACTTTAAAACATTAGGAGCATATATAGTTGCTGCAACTTTTCATTTTAAGTTTCCCTTTAGCTTGCTTTATTTCTTTAAGCTAACCCAAGTCTTAACCTTCTTTTCCCTCCAAGCCTTAATTGCAAGCAATACTTATCCCCTGCTTAACATAATACATATTCAATTCAGCTTTAACAACAAGTTTCTGAGGCTACCATCATAATTATCCTCCAATATAGCTAACTAGGCGGCTCCCCAGTTTATAAAGGTAAGTTGCAACCAGCAGCTAAGCCTTTCCACCCATGCTAATGAGCAGGCAGCTCTTCCTCCCTTATAGCAACAGCTGGCTCATTGCAACGGCTAACTCAGGGTTTATTGCCAGGACTTAGAGCCAGAATATAATCTATATAATCAACATCATCTTAGCTTAAGCATGTAATGTCCTTAATATCTACATCACAACTGTTTATATGGACTACTATGAGTACTGCTATATGCAAAATGTGCTTAACTTTGGTAACTTTGGTAATAGCAGTAACCCTAAGATTTGCCTCCTTTACTCTGTTGTGGAGCTGGAATAGAAGAATGGTATAAGCAATGTATACCAACTTAGTTATTAATAGTAGCGGGTAATCATCCTATAATCTTAATCTATTAACTAACATAGATAACTAAAGTATAACTACAATATCTTCAGCTATAGTGAATTTGAGTATTTCCTAGGGTATTATAACTTTAATTATAAAATGAAGCTTTCATTTCCTGTTTATGCTGCATTGCAGCGCTATTATAGCAACTGCAACTAGTATAGCCGGCACTGCAACCTTAATGGCACAGCTAAGATTAATGACTTATATAAGGTAAGAGATAATTTGGATTAGGGTTTAGGCTGCTATGTTGGCAGGCATATTTTAGCTGCATTTGGTAGGATGGGTTTATAATAGATGAGATATGGCATGGGAATTGGGAAATAGGGGACTCAATATTAGACTTTGCTATTATATATTTTGGAATGGAATTAAGTTAATAGCCTGCCTTAAGCTCAAGGTTTAGCTCCAATTTCCACAAGGCTGGAAGCTTGAAATAAAACTATATTTATTTTATATATATCTTTCATGGGCTGAGCGGCTACTCCTTTATTTTACCCTCTTACCTGGCCCGTCCATTTCACATTGCCAGTGGTGTATTTGTTAGATAGTGGATCTCAGAGCTTGCCTTAGCTTACTTACTTATACAAAATACAGGGGATTTTTATTGGTTATCTTTTGACACCCCGCCGGGATGGGCCCAATCATATGAGTGCCAAGGGAAAGCTTTAGTGTGCTGGCCACCAGGCTGTTTGGCCTTGTGTGGGCCTGTGTGGAGAGGTTGCACTTGTCAACCGGGGGGCGTCCAGTAAAAGCCGATGCATACGGGCCATGCAGCTCTCCCGCATGCCCCTCCCTCCAGGTGCTGCTCAATTCATTTGAAAGGACAGCCCTTATTTCAACTCCGTTGCACTGGCAATGCTTGTTAAGCATTTATCCAACACTAACTGTGGTTTAATATATGGCATATATTTTATATTTCATTGGAATGACAACCTCTGCATATCAGTACTAAGGTTGGTGAAGCCTATGGATTGCCCTGGGATTTTATTAAAGTGCATAGAATACGCTTGCTAATACTTCCCAGCCCTATGTCTGGCTTGCATCCTCCTTACCATAGCCGCTTTAGTTACCTTATGTTGAATTTGTTTGCAGAGTGTATTAAGGTTAAATAACCTATGCCCGTTAATGCCAGCAAAACTTCACCCCCATTTGGCCTAACTATGCCTGTTGGCGCAGCTATGATCATAATGATGTGTGATGATGTAAGCATTAAGGGCTCTGGTGAGCTCCCGCCTGGCCGCGGGGTGAGCACCTTGGAGGGTCTTAGGGGCAATAGCGGCAGTGTGAGGGCGCTGGTGCTTAGGCAGAAGAGATATTATGTTTTGAAGGCTGTGCATAATGATGCCATTAAATAGGAGTTTAAGCATATGAAAAATATTATTTACAGTACTTTGCCAACTGGTGGAGCCACTTGGGAGCATAGTTGGAGGGTGGGAGATGCCGCCAGCTAAGAAGGATTTGCTAATAAGGCAATTCTATTAATTAAGCAGAACCCAGAGGCCAACTTAATTAGGTTTAGCTGTTATAGTCCTACTAATGCTGGTAATACTCCTACCTTGCATGCCCACCCATGTAGTAATATCGGCCGGCTAATTATGACTAGACTTGCTGCTTAGCAACTCTTTGGCCGTGGGACTGAAACTACAGCAGCCATCCGCCTTAATCCCTAGCGCCAATGGTAGTAAGGCCAATGCAATTTTGGCAATAGCTTTTAAGTGTAATTAGTTTACTTTTTTTAATTTTATTATAAATAGCATTTAAGCTATTGATGGCCTGGCTACTACCTTTGCAGCGAACCTGCGGGCCAGGCTGGAGCGCGGCAGTAATAACCTCTTCTCCAGCGCTTTAGATGAGCTGCAGGCCCTGGCAGAGCAGCGTCAACATGAGTGGCATGGCGGTTAGGTTGATGAGGATAAGGCTGATGATGGTACCCCTTTAGGTAAAAGTCTGGCCTGCTAACTACTCAGTGGATAGCTGGGCGTTATGCAAACCTTAAACTTATCTTGTTACTTAAGCTCTTTTCTGTGTTTGAATGCTTTAAGCATTATGGCTGTTAAGTACGTAGTGCAATTATAGAGCTGGGCATTCTTTTAATGAGTTTAGGTTGTACTGGCTTGTTGGGTAGTTGCTGTGGATAATAGGAGTACTTTTTGGAGGGAATAATTATATTAAGGCTTAATTTATATATAAGGGCAGGCCGTGTTTTTCCTATTACTTGCTAATGCCTTAAAGGGAGTGCAGTGAACTGTGCATGATATTTCATTGGGAATTTATCTTGTAATTCCGGCCAGTTGGTGCTGAAGCGCTGCCTCCTGCCCTCCTAAGCAGCTAATGTTCAACTCAACCTTACCTTAGGCACACATTCTGGTCCTGTATATTAAATATGGGTGTTGCCCAGTGTTGGAGGATTCCTTGTACATTTTATATGTATGAGCATATCTGTTAATTAGCTCATGGCATCCTAATTAGCTGCAATATAAATACCATGTAATGTATAGCATTTATATTATTATTTAATGTACATATTTCTCTATAAGTATGAATGTTAAAGCTCTTGAAATAAGTATTGCCTTAGAAATCCTTTGATTAGGTTCCAAATTACTGTTCCCTTTTATTTTATGTGGTACTTGCTGATATTCCCTCTTGAGACTTTTTCTGATTGTGCACTTAAATTTCCCTTTTATTCCTCTTATCTCTTCCCATTTACCATCCTCAGTAAGCTTAGAAGCTGTTCAGCATATGCTAATATGTATACTTATATGTAATGTCATTATTGCTGGGAGTTGAATTGGGAGTTGATAATTTCTGTAATTGTGATTATGCAGCGGCACTTTTTGCGAGTTTAAGTGGATATTAGATATAGTTTGAATTAATGGTAAAGTGGTGGGTTAATGATGATTTATAATGGTGGTGTGGATGAGGTTGTGGTATTGGTACCGATTGTTTATAAGAAACCTACCCTTGTTCAGGATGCTTTTCATTAGCCCCATTATATCCTCTATTACCTGAATACCCTGCTGGAATATGGCTGTAAAGTCCCTTGGCTCCTTGCTCTAGACTTAATGGATTGTGAGATGAGAGACCTGTTGTATGAGCTGGTATTAGCGCTTATGGTTGCTGTATGCTTAGTTTATAGCATTATTAATAATGTTATTCATCTAGTTATTCCTCTTAATGTCTATTATAAGGAGGGTTTATTGCTATTTATATAATTTATATGTCACTATTTTAAGCAACTTGACTAGGCTTGATGTGGTGATATTGTTGGCAATTTCCTATGCCTCTTTAAGCAAGTCCATGAGGAGGTTTGGCAAGGTTAGGTTTAGCAAGCTGGTTAGTGCTGTGCTGGTGAATGCCTGGAGTGTGATGATGCCCTTGGCTGGGTCCTTTTGTGCTTTAATTCAGAAGATATTTAGCCGCTTTGTTATGATGGCGACTTTCTCTTTGCAGAGTTTCTCCCAGGTGAGGACATTAACCTTTTATAGATGCTGTGTAGTTTTATTCTGTTGGAGCTGGTGTGGTACAGAAGTGTTCTTAAGGTATAAGTTGGTTGCCCTTAGCCTGTGCAAAGTGCTAAAAGGGTACTGTGTTAAGTAGAACCCAGATTTTGATATAATTACTATTTTACTTAGGTTAGCTATATGTGTATGGAAAGGAGCTTGTTCTTATGCATATAGATTGTTGGGGGAGATATGGTTTAGTGCTATGTTGTCTGGAAGCGTGTGTGTAAGGTCATTTACTGCCAGCATATTGGGGTCTTGAAGCCTGTTGTAATTGCTGGGCATTTTTATGCTGCTTGGTTAATGGAGAAGATTGATGGTAAGGTTTTGGAGGGAGTTGGGGGCAGGATAGAGTTGCTTAGATGTCTTGGGATGCTAATGTACCTAGGTAATCTTCTTAGGTTAGTATATAGGTAGGTATAAGGAGCTTGCCTTTCTGTTTAAGTGCCTTGTTACCCCATCCTTAATACAGTTGGGTAATGGCCAGCTTAATATTATGTACTTTTGGTTTCCTTTTAATAAAATTAAATAGGATATAAAATATTTCTTAATTAGGGATACTTATTGTGTTAAGATGGATTTATATCCTTCGTAGTTAATAGGCGTGTTTTTGCTTAAAAGCAGAAATGATTATAGTATACAGGATTTTAAATGTATATTAAAACTCATCTTGCTCTTGGGCACCTCCTTTATGCTAATTGTAGGTGGAAATTTTAATTATTTAGTACCTTGATGGAAGATATTTAGGTAAAATTGCTTAATTCTCCTCATTGAGCAGCAATTTTCTGCTGGATAATCATTAAATTTATGCTTCCTTATGTGGAAAATGTTTCAAAACTTCAAGGCTAAAACGGGCTTTATATTTGCATCCTGCCATAAGCTGCTGCTCTTATGCCTTAAATGAACCAATGCTCCTAGTGGCCGTGTTTCATCATGTTGATTTTGAATTGATTAAAGTATATCTTATGGGCTCATTGTAATTTCTAGTTAGTATGTATAAGATGGCAGGGGAATTAGTTGTAAGTATATATTAGCGTGCTGCTGCTGTAAGATGGAATCTGCGGTTTGCAGCTGGCCCAGGATGGCAAAAATTCCCGCCTTGGCACGTCTGGCCGCTTGCTCTGCCTGCGTGATTGCGTTGGTGCGTGCATTGCAGTGGGCGTTGATATGGGCCGCACTTTCGCTGGTGAGTTGGATGTTGTTAGCCATATTTAGGTGGTTTATGATGGTTGCCATCTCTGTGGTAACAACTTGCATTTAGAATTATATATTTGTTAATCTTGCCTTGTTTAGCATTAGAAAACATAATGTTGGCTAATATACTTGGGCTTTATGGATTGTGCCCTGAGTGAAAGTGGAGACCTGGTTGATCATTACTTGCATGCGCTGAGCAATGTTGATTGTGAACTTGATTGGGTTAGCAGCTTAAGTGTTGATGTTGGTAAAGAATATAAGGACTTGGGGGGCATGAGTGTAGTTTGGGATGATGAATTCAATAGGTTAAAGTATGTGGTTAAGGGTGGTTGCTAAGGTAGCCATAATGCAAACAGCGCGAAAGTTGGATATAGGCTTGATAGTAAGGCTGTAGAGGTAATTTAGCTTAATGATGGTTGCTATTTTGGTTGGTATGGCTGGAAGGAGATGTAAGCTGGGGTCCTGTATTATTAGGGTTACGCTTTATATGCTGTGTTGCCTCCTTTTAAGGATAGGCTGTGGGAATATTGGGGTTGTGGAGGATATGGCTTTGATTGATGGGAAATGCTCTTGGTGTTGGTGATGGCTGGGTGCTGTGCTGCTTGGCTTAGGTTTTAAACTTATAGATAATTTAAGGGCTTTTAATATAGCAGCTTTTGTCCTTTCTTAACTTGTATAGGGTAGGCTTTGATTGTATTTTCTCTTGGGGGCAACTGTTTTATAGAAAACTAAGTTAATGATAAGTCTTTTCTTGTAAATTAAGTGGTGGGCTGTGTAAGCAGTAGCTTGATGAATTGCCTGTTGTGTAATAAGGCATATAAAGGCTTTTAAAACTAAATCAAAGAATTAAATAGGGTTATTAATAGCTAATTCAGTTAAAGTATTTTGTAGCATGTGTATGTGTGTGAAGGAGAAGCTATTGTTAAGTGGGTTATAGCAGGTATAGTGTATTAGAAGAGAGTGGGGTGCTTAGTTATTCCTTAATACATTGAACTTGTAGCGTATAGGAGCAATGTATATATAGCCTTAAATGATAACTTTCTTAGTTGAGCATATTAATTGTTTGTAAGGCTGGTTGAGGGTAAAGTGCATCTTAGCTTATATAGGGGTTTTGGTTTGTGTTCCTCCTAATGCTGATTGGAGTGCTTGAAAGCGGTAAACAGCTCAGGTGATTTTATCTGTTTATAAACTATTTAAGGCTTATACTTAGGGAATAATCTAAAGTTTCCCCTTAATTCTGGTTTTTATCTCAGGTTAGTGCCTTTTATAAGCATAGAATATAATATTTTATCTTGTGAAATGTTTATATTAAAAGGAGCCTTTTTGGGCTGTAGTGATAATAGTGTATTAGGCCAGGGGTTTATATTTATATCATGAGATAGTTAATGGTTATGTAATGTGCTTATTTATTAATAAGTATTTATAAGCGGCTTAGATCCTTTTTAGTTAAAACAGTAATGTTGGTTACTTAGAGCTGCAAATAAATACAGCCTTTTACCTTGAACTCTGTATATATTGCCCACTATATTATTACTAGATATTCAGTCTTGAGTAGGCTGCCAAGGACCCTGCAAATCCTGTCTCGTTGTAATTATAAGCAGGCAGCCTTTCCTATGTAGCGCGTTTTCTTATTATGTTTACTAAATTAGGTAGTGTTGTGCTAGTGGCTAATCTTTGTATCCCCCTCTGCCCTGCTGCTATATGGCTAATAATCTTTACTAGTGGCTTTACTCAGCATGTTGGCTGGGTTGTTACTGTTAGTATTACTAAGCGAGAAAATGTATGATGCGCAGCCAAGACCCCTGAGCTCTTTTATGATGAAGCATTTCTTAAATGGGGACTGTCCATTGGGTGCCTGGCACCTTTGGTAGGGCGGAGCTTGAATGGATCCCCTGCTTGCAATAAGCAGACTGCAGATCCGCTTATTGTTTTTGTTAATTATTTTAATTATGCCCCCTCTTGATATGTGTGCTGGGATTAACATGATAATGTTGTTTGCTGGCAGCTTGGAGATTGCAGTGTTTAGCTGTTATGGTTAGTATTTGTGCTTAAAGTATTTTGGTGGGATTAACTATATTGCTGAGATAGGTATCCTTAAGCCAGCCCTTGAGTTTGGCACTTTGGAAGTTGATGAGGGCGATGCGGTGCTTTGGAATCCAGGATGGACCCATGAATTAGATAGTGATTGTCCGCTGAGTGCCTGTTAGCGGGGCCATTGCATTGGTTGTGTTTTGTTAGGTGGGTGTGTTTTAATTAAGGTTTGATGAATTAGAAAATTATTGCTCATGAGATGGAGATGTGTAGAAGCTATATAAATTATAGCTGATAATTAACATTGTAGTATATAAACTTGTGCTTAGTTGGTTTTGGTATGTGTAATAGGATTTCTGGAGCCGGCTTATTGATAGTTAGGGGTGAAAGGGGGTTTCCTACATTCTTAAGCTGGAGCATTATGCCCTTTTATACTTACATATGTATTGTGAGTTGGTGGGAATTTATGGGAGGGGGTTAGGTAAGGAGGAGTAGTGAGGTTTTTATTAGGCTACTTTTAAGATTTGCTAGTTGGCGTGATTTTAATCTTTGGCTATTAATGAGTAGAAGGGTGTAAGCTAGTTTGGCCTTTAGCTAAAACTTATCTTTTATGTTTAGTTTGAATTAGTATGGCTGTATTAATTAACTTGTGTGGGGACTTAATGTAGGTTAGGTAAAGAAGGTTGATTGGGCTGCTTTGATTTGTGAAGTAAGGAAAAGAGATTGTGAATGATTAGATGAGCAAGCTGAGTAATAAGTACCTTAGGTGATTATCTATATAATTTAGCCCTGCCTTATATAGTTCTAATTGTGGAAGGATGTAATGATTTGCTCCCTTAGTGTAAGTATTTTAGAAAGTAGGAAGTAGATAAGCTGGAGGAAAAAGTGGTACCTTTTTTCTTAAATTGAAGCAAATTATATACTTTTAATGTGCAGGATTGCTTTTTACCTTGAGCATATTTTTATTGAGCCTTATGCACCATTTTTAATCATAAGGCATATTAAAGTTGCTCCTTTTTCATACTTATATAATAGGGCGGAATTAGAGCCGTCTTGCTAGAAAATCGGCTGGGGACTTTTTAGCCCACTTAATATTAGCTTATAGAGAAAAAGTTGAAGTTTAGATTTATTGTAGCTAGTAAGCCTCCTAGCTATTGCTTAACTATGCTTTTACTTGCACTTTTTATTGCTACTGTCTTTTGTGATGATGTAGCAATAAAGTTGAATTTAATACAATATCCTATATACTGGCCTATTTAATTTTAAAAGAGGTGAGAATTTCCCTTTGCTCCTTTTTGTAATCATCTCCACATTTGGCGCGTATTAGTAGGTGCAATTTGTATATGATCTGGCTTGTTTTAGCTATTTGCAGAGAATTTATTAGAAAGGCTGATATTGCATATTCTTGATCCTTACAAATTATCTCCCTGCCCTACTACAATGGCTGCCGCTGATCCTAAACTGTTCCTTTAGCTTGGCTGTATCTAGTTCATCAAGATAAAGGTTATTAAGAATGGCATAGCGGTTAAGGTTACTATAACCCTGATAAGGCTGGAGAAGCCTTAATTCTCCATTATTCAATTCTGGGTTTCAGTTAGCGCCCAAGCCGGCGACATTATTGCCTTTATTAATAGCCTTGAGATGATACCTAGAGCAGTTAACCTGGCTATGTCCCTTCTTGGGTGTATTAAATAGTTAGCTGCAGAGCTGTTCAGCTTAGCTAAGGGCTTTATTTACTCCCCCTTGGTCTATTCATCCCTAGCTGCTGGGCTTAAGTTAGTATTGAATCTTGCTAATTGGTGATACCTATTAGGCGCACTTTATTTCTGCTAAGCTGTATACTGCCAGAAACTGGCTAAATAGAGCTAAGTATGTCTTATTCCCTACTTCGGACTCCCTAAACCACCACTTTATTGCAACTACGCTCAGCTGTGTTGGTTGCATGGCGGCAGCAGAGGCGGCTACTAGGTGCACTGAGGCGTAGATTAAGATACTCCTGAGTAGCCTGCTTGCTGATGGGATTATCAGTGCTAAGCAATGTGATAATGTAAGAATACATTAGCTGCTCCATGTGCATCCCTATATTGAGAGATTAACCTGTAGCACTAAGTTGTATGCATTATTGCTCTAGATTGCTTTAAGCTGAATGTTGTTGCCCATAGCTTCTAGTGATAGTGGTTTATGTAAGTAGGGAGGGTATATAGCTTATAGTGGTAATGTGAATATATAATATTTTTGGAGCCTTTTAAGTAGGGGATAAGTTTATGCGTGGCATTATAGTGGTAAAAGGATAAGAAAGCTGGCTGCCTTGGTGCATAGGGTGCTAGCACTTGGCTATTATTGTCTTTATAGACTAGATTACCCCTAACATTGGCCTTAACTATGTAATGAGAAATAAACATTCTGGGTTTTAAATTATGAATAGTGAAGATTAAATAGATTCTGTTTTGTTCCTGGCTGTAAAAATCTTTTTTAGTGTACTCTTGCCTTGGGAGCTGCGCTGTAAGAGGATGATACTGTTCCTTATCTTGAAAGCAGTATATTATAATTCCTGGTTCTAAGCTAGAGCTTTTGCTTATATTTAAGAGCTGGATAGAGGAATAGATATTTATTTGGATTATTGCCTTGCTATCGCCTTTTTTTGTGATTAAGCAGGCTGAGCCCTCATTTTTGCGTGATTACTATTTAGCGTTTCCTTATGCTGAATTCAGCTTATCACATTAGTATGTTTAATTAATACATCCTGTATGCTTGCTTCCTGAAATCACTACTTAGCTTGTAGATTTGATTATTTCTTAGGCTGGCTATCCTTTTGACGCTACTACTTGGTTTTGATTACATTTACCTTTTAATCGCTCATAATACCTGCTGCTCAATTAATTACTTTGTTGTAAGTTTGCCTACTTGTATAGATAACTTCAGGGAGGAAAGAAGCCCCAAAATACAACCTGTTTACGCCTTTCCCTGGAAGAAAAAAGATACTTCTCTCTGGTTTATGGATTAAGCGCTTCTTTATAGTTTAAATATTAACCTCTTACTACTGCATTTTCAGCCCTCTCTGAGTTATAATTAGCCCCTCCCAACCCAAAACCTCCACCAAAGCACAATTTTCCTTAGAAGCTAGCTATTAAATATAGCTTATAGCTCTTATATTACTTATCTTTATCTTAATTACTACTAACTTAATTAGACTTAAGATGTTTAATAACCTTTGCATGTCCGGCGTAGCCATGCTATTATGTGAGCACCCCCTTGCGCCGGCTTAACTGCCAGGCTAGCCTTGTGGCTAAGATGATGCCCCCCCCCCCCCCTTTGTACTAAGGCAATAAGCGCCCTGGTCCTGGTCCTGCATGCAGCTTTGAGCCTTTGCCTATTAGTTAGCAGCAATTAGTGCAGAACTTGCCTGTCAGGATGAATTAGCAGGGACTTCCGCCCTACAGACCTGGGCCTTAGCATAGCGGAGGCGGCTAGGGGAATTAGTAAAGTTTATGGCCTGGTTAGCTTATTCAATATATAGGAAGAACATTAAGAGTTAGGATTTATAGTTGAATTCTGAGGTGTATGGTATGGTAGTTTGCATTGTAAACTTAATAAGAAGGTTATAACCCTTAAAATCCAGAAGTAATAGTAATAGCTTTAGCTTAGAGAGGTCCTCTTAATTAATGTATGGGTATAAGTAATGATCTTGAAAATGTATATTGCTAAATATTCGCAATTTAATGGGTTCTTTCTAAAAAGCTTAAAAGTTAAGGCGATGAGCTATAGCTGTGTTAAGCTATGCTTAAAGTAGGACCTTGGGCCTTTTCTTTTAAGTCTTCTTCATTCAGCGCTTTTAAGTGGTGGCTTTAGGGTGAATTAAGATCTGGTTGAGGGTTGTGTAATTTTTAAAGATGCTTTTTGTTTTCTTTGCAATTTCTTGGTAAGCATCTTTAAGTTTCCTTTCCTTGGAAATGGTTAAAATATGCTTTTTTAGGAGTTTTATGTTTATCATGGCCCCTATAATAGGGTTATTATATTTATCCCCAACTTTGTTCTAGTAAGTAAATTCCTTACTAAGATGGTTGTACTTATTAAAGGTGTTTTTAACCTCCATAATTATTGTAATGGATTATTTAAAACTGTGTAAATGCGAAGAAAATGCGGATCTTTGTGCTTCCAGCGATTATATAGTAGTTAGAGAATGTATTATTGGATACCATTATAGGACTACAATTAAGTGCTTTTAGATCTTTGTTATAAGAAAAGCTAATGGGCTATAATATGATTAGGCAAATAAGCCATTCTCTTAACCCTAGTAATACCTTCAAGATATCCTTTAGCCCTCATGCATTGCCTTACTTGCTGCCATTTACTTCCATGCACTGTTGAGATATGCAAGGGTAAGAAACCATAATAGGAATGTCTTCTTGTAAATTACCCCTAGTGATTGTGTAATGTTAGTGCTAATGGCCCTGTTTATTTGCTGGATTTGGTGGTATAAACTTGGCGGATGGTGCCAATTGCAGCGCTGCGGGAAATGAAGTTGGCTGCAAGATCCTTTATGTATACTTTTACCTTATTTAGCCGCTGCAGGGTAGATTTGAAATGCGGGCGACGCCATGTGGCAACATAATACTGCCATGCTTAGTAAAGTGATATAGGAGCTGGTAGCGAGAAGGAATTTAGCATTAGAGCTTAGTTAAAGGCCTAGAGGGCGCTAGATGCTGCGCTAATGGTTATATAAAAGCTAAAGCATGAGCGCATGTTTATGGCAACATGGCTGTAGGTAATGAGCTGCCAGATGTATGAGTTGATGCTGCGAAGCCCATTGAGGCCTATCCTGGCATTAAGGTGTAAGTAATGCAGGCTGATATGGCCAGCCTCTATAAATGGCTGCCAGATTAGGCTGACTAAATGGTTGTTGGTATTGGCGTCTTTGTTGATGATGTAGATGATGGTAAAGGTTCAGCCAACCTGGATGGGATGGTCAGGGCTGTAATTAGCTACCTTGAACCTTAGGCAGATCCTGCTCTTGGAGAGCATAGGGGACCTAAGCCAATGCATTGTTGGATTTAGAGGGAGTTGCCAGATGATGCAGTCATCCTGGATTTCCTTAAAATTGGTCCTTATAAACCCGGCACTGTTAAACCTGGCAATCATTACGTTCAGCTTCTCGTAAGGGTTTACATATTTCCTACTAACCTGCACCCCTTGAATGATATTCATCAGGCTTGAGCTGTAGGGGTAATGACTTTAGCAGTGCTGTAAAGGACTGTTTTTGGGCTACCTTAAAGTGTTGTAGTGAAAGGTAAGTTTTAGATGGTTGGCTAATTAATGATTGAATGTAATGCTTTGGCTGAAGAAATGGACTATATTAAAGCTAAACTTTTTAATAGATGGGATGTTTAGGGATGGAAGGTTGCAATGTAAATTAAATAGTGGCGGTGAGTAAGAGAGAGATAGTGTAGTAAGCTTGTAGGGGCATATTTAGGATGTTAGCAGCAGTAAGCTGGTAATAAATATGCATTATTTGCATAGTTAGTAGGATGGATGGTAGTAAGCTTATTAATAAGCTAGGGCTGCATTTGAGTGATTAGGTATCCTGTGTGCTCAAAACTGGATAAAAGAGCTGTTGTGGGGGGTTGGAGCTTAGAGGGGGCTAAGTAGCATTCCTTCCTGCGTGTAATTGCCTCTTGCCGGCTGAGGTTGCTGCTTCCCCTGGGGGCTTAGCATTGCGGAGAGAGGAAGGGAGCGATATAATAGGAATTAGCAGGCAGGAAACTCGCTAGGGAACCTGCCACCTTGTTATTTTGGCTTAGAAAGTCCCTAGTTTTTTTCTAGCAGGTAAAGGTGTATTTGAATTGTAATAAGATGTTTTGATTACTAGCTAAAGCGGGAGATATAGTAGATATGGATATTAAAAGAGCTGCTTCCTTAACTCTATTCCTTGTTTTAATTTAAGTGTAAGGAAAGGGAAGGGCAGATAGTTAAGGATGGGAAAGGGGGCAGCTGAAATACAGTTAAATGCCCACTTAAAACGGAATAATTAAGTTGACATAGAACCACTTATATTAATGAAGAAGCGGGTTTGCAACTTATATTTTATAAATAAGTCAATATTACCTTAATTAGCCGGTAATGCAAGAGCATATTGTAAAAACTAGCGTTTAATGTTGGTTTTGTTTGAGTCTTTTATACTTACCTTGTTTTGATGATTATAGGAAAGATACCTTCCTTAGCTTAAACTCTGAATTTTTATTTTTAGATTTCCTTTTTGCTTTATTTGCTTAAATACTTTTTATTTTCCTTTTACTTTCCTTTCACTTCCTATTTTCTTTTAACTTTTCCCTTTCCTTTTTACCTTCCATTCCTTTTCAACTCTCTCCTCCCACTTTTAATTTTAACTTTCCACCTTCACCTTAGTGTATTACTTTTTAACAGCTATTTGAATTAAGTAGGGTATATTGTGGCTTATTTATTACCTTTTATAGCATCTGTGTATTGCTTGAGTGCTAGGAGAGAAACTGCCATGCTCTTATTATCACTATTATATTAACATATTATTAATTGGGCTGGTATATATTCTTTGTACATATCAGTGTCTTTATTAATTATAATGAATAAAAGCAGTATATTAATATCTTAATTAAAAGCTGCAGCTTAAGAACTTACTTTATTATTATAATAACTTGTAGGATATATAGATTTAATAGGCTTTATAATATTACATATCTACTTTATATGCAGCAATAACTACCTAGCAACAAGCTGCCATCCCTTTTTACTTGATGCCTACATTACTCTTTTTATATTAAGCTCCCCTTTAAACTTATAACCTTTAAAAACATCCTTTAACTACTTAATTATTTAGCAATATACACTAAATAGTATTATGTTAAGTATTTATAAAAAGTGTGATGTAGTAGCGCTTTCTAGATATTTAATTAAGTGTTATAATAAATTCTTTAAGCTTTAGCTTAAGTATAAGTTTATGTAGAATAAGGGGTTGCTCCTAATTAAGTTATATGGCGATTTAATGTTTAGCTAAGAGGATGCCATAGCAATTATACAATATAAGCAGCTTTAGTTCGTTGGTCATAGCTTAATTAAGCATTTATATGCATTAATTGTTATTTAGGGGCTGCTGGCTTTAAAGGAGCACCTTGCTTACTTAAATCTTAATGTTAATAACCCCTTTATTGCAGCCATCCTTAATAATGAGTGAAAGGAAGGGTTTTTTATAATTACAGCGGATCAGGTATGCAAGAACGACTTATATAGCAGCATCCTTAATTGCAATTGGTAATACTTCTTCATTAAAGAAGAACTGCGGGCCCTTTTAGTCCAGGCCCCCTAAACCTCCTCCCCGGCAGCTACCCCGGAGGCCCAGACCTCCCCGGCAGCTACCCCAGAGGCCCAGCCGGTTCAGGCCCAGTCAGTTCAGGCCCAGTCCCCCCTGGCAGCTACTCAGGAGGCCCAGCCGGTTCAAGCTCAGTCAGTTCAAGGCTAGTTAGTTAAGGTTCCTGCTCCCTAAGGGAAGGTTTCTCTTAATGCAGATAGAGTTAATATATGTGCACTGAAGTAGACTTTTTTTATAAATATGGCCATCAATGTTTTTCATGCATTGCAGCAAATTAGCAGAATAATGGATTTAGGCGCTAGCCATGCTGTGATTCTGGGACAACCAATTACCCCGGATGCAGAGGATATAGCTCATATGCTATTACAGTAGGTTAAGGAGTTAATGAACATTAAGGCGCTTTATGGCGCGCTATTTACTAACCTGGCAAATATGAGCCATAAGGACCTAATTAAGCTGACCATTAAGCAAGAAGTGAGTTGTTGTAAGGCGGTATAAACTTAGTTAATGATATAGGAGATTGCTTGCTTGTGCTTTATATATGCTATTAATTACTGGATCCGCTTAAATAGTGCTGCTAGATAGCAGATTATTAATTGGAGGGCGGGCTTATGGTTAGCTGCAATCCGGGGCATTCTTAGTGGGCCTGGATGTATTGATGCTAGAGCATTAGGATTAGTTTGCTTAAAGGGTATGGATGGGCGTAAGCAATTAACTAAAGACATCCTGCTTATTTATACACACAGTAGCAGTTAACCCAGTAATGTTTATTAATAAGGACAGCCTTCTGCATCCTTGCAGTGGGCACTAGCTGAGCAAGTCTTAACATTTAGTGCTGGCACTTGTCGCTGCATTAGTAAGGTTCTTAGCCTTAATGGTTTTTGGCTAGTCAGCCGGTGCAGAAGATTTTTATTAAGTAAACTACCCTTAAAACTTTAATGTATAGGATTAATTAGAAACTTGTTTAGTGCTGCTGCCCTGCCCAATTATAATGTAGTAGATAATGATGATGATATGTATGATTAGCTTGGTTGAGTGGGATGGGGTATTTACTAGGATGGGTTGGGTAATTGCCTTGTAGGCATTCTTAGGTTGGCTGCGGTATGATGAATTGCATATATGTGCCTTATTTCTTGGGTAAGCTTGTTAAAAGGAATATTTCCTATATTGGGTGATAACTTAGTTATGGTTTATAAATTGATATAGCGTGGTAGTTAGGTGGTGGATAAATAGCCTTTTGGGTGGTGTAATTGAAATGGAAGGTTTGGATAGGTATGTTTTGAGATTGACCTAATAAGCATTAAGTGTTGTTTAGTTAAAAAGCTTATATTTATTTGAGTCTTGAGGTTGATGAGATGGCTAATTGATATTATAAATCTAGTAATATGCTATAAATTACTTAAACATGAGTGGGGGCAGGAACTGGTTAAATGGAATTCATGAAGAAAATTTGCATTTTGGGATTTTTTGGGTTGATGAAAGGCACTGCTATGATGAGTTTGCATTCTTTTTATAGATAAATACCATTTTAAACCTCCTTTAAATTGCTAAATGAGAAATGTATTGATTTATATAGTGTTTACTTTGTATGTATACTTGTTAGTTGGCATTTAGCTGTAGCCTATATTGATTATTATCCTGTCTTCTGTAAATATTAGTAAATGATAATTAGGGATTTTATGAATTACTGATTTATGGTTATAATTGAGTAGGATTTAGTTATATTTCTGGACTTAAAGTTGGGGACTTATAGGTAATTTATAAGGTATATGCTGGATATTATATAGTTAAAATGTAAGATGAATATCAAGGAAAGCTTATGGCGTTGGGCTGTTTTATATAATCCTAAATTGATAGGATAGGTGGCTTGGATAAAGGAATACCTAGGTATAGTGCTTAATTTGGATTAATATTTCCTATGCTTACTTTGGTGGTTATTGCTGCCAGCTTATGGGGCTTTAGCGTGGCGGCTTGTGCAGTGGTAGATTGGGCTGGGCGCCCTATTTTTAAGCTGATGCTATTAAGGATGTTGTGAGGTTGCGATGTAATATGGCTGATTTAATAGATGCACCTTGCTAGAAATAAATGGGTGGTAGGGTAAATGTGAGATGGTAAGCTCTTAATATTGCAGCTAAAAGGGGTTTAATGCTGTAATTAAGCCTAATATGTGGAAATTAGTGCTGAATTAATGATTACTTGAGCATGGAAGTACTTTATATCCTCTTGAGTAAAAGAAGATATAGCTGCTGTTAATTTAATGTTATTAATAAAGATCTTTATTTATGTTAAATCGCTGAAAAGAATAATATTCCACTAGAACAGGGTATAGTGGGCATTTCACCCTTGTTTGCAGGCTTAAGGATTCCCTTATGCTAAGGGTTTAAGTAGCAGCTAAGTGGGCTCCTTTGGTGAGAGGGAAAACATATTTTAAGAACTAAGCTGCTTAAAAAACATTATAATGAGAGGCTAATTTATCTTAAATAAATGAAAGAAAGGGGGGCCATGGACTTACATATATTTATTTACTGTCAACCTCAGATTTTAACTACATACCCCCCCCCTTAGTGCTAATTATGTCTTTAAGAGGAGGTATCTTCTTAAAAGTTATTGGATAGGTTGAGTTAGCTTATTAAAAAAAAAGAAATAAAGCATTACAGTTATGTATCATTTATAAAAAGTAAAGAGTTATTTTTGTAAAATGAATGTATTGGTTTGCACTTAGTTATGTAGTCCTTAAAAAAGCAAAACTTATGGCTTGATTACCTCCTTTTAAAGCTTTGTATAAGTATTCGTATTATTTTCATTGCTTTGGGGCACTTTTTTTTGATTGCTTTGGTATACTTTTTTTTTATTACTCCTTTTTTATTTTATACTTTTATCTTTCAAAATTATTATTAATGTTTATTTGTAAAATATTGCCGTTTTGCTTATACTAAAAGGTGTTGAAAGCTGGCTGAATAGGAGGAAGTGCTGGAGGTGGTGCTATCTTAGCCCAAAAGCTATATTTCTTGTTATTGCTAAGCTGTTGCTGGAGTTTTGCTTGCTGGGCTTGTATGCGCTGCTGCTTTCTTATAGTACTTGCTGCCTTTTGTTGCTTTTAAGCTGCATGCTTTGCAGCTTGCTTTTTTTCAGTATTAAAGTTAGAATCGTACTTTAATTTATTATTCTTCTTATTATTACTATTAGGTGGTATAGAATTTGGTGGTATGATGTTTAGTGGCTTGCTTTGGGGTATAATATTAAGAGACTTGAACTTTAGAAAGGGAGCTATTTGAATAGGTGCTGGTTTTGTAGGTTTAAGAGATTGCATCTTAAAAGGCTTTTTTTGTTGATGATTACTTGGGTTAGTTATGTTGCTATTAGTATAATGAAAATTGGCCATGGCTAGTTGCGAGAAGTTAGGTATTGGTGTGATTGTTTGTTGATATGTCTTGTAAGGTTTAGTAGATCCTTGTGGCGTCTTTAGCAGAGTACTTTTCTGAGACTTAATGATGGCTTTTATGGGTTGGTGGCTTTTGGCATAAATGTAAAGGGCTAATTCTGAAGCGGGGCGGATTTTATAGCTGCTTAGTTCCTTAAATTCTTATTCCTTGGATATCTTAAGGATCTTATAGCCTGCAGGTGCATAATTGGAATTGCTCCTGTAAATGTACTCTAGTAGTGAGGCTCTGTTTTTTTGGATGTAAAGTGCTTGCTTATTTGAAATCGTGGGCTTTTCCGGCTAGCGCAGTTAGGTGTGGTTATTGCTTAGTTTTATTTTGAATGTAGTAATTATTATGTTCTTTATTGTATCTTTTTAATTGGAAGTTACTAATATTAGTTCTGTAAGAAGAAGGATATTGTTAGTTTAATTAATATAGCTTAATAGGTTTTGCGGGTGAGGTTTTTCATTTAACTTAAGTAGTTATATTTGGAGGTTGTTGATTGTATGTAGAATCCCCTTAAATTCTTTGGATGTTTGCTTTGTATTTGGAATAAGAATAATGCCCTTCTTTAGGGGTTTTAGGCATTTGCTTGCTTGTAAGTAGTTTAGAATGCTTAGCTTTAGCTGCTTTATAGTCTTTAGATGCATTGATATGTATTTGGAATAGTGGGAGTTAACTAGGTAGATATGTTTGTGCCTTTGATTATATTAGGCAAGATAGTAATAATCTTAATCTTTATTATGTATAAGAAAGAAGATAAGTTGCTTTTTGCTTATATATATGGGAAGCTGTTTGATCTTGGTGATGCTTGCTTTTATTACCTTTATTAGTTATTAAATAATCTTTATAATATTTAGCAAATATTGGGTGAAGTGATTTATATTTGTTAGAATGTGGAGAATGCTTGGTACTTTTCCTTTTTGGAGGTATTCCTTAAGCTTATAAATGAGTAGTAAGTGCTTATAAGGGTGTTTCTGGAAAAGGCTATTTATATAGCTTAATTAAAGTTTGAGGTTTGGGAAAAATACCTTGAGAATGTTGGGTATTTTAGCGGTAGGTATTATGCTGGCCTTAAAGAAAGGTGGTTGAGATTTAATTAGCATCTTAGTATATAGGGGTTTTGTTGGTTTGGATTGAAGGCATTAAGTTTTTATTAATTAGTCCGGATTATCATACTATAAGCGCTTAAACTTGTAATGCATTATGCTTTTTGGAGAGTTAAATATGCTGGGCTTTTCTTTCTTAATTTAATGATGCTGATTAGGTAGGTAGGTGAATGGGTATATAAGGTAAGGTAGAATTAGATGATGAAGGGGGGAGTGTAAGTGTAAAGGAACTTGCACCCCTAGGGGTTGCTGTGTAGGTGATTAGGTAAGCGCATATTAGAAAATAAGAGCAAGGGCGGAGAGAAAGTAGGCAATGCAGATAATTGGGCAGAGTTCGCTAATAAGTAGGAAGGATATTACATTATGCCTTTGCTAATTAGTAAGATAAACTTTAAGAAAAGAGGAAATTGCTTAAGTTGAAAAAGGTATCCTTTTTATCTTATAATGTTAGCAAAGGGTGTAAGACAAGATTTAATAATGGTAGGGAGAGTAGGTTGCAGTTAATATGAATGAATTAACCCCTCTAGACCTTGTTGTGAAGGAAATGGTAGGTTTTCTGTTTGTAGGAGTGTTTAATTAGGTTGGAAAAGAGGTTGGATTGTGGAAGGATTAATAGTTATGAATTATTAGCTTAAAGGATTTATTGGTTGTATATATATGTGAGGAAATGTAAGGTTGTAGGAAGAATTGGCTTAGTGTTCTTGTTAAATGAGTAAATGTTGAAATGATAATTATTGCTTTTATTTATTTAAGTGATAATAAATTGTTGCTAAGTTACTTAGGTTTTAGATATAGCCGCGGCTTAAAAGACTCAGCCAGCATTTCCTCTCCCTTTGTTTTCATTCCTCAACCTATTAACCGCCAGTTGATTATTGGAGATATTCTTCGTTAAATTTAATTAGTCTTGAAAACATCCGCTTATATTATTATGGCTGATTTGGATTAGGTTGCTCTGTGAAAGTTTCTCAATAAACCTCTTTACCTTATTGAGTTTAAAGGCTATGCCTTTTTCTATAAGTATGTTGAGGTGCCAGTAGGTTTTACCATGTTTTCCCACTTTTAGCGTTTTATTATTAAGTTAGTTAGAGTTTATATTATTGATAATGTTTATATCTTGTACTTTATTTAGATTCTTTAGGATTATAGGAAGTTTCTTGAGCTTATGAGTAATGCCTTTCTCTTAATCCTTCAAGTTATGTTCTCCCTTAAGGACTGCAGGCCTTGCAGGATTCTTGTGTGCTATGCTGGCGGCCAACCTTTTGGCAGTTACTTTTATACCATGGCTATATGCCCTGCCTAGTATATTGCGCTGCTGATTATGTTTTTTGGACATTATAATACTGTTTTCTGCACTTATTGCGTTAAGTGATATACTAATACCTGTTATTTGTTTACTTTGGGTAATAAAGAGGATATTGCTTATATTAATTACCCTTTTCTTTATTATATCTTACATCCCTTTATTAATAATGGCAAGTGTATAAACTGCATTTATTATGTTTGTTTAGATTGTGAATATAATACTAACAACCCTCTTTTTCATAACTATAAATGTATCTCCTCCCATGCTGCAAATGTAAGTATAAGGGAATAATTATGTAGATTGGAAACATGGTTGCTTATTATTTAATTAGGCAAACTCTTTTCCAAAGCAATTATTAAAACGTTATGAAGATAGCATGATTTTATTAAAACTAATGAATTGGCGCAAAATTTGAAAGATGGATTGGATTATGTAGAAGAAGGATTATGAGATTGCTGATGATGTTAAGGTTCTTTGAGGCGTTTAAATATAAATGGAAGGGTGGGGCTTATTAGTAATATGGAAAATAAGTAGTATTTAGAAGTGTAAAGAAAAAGAATGAATGAAAAATGAAGGCAGAGTTTATAAGTTGAATGATATTTACTTTATATTTATTTAGTTAAGGTGTTTTGTATTTAGGTGGAGAATATGACCTTCCTTTATTAGGTTAAAAGATAAGAGCTGTGATACTCTTATTTTTTATGATGAAAATGAGATTTTGTTGGGATTTTGATAAATCAGCCTTACTTTTTATATTATTTTGCTTAGGCTTTTCTTTATGTTAAGGTTTAGCTAATGAATGCTTAAATGTTGTAGTTGTATTAATAAGTTTTAAATAAGATATTGTAGTTTTTTGGCAATTAATGGATTAAATATTTTCTCTATGTTATCCTCTTATTATATCGTTATTATGGGTTCTTATATACTTAGTACTTTATTATTTATAAGGAGTTTTAAGTTTTTAGTAGCAGCTATTGAATGCAGAGTTATATTAATTAAGGTTTGTAGCTGGTAAGCGTTATTTTAAAGTGGCGGTCCCTTTTAGTAGCATTATATCTTTCCTAAAATTAAATAGTTTATCCTTTATATATGATTATAAATGAGCATTTTATTGCTGGGCTGTTAGTTTTGCTGTTGCATGTAGCTGGCCTCTTTAGCTTTTTAATCTTGTTTTTCCTTAAATAGAGTAATAGCGTTTATTGCTTTCTTAATGTATTAAGCCTTAGTATAGGTTATGTTAAAATGGAATTATATAGCCTCCTTGTACATTTAGTTTTAATCCCATAATAGTACTTTTAATGTATATGCTTTAGTTACAATTTAAATTATAGGCTCCCCTTTATAGATTAAATATAAGGTTATGTACTCATAATATTACTAAGTTAACCTCTTTTTAATTAAGATTATAAGTTTAAGTTGTTTAACCCTCTGAGTTTCTTAATTTATAAGTTTAGCTAAAGATTATATAATTAAGAAATGGCTGCTGTATATTAAGCTTTGAGCTATAGGGTTAAATAGAGAGACTTAATTATGTAAGAGCTTTAGAGATTTTATATATTTAGCAAAATCCGCTTTATTTTTAAGGCCTTTATTTATAGATGCTTTAAGTGGGTATATATATTGCAAGATTTCTTATATGAAGAACTTTTTTAAATCCCTTCTATTTACAATCCTTGGTGGTTTAGCAAGAAAAAACACTGCTTGATTACATATTTAATGCGCCAAATAATTGCATTCATGGCATAGCTGCATATGTAGAAAATTGATTCCAATAATATTAAGGGGTTGGCCATGATAAGTAAGTGTAGTCCCATAATTATGAGTTTTTAAATTATCTTATGCATACTTTAGGAACTATATAATAACCTATTTAATTCCTTAATATATAATTTTTTAATAATATATTAATAGTATTCATGCTATTATTGCGTTATATTCCTTTAGTTTGAAATTAGTATAACTTTTATGAAATATTTGTTATTTTAGTTCTTGATTTTTAATAACTCTGCACCTAAGTAGTTGTTGTTCTTCCTTTTGCTATGGGATGTTATTAATGATTTGATACTTAAGAGCCTTAGTTTTGAAATATTGTAATTGAGTAGGAGTATAGTAATGTGGAGTTATGCTATGTAGTAAATAGTGTATATTCAAGTTTAAAGATTTTATTTATGTAAATTCAGAATTAAGTAATTGTTTTTTAGGCTGATTAGATGTTTTTGCTTTAATTTAAGCATTGTATTAGTTCTTAAGGTTATTGGCGGGGTTATTATTGTGAACTTTGAAAGCAGTAATTATAAAATTGCACTTACAATGGGATTCCTGTAGTTTAGATATACAAATTAATAATATTAATCCAGCTGGTGATTAGGGGTTTATGTATGCCTTTGTTAATTTAGCTATTAAGCATATAAGCATGTCTTTCTACTGTAAATTAGCACTTAAGCAAGTAATATTTTATTATTATTATTTTTATGAATATTGCTTAGCACTTTCTTTTCATGGCATTATATTTGCTTTTCATAGCTATTCAAGTGCTACTCTTGAATATGGCTAGTTTCCGGTGGCTGAAGACTTTTTGCATGAGTATTGCTCCCCATCTTGCCAGGCGTAAATTAATCATTAGAATGATTTCTTATGTTATAGCATTATATTTGGGATTAATGAGAATTGCTTTTGTTGATAGCAATTTGATTAGTCCCCCATAGCTTATTGTCCGTGCTTTGTCCATTGGAATCTAGCTCCTTTATCTTGAAAATTATACAGCAAGCTAACTATGATTGTAAATTCCCATATCTAATGATTTCAGTAGTTAGCCATGTTTAAGAAGTATGTTATATACCTCTTACCTAAATAGTAAGCCCAGCCTTGGAATTTGCTAGTTTTGCTGCCTTAAGGAGATTATTTGGGAAATCGTTTATTTATCCTACAGGCATACTGAAAATGGGCACTAAAATCATAGTGTTATATAGTTTTGCCAGAAGCTTAAGAGCTATGCCCATGGGCACTCTAATGCAATAAGGGGAAAAAGAGGGCTATTTTGCTTAAAGCTAAAATATATAGTTATAAAATTTAAAATTTTAATTTTAAAGATAAATAAAGGGAGTTAATTAATTTTAATTAGAAAGGATTTAAAGTAATGAGAGGAAGCTAAAGCTCTTATAATAGCTATTAAAGAAAAAGAATGATTAAGGTACTTGCTATACACTCTCTTGCACTTGATAACAATACCTAATGATATTAATGTGCTTTATGTACCATTTTAACTTAATTGCTTACATTATAGCAATAGTAAGTTCTGTGTTTAAAAGAACTTTATTGGGCCTTTTAATGTATTTAGCTACTAACCTCTTGATTTAGGGTAAATTTAGTACTTTTGAGTTAATGTATGTAGTTGTGGGACCCTTTATTATAATATTGTTAAGGAAAGCCTGGTAAATATGATATAAGATTAAATAATAACTGTGCTGTGATATATATAAATTGCGTAATTAACTTATTGTATTATTATGCATTGTTATTGAGTCAGAGTTGGCTGTCCTTTTCTAATAACCCTTTGCTATAATGTAATAAAATTGATTTATTTAAAACTATCTTTATTAATTTATTCCTTGAGTACTTAACTTGCCTTATCTTATAGTTTATGCAGAACTAAGATGCTCATTAATAAACAAAGCTTATATAATGTTAATTATTCATATTTCTTAAAGTATTATAACTTTTAAAATAATGATACCTAGATGATTATATTTTCATGCGAGATCTGCTTTATAATTCCTGAGCAGATATTAGAGATGTTATTTTTATGATTTAAAAGATTGTTATAGTTATTCTTAAGTATAGATTGTTATTATTCCTTAATAAAATGTAACTTAAGTGGAATTGTGGAAAACTAAGGCTTAACTCATTGTATCTGCTTAGTAGTATTTATGCCTGCACCTATGCAAATATTGTTTTTTATAGCCGTTGCGAATTTTAGTTAATTCTTCCTTTATGTATTGTGTTATTACATTTTAAGTTGTTAATTAGTTTAAATTTTCTTTTAACCTTGGTGCTAGGTTGTGCATGTATTGGCTAATTGAATGGCCTTTTGGATTTACTAACTGAACATCCTTTCCTAGCTTCCTTACTTGTAGATATATTAGTTTATGAAAGCTATACTTTTACTTATTTATGTTGTAATTGAACTCCTTATTATATAACTTCACCTTATATATCCATTATGCTTGTTAAAGTAGTACTTTTATATAAAGGAAAGATAGCTAAAGATGCATTTTGAGTTTAATTTTGGTAGTTGATAACTTTACTGAAATGTTTTTATTAATACTGTCCTGTAGTGCACAGATATATCTTATAAGATGATTACCCAACTTAGGTTTTATTATAATATTTCGTTTTATGTAAACCCTTTGGGCCTTTTGAAAATTCTTAGAATTACTAGCAATAGCTCAGCAATAGTGATAGTATCTGATAAACCTATCTGTTGTTTTGCCTTACAAGAACTACTAGACTGGAGCCTGTTCAGTTATTGTCATGTTACTGTGTTCTTTAACGCGTGCTCATTTGGGTTTAAGCTGATTTGCAATGCCGTTAGTATTCTTGTGAAATTGCTTTGGTGATATCGTTGCATGGTTGCGTCATTTAACTCTGTACTTATTAACTTTAATTTAATTAATTATGTGTTATTTAAAGGGATTGAAATTTTATTATCTTTTAATTAGGAATAATTGGTTGGGAAATCAAGGTGCTATTTCTTAGAGTTATAAATTAAGATGCTGGAAGCAAATGGTGAAAATGAATATATTAGCTTAGGTTTTCTTGATTAATTAGAGAGCACCTTAGTAATTATAATAAAAGAGCTGCCTTTATAATTGCTATTCTTTTAATAAAGGGATATCCACTTTAATATGCAGCTATTACTTGTTTCCTTGTTGTGATAATGCATTAGCAATTCATATATATAATTTTTAATTCCTTTTATTATCCTGGATAGAATACTATTAAGGCATTGCAAGATTGCAAACCTTATTATTAAGTATTTGATATTACACAGGGATTTAAATTAAGCCTTAATTTCGTAGGTTCCTTATAATATTTTAATAGAATAACATCCTATTACAATGTCTTCTCTATTGGGCATTTATAGGCCTTATAATTACCATAGAAAAGACTGCAGTAAGTAGCCATTATCTTATGCCTTCTTTATATTTTATTTAGCTTTACCTAGTTATTATCAATAAATTTGTCTTGGATTATTAATTTATTTCTTATTCCTTTTTTATTAAGCTGAGCAAGAAATCTTTTACTGTTCTCCCTGCTTAGAAAGGTGCCATTATTGTTATTAGATTGAGTTATTAGTTTTGCCTAAATTGCTTTATTGCTGTATTATTGTAGCTGTTTCTTGTGAAGGTGTTATGCCCTTTATTTAGTCTTATTAAAGTTTTTGCTTGTTTTTGCAATGTCCAGCTTTTAGCTATTTAGTTTTATCTTTAAGTTTAAAGTGGTTATTCTTATAGTTAGATTTATTGTCTTTATTTACCCCCTTGCTATTTGGAGCTGGATTTTCTTTATTTATAATTAGCAATGCATTTTTATTTAGGTAGTGGGTTTCTGTTTAGCTGAATGATCATAGTTTGAATTGGTAGACTTTGTTGTTATAGCTCCCGCCGTAGTTGGGCGTGTATTGGTCGTTACTGTGGATCTTTTGTGGCATTACGCGGTGTATAGGCGTTGCAGGAATGTTCTGCCATTGGATTTATAGCTAACAGCCTTTTGATATTGTTTGGCCCCTTGCATGTCCCTATAAACGTGCAAGGGAGTGTTTATTAACTATTGCTATTTCTTTTTGTAGATTAAATGCCTTTGATTTTGTAGTCTTAAGCAATCTGTCATATAATTAGAATAGGGGGATTGTTTTAGAAGTTGATGATTAGTTTCTTCTTTTGGCTTTAGAGAGCCTATAGAATGTTGTTGCATATGTTAATTATATGTTGCATTGAATAAACGTTATTAATGAACTTGTTTTAAAGCAGTTCTTCTCATGATTGATCAGGCGTGCTTGCTGGATGATATTGAGTTTGCAGTAGGATTTCAAAGCTCTGGCTTTTTGAATGTTTATGTTTTGGCGCTAGATGTATATAAGCTGATTTGTTGTGATAGCTGTAAGCTGGTAGTGAGCTCCTTTGGAGTAATTGAGGTAAATCGGTTTAGTATGTGCAGTAATACCTGTGCTTCCTTAAATTATGTGGAATAGTTTGTAATATTAATATTGGTGAAGGGATAAAGTTTCATAATAGTAAAATTGATTTATGTTAGTAAAGGGTTATTGGATTGGAAGGCAACTTGTTTAGCTGTATTTAAGTGCAGGTAAGTAGGATTATTGTTGCTGGAGTTATTTTCGCTTGAAATAAGTTTTGTTAATTAACTTTTTAAGTTGTTGATGTTATTAACAGCTAATACTCCTGTCATATTAATGGGTTGTGCTTGTTCAGCCCCCGCGTGCTTTGATGAAGAAGCTATATTGTCGTATATAGATGAAAAACCCCTGATCTACCATTTATTTTGAATTTCCTTATCTATTTAGTTGGTTGTACAGTAACTCGTCGGGTTAAGAGATATTAGCTAATTAAATTAGATTTATTTAAACCATGTTAATTGCTTTTTATGATGATTATTACTTATTTACTTACTCTTATTATATAAGAGGAAACATAATTGCATTTAGGAATTAATTAATGAGCGGCTTTTAGCTATAGTAATTTATATCTGATTACCTTAATTTAGCAGCATTTTAGGTATTATATTCGGCATTTAAGTAATTCCTGAAAATATCCTTCTTTATTAGTTGTTTTATAATGAGGGCTATTAGAGTCTTTAAGTAATCCGTTGGTTTTTATTTCTAGCTATTTATAGGTATTTATGAACTGCTAGAGCGTATTTAGGTCTTATTTTTGGAGTTTAAAAAATTGGAATTAATGGATTGCCTTTCTTTGTATTAGAATTATAACTGTTGTTTTATGTTAAAATGCATTATAAATGCTGTGGGTGTGAGGCTTAGCCTTTTTGATGCTATATTTAATTAAAAACCTTCTTGTATTCATTATAAGTTAGATATTGGCTGGATTGTTTTGGTTTTTTGAGCTAGGTGGGATCCGGCCCTTTATGCATGCTAAAAGGTTTATTTTAGAATATTATAGTTTTGGGTAAGTATTTAAAGATATGCCATTTTCTGTAACCTTTTAGATTGCATGGTTTTTATATTTATATATATAATTATTTAAGGCATTTAAAAGGCTTAGTAGTGTAGCAATTGAAGTTTATAGGTGAGGGTGGTATGTAACTACTCATTTATTTTGCAGATTTATACTTATCGCTAACTTAAACTTCCTTATCTTTTAATATAATAATTTAAAAAAGCTTATATTTATATATTTCATTAATTATTAATATAAATCTGCTAAAGCTAACTTTTTATTATTATAATGGCTGCTTAAAAATATATGTTAATATATTGATTGTGTTTTATTAGGCGCATTTAGGTATTTAAAAGCTAAGCAAATTAAATCAGCAGCTAAGAGCTAATTATGGTAATACTCCACTTTTAACTATCCCAAGACTCAAGCGTGAGCATAATACAAAGGCTACCAGCCAGCAACCAGGCCTGAACACCCCTCCATATATCATTACTAGCACCATACTAACCAGCCTTATCAAGCTTACACAGGAACCAACTGTTGCCCACTGTAAGTATGAAGTTAAGAGAAATAAATTAAAGAGGTAATGTAAGGCTAACAGCAAGCTTAAGAAGGAGGTAAGAGAATAAATAACTGCAATTAGCAACTTATGTAAAGAGCTAATTAGTACAATAGCCTTATACTACAGAGCCCTCCCAGCAGGCAAGGAAAAGCAGTAATGCTTAAATGTTGCTAAGGTAAATATAATTTATGTGTTAAAAAGCTTAAAGCGGCAGATGCTGCGTTGAAGGAGAATTAGCATTGCATATATTTCCTTGAGAAGAACTTTGAGCAGTTTGGGGTCAGGGTTAAGTAGATTATAAGGAACCTATATAAGTATTGAATGTAGGTGAGATAACTATAGTAAAGTGTAAGCGGTTTTTCGCTTAGAAATATGTCCCCATATAGAGCTTAATATATAGCTTTGTATTAATAAGGTGGGAGCTTACTTATTTAGTAATTTAGTAATGATAAGCTTACTTTTACCCAGAAGTTATTAGTGGTATTAGTATGCCCTAAATATAATACTAAGTAGGAATACTTTAAAAAAGGAATTAAGGGCCTTTATAGATATTTAATTAAGAAGGGAGATAAAGAAGATGATTTCTTATTAATAAGGAAAGTGCTGAATGGTGGGGGTTAAGCGTGGACTATAAAAAAGAGGTTCCATTTACAGCAGAAATATGATCTTCATTTAGTGGGTATTAGTAGATAATAGATAAAGGTTGATACATAGGCTTAAAACGGGATATTAATCCATTTAGGTGATTAGCATGTATGTATAAATAGAGGCTGAATTTATATGGAGAGGTGCTGTGTGGTTTTGGTTGTTTAGGCCTTATGTATTACCAGCAGGCCATTAAAACTGTAAACTTGCATTTTTAAAATAGCAAATTATCTGATTCTTTCCTAGTTGCGTTCTTGCCTATAAGGTACTTAAAAGGGTATAATTTTGCTTATAATAAGCAGCTACAATGGATTACTGTGTGACTGAGATCCTCATTGCTTAATTCATTGCCTCCAGCATGCCCTGTTGGGATGCTTACCTCTGAGTTCTGCAACTTGCCTTCATTACTCAAGCTCCTCCTTCTTCTATATATTGGCTAAGTTTGCTCTGTTATTATGAAACTTGGCTTTATTATATACCGGCAAACTTAACTTGTACTTGAACGCTAACCAGATTGCTGGCGTTTCCTTGCTAAGAAGCTTGTTTAGCTAGATGCTAGGTTTTATATTAAAGGGTAAGAGTAGCCCACGCTTAATATAATGATGATTCCCTGAAGCCTTACTTAAAAACCCTATTTAACCCGCTAGAATGGAAACTTTTGGTAGGATCATAATTAATTTAGCATTTATGGATTTATATAAGGACTTATATAGGATTATCACTATGTTTAATCTTAGCGGCTATATAGTTAATAACCTGTAAGATGTGGGTGATTATTACAGCCGGCCTATGGGCAGGACTTTCCCTAAGTTTAGTGCCCTAGTTATTTAAGAAACTATAATTATACTTAATCTTATGGCAGCAATAAATAAAGGCGGCTATGCTATTATTACCTTAGATTGTTCTTTAATTATTAAGATTAATAGCTGAGATTAAGGCAGTAATGAGCATTTGGTTAGCTTTATTCATGGGCAGTTTAGTGCTAATGGCTTCCTTTAATATAACAACCTACTAAGGTTTGTCCTAAGTAGCGAGGATGGGAATCAGCTTATTGCATTGCTTATTGCTTAGTTTATGCATGGCACTCTTGGATAGTTTTGCAAGGCAGAGGCCTGGAAAGCAATTAAATATGTAATTAATATTATGGCTGAGGCTATGTGGTTAATAATGTGTAAGCTGCCGTTTTTAATGCTGCTCTACAGGGCTTAGCATTATTATATTTGCAGCTTCCATTGCCCGCGTTTTGGGAGGATCTTTCAGCAGCTAAATAATGCAAGAGTACTTATAAATGAGATTGCAGCGGAATATGTTGATGGGGGGGCTGATGTGGATAGCATCTATTTAGTATGTATTACATAATTCTACTTAAGCTGTTATGGTTAATATGGTTTAGATTTAGGGGATGATTTAGGAGAGGATGTTCATGCTGTAGTTTATGGTAGCTGCATACCTTAAGGGTATTTAGGAGTGAGCAGGGAAGAGATATGACTTTTTTGGAGTTGACTTTGGTGTACATTATGTGTTATATGCAGGGATGGGAATGTAACCTGGATTGAGTTATGCAATGTTTATTTGGCTGGGGTCTTATATAATGGCAAGAGGTTAGATGAATTTTGGACCTTAATGAGAGCGGCAGGGAGTATTAGACTGATCTTAAGTGGTTAGGGTATAGTAAGTAATAGTTGAGTCCTTATATTAATGCGCTATTTTTGTTTGAATTAGGAGGGCTTAATAATTCCGCGGTGGTATGAGCCTTTGAGTAAGTGGTTGATTAAGATGCTGCTGGGGTAGAATTGCTAAGGCAGACTGGAGAATAACTAAGAGCTCCCATTATTATCTTGGAGCTGCCGGCTAAGCCCTAAATTAGACTACCTGCGGACAGGCAAGGCTGACAATATTGGCTATATTGGCAAATAAATATCAAGAATTTAAAACTTCTCCTCTTTTATTAAGCTGGTATGATCTATAATTATGGTTCTTGAGTACATGCCGTCATAGCCTTGTTAGCACTATGTCCCCCAGGATTTATTTTAATTTGCTTAGGATAAATTTACAGCTTAGAGTTAAAGGTATTGCGAATTTCAGTTCATTACTTAATCATGAAAGGTGCAATATTATTAAATATGTTAGCTTGAGATAACAAGATTTGCTCATGTTAAAAGTCAATTTGAGGCTATTAAAAAACAAATCCCTATTAAAATGTCAACTATTAGCCAGAGCCTTATCCGCTTAGACCTGAGCCCTTCTCTGGGCTATGCTGATATTCCTAATTACCGGTGGTGGATATTGATTAAAATGAAGCCAGCTATAAGCTGGAAGCTATTGTCTTTATTTATGCCATGGGGCTGGGAGATTTGCTGGGCATTGTTATGAAGGAAATGCTGCATAGCTGTAAATAAAAACCCTCCTCTTTTAAAAAAGGTAGCCAGCTAGTTTTACAGATGCTGGAGACCTTGTGGGCCCTGTGCATGCTGCATTATTTACAGATATATCCCAGCGGATACAGTATTGCCAAGCAGTATTACTATGATATTGATGATGGCGGCATTGGCAAAGGCGTTGGCGCTATTTTTATAAATAATCTCTGAGTTTGATATGTTGTAAAACCTGTGCAGTGCAGGATTATATGTGGCTATATTATTGATGTATACTTTATTGCCAAGGTTGCGTGTGGTGCTAGTAAGAAAATGCCTTAGAATTGTAATCATTTATGCACAAACAGGATTACTAATGTTTACTTACATACCTTTAGCCGCTATATTAGCTACTTATTAAGTAAGGTTGATAATGGCTTGCAGCTTTAATTTGGAAAAGCGTAGCGGAGTAAGGTTGATTGTTGCAACATAGCAGGCTGCAAGGTTGCAGTAAAGTGCAAAACTTTATACTTGTGGCTGGGGGATAGCACTGAACATGACTTGGCTATTAACGTTAATGAGGTGGGTGAGGTTGTAAAGGGCTTAAATCATAGCAGTATTACTAATATTGCTGAGCACGCCCATTATTATGATAATTGAGATGCCATGGAAAAAGTAAGCCTGGATTGTATTAATGTTTGCTTGATTGTTAAAAGTGCTCAAGTTTATCTTGTGGAATCTTATAGTTGCCGTGATTACAGGGTTAGTAGCAGCTTCTGCAGCTAATCTCTGGCAAGCCCTGTTTATTATCAGCTGGTAGTTGTTAATCCTTATGATGTTGATGGAGGTGTTGGTTAGGGAACAGAGGACTCTGTGTGTTGTAATTATAAATATCCTGTTGGCACATCCTACTTTAAGTATACCAATTTTGGTGGGCATTAACTTAAAGTATTTAAGAACTGCTGCATCTTGGATGGTGTTTTTAGGCTGTATGGTAAGCCAGGCTTGTGCTTGGGTAGGAGTTTAAATGGTTTGGTGGTGCTGAGCTATAACTGTGGTGTACCTTTGACTGGTTAGAAATGAGTGTTTCTTATAACCTTATAGTTGTATTATGTAGTGGGGACTTACTGATGGGAGAGATTTTTAATATGATGTATTTTGATTAGAAGAAGATTGGGGTTTGTAGGCTGTATTTTGATGGGTAATGGAAAGTTAGTTATGTTTTGAATATATAGATAATTTAAATAATATATATATTTAAGTTGTCTTATAGTAGCTGTTATTAAAAGACGCAGGGAGAAATGTGATATTAACTGAGCAGACTTTAATGCCAGCGTTGACTCAATGAGTAGTATTAGAGAAGGGGAGGAGGGGGTAAAGAGAGAGAATGGGAGAGAGGATGAATGTGTTGGGTTTTAGCTGTGGCTGTGGCAGATGATGGGTTGGGTGCTTGTTGCTTATTAAGTTTTGGGAATGCAGCTTTGGATAATACTTAATTTGCTGTATCTGATGGAAGGGGAGTTGGGGTTAGTGTTGCTGCAGAAGAAAAAATGGTTTAGCAGTATTAATAAGAGGAGGAAAGAGATGGCTTATATGAGGCAAAGTGGAGGGAAGATTAAGTTGCTTATTGGAGCTAAGATACCTACTAATGAAAAGTTCATGCTTTAGTATTGGAAAGGGTGAAAGTTATGCCTTGTAAAGACTATGGGAGGCAAGGTGGTGTTTTGGACCAACTTGGAAAGTTATACCTACAGGTTCATGCGCAGTTTCTGCTGCTACATAGTACAGTAAAAGCCAAGATTACTGCAAAGCACTCTTGATAATCCTGTGCTACAGGAAGGAACCCTTGCGCTTGCTATAAAGGGATTTTATATAATATATTGCCGTCACCCATTAACTTAACAAAAGCTACTTATTATAACACTTTGCCCTTTCCTTAATTATGTAGCAAGTGGAAGTTAAGATAATATTCATTTTTTTACCACTAAGTTGCTTACAGCTAAGTATTTATATCAACCAGTATATCTCTAAACTTAAAACTTATTTTATATCTACATAAGTACTTTACATTATGGCATCTTCCTTGAGCATTAAGTAACCCTTTATTTCAAAGGCATGGACTAAAATTTGCACTATAGTCCCAAATATTGCTGCAAGCATTAGCACCTTATGAATGTATAATATTACTAAATTGGATGGTAAAATCAAACCTTTTTATATTTAGGTAATTAAAAATGCTACTTTTTAAATGGTTAATAGCCTATTTTATATTATAGGTTATATTAAAACCTTATTAAATAACCTTATGGAGAATACAATCAGTCTTGCTGCTTTGTAGGAGTCCTATATGTAGCTTGCTGGGCTTAATAAGGCGCAGTGCATCTTGGTATGTTCCAGCTGCTGTACAGAAATTATATAGGAGCTCTTCACTGACGGTCCCTGTTATAGCTGCTAAAGGCATCCGGATTAATTGCTGCGATCCAGGACCGACTCTGGCGCGCCTTTATGATATTTTAGTTGGATATAATTAATAACGTTAGCCTCCATAAGCAGAAGGTTGAGCATATTTGCTCTGCGGAGTAATCCTATTAAGAGGCTGCAGGACTCCTGGCTGAATTCCTTTGGATATGTAACATCCAAGAGAAGGACATTATCTTAAAATCCATAAGGAATGAAGTATGTTATTATATGAAAGGCAAGGTTTTTATTCAATTAATTGTGTATTAGGACCTTATAAAGATCACCCATGGTGCTACACTTTTCTACATATGGGTATGAGTGTTTAACAAAGGCTTCTTCTTTTAAGCGGTTTAAGGGCAGTAGTGGTATGTTATGGGAAAGAATATAGGGCATATAGAAATGCACTTTTCTTTTGGCAGCAGATAATATCTTACTTAGCACAACTGTTAACTTTAGTGGTATCTACTCAAATCTTGACCACATTTATTAAGGTTGTTTATCTAAAACTCACCAGCTTTGGAAAACTTCCTTAATGAATTGCAATGATTTGATTTTCCCATTCTACTACAAGGGATCTAGGGCCAGAGCAAAATAACCGCCACCTCCCCCAAAAGCCCAGTGCTCTTGTGGGTTTACTTAATACCTAGGTAAGTAAGTAATAATTAGGGAATTGCCAGCCTAATAGAGATGCTTAAACCCTTGGCGGGTTAGAGCCGTATTACTGTAGCTTGGCTGTATTAAAATAAGCTCCTTGTACTTATGCTATGCCCTCCCTTTACTTATACCTATTTCTGGTGGAAGCTGATTAGCATAGAGGTTGGTGTTAAATAAAACTTATTTTAGTTCTTAAATTTATATGGCTTAATGATTTCTTATATGCCGTTTGTAATTATTACTTTAGCTGCTTATTAAGCGCTGCGTGCATTATTTGCCTGATGTTGCAGATGAGGCATCCACTGCTGAATCCTTGGCTGCATAAAGATTTCCTTTATGTGCTTAAGGCTGCCATAGCTAAATACCTCTTGATTTAGCTTAGCTAAGGTAGTTGGCATTTATGTAGCATGTACTCTGTTGTTTTGTAGTTGTATGATATACTTTATAATAGTATTGACAGACTTGCAATAATATGCCATGGCGCTGTTTCTATACTTGAGCTGTGGATTTGCAATATTGTAGAATTTATGCTGAGTAGGATTAAAGCAGGCTTTATTATTGAATTGTTTTTCAGGGGGTTTGTTATTTAAGATATGAGAGATAAAGTTGCGCTAGGTGTTTATTAGCTACTTGTACTTAATATTGGTGATGGTTACTTATGTGGAAGTGGCTATGAAGTAGGAGATTAATTAGCAGCTTATATAAATCTACTGTATAGCAGTGTTGATGAATTGTGGTGGAGCAAGGTTGATGATGCTTATAATAAGAGGAGGGAGGGTTGAGGTGTTAATGAAGTGGGTAATACCTTAGTACTTAGGCTGATAGTTGATGTTAAAGATGACTTAATTGCTAGGGGTAAGGAGGGTTGTAAGGTAGTGGATAGCTTATTTGGTTTAGAATGTATTGATGTTTTTAAATATATCTTTAGCTATAATAGTTGAGATTTTGCGAGGGAAGAGGGCTTATATGTTGCAGATGTTTTCTTGTAAACTTAATTAAAATGCATTTATGTGGAGGAATTTTAATGTATTGTGGACATTGGGGTGCCTAGTTGCTTTTTCATTAAGGATGCTTTTGGTCAGGTTTAAGAGTATTTTATAGTAATTAATATTAATGATGTTGGCTGGGTTGAGTATTAGGGAGTGCAGTACTTAGGATATAGTAATTGGGAGTGTGCTGTATGCACAGCCCATAATTAGGATGCTGGTCTTGTTGGCTATAAGCTGAAGCTTATTGAAAATTGCTGTGTCTTTAAGATTAATATTGCCTTAACTTGGGTTGCGGACCTACTTAAGGGCATTATCTTTAATATAAGGCTGCTGCTATTGCTGCTTTGCTATATTTAAAGTTTTTGGCTTATGAATCTATTAGATAATATTTTATATACTTAAGACTTTTCCTTTGATATATTCAGCTTATCAATGTTAAAGTTTGGGGCTTGAAGGCTTTCTTTTCCTAGATATATTGATAATCATTATATTATTATATAGGGTGTGTTGCTAATTATGTTTCTATGTTAGTTGTACTTTATATAAGAGAAGGGCTTATTTGTAATGTATTTTGGAATGTTGCAGCTATTGCTGCCTTTTAAGCTGTCTTATAGGAAGGTATTTTTTAGCTAAGTTGGGTTTAATTGTGGATGTAATGGAGTGTTTGCTTTTTATGGGTGAAGGCATTGAAAGGTGAGAGTATGAAAATATGCACTTTTAGGGGTTGCTGTATGGTGATTAGGTATGATATATGGAGAAAGAAAGTGGGTGGAGAGAGTATGTGCTTAGAAAGTTGTTGTTTAGGTAATTGGCTTAGTATTGTGGCAGCGATTTAAAGAGGAAAATGTGTAACTTTAGTAATTCAATTAAGCTTCAACTGGGTTCTCTGGGCGTGCTATTAATATAAAAGCAGAGTATTGATGAGGAGATAGCGCTATATCTTTTAACTGCTGATAGCTAATTAGGTGTGATTGTAGTAGTTGCGTTTAGTGCTGCGATATTTTTCCTGTTTAATATTGCTTTTGCTTTGATCTTGTTGTATGTAAGAAAATAGTAGTGGTTTAGGGCTTTTAGGTATTTAGTTTAACCCTATTCTTTGCAACGTTGGGTTTGCTAACCTGTAGTATATTTCCGCTCATGGAGTTCTCCCTACTTAATGAACAATCTTACTGTTCTTTAAGCCTTGTCCTTTTATATTGTAAGAGCAGCATTAAGTCTCTCTCATTCCGGTTTAACACCCTCTACTGCTGCTATCCTAATTTAAACTAAACCCTGGGTTTGGGGCTGGGGTTGGTCTTCAAGGGGTGGTCAACGTCATTCAACGCGTCCGGGACTCCTTCCACCACACGGATGGCCTCGCACCTCAGAGCGTCACTAAAGTATTTACAGAGCTGCTCACCTCCCCGAGCGGATTTGTCATGCCTGACTCTATCCAGCTGTCAGCAATGGCCGGCTTCGTCGACGAGGTATAGCAGCTGAGCTCCTGCGTCTCGAGTCCACGGTCCCCTTTCCCGACCTCCCCCCTGATGACACCCTCCAGTCGTTAAAGTTCAGCATTATTACCGGCGTACGGAATATATCCATCCAGACCAACATCATCCTTTGCTACCTCACCCCCCTTTTAACGACGCAAGCTTTGGGTGTTGCTACGGCCTGGAATGTGGTATATATCTGCGCCATACTATTGATTCTTTGTTGCTGGCCGCAAGCAGGATTTAGTGTCAGTTGATTATGCCGTTTTCGTCTTTTCAATATAAACAGCTAGCTTTAATCTAAGAGTCCTTTTTAATATTTCTTAATGATAATTTGAAAACGACAAGATTTAATCAAAGCCACCTTCCCAAATAAGACGATTGCAGATATATGTCTTTTACATTACACATGATCTTGTGGTATGTATACCGTGTTCTTAGCATCCCTTTGTATGTTTCTTGATGCAAACGTTACAAGTGAGCATTTATGGGCTTCTTTGCCTTTTTAAGCCCTTTATTATCTACCATCTATAATAAGGCTTACATAGTAGCTTTCAATTTCCATACCTAGGGCACAATATGATATTAACTCAACCTGCTCATACTTAGTTGATTATCAGCAAATAATCTGGTCCTTTAATAAAGAGAAATCTATTCCCTGTGTTAATATACCGCCAACACAGATTCAATTATCACATTCCCCTCTCACCGATTTATTACATAATGAGCAATCTGGGCCATGGGGCTGCCGGCCCTGAATGGGCATATTGCCGAGCTAAAGCCCAGTCAATTGTAAAGGCTGACCTGGAACGCTTATTCATCAGTGTCTTCTTTCAAGATGAGGATAAATGGAAGGCCCGAAATACAAAGAATGTTCAAGAAGCATATTCAGAACGATTAGACCCATATCAATGGCTAGATGTTGATGATGCCAAGTATACTTTATTCTATGAGGCATATCCTGATTCCGGGTTTATTCAGATCCCAAATAAAAGTTCACTGCATAGGCTGATTCGAGCCATCCAATACATTGGCGGAATACCAGTACCATATGCAGGGGATGACCCATCACAACTCTATGCACCTCTGCTCCGGTTTCACGCACGAACGCGCGACAATATCCACGAGGCTGTCCGGTCTCGAACACGCGATTATCCTATGGGGAACCCAGGGGAGAACGAAGGGGATCCCCATGATACCGACGAGGGGCGAGAGGGCCAGGGCGGACCCAGTGGCCCGGCGCGTCCACAGGGGAAGAGAGACACGAAGGGTAAAGGCCGGGCGGAACGCGTCAATCCTAGACGGAGAGATGGAGGCTCCAGCAACGTTTCTCGGCCCTCTACACCCCCCCAGCCGGACAAAGACGGAATGGAGGTCCCACCCTCGGGCATGGCCCAGATCAGGGTGGACCGCAGGGAGAAGTCTTTCCAGAGTCGGGAGTTGCAGACGTTTAGCGAAGGGCTGAACCCACGGCTTGGGTGCCACGAGAAAAGATACCACGATCTTTATGCTGATATTGCCGGGATTAGTCGGAACATGGTTGACGTACGTGAGCCAGACCATCTGTATAAGCCGCCATACTCTAAGATCACACTTGACCCACACCAGACATACCCTACAGGGTGGGTGTTAGGAGATAGGAAAAGGATCGTGCACTATCTGGCGGACAGGCCTGGCATGGGCAAGACCTTTGAGGCCGCGGAGCTGATGGTCAGGGTGTCACTTATCCTCTCGAACCGTATCGCCATCGACACCGAGCGCACAAAGCTGGAAAATGGTGATCTTGAGGACGTGCCCTTGCACATACACGATGCAGAATATCCGGGGTACGGGAAGAAGGATGAGTGTACTGCAAACACCCTGGAGAAATATGGGTTTATATGCCAGTGTACCTCGGATTCACCGCTGCGCGATGGTGCCATCGAGAGATCTTTTACGGCAGGGTATATGCTAATCATCGTCGCGACGCCAAGACTCGCGGACCATTGGGAAAGCCAGCTCAGACGGTTCTTGAAGACACGTCTACCTCGTCTTCCACACAACAACAAAGCCTTTGATATTATCAACGCTCAGAGTGGAAACGTCCCTCAGGGGGAATTCATTGCAAATCTCATGTTCGCCAAAAAGAACGTTATCGGCCTTGGCACCTTCCTTATTGTTGGCGCTGGCAGAGCCTTATCAATGGCTAATAATGAAGTCGCGGCTGAGGATTATGTGCTCCGTCGACAGCCAAGTATCATTATAATAGACGAGATGCATCTAATGAGCAAGGAGGACACCCTAGCCATTACGCTTACTAATGCGCTTATACGGCTAGCAGAGGATCCAGTCCACGTGGTGGCCATATCAGGGACCCCTCTTGATTCTGGTCCTAAGGATTTTGAGTTGGTAGAGAGTATAGCCCAGCATGTGAAAATGGGAACCTGGTATAGCGAAGACGTATACGATCAGTATAAGACCCAGCTTGCCAGCAAAAAGGAAGCTCTGCTGAATTGCAAAGTTGAAATGGATCGCTCTGTACCACTTCGAAACTACAGACGTGGATTGAGAACTTCCCAGGCACAGTTGACCGTTGCGCACGCCGTCCTCCAATCCTACGACGAGGCGTGCTGGGACTACACGTCCACATTCCCACTGCTCCAGCGCGACGAGGATTCAGATTACTTCGATTGCCCTTTGCCTATTTACAGAACCAACGATAATGCAACACCCGAAATACTGAGGGACAATGTTAAGATGAACTTTACGCAGAGGGTAATTGGGAATAAATTTAAACGGGACTTACAGCGCAGGTGGCAGGCCCTGGTTAAGAGATTAGGGCGAGATGCTATGGGTGACATAAAATCAGCCATCCTGCAGATAGCTGGTTCCGGAGCGTCAATGAGCGCGGGAAGCGCCATCGACATGGGCCTGGCCGGGTTTGCACCAGGGTTTACGCGTTACATAGTCGACCGAGCTACCCAGGGCCGGACGGAGAGATTCAAGGCCAAGGAGGTCCAGAAGATATTCAGCGGCCGGCGCCAAACCCAGCGAGAAGCAGCGGAGGGGTCGGAATATTGGGACGAGATAGAGGACTTGTTTAAACAGAGCCCGGACTCGGCGGATGTACACCCCAAGATCAAGAGAATATGCGAAATAATCGACACGATGCTGAATGACAAGGAGAAACTCAAGTCACAAAAAAACGTGCTACCAAAGAAGGCTGTCATCTGTGTCCCGCACGCCTGGCAGGGCTTCCTCCTCACCACCTATTTATTCAAGCGCTACCCGAACAAAGAATTCAGGTTTTTCGGGATTGGCATGCCCACGGATGTCCTGGCACCATTTGAGCGAGGGACGGAGTCGCCCTGCCCAGAGGATGACCGCAGTGACGACCCGATTGCCCTCATCAGCACATTAGGGTTGATCGGGACCGGTCACGACCTCATACGCTGCAACTACTGCATTGCCACATCACCCCCAAGGACCAATGCAGACCAAACACAATTGTTTGCACGGATCAACCGCAGGGGCCAGAACTTCAATACCCATAATTATATACTGGCTGATGAGGGGAACCCAGTCGATGTCATAACTCTGCACAGCATGAAGAGGCGGGTGCTTGAAACAATACCTATGGCTGAGCGCCGATTAGGATATGAGTTCCTGTTTGGCGAGGTTGATTCATGGACTGATATGGTCATAGTGAGCGGGGACGAAGAGGAAGAGGAGGAGTCTAGTGATGATGATGAGGATGGGGATGATCGCAGAGGACGAGAAAGTAACAGCTCGGGTGTTGAGTTTATACAATCACCCCCGATTTCTCAAAAACGTTTCAATGATATCACAGAAGAGGAGGGGGGAATGCCAAGCACACCAAGGAAGAAAAAGGCACCAAAGCCATAATATTGCATAATACAAAGTTTAAGAGGTAGATATTCAATAATCAATACTATTTAAAAACATAATAAGCATAGCCCCATGTATATAAGCATATATTATAATCAGTTAGTTCTATTCCATTTAAATATTAATGTTATGCACATATTCTAGATTTCACTTGGGAAGGTCTGATAAACATAAGGGAAATGTATCTTCCAATTAATAAACTACATGGGTTGAGAATTTAGTAGTGGTGTGCGCTCCATATAGCCAGCCTACCATGGCAATTAACCTACTCATTTGGATGTAACATTTGCATTTTCTCTATGGCTATAACATGAACTTGGTATAGAGAGCATATAAATTTTGTTCAGCCTGATATCTTGCTAAGGATAGCCTCCTAATGTTAGTGTTGTGCAATAGCGAAGAGAATAAAGACTAGCAGAAGAAAGATAACACAGCAATGGAGCCCGTTTGGTATGTACTGCCTCCGGCGTTCTGTTGCCATGGCCTTCTAGAGATATGATACATGTAGAATATGATAGCAGCTTAATAGAAACAATGATTGCACCAAAATGGATCAACTTCGTTGATGTGTACTGACATGAGTACGTGCTGTGGCGACCAGCCTGATCAGATCCGGGAAGTGTAAGTGAAAGCGTTGTCTGAGAATCTGCTGTTCTCAATGCTTGACACCACTGATATTGAAGGCAGAAACGAATGAGCTGTCTGGGAATCTGTCCTGTTCCAAGCTTGTCATTAAGTCGCGAAATTTGTCCGGGTTCCCATAGAGGAAAGCGTCGTCTGTGTTCCAATGAGTTAGCCATACTGCATTTCTGAGCTGGAACAGCTGGCACGTTATGTGGTGAGTGAACATACGCAACCAAGGGGTTTTGTCAAGCATGTCCTTAAGACACATTGCTCTAACCTTTTCGGTTTGATGATGGTCGCGTATGTGCTTGATGAGCACCGACGGAGCTCTTCCAACTGTGTACCCGCCATTGGTTCGATTGCACCACTCTGGGCGTTGACGCCCTCGCGCTAGGTTCTGATGTAAGGGGCTGGCACACAGCATGCAATCTGGGCCAGGGTCCCATGACCCATGCTCATTGGATGCTCTGTAGCAACGAGCTGCACCATCACTCCTCAGCCAGAGTGGGAATCCCTCAATCTCCAAGAGATGTGCCCTGTCTGATCTGTCACCGGGTATTGTGTGAATATCTCTGCTGGCGATATCCTTTAATTCATCACAGATTTCGTTCAGCTTGTCTCATTCCCTTTTGGTCAGGCATGAAGAGACTGGATTTTGACCCAATCCTCCATCTTCCGTTGCTATAGTGGCCGTGTTGTGGGTAATGGTAGAGTTTGATGTGACATTTACCGCTATAGCGCCTTGGGCATGCGTTAAATTTACATTGATGGGAGCGGAGAGGGAGTTTGATTGCGGGATTTCCAACTAGATTATATTATTAGTTGATGAGGGCTGAAGTTTAAGAGCATGAATACTGAGTTTAGACCTATGAATTATCTTGTATGTATCTTTTAAGTTTAAGTTAATCCTGGCTTTAATGTAAGCTTAATATGTTTGTAACTTTAAAGGTTGGAGCATCTTAATCTTATTGTGTTGAATTAGTTGGTATGAATATAACTTTATGTTTATGAAACTTTTTGTGTATAATGAGCTTGAAAGAAGCTTTGTTAGTATAGCATTAAGTAAGGAGTAGCTGTTGGAATATATTTAATTAGCAAGGTTTTGTATCTGTGGATTAATTACTGCTGAACTAAGCTGGCAGTAGGGATTGTGCACATTACAGAATAAGGGAATCAACTTGTCCTTATCCCGCAACTCCTAAGCGATGTTTCTGCAACAATTGCATTTCATGTTATTTAAATGGGTTAGTGGGTTGATGTGGCATGGGAGCATGCAAGCATTCAGGTGGCATTGATGGGAGGCTTTGTTAAGCATGTTGATCTTGTTGTGGGGCACAGAAGCGTTGGCGATGACCTTGTTCATACTCACCCAGTGATTATTATCATTGCTGTATCTGACTGTCCCAAGTGAACTCGGTTAATTGGTGAGCAGGTTAAGAAGCTTATCCTCCTTAAGGGGAGAGCCTTAATATGGACAGCAGAGCAGGATTGGGTAGAGGGCCTAGTCGCCCAGCCGCTTAATAGCAGCTTGGATCTCAGGAATCATGAAAGAAAGCAATAAATATTCTTAAATTGGCCTGAGTGTTGCTTCAATTGTCCCTTATATAGATTTCGTCTATATATTAATTATTTAAGATAGTATGATCTTGATTGTTTTGTTTAGCTTGGATGGCTAATTAGATAATGTTAAGGTAATTTTGCGCGGTTTCTTTTAAGGATGGTGGTCTTCTGTTTTGAGGATATAGGTTGAGTAGTTGTTATTTAGGTAGCTGGTAGGAATAAACTTTGCTTAGTTGGGCTGAATGCTGGTATTATGTATAGAATAGTAAGGGCTGGAATTGCAAGGCTGGTCCTGGTTAATATACTTATGTCTTTGCTTATTATGCATATTAGCTGTTATTATGTTATTGAGATAAGTTGCTTAGTAGGAAGTGGAAGCGTGTGAAGTTATGTGTGTAATGTTAATTTAATTATTTTAAAGCAATATGAAGAGTGTGATGTAAAGAAAGGGATTTATATATAGTGAGTAAAGGTTGCCTTATGCTTGGCATTGCCCTGGAGGTGGTTGGCGTCCTTATTAATGGCTGTTAGCTGTACTTTGCATGCCTTGGTCTTCCTGTTCATGCATGCATGAAAGGGCTTAATTGCCTTTTTATGTAGGTGGTGGAAGTAAACTAGGGTTTATTGCTGCTATGACTTAATGTTGTATGCCTTATTAAACCCTGGAAAATCTAGGCATTAACAGCTGCCTTTGTTTAACCTCTGGTATTAATTGATCCCTATATGCATGTTATTGGGAAAGTGGCAGTGGGGAGAGGGGGAGGATAATACTAAATAAAATGGAAATTGTGTATATAAAAGTTTGGTAGTTTTAAATATAAGGCAGTTGCAGAACCGCGTTCCTTATATGGTAATCATGAAACTCTTATAAATGCAGTTTTATGTCTTAAAGAGCTATTGGAAGTTATACCTGATATTCCTTTTTAGGAAAGGTATTTTTAATTTGCTGATAAGTTTAAACTTAAGCTTTAAGATCTTTTTTTTAGCTTCCTTTTTGAGTTTTTTAGCGGCTTTAATGTGATGGTGGGTTTTAGCGAAGACTTTGGCATTATGCTAAGGGGGCTGGTTATTTAGTTTGGGATTTATTGTTGCTGTAATTAAGTGTGAATCCTTGCTAGGAATTGGTGAAGGAATAATTGCGGATGGTTTAGGGCCGACTTGGGTAGTAGCGTGGAATATGAAAATAAATAGAGAGTTTGTGTACTGCTAGTTTAGGTTTGATTGGAGTGAGTTTATTGCAGCTGAGGAGCTGAGGATGATGGGAATGTGGGTGGGTATGAGAAAATGAGGGCAGATGATGATAGCTTTGAGGTCAGGGTGGTGATTGGTTGCTTTAGATAAAGGAGATTGGGGATGAGAGGTGGGTGTGTGGATGAAGAGGAAGAGGGGAAATTAAGGAGATGAAGGAGATTTGGACTTAGGGCCTGATGAAACCTTGGGGGCGAGGGATAGCTGTTTCGTGGCTTGTTCCTTCCCTGTTTATCACCCTTGAGTACCCAGGTAGGCATACTTGAGCAGTAGGAAAGTATGAGCTGGCTTATGCTGTAGGCACAGCCTTTTTATATCCTAGCTCCTAGGCAGATTTGAATAGACTGCAGCTGCCATATACAGCCTGCCTTACCTAAAGGGAGTAAAATAGATGAGTTTATGACGGAGTTGCTTAGGTGGTAGCTGTACTTGATTAAGTAAAGTTGCGTTGCAATAAGAGTTTGTAGGCTGCTATTATAGGAGAAGTCAGTTGCTAAACCCCTCCCTTATCCCCTTATCAAGAATTCATTAAGCAAGGCCCTATCCTATTGCCCAGTCCTCCCTTATTAGACTTGTGAGATGTGTGTGATACTAGTTGAGTAATAAATAATACCAGTTTAAGTAGTAATAGTGCTTTAATTATTATATATTTTTGTGCTATTGCAAGATATGTAACTTAAAATAATAGGAGCAATGATTACTAGTTAGGTGCTAAGAATGCACTGCCTTGAGAATACAGGCCTTAATGTATGTTATTTTGATGGAGAGTATGCTCTTTAGCACTTAACCAGACTCTTATAACTGAGAGCATTACTTCATGGTTTTTCCTTGGGCAGTAAACAGAGCAAGATTTATCTGGCTTAGGAAATTGTTGCTGTTAATGATTCTCATGAGGTCCTTAAATGCCTGAATCTTAGCATTATAGAAGGTTTTGGCTGCATGTTAGAAATATAGTTAGTGATGCTTTATACATTTATTAATATATAAACTTATATAGCTATGGAATATTGCTAATTATTTTATGCAATACTTTGCATTTAACCTTGTTTGATTGCTTGTAGTGAAGGAGGTGCATTATTAGGGCCTTAATTTCATCCCTTTTAACTTCCCATACCTTTAGGTCCTTATCTTAAAGACTAATGGAATTATGAATGCCCTCATAATATAAGCTGAGATAGAGAATACATAAGTTAGCATCTATATTTACTTATATACCTGCAGCACTGTACTGCTGAAAGTACTCCTTAGCAGCTGGGGATTAGAGCCAATGCTTAAGACTTTTGCTCTGAATACTCTTTAGCTTAAACTTTACTTCCTTTTTCTGTCTTAATGCTAAAGTGCCAGAAAGGATATTAACTGCTTAAGAAATTCTCTTTGTAATGTCTGATTTTAGGAGGATTTAGTTAGTGTGCTTTAGGTGCCTTAGGATATTTATATTTATATTGCTTAGCAAGGAATTAAGTAATGATATATAGCTTGGCGCTATTGTATAGATCTTATTGAATGAGCTGGGCTGTGGGTTGTAACTGAGGTGTTTAGATATGCAAGCCTTGGAGCTGGATATGCTACCTTGCTTTTAATATTATGCTAAAACCCTTTGCCTGTATTTCTTTGGTATGCTGTTATTTTAAATTGAGCTATTTAATTATGGATCTTAAGTGCTGATGCTTGCTTGAGCATTGCCATTGCTAGAATGTGGGCTTTTATTTAAGCTTAAGGCATTGTAGTCTGGTAGCGGGTATTGGTTGCTTAGAATTAAGGCGGTATTGAAAATATTTAAGGTATTGTTTTCTATTAGATAATAGTTATAATATGAATTAGGGTTGTTGTTATCATTTAGATATCTATTTAGCACACTAAGAGCATGTTTAAGTGTAAAATTAGCTGTGTTAATTTGGGGCCAAATGTATTTTTGCAATGTCTTAAAGTGGCTATAATATATGTTATATTAGCTGCCTTCTTTGAATTTCAAGATCTTAAGCTTAAAGGTTTGCAATTTTGAGTTAAGGAGCTTATTAAGGATATTGTTCAGTATGTTGTATGGCACTTAATTAAGCAAGGTATACTAATTATAGTATATAAAATATGTAATGGCATTTTCCTTCCTGCTGATAATTACAGATACAGGATGGCAGTTTAATTTATGGATGGAATAAGACAGCGGGATTTTGGTATCTTATATTAAGGGTTTGTATATAAAGCTATAATTAAGGAAGTTTTAAATATTAAAGTTGGTTGTTAGTATGAATATGTGCTTAGGCAATATGTATACATCTTTGTGGCAGCTGTGCTTAAATTATGGGATGAGTTTGTTGTTGTAGTTAATTATAGATGTAACGGTAATGATACCATAAATTGGCATAATTGTTTTTCAGTATTTTACTTCTAAGGTTGGAGGCTCTTAAAATATGGCATAATATGCCTCTGCTAAGGTTGCACTATTAAGCTTCCCCTTTGCAAATAAAATGCACAAGATGCATAAGTAAACGGCAAATCCGCCATTATTTGCTGCCTGCTTAAGAGCAGTAATGAATGCTACGTTATTATAGTGCTATAAGATTAGTACAAAATCCATCTTAATGCATGGCTTAACTATCTGCTATTAGATCTTATTAAATTTAACTTGCTATATTATTTCTTGTAAATGGGTAAATGGTATAGTATAAAAGCAAGGCAGCCTAAATTTAAGCACCATGCTATTACGGGTATTATATTTAGGCTTTTAATAACTAATATGCTGAAAGTCATTATAGCCATTATGGAATCCTGTTAATGTTTCTGTTTGGCTGAAGCTGTCATTGCAAAACGCTAACTTTATGGATGCAGTTTAGTGGAAATGCTATGCGCTGCTGTCTATATGCAGCCTTTTAAGGAATCCTGGGTTTAGCAGGCTAGACTAGGGTTGATAGCTGGGACCATTGCTGGGATTGTATGTTAATGTATAGGCTATGAGCTGGGGCGTTGCGGTTAATAGGCTGTTAAAGTCTTTAAGCTGTGGCGTCTTTTGGATAGTACCCTGTTACTAGTACTCGGAAAATGCTGGAAGGTTAGCTTTCAACTGACTCTTTAAATCAGAATGTAACTAGGAAGACGCTCTTTTGCTTAGGAATGGTGCCAGGATAGCGCTTATTACCGTCAATCCATTGCTGCTTACTTAGGCAAGGTAAGCAGCTGTTTTATCATCCTTACCTTGCTTAGCAGGGGTATTATATTAAGAGCTTTAACTTATGCTCAGGTAAGTGTTTCTCATATTTTCTTAATACTAAGTTCCTTGTTAAATTAGATAGGGGTTTCCAGGGTGGCTGGTATCTTTAAGAACCTTTATATTGGAGTTGCGGTATTAAGCGTCTGGGTTTATATCACTATAAGCCTAATTTAATGTAATTAAATAGCAGCAGCCCCTTTCCAGCAAGCAGATACAGTATCTTAAATGGGGCCGATCTCCTGCAGGAGAGCTTCCAGAGGAGCTTCTAGAGGGGCTTCCAGGGGACCTGCTCCAACTGCACATCATGGTGCGCTGCTGCACGTGTTTAATAGTGGGACGGACATGTGCCTTGGGTGAGCAGTCTCTAGGCGTGAATAATTGTTTCTGCAGTATATAAACAGGTTGTATTAAGTTAAGTTCTTAAGCAAGGTTTGGCTAAATAAGGCTATTTACTTTATTAATGGCATTAAGTAGGCCTAGAAAATTGCGCTAGTGGTAATTATTCTTATATGTGCCTATATTAATAAGTAAATGCATAATGCAAATGGCTATTAACATACCTTAATTTAAATAGGTTTTTATTAATGAAGTGCCATGTATATTAAATTTATGTTAAGTGTTATTTAATGCTATTACTGGTATTTCTCCTTTCTTTATTGTTAACATGCTTGTTTTTAAATATATTCATGTATTTATGAATAAGGTTGATCTTTTCTTCCGCTTACTTAAACTTCTCCTTTATATTATTGAGCCTTGACTTGCTATGCTACTTTTCATTTAATGGTGCTATGTTGGGCAGCTATATTGGTAAGGATGGATGGATTGGGCAGAAAAGGAAGGAAGTTATTTTTCTCCTTTTCTTTTGCTTGGGGGGTAGCTGGTTGTAAGCAGAGATTAATGCAGTTATAAGCTGGTAATCATGAATATGAATGCGTGCAATATAGGCCTAGGAAGGATAAGTTTAGCTTAGGGCAACAGGGAGTTAAATTATGGAGAGGATATTAACCTAATCTCTGTAAGTACAGCTTGTTTAAATGTGATTTATTTGAAGGATATGATTTGGCATATGGAAAGAGGAGGGTAAACAGTGCAGTGCACAGAGCTAATAATGGTTTTGTAGAGTGATAAAGGAGCCCTGGTGGTGCCAGCTTGCCTAAGTTTAAGGTAGGTAATGAGCTGATTCTCTCCCTAGTATATACATAATTAATGCATTTAGGGGCTAATGGCCTACATAAATAAGAAAGCTGGAGATTCCTAGTAAAAGGTATGTTAATTGGTAGTAATGTAAAAGGTGGAGGAGAAAGGAGAGGACTTATTTAAATATGGCTTAGCCCTAGTGTTAAGGAAATAGGGTATTAATGGAATTGTAGTAGTTACTTGCAAGGTTATGAGTTTGGATTTAATGTTTATTGTAGCTTTAGGGGTAAGTATGCGCTTTAGTAAAGGAGGGAATAAAGCCTAGTTTTATTTAATCCTGCAAAGAGAGAAAAAGTGGTAGGAGTTATTATTAAAGAGATACCCTATTGCAGCCTAAATGCTTGGGCGGTATTTGCAGTGGCAGGTATGGCTTAATTTACTAAGGAGCCCAGGTGTCACATATAACATTAGGTATTAAAATTTTGTAAAAGATGTAAATATAAATGCTTAAATTATAATATTTATAGTAGGTATATAGGAATTGCATTTTAATTGAAAGTTTTCTGGGAATGATAATATTGCAGTAGATGAGGCTTAATTAGCTTTTGTTTCCTCGCCCCTTTATATTATTAAAGTAAACTATGGGTACCTTGAGCTAGTTATGTTAAATATGTTTGCTTTCTTATTAATTAGTGGCTTCCTACTATAAAGCTTAAAAATAATGTAGAGGTATATTATTGAGTAAAATGATATTAAGAAAATGAATACTTTTACTTTGTATACCCCTAGGATTTGTTTATTATAGGTTACCCTTAATACCACTTAAGAAGTAAGGTATTAAAAGCTATTGTAGTGTGCATTTTTGATTACTGATGCTATGCCTTTTATCCTTTTCCTTAGCTGGGCTTGCTGTGGATTTAATAGTTTTGTTGCTATTATTAGTATTTCTTTAAGTGTGATATTTTTAATTATGCTAAATGTAATTTGCATACTCAGTATAAGCATAATGAGGAATATTAGTATAGTGCTGGAAGTATATGTAGATATATAGGGACATTAGTGACTAATTATTGTAGTGTGGATAATTGCTGTTATAAATGCTTTTGTTAGGGCTGATGGCGTGTGATTGGAGTATGATGGCGTATATTTGGCCCTTATTTAGGCAATATCTTCCCTTTTTGTTAATGGCAGTATTGTGCTGGATTAAAAATAGCATAACTTGGGGATTTTCTGCTAGTAGGGCTGTTATGGATTGTATATTGAACTTAATGCTTTTATTGGGTAATGTATTAATGAAGTTGGTGATTAGGGCTGGGTTTAAAGTGTAGTTAATTGAATAAAATAGGTTTAGTGTTAAAGCTGTTGCTGGATTATTAACTAGGAATCCGCTTATATTGTATAATGTGGCTTTAAAGAAACCCTTAAATGGTATTATGAGCTGCATGTGTATATATATATTAATAAATAGTAATTTAAGTGCATTATTATAAATAGTTAATGTATTAACTCTTGAGATATGATGTGCTTAGTGGATTTGTTGGAAATCGCTATGGGTTTATAAGGGCGTAGCAGTGTATTTGCATTTAGACTTTTAATGCCTACTCCCTTGCACTATTATAATAATAAAGGGGCAGCCTGGCGGGGTATTTAGGGAAGTTTAGCAAATAAATAACTAGATAGTAAATTGTGGTGTAATAATAATTTAAAATAGTTGAAATAAAAGGGAAAGGCAGGATGAAGCCTAATAAATAATAGAAAGAGATAGCATAAAAGCTAAACCCCCCCCTTGTCTTAATTAGTATTCAGGACCTTAACCTTAATTAGCTATAGCAACACAGCATTAACAAGAAATTTCCCTATCTCCCTCTCTCTCTCTGTTAGCTTAAGGCTTAGGTTCTTAAATGCTTATTTCTAGTGTATTAGCTATTTTATTGGCTGCTGCAGTAGCCTGTTAGTTAGGCATAGTTTAATATCCTATTATATTAAGCTATAATTCCTTAAGTTATTACAATATATTTGCTAGCCATTTGCTGATAAAGATGCACCCTTCCATATTACTATAGCTTTTAACCCAGGTATTTTATAATCAGCTATTAGCTTAGTTTTCCAGTTTGAGCAGGATTAGTTTACCTGCTAAGCAAGGATTTGCTCTTTGCATTTAGTTAGTTAAGGTTGAGTACTTAGGTATATATTAAATCAGCCCTTTACTCTTTCCTTTTTTTAGGCTTAGTAGCTGGCTTTTTAGTTAGGAAATATTGTAGTAGGAGGAAAGTGTAGTCTTGCTTAATAGATATTGCAGTAAATTAGCATTTCCTTCCCTTTACTTTAAGCTCCCCTTATTGCACATATAGGCTGGTGATGCTGTTCCCTCCCCTTTCTTCTCTCATTTCTTCTCCCATTTGCAACCTTCTCGCATTTGCAATTTTCTCCCATTTGCAACCTTCTCCCATTTGCAATACTCCGTATTTAACACCTGAGCACCTCACATCCTATTTCTTTGGCCATATTATTGCTACTCTTTGACATCTTGCTTGCTTCATTGCCCTTTACCTAAGGAACCTTCATCCCTGTATACCTTATACTATATATAGCTTGCTTAGTTTAGTGTACCTTATTGTACCTTTTAGTAACAGGGCCTCTGGTTAACTTATTGCCCTATTAGTCCCCTAGTTGGCAGTTAAAGGTATAATCCCCCTTGTATTATGTCCATTATATATGCTTTATGTTGAAGCTAACTTATTGAGTAGGAAGCACTTGCTATTAATTAGGTACAAGGTAAATTCAGGTGTGTAGTGCTTGCAGCCCTAATCTTGTTTTTAACGTGGTTTTTATAACTAAGCTGTGCAGTCTTAGTAAATAGCATGTTTAATTTTAATAGCTTTGAGTTATTATTAAGTAGAAGCAAGTTATCCTCATCCTGGCTTAATATTTCTAGATTCGGCAGCCTTTATGGTAGCGTTAAGCTTAATGATGGACTTAATAGCCAGCCTGCACCTAATTAACCTGCCAGTAATTATCCTCTGAGCATTATAAAGTTTCATGCATTAGAGCTTATATCTAGCACTTAGCGGTTTAACATTAATAAGAGCGGCTTCACCCTTATAGATGATATTGCAAAGGAGTACAAGTTTGCATCCTTAACCAGCTTATTCATGTTTATTACAGATAATATTAGGAAACTGTTTATAATGGATATATGCAGAGGCTTATTTATTTCAGCTCTTATGCCTGAAATTAATCTTGCCTCTATAAGAGGTTTATTATATTAACTAATGGCTTTTTAAGCAGGCCGTTTCTACATTACATTTAGCATTGCTTAAGACTTTAGCTTTAATAGTGTCTTAAGTAGAGTAAATAATATTAACGCTAATGTATTACGCTTAGGTATGTTTAATAGGGGCATGAATGCAGCCTTTTATCCTGCATACTTAGGGCAAGTACATAATGCAATGCGCCTCAAGGATATTTCTATAATCAGCCCAGAATATCTCAGTAGTAGCTATCTTAATAGTAGCTATTACTGCTATCCCTATGCTATGAAGTGCAAAGCATTGCCTTTAGCTAGCTTAATAAGCATTTAAGGTAAGCATAGATAAGCTAATGAATTAAGGAATAACGCTCATATTAAGTACTTTCATATAAACTTATTAGGAGCTGAGTATTATAAATATAAGGATTAGGATTTCAGCTCCAGGTTACCTTTATTTTCATTTCTTAATATAGCTTTACCCACCCTTAGCTATTTCATTATTAATACTTATAAGATAGGCAGTAAGCTATGCATAGTATAACTTCCAGAAAGGGATTGAGAGGTTTGCAAGGCAAGGAACCTATTACAGCTTTTGGGGAAGGTCCTTTTTACAATCAGCAACTTAAAGTTAATTGCTACTTATCCAGCTTTGAAATTAGATTATCAAGCTATAACGCTGCACCTCTGCAGCCCTATATCAAATTAAAGTAGCCATTAATAACTATATCATGCTGCCTTAATATTACTATGATACCAGCAGTTATAAAGACTCTGGTACCTGAACTTGCAAAGTATATTTGCGTTGAAATAAGTGATAAAGTGAGATTGATTCTTAAAGTTTATTTAAATAAAATTTAAAAACTTATTAGAAAGGAATTGCTTGTTGTTATAACTATTTTATGTAATGTAGGTTTGGTGATTGAGGTATTTGAGCGGGAGTAGCACCTAGTCCTCTGCTGCATCTTTTGTTGCTTAAAATCTTGGAGGGGGATCTTAGCATTTATAACTCAGTATACTGAATAGTTAAGAAGGTGCTTAATTAATACATAATTAATATTTACTGCTGGATATAATACTGTATAAATGTTGTTGCTTATATGTATGTATGGGTAATGGTAAATGGGGGAATTAAGAACAAAATTAATATATTGCTTTATTTTTAGAGTGCTTTTACTATTCTAACTTATATTGTTAGCTATTTTTTACTTTTACTTCCTTACTTGTTTATGCAGAAGCTAGGCTTATTGTTAATATGCAATATAAGGGATATCTCTTAATATTAAAGCAGGACCAGGTAGTTAAATGAGAAAGCAATGTATATTAATATTTGCTACTTAGGTAGTTACTGAGGACTTCAAAATCTAAGGCACCCACTATTCAGAGTGTCCATTAATGTAACAAAGGTGTGATTAATGTAATATTAGCTATGCACCTCCTTTAGAGCCTTGAAATAATAAGCTTAAATGGCCCAAGATCAAGGGAGAAACCCCGGGCGTTAGATCCAGGCTGAGCATTTCTATCCCAGCCCTTTAAGCTCCTTATTAAATATGCTAAGTGTTGATGTATTTATGTAGCCGCTGAGTTGATGTGGGCAACTTATATGTGCATAGCTTATTATGATATCCCTACTTTTAAACCCTTTATAGGTATGCTTAAATAATAAGGCGTAGCTGGAAGATTTAGATGTAAATGGTTTTAAGATTTTGTGCAGTATTAGCCCCTTATTCAGGACATAAAAAGACTAATCATTATATGTACTAAACGTAGGATGCTTAAGTTTGCACTGGAATTAATAAGGTTAGCTATAAGGTATTCAACTTTTCTATTAACTTGCACTAGCTTGGCCTCAGTATGCTTAAGCTGGGGGTGGCGGACTAACCTAATAAAGTGTTGCTAAGCCTTATATAGGTACTTTATTAGTGATATGGGAATTATGCCTGGAAATATGATATTGTTAATGATGTATAGGGCAGTCTGCAGTGCTAGCTAAGAGGTGATGAATGATTGGAGTGCGTGCTTACCTGGGATAGCTGCTTTTAGGCTTTTAAGGATGAGCTGGATGTGCATGGAATTGCCCTTGGGCGGGCTTTTGCAAGCCTGGCTATACAGCTGGATGAAGTTTAGGCATTTAAAGTTTTGCTTAACTTGGCTGAATAGGGCAGTGTACATGAATATGTTGTAGTTATCCTTGTGAGTGAGAGAGATATTAACCTGGCTGCTTTTGGCAAGAGTATTGTGGTTGCTGCACTAGGTGTAAAGAGGAAAGGTAAGCTTAATGGTTACTGTGGTATGTTGTAGCATGCTTAGTTGGGATATGTGCGGAGGATGTGGGTTATAATTGCCACCCTTTTTTATGGGTTAGATGGCGTTGAAGATTATGAAAGAGGATGGGTTGAATTGGATAACCTATATGTTTGGGAATTAATATAAGTTATAGTGCATGTTATTAATGTTAAGTTTATTAACTGCATTTAAAGCCATTTTGATAAAGGGTTGTAAAATTAACTTGTACTTAAAGTATATAATTAAATCTTGTGCTTTGTGTAGCTGTAGAGGAGGGTGCCTTATTTGTGATTAATGGGGTGTAATGTAAACTTGGTTATAAGTGATGTATGTTTGTTATGGGTGCTTATGCTGTGTAGGGTGGAAATATATAAAGGGCTTGGGGTTTATAGTTGGTAATGAATGTTGATGTTTATTAAGATAAATTAGATATTTGCAGTATTGGTGGATAGAGGGAAGTAGAAAGCTGTAATAGCTTTAGTACTAGTGAGATGGAAAGGTATCCTTGTAAAGTTATTAAGTAATAGCGCGTTTTTATTGCTGTGGTTTTTAAATAACTGTTATTTGGCAGCGCTAAGTAGGTAAGGAAATTAAAACTAAAAGGCTTGATGAGGAATGGGGGGGGGTGGTATGTGTATAGGGGGCTTGCTTAGTTGGCCGTGTTTTGGTGGTGGCTGGGTAGGGAAGCTTATAGATAGATATTAGTTTAATTAGCTTTCCTAGATTTAGCATTGATTTTCTGCTTTTAACTTAATGAATTAGCTTATAATGGACAAGAAGGCCGTAGTGAATTAATGTATGAGGTAAAGCTTTAAAATATGGAGCTTAGCTGCCTCTAGTGAGGAAATTGTTTAGTTATTATAGAACTTTACCTGAGCATGATTGGGGCTAATATAGAATAAAATATTATAAATAAACTAGCAGATAAGCTAGATGGTTGCTTATTTTTATATAATTAATACTAAATCATTATAATTCTTTATCTTGCCCTTTCTTATTTATTTAAAGTAGTCCTCCCCCATCCTATCCCTTATATTACCAATATGAATGTGATATATTAAATGTAAACAATCTATTTTCCACCTTATAAATCAAGCATCAGTTAGCTGCCATTGCTAACCCAGTATAAGGGTATATACGTTGAATCCTGAGATAAAGTAAACTTAATATTATCCACATTACTCAGCAGATTTACTTTTGCATTATTATTTATATTACTAAGGTTGCCTTTCTTGCCAAAGTTCTTAATAAGATTATTAGGATTAGGCGCGTCTTGCTTTATAGCTGGGGCATTTTAATCTCCCATAAATTAAGTGCATTTTTTTAAGGTTATATTAGCTATATTCTAAAGATAGCTTGTTATTTGTTTAAGCACTTTTTGCTGTATTTGCTGCTTTGCCCTCAAGGTATTTATGTATTTTGTCTGCTTGCTATTAATAGTAAGCTGTTCCTTTAAGGCTGCTTTTATATTGTGTACTTGCCCTTGTAGGTTGTTGATTATCATTATAAGTTCCTGTACTTGCAACTTTAAGCCCATTTAAGCCTTATATTATTTTACCTTATTCATCTTTAATGCTTTATATTTCTCTCATGAGATGGAGTTTGTTTGCCTTAGTTGAGCACGGTTTTTTAATGTATTGTTATTGGCGCCCTGCTTAAGGGCGGATAAAGTGAATTATTTGCTATAAATATTTACCGCGCCCTTAAACTTTAGTTCCTGTATATTCAGGCCTGGAGTCCTACTTTTACTGGCGGCGGTTATTATTTGCTTAATAGAGTAAAGCTGCTGGCTGCTTAGCTGCCTCTTGATGAGGATGATGGGGGAGTAAGGGTGGGCTATGTTGTGTTTGTTATTATTGCTTTGGCTGGTGGCGGATGTGGGTTAAGCGTGACTTTTCATTGCATTAAAGATTATTTGGTTGATTGTTTGGATTGGGCTGGGCTGTTTGCTTAATGCTTAGTGGGACTTAGCGCTAAGGAAATAAATGAAGTTCTTGGCTTTATTTTGGGTTCCTTGCTTAAGCTTGGTGATTATATCCTTTTATTATGTGATTTTTATGTGCTTTGTGATTGTGTATGGTAAGGACTTAGGGTTTGCTAGTATGGCTTAGAATATAATGAGATTATTTTGGAGTTTTATGTATTGCTTATTGTTGATTTAATGATTAGCCTTAATGTTGTTAATTATTTTGTGAATGATTTTTATTAGGCTTGTATTGTAAGTGGTGTTGTCTTAGTGCTTTGTGTTTATAATAATCTTAATGTATGGTGTGGGGTTGTGGAGGAATGATTGCAACCTCTTAATTATATCTTTTACCTGTTGATCTAGCTTATCCTTATTTAGTAGTTTTGAGGTTAAGCTGGTGTTTTAAGTCATTAAGATAATTGTAGCTATTATTATTCATTATACTTCTTGCTTACTTGTTTTGCTAAATTAAATACTATATAGCATTTTAGCTTAAATAAGTGATTATTAGTGGAGCTATGTGTTTAACCCTTTTATTAAAAAGGATGTATTAAATAAAGGCTGAGGAATAGGGTGTAAAAATGGAAGGGGGTATAAAGGGGTAGATAAATAGAGGAAGAAAGGGAGGGAAGATAATATGTGGTTTAAAATGAAGGGTTTAAATCTTTTTGGAGCCATGTAGGGTTGGTGGTGCATAATATTAGGTTCCCTATTTAAAATATAAAAAAGTAAAATGGGTTGCTTATATACTCTGGCAATTTTTATTTAATTAGTTTACCTTTATTTAAACTTTATAATTTATATTAAAAACTTATTAAAAAACTTTATTTAATAATATTGTAAGGGGTTGAGTTGAATATTTAACTTAGTGCTTGTATAGCATTAAGTTAAAATTTTAATATAGGTTTTATAGCCGCTAAATTGAATCTTTAATATGGCCTTAGGTTTTGCTGGGTGATTTTGTTTGGATTTGAGTTAATGATTTAAACTGGGCTTTTGTTGGCATTGAAGTTTCAATATGGCCTTAAGCTTTATTTGATAACTTTATGGAAGGTTAAGTTGTAAATTTAATGTAAGGCTTTATGGGCGCTAAGTTTTATATAGGGCAGTAATTTATTAGGATATTATTAAGGCTTATTAGAGGTTCTTAAGGCTTATTGCTAAATACTTTGCATAAGGTAGTTATTATTGAGGATTATTAATAATATATTGGATTAATCTTGACTTTTTTTGGGATTAACTCTTAAATATCTAAGTTAGCAGCCAGTTATTAAGGTTTCCTTATATCCAGCAGCTTGCTTTAATCAGAACCTTTAAGTATTAGGCTTGGGGTGGTGGATATGAATAATTAAAAGAGTAATATGTTGGCTGATTTAAAAGTGGTGGATTTTTGGTGGCAGCATAACTTAGAGATTGAAAGTTATAATGCAATATTTTTATATTATAATACATAAAAACTTGGCAAATTGCTTTTAGTTTTATAGAGAATTAGATGGATAAAGGGGTTATATGTTAAACAAGAGATGCATTAAGCATATAATAAGAATATAAAGTATTAATTAGATTTATTTAATTAGGATATTATATTAATTATATATTAGCAGGTTTTTAGATGGGTATGCTAGCTTGCAAATCTAGATTAAGTAAACTAAAGATATAACCAAATTATAGTCCAGGGAACTCAAGTAACTTTCATATAATAGGCCATTAAAGCTTAATTCTTGTCCTCCTTGCTCTTGCTTTTAAAGTTAATAGGGCCCTCCTTGTTGTCCTTGATGACCTAAGGGTTATCCTACTTATTATTATTAATAATAATGCTAGTAGCTTAGCGGTTAACCTTATATTCATTAGCGCGGAATAAGGTTGCTTTATAAGGGAAAAGGTGTTGAATATAGGAGTCTTGGCTGTTTTTAACCTTAGGATGGAGCGCGGTAAGGGCTGTAATGAAACTATTAATGGCTTGCTAAATTAGCCCTTGGCGCAGGACCTTAGCAGCTTAAGCCTACTAAGCCTTAGTGTGGGCCTTAGCAGCCTTTTGGATGCAGGTCTTGGTGCACTGAATTAAGGGGGAGTTGCTGTTATGCTTGATATACTTGGCGGAAAGGGACTTATTAATGCTATTAAAACTAATTTTGGAAGAAAGTTAATCAGGATGGAGGCCACCTACACTAGGTGCAATAATAGCACCTTTTAAGGACTTACTATTAGAGGCTAGGATTGCTAGGGTGGCACGGCTAATGCCACTGAAACTAATTGAAGAATCATAAAATATGGCAGGGCTAGATTCATAAGACTACTAGGTGGAATTGGCACTGCAACAGTTGCTGCCCAGGTAGTTGATTAAAGTAAACAGGCTTGCTGTAAGGAGGCTCTTGTTAGCAGGTGTGTGCTAAGTGTATGGGGGCGGGTTACCTTACTAGAAGAGCTGCTTTCCAGGCGTGAGAGCGGGGTACTAATCATATGGGCCAACGCGCAGTTGCTGGCATAGCTAGGGCCTTGCTAAGCCTTGCGTTTAACTTAATCCTTATTAAAAGAGGAGGCGGAGTAGTTCTTTGGGGTGCTATTGTTAATGTAATTAATGTGAGTACTGGAGGAAGGGTTGATGTTGTTGTTATTGCTATTAAGCTTTAGCTAAAGTTAGTAGCTAGCAAAATAGTAATTTTATGTTAAGTGGCGCGTTGTATAGCTAATTAGATAAGCAGTGCAGCAGTGCAGTTGAGACTTTGGCAATGTAATTGGGATGATGTATAATGCAAAGGGAGGGAGGGCAATGTTTAAGTCTTGTGGCTAGTAACCTTGTGATTGTGGTACTCACCAGACAGATCCTGCATGCTGGCGTGAGGGGTGCAGGTGAGGGGAGGACTGGCATCAGCACGGGCATTGCCCTTGGCCTTTCCCTTCGCCTTGGACTTCTTTTTCTTGGAAGCCATTATTGAAGGCGGAGAAGGTGCTTCATGTACAGTTGTTTAGGTGGCTACAGTTGCAGCATCAATAATGCAGATAGCAGGGAAAAGAGTGAAGGTTGGTGGTGCTTGAAAGATGCAAGTGATAGATAGAGGGCTATGCAATGTAGGCCAAAAGAAGGTAATTGAGACTAGGACTTGCCAGTCTTAAAGTTGCATTTGCAAAGGGGAGGAAAATAAGAAGGTTTTTAGTAGGTTGGGATATGGGTTGAAGTAACTAAGGCGATAAGGCTGTAATGCTTCATTTAAGTTGATGCAGGGGCTCATTGGTGGCCTGTGCGCTAGTTGCTGATGAGGTTGACGGAGGGGTGCCAACGATAATGGTTTCCCAACGCGCTTGACGCGCTGGGCCAAACACGGAATGATATGGTGCGTCTGCCTAATTTCGCCCGATTGACCGCGGGGAAAGCCACTGCCCAATTGTGCGGTAGGTCATGTCCATCGCCAGGTCAAAAGAGGCCCATCTCAGCTGCTGGTACCGGCCAATCACAGACTGCACCCCGTGTCCCATCCTGTGTCGGCCGACCACATCTTCCGACTTAAGCTTGCAACAGCCTTATTGACTCCTGCACCGAGTCTACCTGTGCGACCCCAGTTGAGGGAAGATCAGTACCTTATAATCAACCCAAGCGAATGCCATCAGCCAAGACGTCCCGTGGCAGCCTTGCATCAGCGACACCCATCTAGAGGAGCGACGCACCTCCACTAGCATCACAGGTTATTCTCTCCGTACAGTCTCACACCTCAAAGTCCCGTGGAATATGCTGTTGCTAACCAGATCGCCAGGGACGGCCCCAAGCTAAGCAGGATCGTGTTCAGCCTATACAAAGTTGGATCGATTACCGACCCTTAACGCTATTCTTAAGTTGTTATGAATGGTTAGACTCCCGCCCCGTTCGAGTAAACCAGCTGTTACTGGGGTAAGCTAGCGTTGTCTTCCCTCTCCATCAGCGGCAAGCCTACAACAATACATATAGCTAGCATTGCATCTTAACACTGATCGCCTAAGCCGTCCAGGCTAATGCACCCCTGGGAGCACCCAGCCGACAGCTAATATATACTTAGTTTAGCCCGGGCAGGAGAAAGCAATGTTGACATTGCCGCCGAGGCATGCCTGTTGGGCACTGAGGCGAGGCATTCCCCTCCAGGGCCCAGACAAGTCCCGGCGCCGCCGAGGCCGTCATGAACATCACGGCGTGTCCAAGGGGATCACAGCAGGCTGCCCTTCCTATCAGCCGGGAAGCAACAGACCTGACCCGGCGCGCAAGCACACCCAGAGGCCCAGCTCCCCTAACCTCACTAGTTGCCCACCTCACACTTAAATGACAAAATGACACAGCACTCCTCCGGTATCTCCTGTGGTTGCCGCATCTGGCCATGCAAAACCCACCCGGCTGTGCCTCACCTGCAAGCTGCGGGCGGTCCACAACCAGCCTTCATCACATACAAGAGAGTCCCCATGTCCTCAGTTGAGGTACGGACGAGACCCGGTCACGCCCAGGAGAGCAGTTAATACCGTCATTCGTTACACCAGAGCCAACCGTCTATAAAAGGACCCCTTCACAGCCATGTCCGCCGGTGCTGCCCAGGCGTTCCTTGCAGCGATTATAGAACCCGTCTTCAGTACGAATTGCTTGCGCGATATTTCAATTCGTTACATCTCCAACTCATCTCAGCTTCATTACATTGCACAAATCACGTACATAGGCGACACCCGGCTGGGCTTTAAATGCTACGTCCCCTCGTACACCCGATTAACAACACTATATCATTTATATTTGAGCCTAAGTACGTCCAGGACCCCGTCTTAATAGCTAGGCGCGTTATAAAGCATATCAGGCAGATCGCTATTACGATAGCTTAGCTCGGCCGGACTTATGCATATAGCGCCCAGGTATGTCTTGTGGGCCAGCCAGGCTATTTCCATTGCTAAGTGAGAGGCTAACTAATACCATATTATGCAGATGCAGCTAATAATAGAGAACCTGAACTATGCCTTTGTTTTGCTTGACGTGGCGCGAGATGCTGTTTAGATGGACCCCATTCCGCTGTATTTTATGTGGAGCACTCCGGAACGCCTCAACGCGTTGCGGGCCATGGAGAAACGTATTGTTGATATGAAAGTAAAGATCTTGTGCATCACTTTAAGGCTGTAGTTTAGGGGTGTCATTACATTATAGGATCATAGCTATGTGAGTAGAAACACAGCTTGAGATATTATTGCAATGCTTGAGATAATTGCTGACCATGGCCGCCATTAATGCTTACGTTATCTTTACTTTGAATTTTTTAAACTCGGCGTTATTAAGCAGGCGCACCTTTTTGATTGGTTTACTTAGGGATGTTGATGAGAGGTACATATAAGACAGCGGAGATTGGAGTGACTGTGTCTCGTCCAACAATACACGGCATAGAGCACAGCCAAAATCAACAAACCCGGACCTATGTCCGTCTGACCACAAGAGTATTCCATATGATTATCAAGCTGTTGCCCAGCTGAATTCCAGACGGGAGAGGCATACACAAATATGCTCAGCCGCCTGGGGTATGCAGACTAGCACTGGGCAGCTTGCTGTTACCATACTAAGGCTAAGTATAGGCCCAAGAGTTGGCCAGATGCATGAAATCCGTGGAATTTGGTCAGCAGCAAGTGAGAATATGCCATGCTGCGCTTCAGCTCCAGATTACATTGCAGAGAATGATCTTTTCCTGCGCCAGACCAGTGCTGCATGTCAGTTGAATGACGGAGTCTTCTGCTGCATGTACTAGGGGTGAAACATGAACTGGATAAGGAAGAGTGCTCTGGTTAATCTAGAATCAAGCCGTGCAGATACATAATCTGCGCTCTGGACTGGAGCACACACTATCGTAACTCAATCTATATTCTGAAACTCGCTTATACGTCGTCACCACCACGCAACCAACGTACACTTAAATATTGGCGGCATTAATACATCTTGCCCCATCATTGCCACTGGCAGCTGGCCCATTCGATATCTTCACCGGAGACCCCGTGGGTGGGCCATTAGCATTCACCGGGAACCTCCAGATCTCGCCACTGAAATTCTCAGAACCATACAAGTACCCGTCATCCGAAGCATATACTGCACCCCAGGCGTTCCGCTGTGTATCACCACTGCCCGCAATATCTCCGAACTTGATCACCGTAGTCCAGGACTTGGCAGTACGGTCAAATTTGAGCAGGTAAGTATTGGAGCCTCCAAGTGCCGTCCTGGTGAGGCTGTCAAATCCCAGGGTCCAGAGGTAATTGCCACCACGGGGTACGTAAGCCCAATCCACAATGGTGTAAGCCGGCGCTGCGGTGCCTTTGGCGACTGTTTTGCCATATGTTGACGAGCTTGGTTTCAGGTCGACTTGCACCCAGTCCTTGCCGCCTGCGGAAGCCCAGTACTGGGAGTCTTCATCAACATCTCCACTATTGACGACGTACGAGATACCCAGGCTCCCCATGTTGACAACGTCACCCGACGCAGATATCCTGAGAAGACTATTGGGGATCTTGGCAGTAGCGGCGGCATAGAGGAAATTGTCACCAACGTTGTAGCCCATTGCATTTATAGACGTTCCGTCTCCCATGGACGCCTTGACGGTGACATATGACCCAGTGGTGATGTTAACCCTGTATAGCGTAGACCCCTGGACCAAGTATCCACTGGGGTCACATTTCAAGGCTGGTTGTACTGACGGGGTCTGGACTATCGAAGTACTGAGGCTTGTCCCAACCTGGGGAGTAGTGGATGTGATAACAGTGGATGTATTCTGTCGCACACTTGAAGAGGAGGAAACACTCCCCGATGTAGACGTCAGTACCGATGTCGAAAAGGACGTGAGGCCAGAGCTCGCATAGAATGTAGACCCTGACTGAGAGCTGAGACCGACGGAGGAACTGTTGGCGGTCCGAGATGAGGCTGTAGTGGATGAGGAGCTGAGCAGCGAAGCAAGGGTCGTGAATTGGGTATTCGACGACAGCTGGGAACTCGGGCTAGTGGACACAGTCCGAGAGGAAAGCGTAGTGAACACGCTGGACACGCTGGATACGCTGGACACGCGACCGGACTGGATTTCCGAGCTGACGAGCGACAAACTGGAGGCTGGAGACGAAGATAAACTCTGAGAGGACGTCTGTGAGATCAGATTAACAGAGGAACTGGTCGACGGTTGGGCCAGATACGAAGTCAAAAGAGTGGCTGGCTGGGATGATAGGCTCGTTGACGTCGAGCTTAATGTCCGTGTAGGGATTTCCGTGTGCGATGAAACCGACTGAGACGACAGGTTCGTTGACGTTGAGCTCGATGTTCGTGTCGGGATCTCTGTAGGCGGCAAAGATGACTGGAACGACAAACTTGCAGACGTCGAGCTCAATGTCCGGGATGGAAGATCCGTGAACGGCAGAGATGGCTGCGAGGATAGACTTGTCGACGTTGAGCTTGACGTTCTTGTCGGTAGTTCCGTGGACAGCGAAGATGGCCCGGGGCTTGAAGCTTGAGTGGTTGATGCGAGGCTCGAGATGGCCGTAGACGACAAGATTGACTGGGATCTCGACCCAGTAGACACAAAACTGGACTGAGTGCCTAGTAAAGAGGACGACAAAGATCCAGGGCCAACTGTGCTCGTACCAGTCTGAGAGACAGTGGAGTAACTTGGAGGGCCCGTAGAACGCAAGCTGATACTTGTGGACAATAGGCTCGGGAAAGGGACGGACGTGGGGTCCAAGGACTGCACCGATCGAGAACCCAGATCCGAAGGGGAAGAGCTTGATTGTCCACTGGGACGCAGCGACGACGACGACGATACAGCCGTTGATGTCGCTCCTGTGCTCGTACCTGTGCTCCTATCCCCAGAAGTGAAGCTGCTACCGACGGTGCTGGTGCTGGATGGCTGGGAGCAACCCCTATCGTAGAAAGTATTACTGGCCCTGACATCAAGAACAACATGAATGTCCAGGCTGAATCCATAGAGAGCACAGGCAGGGCCAGTAAGAATGCCAAAGCTAAGACAGGCCGGATTGGCATCACAAAGGGCACGGCAACGGCTAAATGTCGCCGAAGCTGCATCAGCATACAAACCTATACCGAGGGCAGTCAGCGTTCAGATTCTTCCGGAGTCATCTTATGGCTGCAATACTTACCGATGTTTAAACCATCTCTATCATAGCCAGGAACCCCGTTGCATGTTGGTGACGATGATGTACTCGTTTCTGCCGCCGAGCTTGTCGTTGATTGGGCGGTTGATGTCGAAGTAGATGATCCCCCAGTAGAGGATCTCGATGGGCTGGTCGTACTCGTGACACTTCGAGAAGAGCTCTCGGTTGACGTTGCCTGCGTTGAGCTTTCAGGGGTCGATGTGGCGCTTGTTGTCGAAGACTCGTCATCATCATCATCATCATCCTCGCTACTCGTAGACGTAGCACTGCTGCTCCCGCTTGATGTTGACTGTGTGGAAACGAAGCTACTAATTGTGCTAGGACGGGTACTGCTGCTCTCGGTCGATTGGAAAGTTGTCGTTCCGGAAATTGAGCTGATACTGCTGGGAGACGCTGCCACTGAGCTGCTGCTGGATGGCTGGGAGCAACCCTTGTCGAAGAAAGTGTTGCCAGAATTATCGTCCACAGCGATGTTGCCCCGCACATTGTATCCGTAGAGAGCACATGCAGGGCCAGTAAGAATACCAAAGCTGAGACAGGCTGGGTTAGCATTACAGAGCGCACGGCAGCCGCTGAAGGTTGCCGAAGCTGCGTCAACGTAGTAACCTATACCGGGAAGGGCAGTCAGTGTTGTGCTTCTTCGTGGGACCGCCTATGTTTGGAGTACTTACCGATGCTTGAGCCATCCCTATCGAAACCACGAACTCCATTACATGATGGTGTAGAGGTGGGTGATGCGGACGTCGAAGATGTGGTAGGTGTCTCGCTAGATGACGTCGACCCGCTACTTGTCCCACTGCTACTGCTTGTAGCCTCTGAAGAAGTTGATTCAGTGGTGCTTCTGCTAATACTAGTCGTTAGCGCTTCCGAAGATGTGGACTGTGAACTTGTGCTTGTTGGCTCTGAAGTCGATGATGACGCGGAAGTGGTGCTTGTGGGCCCTTCGGATGAACTTGATCCCAAGCTCGTGCTTGTAGACGCTTCAGAGGACGTTGACTCGGAGCTTGTACTCGTGGGACCTTCAGAGCTAGTGCTTGTAGACTGCTGAGATGTGAATCCGGAGCTAGTACTTGTTGTCTCCTCGGAGGAACTGGACTCCAGGCTCGTACTGGTAGACCCTGCTGAAGACGACGATTCAGAGCTGGTGCTAGTAGGCTCCTCTGACGACGAAGATCCGGAGCTGCTGCTTGTACGCCCTGCGGAAGACGTTGACTCGCTGGACGTACTTGTCAGCTCTCCTGACGTGGATCCGGAGCTTGTACTTGTGGGTCCTCCAGTCGACGTGAATTCGGAGCTGCTTCTGGTAGATTCTCCGGAAGACGTTGACTCGGAGCTGGTACTTGTAGCCTCTTCAGACGATGACCCAGAGCTCGTACTGGTGGGTTCTTCAGACGTGGATTCGGAACTCGTGCTCGTGGACCCTTCCGAGGAGGTCTGCTCGGTGCTAGTACTTGATTGTTGCGCGGTTGAAATACTGCTACTACTTGTACCCTCTTCAGACGAAGTTGGCCGAAAGGTGCTGCTGCTGGTTGACTCCTCAGATGAGGTTGCCTCAGATGATGTTTGCACAGAGCTGGTGCTGGTTGGCCCTTCAGAGCTTGAAGCGAAACCACTGCTTGTACTCGCGCCAGAAGACGTTGGTTCGAGGGCACTGCTACTCGTTGACCCTTGGGTTGAAGTTGACTCAGACGAGGTTTGGTCGAAACTGGTGCTGGTTGGTCCTTCAGAGGTTGAAGTAGATTCACTGCTTGTACTTTCTTCGGATGATGTTGGTTCAAAAGTGCTGCTAGTTGTTGGCGCTTCAGAAGACGAGGGTCCCGAGCTTGTGCCACTGGTATTGCTTGTGAATTCACTTGACGAGGTTGACTCAGAGCTAATGCCACTGGTACTCGGGCTCTCTTCAGATGAAGTTGGTACACTTCTGCTACTCGTGAGTTCGCTAGAAGAGGTGGGCTCCGAGGTGATACCGCTGGTACTTGTACTCCCTTCTGACGAGGTTGGCGCGCTACTACTCGTGGTAAGTTCGCCAGACGAGGTTGTTCCTGAGCTTATAACACTGGTACTTGCTGATTCGGCGGACGAGAAGGTTGACACAGAGCTTATTCCACTGGTACTTATCGATCCAGCAGAAGATGTTGATTCCGAACTAAAGCTGCTCGTACTGGTGGCTTCTCCAGACGAGGTTGACTCGCTACTTGTCCCGCTGACGCTGCTTGTGGATTCGACAGACGACGTTGGCTCTGTACTCGTCTCGCTGATACTGCTTGTAGCCTCTCCAGATGACGTAGACTCGGACGTGAAAGCGCTTGAGGTGCTCGAAGGTTCTTGAGAAGAAGTTGAAGTGGCCTCTCCAGAGCTCGTCGTCTCTATTGGAGTGCTGCTGCTACTGAGGAATTGTTTAGAAGAGCTTGTCTCAGAAGAGGTCGAACCAGAAGAACTCGTTCCAAAGGTGCTTGTTTCGAAGGTACTTGTCCCAGGGGTCCTCGTTTCGAAAGTGCTCGATTCGAAGGTGGTCGATCTAAAAGTGCTCGTCTCAAAGGTGCTAGTTTCGAATGTGCTGCTGCTTGTCTCGATTGGGGTGCTCTGCTCAGAAGACGTGGCAGTAAAGCTCGTTTCGGTAGAACTTTCCCCGGTAGAGCTTGCCCCAGACGAGGTAGGCTCGAACGAGGTAGATTCGGAAGCGTTCGACTCGGAGGAGCTCTCAGTGGAGACTGGAAGGCTATTGCTGCTTGTGGATATGCCAGACGAGGTCTCAAAGGTGCTTGTTCTAAAGGCACTTGATTCCGAGGAGAGTGTCGACGAATCCTGGAAACTGGTGCTGGCAGTGCTCAGGGCTTCGCTGCTGCTCGAAAGAGTCTCGGAGTTTGTTTGCGAGGAACTAGGGCCAAGGGACGTTGATCCAGATGACGTAGCCCCGGTGGACGTTGGTTCAAATGAAGTCGACTCGGACGACGTAGCCTCAGTCGACGTTGATTCAATCGATGTCGATTCGGAAGATGGAGACTCGGTCGAACTTTGCTCCGAAGACGTGACTGTGGGCTCACTGGAAGTCTGTCCGGCAGACGTAGACTCGGAAGATGTTCCCTGGGTTGATGTAGGCTCGGCAGACGTAGACTCGGTTGACGTTTGGCTGGGGAAGGTGGACTCAGAGCCGCTTGGCACCGTTGATGTTGGTCCAGAGGACGCGGACCCCGAAGAAGTGAAGCCAGAAGACGTTGGCCCACTCGAGGTCTGCGCAGACGATGTAGATTCAGAGGAGCTCTGCTCGGTGGACGTCGACTCAAGCTGTGTGGATCCAGTTGACGTCTGTTCCGTCGAGGTAGGTTCCAAGCTTGAAAATGAGCTACTCGGCCCTGCTGTGCTTTCTCCAGTCGAGGTTGCTTGAGAAACGCTTGACTGCGTCGAGAACTGCTCGGTCGTGCTTTGCCCAGACGAGCTGGAGCCAATAGTGCTTTCCGCAGTGGTACTCTGGTCGGTGCTCCTTGGTTCTATTGAACTTGATTCCGTCGTACTTTGCCCGCTTGAGGTGGACTCCGTCGAACTTGGGCCAACCGTGCTTTGCTCACTAGTACTGGCACCCGAAGTCTGTTCGGATGAGCTTGCCTCGGTTGACGTTGGCTCGAAAGACGTGGATTCCGACGAAATCGGCCCTGTGGAGCTTGGGCCACCGCTGCTGGGTTCTGTTGAGCTCGATTCGATGGATGTGGATTCAGACGCCTCAGAAGATACTGATGTTGTTGGCTCGAGTGAGCTCGACAATTCGGTTTCAGAGGCTGTGGAACTGAACGAGCTCGAAGATGACTGTTGGTCCGAAGCGCTTGTCAGGGATGAGGCTTCAGAGCTGGCAGGTATCGAACTAGTTGCGCCGGGAGAGCTCGACTGCGTCCCACTTGTCTCGGGCGAACTTGCAGTTGTGAGGCCGCTTGTCGAAGTACTGGCAACTTGCTCCGTGGAGGACGACTCCAAACTGCTTTCTGGGCTGGAGCTCGGGTTCAGGCTCTCAGATTCGCTGCTCCCACTGCTCGTCTGTTCCGCTGAAGATACAGATGATACCAGGCTGCTCACTCCAGACGTGCTCGCTTCTGTAGTAGAGAAGGGCTGGCTTGTGCTGCTCTCCTCTAAGTCTGACGAAGAACTCGACTCTGCATTGCTAGATTGAGAGGAAACCAACTCGGTGGAAGTGCTGCTCAGCTCCTCATTCGATAATGAGCTCGACGCTGTGACACTTGGCTGGGAGGTTCTGAGCTCGGTAGAAATTGTGCTCGATTCTCCGGTTGAGAAAGAAGTCGAAGGCACACCACTCTCTTGAGAGGTGCTTGAGATCAATGTGGAGCCGGCTATTGTGCTACTGCCCTCAGTGGAACTCTCAGCCACAGTGGAGGACGTCACATCGATGCCACTGGTCGGAGTGCTGAACGGTCCGCTGGTGCTGAACGGTCCGCTGGTGGACAGAGGCGATTCCGTGCTTTCTTGGCTGCTTAGACTTGACGCTTCAACCGTGCTGGTTGAAAAGCCTGATCCACTCGGCGTCGAATTCGTCTGTTCGTTACTGCTTGTGCCAGAAACGCTGGCCGAGGTCGAGGTCACACTCTCTAGACTACTCGGCTGGGACCCTGTAAAGGACGAGGAGGCTTCAAAACCACTTGTGGAAGTCGGTACTGGGCTCTCAGACTCCGTTGACGTTCCAGCGGAGGTTCCCGAGCTCTCGAACGATGTGGGTCCACCGCTTGTCGCAGTGATACTGCCAGACTCGGTCGACAACGTACTGCTATCTGATAGTGCACTCGTTGGCTCTGTCGAGAACAACGATGTACCACTACTAGGCAACGTGCTCTCAGCCCCACTCGATGGCAAAGAAGTCGAGATGCCTGTAGGCTGACTCTGTGACGAGGGTTGTGCTTCCGTGGATAACGAGGTCTCTGTTGAAGCACCGTTGCTAGTGCTCACTTCCGTCGAAGACGGACCCGGGGTTGGGCCTGACGGCGAAGTCACTTCTGTAGAAATGCTACCCTGCGAAGTCTCGATAGTTGACACAAAACTACTGGTGCCGGTCGAGAGATCCCCGGAACTTTGTGAGCTCAACGCCTCGGAGCCGGTGGACACACCCGTCTCACTTGACAGGCTTGAGAAACCTGACTCGGTTGGTGATGGTGAGGTGGTGGCTTGGCTCGACTGGATAGACGAGTCGAATCGAGTGCTTGATACCACTGTTTGGCTCGCGTCAGTAGATGACTCTCCTGGGCTTGATGTGGATTGCCCGGCCACAGTAGACAAGCTCAGCGGTGTTGATATGCTTGTTGCACCTGAGAATGATAAACTCGTCGGCGTCGGGCTCTCTGCCGTGAGTGAGCTCCCTGACCTTGAGACGGACTGCTCTGATGAGCTCGCGCCCCGCTCGCTGGTTGATTGACTCGCCAGACTTTGGCTTGACAGAGCAGTTGACAGCAATGGAGTAGAAGGCTGTGTTGTAGACTGAGCCTCAGACGACCCGCTGCTCCTCCCAGAGGACGGGGATAGAGTTGTGGAAATCGAATTGCTTCCCGGGGACGTCGACAAGCTTCCCGAGCTTTGCGAAACAGTACTGGAGGAGCCAGAAAGCGAGGTTGGGGTGAATCCACTCGAGCTCCCAGACGAAACCCTTGACGTTGATAGAATAGACGAGCTTGACGAGCTCGCTGGGCGGATGATCACGTAGAATATCTGAATATAAGGGATGCCCAGCTGGCCCGTGACACTGAGAGATATAGCAAAAGATCCCTCAATGGCCGTGAACGGAACAACACCGGCAATCTGCCTCTGAGCAATGTCCAGATCATCCTGGAGGAAGGTCAGCAGGCCCGGAATGGAGACGAGACCATTGATGGTGTCCGCAGCGTTCACCAAGTACTGAGCCAACGGAATTACGAAAGACTGTCCGATGGTTATGATGTTTGATGGGACAACCAAAACGTAGAGTAGCTTCGTATACAGACCATCTGGCCCTACCGCGCTCATCGCCACCTCAACGAGACCAGCAGCTGTATTCAGGGGAACAGTGCCGACGATTTGTTGGTTAGCTGCGTTCAAGGCGGAGTCGAGGAAAGAGGCGGCAGGTTCGGTGCTGATACCCCTAATTGTATCTCCCGCGCCATTCAGGTAACCGCCCAGCGTGATGGTGAAAGGCTGCCCAGGGAAGACTCTTTGCAGTGGAGCAATCACTACGGAGACCAATCTGGTATAATCTCCAGCCTTGCCTGTGATGGTGAGAGTGGCGGTGATGGTCTCTGGGATGGCACTGATCGGGACTGTCCCGGTGATGTCCCGCCCAGTTGCGTCGAAGCCGTCCTCCAAAAACCCAATAAGTGGGCTGGTATCGAAGTTTGTGATCGTGTCCGCGGGATCATCCAGGAAATCTTGCAGGCCGATGTTGAAAGGCTGGCCGGGAATGATGGTCAGAGATTCCAAGACCAGTACCAAGAAACTCCTGACATATTCGCCGGTCTGGCCAACAGCCGTGAAAGTCACAGTGATGGTATCTCCGACGGCTGATGCCGGGACAGTACCAGATATGGTTTTGTCCAAAGTGTCGAGTGCATTGAGAAACGCCGTGTTAGGGAGCGTGCTGACGCCAAGGATAGTATCTGATGCGAATTGCATGTACTGAGTCAGGAAGATATCAAATCGCTGCCCAGCAAAGACTCGTTCGACTTCGAGGACAACCACGTCAAAAGTCTTCGTATAGGTATCACCGAGCAGGCTTGCGACTGAAAGAGTCACAGTAATAGTTTCCGCAGTGGTTTTGACTGGAACCGTACCGGCGAGGACATTTACCCCTTGGTTGAGGTTATTCAGGAATGCAGTATCGGGGCTCGTGGTGATGCCTTTAACCTGGTCAGCCGCGTTATTCAGGTACTGCACCAGATTTATGTTGAAACCCTGTCCCGCAATGACAGTCTGAGTCGGGTTCGCACCAGAGCCGGATGGTGATGGGGTCGCACTCGGTAAGCCCGAGGCTCGAGATCCGGACTGGGAAGGTGGCAACACATTCGAGGTAGGGATGAGAGGCTGCGATGCAGTTGACGCGCCAGACCCGCTGCCCGGCGGAGAAAGGGGCGGGAGAGACGGTGACGCTGTTGGGGGCCCAGCCGAGGGGTTTGTAGGCACAGGTATGGGCTCTCCACTGCTAGATCCGGGTCCTGATGGCACCACTGGCGGTGAAATACTAGGCAACCCGATTGTAGAAGACTCCCCTGGTGGATTTGGTGCTGACGATCCAGCATTAGACGGTCCACTCGTAGGGCTAAACGGTGGCGGCGAGCCTGAGGTCGGAAACGGAGGCACACCAGTTGTTGAATCTCCCGGAGGCGGGCTCGGTGCCGATGCTTGGGGGCTGGATGACCCACCCGAAAGTCCACCCTGGGTTGTCGAGGCTGGGGGTGGTACAACAGGCGGACCGCTCGTCGGAACAACTTGTGATGAAATCCCAGATGGCGGGTTAGACGGCCCGCCTGTGGACACCCCTGGTGAGGGACTCGAGGCGGGAGGTTGTGCACTTGGAAGTCCACCTGTAGAACCAGCCGGTGGCGATGGAGCTGTAGGTATCCCGGTTGATCTCGGTGAGAGAGGCACTGAAGATTGTACTGCTGGTGAGGATACTGGAGACGACGCCTGAGATGCGCGACTTGTGGAAACGACGTTTGGGGTGGTGGCCGCTCGCGAAGCCGAGCTCGTGCGTATCGAGGAAGTGGATGGCAGCTGGGTGACTGCAGGCAGTTCGTTGATATTGCCATCCACACATTGGTTGGCTGCGCGAATGTTCATGTTCTTTAGCATATTTGAGCGGTAAAATGGAAGGGATTAATGTATGACTGACCTCTGAAAAGAACCAGTTGGACAGTGACACAATCAGCTGGTCGGCCGAACGAGGCGAATGTGGCGAAAATAGCGCTGCCCACCACACAAAATGTAGCCTCTCCGTTGTAGAACTGTGGATTATACCAGCGCAAAATACCGTCGACGATCTGAAATCTGGTTGAGATGGAACCTTGGGCGGCGATCGTGAAGTTGATAAATGGCACTCCGAGGTTGACAGACAACGTTAGCCCTGTGGCCACCTCGAACAACTGGCCGTTGAACGTGTAGTATGGAGCAGCTCTTGAACAAGTGAAGGTTACATTGTTATTGGAAATGAATCCAAGGTTGGTGGTCAGTGTAGGGTCAACTGCCCGTGGATCTATGTCCCTTCGTTTCCCTGGAGCTGGCTGTGGCACAACTTGAGGTACGAGGGCCTCTACGTTGACTATATATATGTCTGGAACCGGAGGGACGGTGGAAGGTGAGACTTCTGGTGGAGACGATGCAGATGCTCCGCTGCTCGGTGGGATGATAGGGCCTGTTGTGCCAGGAATCGGTGGAGGCGGCGAGTAAGGCGGCAACACAGGCGGCTCGCCGTAACCGGGAGGCGGGGGCACAGGCGGCGGAGGCTGGGGCTCATATCCCCCAGGCGGAGGTTGTGGACCATATGGATTGGGCGGAAGTTGAGGATCATTCGGATTATACGGTGGTTGCGGACCATATGGTGGTTGCGGACCATATGGTGGCTGCGGACCATATGGTGGCTGCGGACCATATGGTGGTTGCGGTCCATATGGATTAGACGGTGGTTGAGGTCCATATGGATTAGGCGGTTGCTGCGGACCATATGGATTGGGCGGAGGTTGCTGCGAACCATATGCTTTGGGTGGAGGCTCTGTGTACTGTGGTGGAGGTTCATTTCCACCAACCGATCTTGGTGGAAGCGCACCAGGCGGAAGGAGGTTCGGCAATCCTGATTTTCACCATGTCAACCGTCACGACGACCTCTGCACATCGCATAACTTGTTTTCGCCTACCTGTTTTGGGGCTGCCTCTGGGCTCTATAGTGGCCAGGTAAGTCGTGACATATGTGATGCAAATGGATTCGGACGTATCTTGAGAGACATCCTGTTGCCGTGGGTCTATTGCGCCTTCGATGACCTTGCCTAGGCAGAGCCCAATTGCAGGGACGAGCGCGACCAACGAGGACCTCATGGCTACGCGCATGTGTCCAGGCGTCGTGAGAGGATGAGTGACAGCGAGATCGCGAATGGAGGACGAACACCTTCTTCTACGGCGCACCAGGGTCGAGAGGATTCATAAGTCTACCTTGTCTAGTATTCGGTACACAATTCACCGGGGAACCAGGCGTGACACAGAGTTGTCGATCACTATCAATGGAAAAGGCTGCAGTCGTGTGTACACTCATCAGGCCTTACATAGCAACCATCGGGGACACGTTGAGCTCGTGGATCAGTTCATCGATCTTTCGGCATGGCTTGCCCGTCCGTTGAGCCACTTCTACGCGAGGTCTGCATAGGATCGATCCTCGAGTCGGGGTCCATTCATCTGCGAAGATAAATTTATCTCTGATGGGACTGAATGAGGCTTACTGCCGGTGGATACTTCGGCCACACCCGCTCCAAACAAGGCATGGGCTCACATCAAAGGAATGTTGGATGGATAGAATAGGAAAGGTAGTGGCCGTTGAGTTTCAGCTAGCTCAACGGGTAAACCTTCCACGGGAATACTACGGTATTCATACTGCAATCGACAAGGCGACGACCCTTGTAAGACATAATTGCCCACTTTGTAATAGGTCGAGTGGCCCCTTGCTTCGTGCTCTTGTAAGAGACCCACCCCTCAACACTTGACCTTGGTAAAGCGGCACCACCCGTATATTAATTCGGCTTAACAATCATTGAAAGCATACGGAGAATTGACGCGCGTGAGCCTCCCTCAGTGGTCTTGCTAAAATCTATTCCTCACATCGCCCCGAGGACACAACAGACGACACTGGACTAGTGCCCGGCGACTGTCTTACTTGGGACTTTTAGAATGCCACTATCCGACCTGGCTCTCTTTGTCAATTCGCTAGCGTCGTAGATCAGGGGCAGTCAATATTTTATTCTTTTGCCACTTGAATATCAACGAGACTGCCATAGCATTCCAGCAGCCTGCCTTGCCAGCAACTCCGACAATCGTAGCTCGGGGTTTCGCGAGGGACCGGGCAATCGCCTGCAAGAGTGACGGGAAGAAGAAATGAGGTGCAATTCTGAAACAGCGCCATTGCAGAACATGCATATCATACTCAGTTCCAGTTCCACTGTCACAATGGGTTTGTGGGATGGCACCATGACATGGCTGCCTGTACGCGTACTATGTACTACTTCATCATGGAATGACGTTGCGCATAACTACTATCGCATGGCTATGGATGGCCGGTGTATTTTCTTCATAAGCTTAACTCAGATTCCTCGCGGACAGATGATTGTGTCTCCTGCATCTAACAACACCTCAGAGTAGCAGGGTAAACTCAAAACAGAGATGTCATGTCGGACAGCAATACTTGATGGGTTGGTGTCACTCACTTTCATGCTCAATCCAGCAATGTTTGGCAGCAGCTTTTGTAGTTACAGATTGTTCTGCTCTCCATTCCATGAGATGTGGGTATTGTAGGGGTTTTTTCAACGCACACGGTAATTCTAGGAAGAAGAAAGACCACTTTTGACGCCTGGAATGTAGGTACATATTATGACGACGAGAGGCAACAAGTTTCAACCCCTGCAGTTTGCAGTTACTGTGCCATACACGATAACACTCCGGAGCTTGGTAAACACCGCCCGGACCCGAGCGCAACTAGCCCTTTATGCTGAAACTTACAAGTCATTGAAGCTACTAGGCCTTTTGATTTGTAGCATGCAGGATCAGATTGATGGCCTCGTTTTAACGCCATAATTTATGCTTCACGGCTTCTCAACATCAACTACATGTGAGCCATGCTTTTTGGGTTTCTCTATTAGGCTAGCAGTCAGCTATGGACGTTGATGTTTACAGCTCTTCATATTGAGACCATAGGGATAGTAAGAACTGAACTCTGGACGTGGAAGGTCTGCAGGTCCTTGGACGAATGGGAGAGTGACGTGAGTACACTTATGCACTGAGAAGGCCGTCTTTGCCACATGGAATGACAGGCGTGGGGGTCCCACCGTGTTCAACATGTTGCAGACTTTCCTAGCGCGAGATAACAGTACTCAAGATCGGAAGGCGAGCGTGATATCGGTAGCTCATCTGTCCGGTGAACAAACGATCCAGACTGGTATGGGACAAGGAAAGAAATCCGGACATGACCACTAGCGTAGTCTCGGGGGTTTTCTCCCGGGACAAACGTTCTTCATTTATAGAACGACTCTTGTCTCTGGTTGAAACCCAAGCGTAAATATTGCAGTTGAGAAAGCACCATAGGCACGTCACTTCAGTTTAACTTCCCACACCTAGATGTACTAGGGGCTGGAATCAGCAAAAGTTCCAGACCTTCTAGACCTCGGACATACTGGACGAAACGATGCAAGTTCATGTGATGATGTCTGTAGCTGTGATGTATATTGCTGAATACATCTCGGAGAAATCCTCCGGTGCACACAAAGCTTAGATCATTGATCAGATTAATGCTAACGTCTATGACAAGCGCACCGACCGGATGCTCTGAGAAGACAGAATTGTCCGCCAGGCAATCGAGGTGGTTCTATGATATCGCAAATGCTCCATGGAATTCTAACGGGTATTCCAGGACACTTCATACTTAAAAGATGATATTGGCGTTCAGATAGCCGGACCATAGTCTTGTCCACAAAATTGGCCTTGGGAATATATGAGGGGGAAGGCTAAGAGAGCTGTCGGCTGGCTCAGTTGAAAATATACACATCGCCAATACTTAGTAGACAGTATCATACAAGCTGGGTGCAACTGCAACACGACACCAGAGTCTTGAAATTTCAACTGCAGATATGCATTTCCTGGTGTCCAAAAGCCCTTTGTAGTCATCAACTTCGCCTCCTGAAGTCCCCGTGCCCATATTGCATTATTCCCGCGAATGCCTCACGTCATTCAGGATTATCTGCAGCGAGCTGATACAGCGACTAAAGGACAAAACATACAGCGCGAAAACCTTATGCATCCGATGCACGTTGTGGGAACAAACATGTAGCATAGTTAAACTGTCTGCAGACCATATCTAGCCTACCCAATGAGTTGCCTATTATAATTTCACACTGCGCACACTCCTATCTTGAAGTGGACATGGACCACATACACAACCGGCACGTCTGCATTGAAGCAGAAAACCCCTCCTGACTCGGATAACTTCATTATCAACCAGGTGGCGGTCGGCATGATTGATAGAGCACCCCGACTTGGTTAATACGGAGTCCCGTACACTGGCCCAACTTGATTTTTACAACAAAACGTCGCTCCACGTCATTTTAACGCTTTTACCCTACACCTACACCCTACCTTTAAGCTTTCCTTTTAGCCTAAAATAATAAACCCTTAATATTTATATTATATCTCATTATTAATCATTATATTTATTCTTATGCCTTAAAATTCTTTATAATTAAGCTTATTTATATTATAATATCTTATAATATTCTTAATTAACTTTAAAAAGTTTTAATCACTAAGTTACCTTATAAATATTTTATAAACTTAATAAGCATTATTAAGCATTATATAATATAATTTAATATTATATTATTAAGAGTAACCTAATTACTTTTTTATTTTTATTTTTTTTAATTCTTATTTATTAAATAACTTTAAGCTTTAACCTTTAATAACCTTATAATTTTAGGTTTACTTTTCCTAAATTAATATTATCTTATTAATTTAATATAAGTAAAATTACATTTTTTATCTTATGCCTCCTTTAATTAATTAAAATAAAGCATATAATGTTAATAAAAAATATAATTTCATAGTTATTTATTAATAAAATGATAAATAAGCTAGTTATTATTCTAAATGTAATTATACCTATAAATTATAAGGAAAAGAAGTTATTATATTATATATACATTTAATTAAATAAAGAAGAAAATATATGCTTATTTTTCTATTATAAAAGGGGGTAATTTAGCATTATTTATCTCTAAGCCCTTAGGTTAAAGTAAAGTGGGTAGGGTGCTGGGCGCCCCGGCCACTACTTCAACGCGATGATATTAAATACATATCACAGGGGGTTCTAACACCATTGAGAGTATGCTATGGGGAGGAGGGGGTATTTAACTATGTTTATATCAGGCGATACAATACGTTGATCTACTTGCAAAGAGAAAGGGTTTCCGAGATGATAAATCACCAAGACCTGCTACAGCTAAGCCTGTAACAAATTGGATAGTATTCTATAACCGACATTCCGCAGAATTTCAACTCTATCGCCTTTTCAGTTACGGCCACATATTAACTGTGACAGATTACAGAACAGATGATAAATATCAACATAGAAAGAAGTATAACAGAAACAGTGGTTCGCATGATGACTAAAATATTGTTAAGTGAGGAGAAAGAGTACCATTGATATCTGGACATTGGGAACCCTGTGAGCCTCTTTGAATATTGACGCAATTGATGTCTGAACCAAAGGGAAATCCGGGCTTAATCAAGACAAGCTCGCCGACTATAGTAATTTCCACACATAAAGAGACATCCTTTGCAATATCTGGTACAAAGGCCTTGCATGTTCGATAACCATAATGGCCATCGAACATGAGCACCGCGGTCTCCCATAAGCTACCTAAGTATCAACGTCCAATATTTCCCGTAGAGATACAGCCACATCAGGCTCCACAAAGAACCGGGTGTGCTCGCCCTCGTCATGCTCGTTCCCGTCAAGCTCATTGTCGTCAAGCTCGCTGCCGTCAAGCTCGCTTCCATCAAGTTCGCTTTCGTCAGAGTCGGAAACTGATGACCTGTACGGGAAGTTAACAATTATCGCTGTGCCACGTACTGTAATGGATCTATACCTAGATTTTGGATTATTGTCGGCCGCCTTGTTAGAATGCATGCAAGCTGCAGCTCTAGCCAGGTAGTCTTCCTCGACCTTCTGATGCCTTGGTGATGGAATGTGCCCATTCTTACTGCGGCAGCGACTAAGGACGGTTGTGATGTGGTTTAAGCAGAAGTAGAATGAGGAGTTACTGTCCTTGGTGTTGCGATGAAACTCTCTTTGGAGTTCGTCCAGATTCTCCTGAGCGAAGAATTCTGTTTCCACTTGGTCCAACTCTATAGGCGGCTCAAAGTCTTCAATGCAAATGAGTCAGTTTCTGGGACAGCGTCAGGGATGGAAGGACTCATGACGTGATCTAAACCACTCACCCGGCCTTGGAATATCTGCTGGCCCATCGTTAGGAAATAAAAGCATCCACAAATTTTCCCATCTCCTGATGTTGTCATCCTTGTTCCTTGCTTTCATCCTTTGGTCGACGTCGTCGGTAATGCCATCCTCGGGATCTTGTGGTATGGAAGCTTTTATTTCACAGCTCCCTTTCGTTAAGTGATATTTGAGTCCTGCTTGGTCGCTGAAGCTGAATTTGCAACGTGCACATTCTGAACTGCTTCGTTTCAACTGGTGTTGGGTCTTAATGTGACGTCTTCCCAAAACGCGTCGGAATTAGCATGTACGCCTAAGTCCAACTCATGCAACACTCACTTCAATAGAGCTATATCTGCGAAACCGTTCAGCGCACAGCTGCCATAAACCCGGACATTGAAACGCAAAGGGTTGCGTTTCCTATACGGACAAGCCAATTTTGTAGGCGAGATTCGTACTTTTTTGGCCGTCTGCATGCCTTTCGTCTTGTCATTACCATCAGGACATTCACTATCATTCGAGTCCTCGTCATTGATGTCCTTTCTCCGTCGTTTGAAAGTGATGTTAGAGGCGGGTTCACCAGAGCCATCTCTAGTCGAAGCTGGACTCAAACTTGTGTCCATACTACCTGTATCGACTGCAGAGAGTGCAGATAGTTCGGGCCGATATTGTGCGTTGGAATCTGGATGACAGTGAGATCGTTTCAATAACGAATGTGTGGTCAAGCATCTATATTGCTTTGCTCTTTCGCTGTTGCTTGGAAAGAATCACGGAATCGACCTCTGCAAATGGACAGAACGAAACAGGCGTTTATACCATAGGACTTCCGAGGCACAAGAGCGCGGAGGGCTGACACGAAGTGGGCTGTACCTCCCAAGCGGTCAGGATGTTCTCCGCTCCGAGGTCACATGCAGCAATATGCAGCTGCACAGCCTGCTGTGTTGTACAACCAGGCACCCAGACTCCGGCTAGAGCCTGCATTTGAGCTAAGCAACCCTAGTTATCTCTCCAACGTGGCGTCCACGCTATTTGGCACTGCCTGCCAGATACATTCCGAACATTGCCCATGAGGCGCAGCCGGAGCGTTTTTGGCACACCCCTTCAGCAAGATTTCAATTGCTTGAAGGTTAAGGAGGAATAGAACCGCTGCTCACAATTCTCAACCTCGTTCATTCTCGGTTATCGTTTGATCTCGAATGCTGTAATCAGGCCAATCCTTATTTTCTATCTCACGAGCTCTGTAACCCACCTGAGTAGATTTGGAGAAAAACCGTCAACTTGGTAGACTATCACGGAATCATACCCATTTGCCATAATGGATCCCCTCTCCGGTTTCAGTCTTGCAGCCTCCATCGTCCAATTCATCACCTTCGCCACAACTTTGATCCACACAAGCATCGAGATCTATGATTCTGGCTCAACAGCCGAGACGAAAAACCTCGAGACCACATACGATACATTGAACAGATTCAGTCACAGCCTTGGAGTTTCTGGAAATGTTCACAACATTGTCCCTGAATTACGTGACCAAGCTCTCTCTCTGGAGAACCTCGCAAACACTTGTCAAAATGATTGTGACAAATTGTTGAGTGTGGTCTCCAAGCTGAAAGCTGAAGGAAGTGCAAGACGCAGGGCGTGGAAGACATTCAAAGCTGCGTGGGCGATCTGCATCAAGGATGACGAAATTGCAAACTTGGAACGACGATTGGCCAGGTCCCAAGCTACCTTGACATTATGTATTTGTCAAATGTCAAAGTACGTAACGGTGCCAGATTCCATTTGATTCCTTGCTTCATTGGTACCACGAAGAATGTCACACTAAGACCAGCATTCAAAGTTACTATCTCCACCTTCATAGTGTCGGGTTGTCCGATATGAAGAGAGAGGCTAAGGAGCTTCAACTTCATCAAGATGTGAAGTTGATGAAGATCCAGACGACATTGGATGAATTCAAGCACCTCGTTCTGAGAAAGAGACCAACCCATGCCATCGATTTCTCTGACTCAGATATGGAAGCGTTGCGGAGGCAACTGTCTGCTTTGGACACCCTGAAATACGATGTTGCGCGAGATCACAGCTTCCTAGACAGCCTTCGGTTTAGACGTCAGCCTGAACGACACAAATCAGTTTCCAAGGCTCACAGGCAGACATTTTCTTGGGTCTTAGATCCTTCGAACACAGATACTGAGGCCAGTAAACTACGACGATGGCTACAACAGACAGACACAAGCATATTCTGGGTCTCAGGAAAGCCAGGATCGGGAAAGTCCACTCTTATGAAATTTGTCGCAGATCACGAAGAGACCAGGAAAGCTCTGTCTACGTGGGCAAACGGCGAAAGACTCATTGTCGCAAGTCACTATTTTTGGTGGTCCGGTACCACGTTGCAAAAGTCACAAGAGGGCCTCCTTCGGACTCTACTTTACTCCATCCTTCGGCAGTGTCCGGATTTGATTCGGCATGTATGCCAGGAGAGATGGGCCCGACGGCCCAACATAGCCAGCTTCAATGAGGCAGAATGCAGCGACACAGACTCATGGACTCTGGAAGAACTTCATGCGGCTTTGAATGCCATCGCACATCATCCTGACCTCCAAGTTAAATTCTGCTTCTTCATTGATGGACTAGATGAGTACAAGGGCGACCACAAGGAAATTTGCGACACCTTCGTGAGACTTGTCAGAGTCTCTCCCGCGATTAAGATATGCTTATCCAGTCGACCCTGGAACGTCTTCAAACAGGCATTTGGGAACAAGCCGGAAAGGATCTATATCCATGACCTCACTCGGGAAGACATGAGAGCTTTTGCTCAAAGTAGACTCTCCCAGCATTCTCAGTGGCAGTCAATGTCGCTGGAAAGCCCTGAAGTACAGGGACTGGTCAATGAAATCACGGAACGAGCCCAAGGTGTTTTTCTGTGGGTCTTTCTAGTGACTGGTCTCCTCCGCGAAGGCTTAGACAACGGCGACAGCCTTTCGGACTTGAAATTGCGATTGGAAACATTTCCGACTGATTTGAAGCGCTTCTTCAAAGATATATTGGAGAAGGTTGACAGTTTCTACCACACCAAGGTTTCTGCTGTGTTGCAAATTGCGCTGGCGGCAGAAGAGCCGCTGAATGTTTCACTCTATGCTTTTCACGAAGAAGAGTTCGAGAACTTGAACTACGCAGTTGATAAGCAAACTGGTGTTCTATCCAAGGAAGCCGTGGAACAACAACACTGCAAAATGGAACAGCGTCTGAATGGTTGGTCCAAAGGTTTGGTCGAGGTACGCAACCAAGAGGTGCATTTTCTCCACAGGACTGTGGTGGATTTTCTCAGAACACGCGAGATGGAGGACTTCATTGCAGTAAATCTACCCCATTGGTTCTGCATCGGTCTATCTCTCTTGAAAGCTCATCTAGCTTGGATCAAGACAAGCAACTTCGAAGACTCGTCCCCGGGGCTCCCGTCGACCGTTCCAACGACACTGGAATTGAAGGTGAAAGAAGCTTTGAGGTGGGCTTTTGAGATTGAAACTACGATCCCATTTTCATCGCCAGTCCATGATGCTGCTGGAGTGCTTCTAGATGATATGGAACGCGCTATTGAGAAATTACACCTTTCAGCCAATGTTGGCAATCTGGATGAGAGGGGAATTCAAGTGGCGCAAGACTTCTTCCGAAAGTCTGTGCTGCGTGGTCATCTGGCAGAATACTTGTGTCGCAAACTTATGGTTTCGCCGGACTATTTTCAAGTTCTGGCCGAGCCAGCACTCTCGGTTTTGATTGATGAATCTGCCAGCAAGGCTTTCCCATATAGCTGGTCAAAGGGGTGGATAGAGACTTTGCGATGTCTTCTATCAAATGGACAAGACCCCAACCAGGAGTACAAGGAAACTGAGGCTAGCACCCACGCTTGCACCCCGTGGGCGAAGTTCTTGACTACTATCATTGCTTGGGACGAGTTGAAGAAGTGTGTCACGCAAGGCGACCCTTTTGCCAGCACCATGCACCATGGCTTGTTTTCGCTATTCCTGGAACATGGCGGAGAACCGAACGCGCTGATCTTTCGCACTGGTGTGGCCTTTCCAATCTTCTCAACAGCATGGGTGGACATGTTGTTAATGTCTTTCGAAGTCTCATCCAAGTCATTGGACGAAGAAGCCTATCTCCGGGAACTCGATGCTTTCTTTCGCCACGGGGCAAAGATTGATGCCGCTTCGAAATCCACAATCATCTTGAATAATTCGGACAAAGGCGCACCAGCATGGGAAGCGTTTTTCTCTCAACTCGCACTGCGCATCAAGTCTGGAGACTGTAATGCCAGTCTATTGAAACGGGTGATCAATATCCTATTGATCAAGATGCAAGATGCAAGAATAAAGCTGGACTGGGCACTCGAGCAGGTATGTACAGCATTGGGCCCAATGGTTGCTCAGCAATTACGCAATGAATTTGAGGCTCGTGGGAATTCTGTTGCCACTAGGTGCCAGAAAAGGAAGAAGAGACGTGGAGGAAAGCCGTCGGGGGGAGGGAGTAAGCGGCAGAGGATGTCAAAGTAGCTATGTCTTGTGCTGTGTGGGACGTTCTGTACTTCGAAGGCAGTGATTGCGCTCTTGCCCACAAAGATATCTCTCAAGATACCTAGATATGCATGTGGTTCCTATCCGAGCAAGGCCTGCTGCTAAGGTACGCACTTTGCCTTTAAGATTGATCCGTAGAGAATCGATTATCGGGAGGAAGGGTATCGTTGGATCAATTCCAGCTGCCAAATCTGCTGGCTGCTTCCTTCTAGGTCGAGAATTGGTCAGGTTTGAGCTTCATGACGCTTGAAGTGATATCCTTTCTCGATAGACATGGGACAATTTCAATGTTTTCAGTAATATGATGCAACGAATGACAGCGAGTCAGTAAATCATACGATATGTCAACACATTATTTATTCGTTCTATACACTCAGGCGATTGATAAGATGTAAGACCTGGCACATGCAAAGCTGGTTATCTTTAATGTTTCTAGAATGGGTCTTCTTAATACAATTCATTTCAAATCCTGGTTTAACACAATTAGGACCGGTGTCCCAAAAAGACCCATTCGCTTATTTTCGTCATGAATCGTTCGGTAAGGTCGACGCGAAGAGGTATTCACAATTATCTACGGTCTCCCAACACAGTAGCGGGTGTGTGGCCACATCGCACAGTGCAGCTTCAACACCGATGTTCTAAGTACGAGGCCACAAGACCTTGGGGTAGTCCTCAAAATCTTTCAGAGTGCCATAGACCTTGCTAAGATCATCGTCTAACATCTCAGGCGCGTCCAGGAACTCCCCTTTCTTCTTCGCAAACTGGTGCCGCTTTAGCGCAATACTCCACGCAAAGCTCGAGTGCGCCACTCCCGCAAAGTCGGACCCCTTCAGCAGGACAAGGTAGTCGACGAGAGCCTGCTGGTCGAACGTCAGGGAGCGAAGCGCCTCCAGGTCCACCCCGTTCAGGAGGTCCACCTTGCTCACGACTGGGTAGTTGTGGGGCGCGGGTACCTTGGCGACATCGGCAACGAAGCGTGTTATCTCAGCAGGGTCTCCGGACGCAATATATATGACTGCTGGGTTCGAGCGTGGTGCCTGTTCCAGGTAGACTTTGACCTGGTTCTTGTAGTGCGAGTAGAACCAGTAGTCTCCGGCGCTCTCCCACGCCTTCTTGGAATCGGCCTCGGTGCGCAGGTGGACGCCGAAGAACGCGTTCTGGATGATGTCGTCTTGTAGGTTCACGTCGAGCGAGAACCGCTCTGCCAGGGACGAGAGCACTTTGGTGGCCAGGGCACGGGTGTCGTTGCGGAACTGGAGGACGGAGGCGAACGTGTGAGCGAAGGCCTCGCCGTCTGAGTAGATCGGGTATGTCATGTACGAACGCTGTAGGTTCACGATGACAAGGCTTAGCATGCCCTTTCCTGCGGTGGCGATCTGCGTGTCCAACCATGAGTAGAACTGGCCACGCCAGGCACCGGGATCTGGAATGCCAGTTCGTGGGACGCCACCCTCGACAAGAGATTCAGGTTTGAGACTCAGAGTCAAGTCGTCCTGCTCTTCCAGGCCATCCCTGGCATCCTCGATCGTGTGACGAATCTGTAATTGCGGACAGTAAAGCGACATGGACCCCAAGAAATGAGGCGTGTCGAACATATACGAGAAGTCTGCCGTCTGGCCAGTCTCAATGGTACCAATATCCTCAGCGGACCGAAGCACAATCCGCGGGAGGACCAGGCTCGCCCCGGCTTGGATAGCATAGCGAACGCAGTGCAGAACAGAGTTGCGGATGTTCCCCACTCCACCGTACGACTCGTTGCAAGTGAAAATCAGGCTCTCGTTCCAGGCCGTTCGGTTGCATACTGCACTGATGGCCTCTTGTCCGAGGAGCTGGGCCGAGGTGACGTCCGGCGAGGACGCGGGCTTTGCGGGCTCGCCCGAGGGGTATGTGAGTGTTTGGATACGCGCTGCGCCGTCGAAGGGGATCAAATTCGGATATTCGTAGAAGATAGCTGCCCAGAACCAGATCACAGTGATGGCAACGAGCCATGCTCTAGGGCCTTTGATACCGGCCTGCGGCATCACCATGGTTTCTTAGGCAAGGGCGATAAGGACCGGCGCTGGCGTCAGTAGCTTCCAAAGATCAAGGCATGATATGTTCCATGATGTTATTTCTCAACTTTGATGGCCAATCTCGATGGAAGGAGATGTCGGGAAGGAAGGGGTGAGATTCCCAAAAGACAAGATGTGAGTGGGAGTACGTCAGAGCGATTCAGGGTAAGAAGTTTGGATGAAACCATCGACGGTAGTAATCGGGCAGACGCCATGATTCGACCCCGTCCCCAAGCGTCTCTAAATGGATTTACAGACTACCCCTGATTAGCAAAGTCGAAATGAGTCAGTCGCACTGTTCACGCATTTTCTTTCCTTTGAGAACGTCACTCAGACTTCATTCAGTGTTCGCGCCAATTGACTAGCTCGAGGTCTATGCAAAACGCGTACACAGCTGGCCAGACTGCCATATCAATGTATGGGCCAGGAGAGCTTCATAAGTTTCAACAGACAATGCCTTATTTTTATCTTGATAACTATACCTAGAGTACACTTAATGATTATACGATTTTTCCATGCGTATACAGACTCAAGGCACTTTCACATTCGTGTAGACGCCAATCTCGTCACGACTTTAGGCGGGAGGACGGGAACATTTGCAACCTTGGTACCATACCAGCAGGTGTTTCGCGTGTATAATTTTACCTGGGCATCTTACCGTTTTTGGGATATGTGGCTTTAGTCAACTGCCGTGCAATAGCGCGGTCGAAAGTTTGATGGCAAGTACTCACCCATTCTTGATCAAAAGTTGGCTTCGGCGTGCAGATACAAGCCGAAGGAGGTATAGGGGGCTCACTAAATTACATTGCATCCACCTGACTGACCACAAGGCCGCTCCACTAACCATTCGAGCGCCTTGGCGGCCATGACTCGGATGCCGGACAGTGTTCTGTAGAATCATGTAGTAAATCGGGCCGGGAAGTTATTCTGATGTATTTCCGAAGCGACATCGACTTCGTAGGGACATGCTGCCTTCTGTAAATCACTAATTCTCTCACATACCGCCACTTGAACTGCTCAAGTGGTATCTCGAAAGATATATTCCGCGGAAGTTCCTCTGACCCTTCAGAACTGCAATATCCTCCGCGGTACGTGGATTGCCTGCTACCGTCTGTCATAAGTCACCTGCCACGGTCGCTCGCAGTAGAGTTACACATGGAGCTCGATACGGGATACGCAACGATAGCATCTGCACGTTAATTACAGCCTCGCCGTAGTGTGCGCCCAAGTTGGCTCTCCCAAGGGTCTCCCCACCGTATTCACGGATTCGGTAGCCTGCATCGCCCCGTAAGCAGTGCACCCTCTGTCCAGTCGCCAACAATAGGGGCGCAGCGCTACTACCCATGATGTGGTTTACTATGACACCGTCAGTCATCTCGGTGAGTGATGACCGCGCTACACAGAGCCGGGTGGATATAAGCCAGCAGCGCGGCACTCTTGTTGGAAAAAATGAATCACCATCTATCACCAAATCGACGACACTTTCTCTCATTAAAGTCTCCCTTTGACTACATTCGCTTTCACTACCAGTGCAACCATGTCTGTTCTCAAGAAAAATTTGCTCGTGGCAGGCGGCCTCCTATCTCTTCAACGCGCTGCCGCAAAGTGTGTCACGCGAGCAACGGTGAACACGGACGTAATCATTATCGGTGGAGGTGCCGGCGGAGCTCATGCAGCGGTTCAGCTTACAGACGCCGGGCAAGACGTTATTGTCATTGAGAAGCAGGCTGATTTGGTAAGTATGCTCAGTGCTCCGGATCTTCCGGAATGTCTCCCAAAATCAGCTTTATATACTAATGTACTGCTCTCAGGGTGGTTCCGTCGACAGCTACGACGATCCTGCCACTGGAGTGAAGAGCGAGCTCGGCGTGGCGGCCTGGTCTGACTATGGCAATGCGACGGGGTTCTTTGATCGTCTCAATGTTCCTTGTAAGTGGCATCAACAACACCATGTGCATCCAATCACGAGAAGACATCTTTATTGATAGACCCCAGATGCGGCTCCCGGCTTTGGCCAGACCCCATGGAAGTATTTCGACTTCAGTACCGGCCAGGCTCTTACGAACTACACTTCGCCCTCCCAAGAGGACATCTCTGCCGCATGGTTGCGTTACATCAATGCTACCAAGCCATATGAGGACTTGCATATCCCGGGCTACTTTAACTTCCCCAACAGCAGTGACATCCCCGAGGAACTGCTTCGACCATTCGGAGAATTCGTCGAGAAGTACGATCTCGCCGCAACTCTGCCCAGCATTTTCTATATTTCCCCCGGACTAGGCACAGTAGTGGACCAGTTGACTTTAACAGTACTTCAAGCCTTTCCATCAGTTGTCGCTGAGGGTTATGTCGGCCAGCGGGCAGGGTATGCCCCCGCGTCAGGGCGCAATCAGGATGTCTACGATGCCGCCGCCGAGATCCTGGTTGGAAAGGCCTACTATAACACTGAAGCTGTCTCTACGGTGCGCTCGGACGACAGCGTCACCGTGACAGTGAAGAATTCAGTTACGGGCGAGCAGACCGTCATTGCGGCCAGCAAGCTGCTCCTTGCCATCCCGCCTCATCCCTCCCACTTCACCACCTTCGACATGGACACGAAGGAGGCCGAGGTCCTCAGCAAGTTCTCGTATTCCCGCCTGTGGGCCGCCGCCGTGCAGAGTGACTCGCTCGCTTCGGACTTCTTTGCTTTCAACCTCCCATCCTCCGCAAACGACAGCAGCTATCTGCACTACCCCGATCTCAACTTCACGTCTACCTACATCCCATTCGGCAACACGTCAAAGCTGGTTGCCACTGTCACGGCCGGTGATGACAAGCTAGACGCCGCGGAGACTCTGAATCTTTTCAGCCAGGACGTTGCGGCTCTATCCGGGAGTGGCATTGTGCCGGCTTCTGATAAGGACCTGGAAGTCATCCACTACTCTGATCACGGACTGATCCATGGTCGGGCGACAGCCGAGGATATCAAGAACGGGTTCTTCCAGGATCTCAATGCTCTTCAAGGTTACCGATCGACTTGGTACACCGGCAATACCTTTTCAGCCCCTATCCAGACAATTGTTTGGGCTTTCAACGACCAGGAGATTATCCCACAGATTCTCGCTGCCTAAGGTGGAGAGCCAGCGTTGTATTGGAATTGCATCATGGCATGCTCAATTATTCTAGACGGCTTTTCCACTCCGATGGATGACGATCACGTCGAGTCAGAGTAACGTGGACTAGCAGTAAGAACAATACAAACAGACTTGCATATTGACTCAGAAGCTCTAGCTTACTTTTAAAGCAGTGACTTCAATTTCTCATGCAGGAACAGTGCCGTAAGCAGCATGATGTCTAGCCGCTCTCGTTCAGGATCAATTGTACTCAAGTGTGTTTATGAATTGTTTCATAAAACTGAACCATCTTAGTTCATCCTACTCAGTCAATTGATTCTTTGTCAGACCTCCATCTATCTTCCCAACTTGCCTCGGTAGTTATGTCTGCAAATCCAGGGAGGGCGGATTATCTGTTGCGAATTTATGGCAGGACAGCTAAATATGGGCTTAGAAACGAAAGCCGATCCATGAAGGCAGCTTTAATCTATACCAGCCCCGTTCTCTGTCTTTTCAACATGGCCAGCGCTACTTTCAGACTTCTCGTTCTTGGCGGCAATCTCTCTGTCAGCGTCCTCATAGATAGTCGGCCGGTGCAACTGCGTGGCCAGCTTGTTCTGGAACACGAAGACGTTATGGTTCTCCTCGAAGAATCTATCAATATCCTCGAGCGACCGATTCGCCGTCTCGGGGTAGAAGAAGAACGTCGTGGGTATGAACGAGGCACAGATGACCGCCCAGATTACCCAGAACCGATACCCGAGGTTCTCGATCCCCGGCGGAGTGACCTGGGCCACCATATAATTCATAATCCAGTTGGTCGCCATGGCGAGGCTTGCTCCCTTAGCTCGGAAGGCCAGCGCGTTGATCTCGGTCGGGTACAGCCAGGGCACACCAAGGACGCCCATCGCGAACGACGCGAAGAAGACGAAGAAGAAGGATACGGCCACGGCACCTAGCCTGTAGCTGTCGCCGCGGCCCGTCTCGGTTAGTCCCGTAGCTATTGCGATGATGGTCCAGCAAGTGGAGCATGCAGCAGCTGAGACCATCATAACCCGGCGCCGGCCATACCGCTCGATGACGAAGTAGGCCATAAACGAGAAGAAAAGGTAGTCCATTGAGCCAGCGGCGGCGAGGATCCGGGCCGTCAGCTCGCTGAAGCCGATGGCGTGGATGAAGACATAGGTCATGTAGTAGGACGTGACGTTTATGCCCGAGATTTGGTTCCTGCCGGGGTCTGGTCAGCAAAGCAACTCTTTTCCAAGGAGGCGCTCGAACCGCTACTGACATGGCTTGCATCCAGGCGCCCAGAATCATCCGCCGCATCGCGCCTGGGGGCCCGCGTCCGGTGATGAGCTGCACCCAGGTGTACTCGACTGCGTATTCACGATCAAGGACGTCTTTGATGATGGAGAATTGCGTGCGGACGGAGGGTGACCCAGGCGTAGCGCCGTGGCCTTCGAGCGCGGCGAGGACCTCCATGGCTTCGTCGTGCCGACCCAAGCGGATGAGTAGGCGAGGCGAGTCGGGGAGGAACGGACACATGAGCAAGACAAGCCCGGAGAAGACTGACCGAGGACTTTAGCATCGACACATAACGACACATAACGAATGTCCGACAAGAGCAGGAGCCGACTCACACATCTGAAAAGCGAGGGGAAATCGCCACGAGACGCTCCCCGGCGCGAACGAGAAGCCCAGCGTCAACCAATTAGAGATGGCGAATCCAGTGATACAGTTTGCCATCTGGATGATGATCAACTTGCCGCGGCTCCGCATCTTGGACGTCTCGGACTGCCAAACGCCGGCAGTAGCTGTGTTCATCCCCGTCCCGAGCCCAGCAATGACACGGCCGGCATACATCTGGCCGGCGCTGTACGAAGCGGCCTGTATAACGGCCGCCACGGCGATGACAGAGCTCCCGAGCATCAGTGTGCGAGGGCGGCCGAGCTTGTCGCCGCTGTACAGGGTCGACAAGGCGCCGGCAAAGCAGCCCAGGTTATACACGGACGTCATCGTGCCCTGGTCTGCCGTCGAGGGGTAACCCATTGTCCTGAGGAAGTCGTCCGAGACGAGGACGTTTCCGAAGACGCCCTGGTCGTAGCCGTAGAATATGAGCACCGTTGAGGCGGCGATGGAGATCCATACTGTTAGCCGCTCGCCTGAGCCTCCGAGATAGCGACGGGCCATGGCGACTTAGATGACGTTTCCTTATATCTCGAGCCAAGGAAACTACAAATAACATTAAAGAGAATCGTGTATGATGATGCAGTCTATGAATGCATATTTGAAAAGCTCTGGTGGAGACAGACAGGCAGGTCCCTCCCTAACTGAGAAGCGCGCTGGTCATGTATTTATGTGCGTGTGACCGGCCCATTGAGGATGATCCGCCTATGATTCCGAGCCTGGGGGAATAAGCAAAGAGATATCATCGCCGCAAGCAAAGCCGGGCCATCTCCGGTCACCCCCTCAGATTAGAGTCAGGTAGTCAGGGAACTTGGTGTCAAGCTTGCATAGGCTCGGTACTACGCATGCACTCCACAGCCGCTACCCCATGGGGAACCCTCAACCCCCTCATCCTTGACCCCATCTGGATGGTTCTGGCCGCAATCGCTGTGCAGATCACAGCGATGTGGGATCTGGCGGCTCGGATTGCCGAAGATAGGAAGCCGTTGAACTAAGAAAGCCACAGACTATTCGAACAAGCACCGCAGAATCCATTGAGTGGTTTGTAGATGGCTTGAAGTGGGATGCGCTCGTCCTGATTTTGCCGGGCACGAGGCCCTCATTCTCGAGTGGGAGCAATGGAGGGGCTCATCGGAGAGACTGGTTTAGAACTTGGTGAGACTGAGTAAATTTCCGGAAGTCTCTCGAGATATACCAAAGACAGAAAAATCAGTAGATGACGGACGGAACACCAGAAAGTAACACGAATAGACTTGCTCAGTCGTGTATTCGTCTCGTTCTCGACATTCCATCTACCACAGTCGCTTCCCCGCTAGACATACGCCGATGGACTGCCAAATGATAGGAGTCGTTCCTAGCTTTATGGACCATGTCGAACAAAGGTGGGACAGTCTGCTGCATCGTATCATGACAGCTTTGAACCGTCGACTCCTCGTTCTCCACTTCAGCAATTGCGTATGCACAGCCTCTTTGGACATGATTGCTGCTCACAGCCACTCCCTTCACGTGGTGGCTGTCACATACGAACAGCTGCAATTCTTCCAACATTGGAGATGTCGATCAAGAGGAAGGCTGATATTCGAGCAAAAGGTCGCGCCAGATCCTCAGCTCATGCTGCGCCAATAGTTGACGAACAATATCCGCGACCTGATCTTCAGTCTGCGTGTCATGCGAGCGTTGTCAGTCTTCTGTTCTAACAAGTTGCTCGCCATGAACACTCACCATGACCTTGCAATGTACCCTGCTCGGCCATTATTTTCCAGACCTGAGAGTCGCAGGACTTCCATACGACTGTGCTATAGACGGTCAAATCGCGGGCCCTCTGGTTCACAGAAGTGATGCGGAGGCGCGCAGCCTGGACGAAAAGCCCGCGAGCGAGGTGGGAGACTAAGAGGCCCGTGAGGAGCTCTCTTCGCAGTGCAGCGCCTTTAGTGCTTCTTGACGTTCTCCATCCACTGCTTGGACAATTTCGTCCCGTCGTGCGCCTTGCGGTGCAGGGCCCTCTCCCACTCGTCCAGGCCCCGGAGGAACTCGCCATCGATACCGACGCCGAGATTGCTCCCGTCCTCCTTCCCGCTCGCCCCGCCCGTCTTCCTGGCATGCAGCGCAAGGTCGGCGGCGCGCGTAACAAAGGTCTTTCGCAGGACGCCGTCCAGCTCCCTCTCCTCGAACAGGTCCATGAGGCGCGTCGCCAGGCCGTAGAAGTGGGTGCTCCGGTCGCGCAAGGGCACGGCGCGCGGGTCGGCTTTCAGGGCCTGGACGACCTCGCTGGACAGGGCGCGCGGCAGGGACAGGTTCACGAAGGATTTGGCGTCGTCGTCTGCGGCGCTGCCGCCGGAGGTGTTTGCGAGGGCGAGCATCTCGGCGAGCCACAGGGGCAGGGCCAGCTTGGCACCGGCTTTGAGGGGGAGGCCGGGGCTGTTGTCGAGGTGGCCCAGGTCGGGTATTTCGAAGTTGAATTCGCAGGGTATTTTCTGGAGAAAAGATCCAAATTAGCACCCACGATATCTACAGAGCCAAAGTCTACCACCATCTCCCCAAACATGGCTGTGTTTTCCGTACCTCTGCGTCCGTGAGGATCGCGTCGATGTCGTAGTACGACATTGTGGGATTGGAGTATATATCTTGGATGCGAGTGATCCGTGGATCAATATGAATCCTGCCCCTGAATCTTCCTTCAATCGGTTTCAGGGCGGATACGAACGAAGTGGTGATGTTGTTTGGATCCTCCTAGAATATTGGCATGTGAACGCGGTTCTGGAAAATGGAAGCAAGACGCGACTGACTGCTTAGGCTGTGGGGCACAGTGCAATTGGTGCAGCTTGCAGGGGGTGACAAATCGCGGCTTTGCTGGTGATGAGCTCTTGCGGCGCTATGACGACAGTGTGAGATCGGAGACCACAGCGTTGGAGCTTCCCACTGCATCCGAAGCTCCAAGCTACCGAGTGTGAGGGCGTGTGGGGTCCGAGCCGGTCGGCCAAACGGCTTGACATCACCAAGACTGAATCACTTATTAATTCTTTCGATTTCTATTTGGACTCCCCCCATCCTCCTGCTACTTTCTGTGCCAGGTTCGTACACGCTCTACCTAAACCAACTCCAGCCTCTGCAGCCCAATTGGCATCTATACTCTCGAGAACACCCAACAGCAAAATGTCGGCCACTCTCCTCCGATCGACTCCCGCCCTGCGCGGCGCTCTGCGGACTCAAGCTGCAAAGCCTGTCATGGGCATGGCCAGCACGCAGTTCGTCCGCGGCAAGGCTACTCTGCCCGACCTGTCCTGTAAGTGGAATGCCTCGCTTCTTTCTTCTCGAGTTTCTTGAGCTTTGCGACACCTGGTCAAGCACCAGAATGCTAACACGCGCCCGCTCTCGGTAGACGATTATGGCGCACTCGAGCCTCACATCTCGGGCCAGATCATGGAGCTGCACCACTCCAAGCACCATCAGACTTACGTCAACGGCCTCAACAGCGCTCTCGAGACCCTTGGCGACGCCGAGGCTAAGGGCGACTCGTCCAAGGCTGCCAGCGTCGCGCCCCTCCTCAACTTCCACGGCGGTGGACACGTCAACCACAGTCTTTTCTGGGAGAACCTGGCACCAGCCAACAAGGACGGCGGTGGTGAGCCAGCGGGAGAGCTCAAGGTACGTGAGAACCAAGATGAGGACGGGCGGGTTGGACCTGGGCGCTTGCTCCGCCCTCCCATGGCAGACCCTATCCAAGAGCAGCAGACTGACAAACATTGCGATTACAGAAAGCGATCGACCGTGACTTCGGCTCCTACTCCACCCTCGTGAAGCAGACCAACGCCGCCCTCGCCGGTATCCAGGGCAGCGGCTGGGCCTGGATCGTCAAGGACAAGGAGACCGGCTCGCTAAGCCTCGTCACCCGCGCGAACCAGGACCCCGTCTCCGGCAACCTGATCCCCCTCCTGGGCATCGACGCCTGGGAGCACGCCTACTACCTGCAATACCAGAACCGCAAGGCCGAGTACTTCAGCGCCATCTGGAACGTCATCAACTGGAAGACGGTGGCCAAGAGGTTCGGCCAGGCTTAAGGATGGAGTGGTATTCCTGGGTGTCTTGGGCGTGATTACAAGATGAATGATAATGGCATCGACCTGTGTATAATCTTGTCTAGGTAGTGTCAATGAGCAAGAGCCGTTGAAGATGACTGTCCATGTTCCGTACGGACTTGAGCTTTTTACTGTGAATGTTCCAAGTAGGGTAGGTCCACGCATGGCGTATGAGGCACTACACACGGCTCAAGCCGTATGGAAGAGGCTAGATCCGTCGTGCTAGTATGCAAACACAAAAGATTCAAAAGATTCCCACTAGTCTGGTTTCTGTCATGTCTCCCTCGTCACCTGTACGCGAGAATGATCCCCTAGTTAATCTTTCAATCCGAAAGAGATCAAAGGAATCAACGACGACAGACCCATTGCAGGCCCCATATGCCTACAGCATGCCGCTATGATATTGGCAACCCCTGGAATACAACTACGTAATAGCCTTGGTGTACACCCATAGTAGCTGACATTCTCAAGCATCCACCGCTTGGGTACCAGGTCACGCGACGGACTATACCCAGCCTCTGGACAACGTTCGTCGTAAGATCATAGCCCTACCACTGACAAGGCGCTTCTGGCTCCGCCAAGACGCTGTCCACCTTCCGTAAGGTAAGTTTTGGGTGTATTAAATGGAATGAAGGTGGATAGTAACGTAGGCATGGCTCTGAGAATACTTCATCCGTGGCCATCGCGATGTCACTACCTTCCTGATTTTCCCATTTCTGCACTGAGGTACCAAACGTCCTCATGTATTATGATTTCCCCTAGAAGCTTCCAACGCCCTTAGCTTCATGGGCTTGCATCGAATGCTTTCCACCCGTCCATCGTCTTGTCCAACACGCACAACTGTCCAATTGATCCATGGCACTAGCCGACTGATCTATCGCCTGCCTCTTCCGCCTCTTGTCTCTGAGGGGGGCATGTCTTCCTGAGATTGGTGGTGGCCTTCCTCCTGCGCTGGTGAGCGCATCAAGGAAATACCCAGGTCGACCCAGCGTGTCCGCTATTAGTCGCAAGCTCTATGGAGTTCTCTCATTGTATAAACGAACCACGTTCTAGTTTGGTCATTCTGTCCTTCATTATTCCTATACAGAGATTTTAGAAGAAACCGACGAAGCGTTTAGTCTGTGGGGTTGAATTTCTCCGGGTTCAGGATGGACTTGTCTGAGGTACTCACCCATGTCTTGTCTAATATCGGCTTGGGCAGCGAATAAGGCTACATTGCGAAGTCTGTTAATACAACTGATGTTCTATCTGTGGAAATCGGTCGGGGACGGGACGAGAGAACAATGATAGCAGGCGTATCTGCCAACCTTCCCTGATCTCTGCCAGCTACAATTCGTGCAGCTGTTCTGGACAAAACTGAGCTCACTTACCATGGAGAAGAGTCCCTTGTAAATCAATTGATATGTTGAGAACCTGATTTTTCATAATGGCTAGACTGGCTGCTAATCCGGCCTTTAACGTTTCAATCGTCATCGGGCTCATGGATGCGAAACCACCTAGATGAGGTAAACAGGGTGTCAAAATAACGGGAATCAGTGGTTCTGATCATAGAATAGCCTTGACTTACCTCTGAGCAACGTGACTAGTTGGATACGAAGTTTCTGCCTGAGACATAACGCCTGTGAGAAGAGCTCGCGCACGGCCAAATAAATTTGAAAAGAAATCGCTTGTTGGCATGAGACGTTCGCAAGAAGTTCAAGGTCATGTTTAGTCCGATCGATAAGATGAGAAATTTCTTCGTCAATGTTGTACATGAATTCAATTACCTCAAAGATTTCGGTGGGTACCTATAAGAACAGATTCTCCCTTAAGAAACGCCCGTGAAAAGCATAATCAGAAAACATACTTGTAGAAAAACGCGGAAAGAACCAAAGCTAATCGCTGTTCTCTTCACCCCGCGAGAAAGATTCAACGCATGATGAAAAGAGAACTCAAACGGAGGTGGGTTGTATGCTAGACGGATGGATCTTGGGTATCGTATGACTTGGTTATGATTTGCTTGGAACCATGCCTTCAATTCATCTCTGACTTGACCCTCGGCTGCACCAGCAACGTTGGTCATTGCCGTATAGTGAGACTCATCGCATTTCTGTCGCCAGTCAACTCAGTCATAGTGCTTTACGGGGGCGGGAAGGCGGGGCCACGACCTTGGTGGCTTCCTGCCAGCACACCCTGATGACTTCGGAAGCATCATGCAGCGGTGCCTGTGTATTAGAGGGTCCATCCATCTGTGGCTTTTGTTGTGCAAATTCTGTCGTGAAGGAGCATAAATAAGGGGGTATGTTTCAAGGTCCGCAAAGCTGGCCTGGCACGGTGTTTCACTCGATTTAAGTATTCCAAGGTTCAAGCCGTGTAACCCTGCACTCGGCGCAAAGGATTGCGTCCCCGAGTCGAAAAGTCATCTTGGGGTGACACAACTAGCGAGTCATCGGTGGTAGATATCTCCAGTGGCTCGCCCAGGGTCCGCTCACGGTTCGCCCAGACTTCACCCATGGCATGGCAAGTATGTGGTGTTACACTGCATCACAGCCAACTGCTAACGCCAGGTGATTGGAGCCAGACCTTGCTATGGACGGACATAAGAAATCGTTTTTGGGGATCGTCGTGGTCATATCTGCAAAAGCCCGTTCTAAAGCCTTCCATGACAGCCTAACTACTGCCATACCAGCCATCGGGGTCCGCCATTTACATGCTTATATCCGAGCATCCAGTTCGGTCAGGAAATGCGAAGGGGGGCTACACGAACCACCAAAATTGCTCGGCCAAGAATAACACATATGAACTAAGGCTTCAGCACCAACCGGCTTCCTCTCAGGTCTCATCGTAGCCCTCTCTTTAGACCCATCGATAGGAGCTTCTGGTGAAGAGTCATTCTTGACACATCCCTGTCTGCCGTCTATCACACCTTCATCAGCGTGTGACCCCCCCCCCCTGGCCAACGTCAGACGGATTTTGTCGGAATGTATCTGTGCACTCAGCTGGACGACAAGATAGCATCATGTACCTCACAGTCGGTTTCATCAAAATCTCCTAGCTCCACTTGAATACAGGGTATCCCATGGATGTACGTCGATCTTCCAGTACCCAAAGCCTTGCAGAAGTCCAGTGATGTTCTTGCAGCTCGGGTGGAAGTAGTCATCCTCGGAGGCGCCAGTCGGGAACATAGGAATACTGCAGATCTCATCCGGAGACGGGCACCTTTCACACTCCCTCCAGGTGCTCCACCTGAGCCGTTCGGTAAGCTCCACGATCTTCCCCTGGACCGCCTTCACAACACCGCCAGAACTGGGCGGCATCCTAGGATTTGCACGCAGGACAGTCCGCAAGAAAAACAGAGATTCGCAGATATGGTGGGATACCTTCTCCACCGCGGCCGCAATTGCGTGGTCTTCTGGAGTCCATGTCTCGGGGTGAAGACGGGCCGGATCGAGGTAGTGCTGTGTGCAACGATCTTTAGCGAGTTGCCCGGACTTGGGGCTATGGTCGGTGTAGTTGATGTAGGGATCGATCATTGTGCCGATCGCGAGGAGTAACCCATCATGTGACCACTGGTTGGTCGCGATATACCGCAGCCGTTCGCCGAAGCGTGTCACGATGCTGTCAACTACACCTTGCCAGTTCACGACCTTCCTCTTGGTAACTTCTTGATCACCGCGCGAAGAAAATACATCCCTGACTCTGTCGCGGACTGTCGACCTGCTTTCAGCCGTGGCGTTCACTACCCTGGGCAGATCCCGTCTATGCCAGTCCGGATTGGAAACGTTCGTGGGGTAGGAGAATGCCGACACCATGCTGCTCCAGTCAATGTCCACTCGACCGGACGGGTGCCCATGAAAACGAGCGGCGGAGGCGCGGAGCCACTCGAAGACTGAGGCGACTTGGTGTGGCTGCAGCCCAGTCTCGTTGCTAAAAGAGCTCGCCTGCACCGATACCTGATCTAGCCCACCTTGCTCGGAGAAGTCGCAGTAGATAATCTCAAACCCAGCCTCCATGCGTATGAAACCGTCAATCTTGGCGCCAGTCGGATGTTTCCACTGCTCCGCAAGAGCACACAGTTGCTCAGCTCGCGGCCACTCCCCAAATGTTGGCGGGACAGTGTCCGCTTTGTCGCGTCCGAGCAGGATCAAGTCCTGGCTATCGAGGGAGCCAAGCGGGCACTTCGCGGCAGCTTGACCATCGATGTAGAGCAGATTCAGAGGCCGGTTCGCACGGTACAGGTGAAAATACCCGCGCATCAGCCTATCGAAGGGCGGCTGGTTGGTTGGGGGGTCTTTGTCGTCATCGTCGTCGTCCATCTCCTCCATAGTGGCCATGGGACTTTGCGAGAATGAGGTGTCATGGAAGGACGGCCTGCGAGGAGTGTCAGACGACGGCTTCGCATGAGAGCTCCGATGCTTGAGAAGAGTCTTCAAGACATATTCATCGTGCGTCAACTCGGCTCTGGTAAGGAGGTCGGAGTCTTCTGTGAACTCCCATGAGGCGGCAAATTGGGCGGCATGCTCGACTTCAAAAGCCAACCACTCAAAGCTGTCGGGGCGGTCTGGGCTAAAGCTTCCATGGTAGAAGATGCTGCCCTCGGGCGCAGTGGCGAGATAGAACGACAGGCCGTTGTGATGGACAGACGAGCCCCACTGTCGCATCGCGGAGTGGATCGAGTTGAAGATGGCGAACGCATTCTTGGTTGCGCTCTCAATTTCCGGGTGGTTCGAGGTAGAGAGAGATGCACAGAGGGAGATGACGCTGAACACCAGCGCCAAACTGGCTGTCAGACTGCGCATGATCGTGATAGGGCCTGGGTTCGTCGCGCAGGACAACAGCTCCAGATATGCAGTCTCAGATCAAAGATCAAACTTTCATCATTATCGACATCAGGATCTCCTCTCATCAGTCACAACGAGGAATGATGAAGGTGGTAAGCAAAAGCAGACTCGAGGAACACTGCAGTTTTGACCGATCACCTTGTTGGGGGACGGGAAGATAAATGGCCGGTCTTACCTGCTTGCTTGGGCATGGCATGTTCGCCCAGCCTCCGGGCAGGCAGCCAGAAGGACGCCTGCATGACTTGATCTTCAGCGTCCCTAGACACGAAAAGTGAGGAAATCGGACAGAATTCGCGGATATGTACACTTTTGAACATCATATTTCGTGAAACTGGATATTGGGCATGAGCCCGAGTTTGGCACGTGGTAGCTGAAGTAACGCTGCGAAGTAGAGAGAATGGTGACGTCGAAATCGACCAGGGGTCTGACGGCCCAGAAAGCTTGTCTTCTCCCGGCGTGGGCTTGGGTCGTTTTGTCCCTGGCGCTATACGCGGTACGGTGCGCTAACGGATCGTGGCCCGCTGTAAATGCGGTGGAAACGGGAGCGGTTGCGAGCCCGAGCACTTCAACATTAGGATTTTCAAAAGACCAAAAGTACCAGGTCCTATAGCCAGCATTTAGAAAATTTTGGTTTCGGCCCTAATAACAGCGACTTGGAATTATAGATTCCACCAGGCGAACTCGATTGATACCGTCAGTCAGTGGTCTTCCGTCGGCCCTCTCAAGCCGGGGGACGGTGAATCGTCTAGCTCTCCGCTACTCTCCCGGCGTCCCTATCAAGACGGTAAGACAGCTAGACCTGTCCCCCCCCTCCCGTCCTTTTAGTACAGTGTCTCCAGGAAAATGGAGCCAATTGGAACCTCTACCATTAGGCTGCCATCGAATCCCTGGGATGTATGCAACTCTGCTATTCACCTCTTCGCTTGCGCACATGTCCTGCAGGGGACAATTTTCTCCAGCCATGCTTAGTGTGGGGGAACGATCCCGATCCCGAGATGTAAGCTCTAGGAATCCTTCTAGAAAATCTCCACATGTGTTCCCCGTACCGCGTCGTGGGCTTCAACCACGTGAATGACGAATACAGCCAGGGCACTGGCATTCGGCACCTCTCTGTGCGCCAGTTGTGGAAGATACGGAGGCAGCCTACGGAGATGTTGGCCCAGTTGAGGTCTAGTCTTATGCGGATGTGCTCTTAAGCAGGAAAGATACTGGACACCACTGAGCACGTACGGTAGAGGCTGACTCCAGATGACAACGGTGACGCGCGAAGGATCCAATATCACGTCCTACTGCAACGCCTTTCGGCGTGGTGTACTACAGCAATTCTGCACTAGCATCTTCATCCCCTCATCAATGATTCCGAGGGCACACGCGTATAAATAAGATGAGTTGCGCATCCAATTGCGGGTGTGGCTTCTGGCACCCTCCATCAGGTGTTCGCCTCCATGGACCACTAGCACTCGCTCCAGCTTCAACAGTTGCAGCCCAGTATCGACCAAGGCCGGCACCTAAATACCATCGTTCAAGACCTCACTCAGGAACACACCCCACTCAGTCGCCACCATGAAGCCCTCTCATGCTGTTGTCTTGAGTGCTCAGGTGCTGGCCGCAGTACGTGCACTCATCTCCATCCCAGCTCCGATAACCCTCAACGTCTCGTGGGCCCTTGCTGACCTCGACTCCTCCCCACTAGGCGGCCCAGAACAACGCCACAAATGCGACCACTCTGGCCCTGAGCACTGATTCCGAGTTCTCTTACATCTTGAGCGTGGTTCTGGCGCTTTCCAACAATCTTGGCTCCAATACTGGCGAAGTCCTCCGTGCTGCCTCGCAGATCACCCCTGGAGACTTTGAAAGCTGGTACACCCAGTTCAGCTATCTCGCAGGACAAATCGAGGCTCAAGGCGACAGCACAACCTCTCCAATCGGTCAACTGGAGTCTTACTTCCACGCCTCATCCTACTATCGAACCTCGGGCTTCTTCCTTGTCCACAACAGCACTGATCCTCGGCTCTTCAGTCTCTGGGACAGCCAGCTGAAGAACTATGCCAAGGCCATCGATTTGCTCCCCTTCCCTGGCGAAAAGCTCACCATTCAGGGCCCAGGGTTCACCATCCCAGCCTACTTCTACCCTGCCGACACGTACTGCTCCCCATCGAAGAAGGCCAAGCGCGCCTGCGTTGACTCAGCCAAGCGCCCAACCATCATTGCCGTAAGCGGCTACGACGGCAGCCAGGAGGACCTGTACCACGGAATAGGACGCCAGGCCACCTCCCGGGGGTACAACTTCGTCACCTACGAGGGGCCGGGCCAGCCCACCGTACGCCGCGAGCAGGGCCTCGGCTTTATCCCGAACTGGGACGCCGTCGTGTCTCCCGTGGTCGACTACCTGCAGACGCGCGACGACGTCGACACCGACAAGCTGATCCTGCACGGGCACTCTTTCGGCGCAATCCTTGCCGTGCGCGCCGCCGCGGTGGACAAGCGGTTCGCGGGCGTTACCCTGGTCGACGGGCTGTACAACCTGCAGCAGGTCCTCAAGGAGCTCTTCCCCGCGCAGCTGATCCAGCTGTACGAGGCGCGCAACGAGACCGCATTCAACGCGTACACCCTGGCCATCTACAACAGCGGCCTGGCGCCCAGCAGCTTCAAGTGGGTTGTTGACCAGGGCCTCTGGGCGTTCAACACGAAGTCGTACTTTAACTGGTTCGATCAGCTGGGGAACTACACCATCGATGGGTACGCGCAGAACCTGACCATTCCTGTTTTTGTGGCTGGAGCGGACCATGACACCGTAGGCCTGGAACAGGCGCCCACCGCGGCGAAGCTGATTGGGGCCGAGGCAACCTTCCATCTGTTTCAGTCTAATACCGGTGCTGGAGAGCATTGCCAGATCGGGGCGGAGAGCCAGCTTGGATTGACCCTGTATGACTGGGTTGCTAAAGTGGTAAGCTAAATTGGTGGATCTAGCATTGTTTGCTGTTGTCAATATTTAAAAGGAACTTAGCTAGAAATCACAATGTGGAAGAGACAGCACTTATTAGACATGGCCCCCAGTTACTACGTGTTGCTGCTCCGTTCTATACGCAAGGACATGTCAAAGCAGAATCAAGATCTTTTCTTCGGCGTCCAAATCTCTGGATCTGCTGTCTGCGTCTTGAGCGCTGGACTGCGTGAATACGAGCTCTCTTGAAAATAACAAACTATATTATGTTCAAAGAGAAGTCAAGATGCATGTTATTCAAGGCTTATGAGCCGGGTTATAGCAATGTGAGGGGGTTGTGGCAGATGATCTGATTTGGATGCAGGTTGCATATTATAACCCGTGCCACCCATACTCCATGCAACTGTACTGTGTAACAAAAGAACTGGTGTGTATACTGGTGGCTATAGGCGCACTTAGAATATCGAATTTAGCTGTGCATGGGTATACAGGCATACTTTGGTCCCTGGCTCTGCACCTCAGTCCATACCTACGAATGTTTTCCATGTCCTTTGCCCATGATTTATGTAAAACCCAGGACATAAATGTTACACACTTAATTAAATAGTTTTTGAATTAAGGCTGTACTGTCTGTCTTGTGGTCTCTGAGATTGAGTCTAATACTCTAGATCTGTCCTAGTGTATTGTCTCGTCAGGATATTTGTTACTAGCTGAGTCTAAGAACTCGTAGTGACCAAATCGCTCCACAGCATACTGAGCAAAGTGGATGAGGTGGCTCTCATTGCGAAAAATGCTAAGAGCGCCGAACCCTTTCAGTTTTTGAACTCTTCATAATTTGTGCGCCCAACCTCTCATCCTCATCGGCCCACTTCACGACGTACCTGACCGGAAGAGAGAACGGAGTCTTTCAGCCCGTAAACACTCGAGAGCCATCAGCTTCCCGGACAGCGAAGACGATTGAGCGACCCACCCGCTTACGAGCAGCTGCGAGAATGGGCTGTGGCCTTTTGAAAGCCCATTTTACAAAACCGGTCAAGGAACGAGAAAATGTCGTCGTGTCGTGGGCGCTGAAGACGATGAGCAACACAACCAATTCCACCCAGAGTAACTCCGGTAATGCATCCGACGACGACCGGCCCTCTGACAGCACAAATACAGATGCGAGTCGTCAGGAGCATCCGGCGCTTTCCACGACGACACCACAGGCTGGCGCGGATGAGCCGTACCACGTGTTTGGAAACCGCATGAAATGGGTCTTGGTGGCCCAGATTGGCGTGGCTGGTACCTTTTCTGGCTTGTCATCCAACATTTACTTCCCGTGCCTTGCGACCATTACGAGGGTAAATTAAGACGACACTACCCCCCCCCCCGAGCCTCCGGGCCGCATCTCGCCTGCCTGGATATTTTTGCTAAACCGTCACAGGAGTTTAACACTTCCCACCAACTCGCCTCCCTTACAATTACTTCCTATCAGCTCGTCCAAGGCATCGCGCCACTCATATGGGGAACCCTCTCAGACAAATTGGGCAGGCGGCAGGTTTACGTTTATTCGTTCACGGTCTACATCATTGCCAACATAGTTCTGGGCTTCTCTCCCAACCTGCCAATCCTCTTCGCCTTCCGTGGCCTGCAGGCGTTCGGTAGCGCCTCCGTTGTCAGCATCGGTTAGTATACGGCAATTCGACTCCGGAAATAAGCTGCAGGTAGCTGACACATTAGAAGGCAACGGGGTCATTCAGGATATTGCACTTCCGGTCGAACGTGGTGGTTTCATGAGCATTTATCAAGCATGTAAGTCACAAGAACAAGGAACTCTATTACTGTCCTGAGTCTCGGGTTTGGGCTGACCATTAATGGCCTTCTTTAGTACGCATGTTCAGCATTGCCGTTGGTCCTGTTATGGGAGGCGCTTTGTCCCACAGATGGGGATTCCGATCTATATTTTTCACCCTTGCGGTACTCTCCGGCCTGGTTCTCGTCCAGATCATTATTCTGCTACCTGAGACATTGCGAACTGTGGTCGGGAACGGCTCTGTGCGCGTCAAAGGCATCAAGTATAAGCCTCTTTGGAATTTTATGTCCCAGAAGCAAACCGATTTGGCAGGCCCCAGGAAGGTTTCCAAGCCACAGATCACGCTGCGGGACTTTTGGGAACCTTTGCACATGCTTGGTGAAATGGATACGCTGCTCAACCTCTTATTCGGCGCAGTTGTCTACTCGATGTGGTCTATGATGACCGGCACTACGACCATGCTGCTCGCAGAACAGTTTGGCCTTAACGAACTCCACATAGGCTTTGCTTACCTACCCAATGGTGAGTCTGCAAATAAATTAACAACTGTTGGTCAAGGTAATGCTGACGCTTTGAGTGCAACAGGCATTGGCACTTGTGCGGGATCCGCCCTCGCCGGATGGCTGATGGACAGGGACTACAGGTCCACCGAGGCGACTTACAAAGACACGCATGGAATGTCTGAGGATTTCAATATATCGCCCAAGACCATACCCAGTGACTTCCCCATCGAGAAGGCACGGTTTCGCCACGTCTTCTGGATCACTGGGCTGCTGGCGGTCTTCTTGGCGCTATACGGCGCCTCATTCTGTGAGCTGCCCATCACTTCGCGCCGTGAGTGGATAGCTATCCCGTTGATCCTGCAATTTTTCATCGCTGGGACAAGCAACATGATATTCGCCATCAACTCCACCCTCATCACGGACTTGCATCCCGGGAAAGGCGCCGGCGCCACTGCTATTAACAATTTAGCGAGATGTACCATGTCTGCAGCCTCTATCCCCCTCGCGCACTACATGATGAAGAGATTGGGGACAATGCCAACCTTCTTCATTCTGGCTGCTGTGGTCATAATTTGCATGCCCTTGGCAATAATCAGTCGAGTGTTGGGTATAAAGTGGAGGGAGAAGAGACTGAGGAAGATCGAAGATCCCCAAAACGAGGCTCGACTTGTCACCAAGGCATGATTTGGGAGTTCAGAAAAAATTGGCGAGTTCTTCAGACACGAATTCGAGCCCAGAAGAGAACGTCCTTGAAAGACGGGAGCAGAGCTGTGTGATGAAATTGATTGTGCCATATCTCTTCATGCACAAGTGACGCGAGATCTGGGCCACATACCATAGTGAGTTTCATACAGTCTAAAATTGGGACTCCTTTTACATTAGATACAGTATCCGTTAGTTAACATGCAGCATCCAGGACATAAATGCAGGCGGCGGCAGGCCCACCCCCCTCTGGCGCCCCCCTCCTTCGAGAACCCTAAACCCTGACTCTTGGGCGATCCAATCACGCTAGGGGCTTGTCCTCGACTTCACATGGTTCCGGATCACAGCCACATGGGTCACCCAATGACAGTCCTACCCTCAAACTGGAGTCCGCCGATAACCATTCATTGCCTTTCCAAGACTCTTTGACATACAAGCACCGATTTCTCATGGATTGTCGAGTGTGAGAGCCCCCAATGCCGAACACGAGTCACCCTTGATCCACGGGGCAAAATCTGAACGTCGGACAGTCTGCAAGCCCACCTACATCCACACTTTTGCATCCCGTAGCTCTGGCAACCCATCAAACGATAGGATTGGCTTGGATGAAGCAAGCCGCCATAGCTCAAAGTCATGACTTTGTTTTTCAACCCCTTCTCCCGGTCCCAGGGCGGCAACGCATGGTTCCGAGTTGGCCTGGCATCTTCATTTCCAAACATCACCAGCGAGGACGAGGACAAGATCGCCCATGCCCGCCCATGCGGCAGCGAAGCTGTCACCGCGCCTGGCTGCAAAGTCTTCTATGTCCCCAAGGAAGACAGCTCGCGTGCCAACCAGGTGACGCTTGACGATTCGGGGACGCCGTCGGAGCCAGGAAGCCTGCGGGACCAAGTGCTTGTCTTTCAGTATAAGGGCAAATTCCACGCAATAAATCAGGCAAGTGAGCAGCACCCCGGCCTGGCTTATCCACGTCTCCTGCCTGGGCGATTGGTCACTAACCGGATACACAGGAGTGCCCTCATTCGTCATACCCTCTCTCAGACGGGGTGCCATTCGACATCGAAGATTTCGGCATCGTGTTAAGCTCCGGCATCACGTGCCCCAAGCACGGGTGGTCGTTTGATCTGATCACTGGCAGAGGCGATCGAGGCAACTATAGGCTACAAGTGTGGGAGATTGAGTTGCGCCCAGTGGAGACGGCTGGCGATGAGGGAGGTGACAATGAAGTTTGGGTGAGAAGGAAGCAGAGGATTGGTTAAAAATTCTAGAAGTCATGTCTTCGATTGATAGATGGATTATGGTTAAGATGGTCCAACAGTTTCCGGCATTAGCGCCGCCTCGGCAATGATATCTTTTCAGTCTGACTCTTTTCTGGCACGTTGAATTGAAAGTCCAGTACGTAGATCATTCCAAATCTACTTATATCCAAGGTAAAATTCTTTCGGTACCTCGTTAAAACACACGTAGCTGGATTGAAGACTCTTAAGGGTTTTGGTATAGCAGGGGCCACTTCTGAGTGTTCATAACACACGAGTCACCTAGGTATTCTAGTTATTATAACATCCCCAGCCCCGATATAGGCTACTCCCTAATCTAGGCCAGCCCACACCTATATACATATGATTTGAGGACACGGGTTCTCTTTGCATGTCTGCACCACGGCAGGCACGGAATTCGGTGTAAGTAGCACTGCACAGCACATTCCACGAGACGTAAGCAAGGTGGGCTTGCTGGGTTACATGGCGCCGAGCTGTGTCAGCCGGCGGCCTCATAGGCAGATTGACACCTGCGCTGCACCTGTCACGTGGTGAGTGCTTCTCGAAATCAAGGCTGCAGAGCAAAAACACACCCAGGCAGAAGCTCTTTCTTCATCACCGAACTCTGAATTCGCCGCAAATTTGAGAGCGATATTGGATTCTGCGCATTACCTTCACGGTTCCAGATATGCGTCTCCTCGACACTACAACTTTCGAGCTGGCCTCGAACAGCCCCTCCATATTCGAGCAGGAAGGCTACGCAATCCTCTCACATCGATGGATCAGCTCGGAAATCACATTTGAGCAGCTCGGGGGACATGTCGATGCGCTCCGGGCAGCAGGGGACACACCCTTGGAATCACCACAGCAGGACAAGATCCGCGGCGCGTGCCAAATCGCCAGGGCAAAAGGCATCAAGTGGATGTGGATTGATACGTGCTGCATTGACAAGTCGAGCACTTCTGAGCTATCCGAGTCGCTGAATTCCATGTTCAAGTGGTACCAACATGCCAAGTTGTGTATTACTTACCTGTTAGATGTCATCAAAAAGGGGGCCGACAGAGAGGACTTCACCAACGAGGTGGGCCAGCCCTCCGTATGGTTTTCGCGTGGCTGGACGCTGCAGGAGCTTCTCGCTCCGCATCACCTCGAATTCTTCGACAAGAACTGGGACCCCATGGGTGATAGAGCTGAATTAGCGGAGCAGATTGAGAAGATTACCGGCATTCAGAGAAAATACCTGAAAGGCGAAGAAGGAGATGACCCCAGGGCTGCATGCATTGCCGCGAAATTCAGCTGGATCGCAAAGCGTCAGACAGAGCGCGACGAAGACATGACGTACAGCATGCTAGGTCTCTTCGGCGTCTCAATGGATCCGCGATATGGCGAAGGCTGGGGCGCATTCATGCGGCTGCAGAAGGAGTTGCTGTCTAGCTCAAAGGACGAGTCACTGTTCGCGTGGAAGATGATGCAAGCCGACGCCGGGCTGAGACTCCTCTCCAGGGTTCATACACAGCAGCAGGACAACTGGAAGGAGAATGAATGGGGGCTTTTGGCACCGCGCCCGGTATGTTTCAAGGACTGTGGTCAGATGACGGCCACTTGTCCCTGGTTCGCAAAACAGTATATCCCGAGGCCTGAAGTGGGGTTTCAGATGCTGCAGCAAGGTTTGCATATTAGCTACGGGAGTCACCCCTATAACCCATTTCGTGAAGCTAGTAGTGATCGCAGGCTGTGGCTTCTCTGTGGCTTTACCATCCTCGGCCTCGCGACCATGGGGGTGTCGCTAGTGCTGCAACTCTGCTATGCGCAGGATATGAAGAACGAGGACTTTCAGTATACCCTTAACTGCTGGGATCGGAATAAAATGGGGAATATGGTTCCCGTGCGAATTTGGTTGCGAATGGTTGACCAAGACAGTCGACACTTGAGGGTTTTGAAGCGGGTGAGATGTACAGATGTAATGCAGGGTCGTGAAGGGGTAATGCCAGGACGCACCGAAGTCCCAGGCATTGTATTGCAGCCGTGGATGTTGGATTCATAGCGCTGGGGCTCATTTCATCATGGCAGATGACCATTGATTTACTAAGGAAGAAGAACGAAATGCAATTTTGTGGGTATTGAAGACATCACCGAAGAACGGATCTCGCCATCTCACTTGACCTTCAAACCCTTCAAAATAGACTGGGATGGTATCACGACGGAAGAGCTAAGTTATAAGTCAGGGTGTGCACATTCGGCCCACCCGGGGATTCGGCCCACGATTCACACCAAAAAACCCGATTTCAGCCCTATAATAACTAATTATAGAAAAATACTAAAAATAAAGCGATAATACTATAATTTTATTTCATTTTTACTTATTAGTTATAAATTTTGAAATAATTTATATATGCACCTGATTCAATAAAATAAATAAAAATAGAAAATATCGTAAAAAAATAAACGTTTTTCACGCGAAATCCCTGACTCAGGAGGACTTTTGCAGTCTTTAACTTTCAACTAAATAACCTTTATTCTTTCAATAATATTAAGAGTGAGAAAGAATTTATTTAAATATATTTCTATATTAAATTAAAAATCTAAAAAATTCTTCCATTTTTGTTATATTTTTAATATTTTTATAGCTTTATATATTACAGGGCTGAAATCGTGCTTTTTGGTGAGAATCGTGGGCCGAATCCCCGGGTGGGCCGAATGTGCACACCTTGACTTACAGTCTGAAGATCTAGCCATACAAGACTATCATTACCCTCTGAAACGCAACTCATGGTGTCGCTCTTCAACTTCCATCTCAAGTATTTATTGCACCCCAGTGACGGCCTTACCCAGCAAATGACAGCAAAACGGGACCACAGGAAAACGACAACCAGAGACTTCGAAAACCTCGCCACTCCGTCTACATACACGACTAGAAAACTCGCGGCGGAGATATGAGCTGAAGAGGCTCCAGGCCGCACTGGAGAGAACACGGCCTAGGCAACGGGACTATGCATAACTCTTAAGGATCTTCTTGAAAATGGGGTTGACAGCCTCTACAACACGTTTAATAATCGGGTGAAGGGTGGAAGAACAATTATAGTTTCAAGTTGGTAGGTAGCAAACAATCCTTCCCATAGGTGTAGCTTTGACGGTTAAGCGTTTATCACTGTATGAAGGGACTGGATGCATATTGCTTAAGAAGCATGTGTATACAGATTAAAAACGAGACCACTTACAGTACATTACGAGCACCTTCCGCGAGCAAGAACGAGCATTTGAGAAAGACGTGAAAAAGAAGGACAAATGTAAAACGTTGGAGGCCAACTTGGCGACTGCTGGGCATGCAGTCATTTACTGCCCACATGAGCATTGCAGCCCCCACTTCTTGACACGCCACCTACAGGTGGGACAAGTACAACTTCGAGGCATGATCTTTTGAACACCTACGCGCTGGAAAATTGCGGGCGAGGCAGGATGAGTGCGTGCTTGTACATCTCGGACTGCAGCCGAGTCGAGGAGAAAGGAGGCATCACATCAAGCGTTGCTCAGTGGTTTGGCTTCTGCAAGACCAACGGCGTGCGAAAGGGAGACGCGAGCAGAGCGGAGCATTCCATTATTTGTACATAGACGACGGTCTGGAAGCAAAGAACCTCGCAGCCTAGCCCGGTGCCTAGATCTTGGGACGTTTCGATTGGCGCCGGGCTTGGCGACGATGGGGTTGAGGCTGAAGGGGCCAGAAACTCGTACTTGATGCCATTTCATTGGTGCAAACCTCAAAAATTGCCGGGCTTTTCGGCGGAAAGGAGGCTCAAGAGGGCAGGATCTAACAACTCCCTCGGTAACTGTGAGCGCTGCAATGACGCCAACGACAACGTCCCTGGCGCTGCGAATCCAATACACTGGGCCTGGCCTCCTCTCATCTCGGCTCCCTTGAAGGCGATCTCCTGATGGCCCACCGAACAAGGTTGTTTCCCTATTTTAATCTTGTTCTGTGTGTCGAATTGAATCCACCTTGTATCTCGCTTGAGCGGTTGTTTCGCCGAGATGTGGCGGACCGTTCCTCGCAGAAGATCAGCGAATTAGGGCCCTCGAATTTCCTATCATGCTGGCTTGGCGTTTAGGCCAGTGCAGGATTAATGACAGGGGCAATGCAGCCTCCTCAGATGTTCCACCAATACCCGTTGTCACCGGCTCCGGATCCGAAGACCGGGTATCCACCCCCACTGCCCGCCCCGGGCGCGGACCATCACGTCAGAAGTTTGAAGGCTTCGACTGGCGGTAGGATCAACGGACAGCAAGAAACTGCAGAAACAGAACGAAACGAAACAATGTGGTCGATCAGCAACATGAGACTCAACTTTTGTGGCTCTATCGAATTGTTCCGTAGCACTGCCCTCTTCTCGCCTTGTTTCCTACTCATGATACCACGCACGACTCGCTAACCACCGCATGTATGGGTCACGAGAATCCGGATGCTTGGCCCCTGAGCAAACACAGTTCCTCTTGCGGAAGGCGACCCGCAAAAGCTTACACGGAGGATCTGTCATTGAGCTCAAGCGCCGCCGGCGCAGATTATGTACAGCACCCTTGCAGGATTATGGCGTCAAACAAAAACCTCCGAAATACTCAGGCCGGTCCCCTGAACGCAACCCCCTAAACAGGCTGCGGGACTCACGAAAGCGTCAATGTTTGTAATCTAACTCGCACGAGAGGCGGTAGGCGGTGGTCGTGGTCCACAGAAACATAGAATATATGTCGAGACCGTTGCTCAACTGTTTCCCATCTTTCCTTTCCTCTAGCACGACCATCTTGGATTGTATCCTTTGAAGTCACCGCAAGCTCGGTGTTGTCTTTCGTTTTTTCTTGTCAGTGCATTTGCCTGGCTTTACATTCTTTATCACATTCATTCATTCATCCATTAAGTACCACAGAGCTAGGCTCTGTCAGCTTCGGTCCCTTTCACACAAGCAATACTACAGCTTCTTTCAGCACCCCACACAAAGATACAAAAATGCGTTCCACACTTATGGGTTCGGCGGCAGCCCTTGCCGGGCTCGCCCGCATGGCGACAGCAGCTACGACGGCGAGCGCCTACACGGATGCCAAGACAGGCATTGACTTTATGCAATACTCTGCCAACGGCGGTGCGTTCAGCTTCGGTATCGCCCTTCCCGAGACGGTCGAGTCGGACTTCATTGGACAGCTCGTGGTGCCCATCACAAAGACGGGAGGATGGGGAGCCGTTTCGCTCGCCGGGAGCATGCTGAACCATCTTCTTCTCGTTGCTTGGGCCGACGGTGAGGAGGTTGTCAGCACTTTCCGAACCGCTGGTGCATATGCCAACCCGGACGTCTACGATGCCACCGAGCTCAGCGCAAAGCCCATCGCCGACGGAACATTTGTCAACAGCACCCATTTCTCCTTCACCTTCCTCTGTGAGGGATGTATCGTGGGAGGCACGACCTCTTTCAAGCCAACAGACGAGACCCCCGTGTTCGGCTGGGCACTTTCCGCAGAAGACCCAACTACTCCCTCCGACCCCACCAGCGCCATCCCTTACCACGGTGCTGGATTTGGCTTGTTCGGAGTCCCAGCTGCGGATGCCAAGTCCGCCAAGTTCGACACATGGGCTGCGAAGGCCTCCGCGGCCACCACACCTACTCCTGGTGCCGGCAGCAACTCGACCACGCCCATCGGCGGCAACAGCACGTCTGTTGTGCCTACGACCTCCAACGTTACCTACGACGTGATCGTCGTCGGTGGTGGTCCTTCTGGTATCATCGCTGCTGAGCGTATCGCCGAGGCTGGTTCCAGCGTCCTCCTGATCGAGCGTGGCCCCGCCAACACTGTCGCGCTCGGATCTGACGCCGGTCTGCCATGGAACGACACCCTGACTCCTTATGATATCCCCGCCCTCGGTAGCAGCATGTCAGCCCTTCCTGGCACCAAGATCTGCAGTGACACCGCCTCTATGGCCGGCTGTCTTCTCGGAGGATCCAGCTCTATCAACGGAGAGAACTTCATCCACCCCCCTGCGCACGACTTCGAGAACTGGCCCGCGGGATGGTCCTCAAGCGACGTGAGCAAGGCCGCTGAGCGTCTGTACTCCCGAAACCCCGGTACCACTCAGCCCTCGGTCGACGGACAGTACTACGACGACAAGGCTTTCGACGTTGTCTCTTCCTACCTTGACGGGCAGGGCTGGACCGAAGTCGACTCCATCGAGTCGCCCAACGAGAAGCACATGATCTACTCCCGCCCCGCCTGGTCCATCACCAACAACCTCCGTGCCGGTCCTGCCAGGACCTACCTGCCCCACGCCGAGGACCTTGACAACTTCACCCTCAAGCTCGGCAGCAAGGTCGTCCAGGTCAAGCGTGATGGCAGCAGCATCACCGGTGTCCTCACTGAGGCCGATGATGGCAGCCAGCAGATCATCAACCTGAAGGAGGGTGGCAAGGTCGTCCTCGCCGCCGGAGCTCTGTCTACCCCTAGAATCCTCTGGAACTCTGGTATCGGCAAGTCCGATGCTCTCAAGATCGTCCAGGGTGGTACGACCGGCGTCAAGCTTCCCGACGAGGCCGACTGGATCGACCTTCCCGTTGGCCACGGTCTCAAGGACCACGCCCAGGCTCCTCTGCAGTTCAACATGGCCAACATCACCGCGTACAAGTTCAACGAGATCGCCACCGACCCCGTCGACGCTGACCTCGAGCTCTACAAGCAAGGCTCCGGTGTCCTCACCCAGGCCGCCCAGCGTATGCACCTGTGGACCTCGATCAACGGCACCGACGGCGTCGAGCGCTACCTCCAGGGCACCGTCAGCGCCATGAAGGACGGCATCCTCACCATCCGCGCCTTCCTCACCCACGGCACCACCTCCACCGGCGAGCTCGGCATCACCGCCGGCGGCAACACGGTCCTGAACGTCAAGCCCTGGCTGGTGACCGACGCCGACAAGGCGGCCTTCTCCCAGTTCATCCAGTGGTGGATGGACACGACCACCAAGAACAACGCCACCGTCTCGGCCTCCGCCTCCATGGCCCTCGACGCGGACGCGACGCCCGAGTCCATCATCACCGACTCCCTCATCTCGGGCGACCACTGGGTCGGCACCGCCAAGATGGGCACCGACGACGGGCGGTCCAACGGCACCAGCGTCGTCGACACCGACACCCGCGTCTACGGCACCGACAACCTCTTCGTCGTCGACGCCTCCATCCACCCGGACCTGCCCACGGGCAACACACAGGCCATCATCATGATCGTCGCCGAGCAGGCCGCCGAGAAGATCGCCGCCTTCGACGTCGCCTCCGGCAGCGCTGCCGACACCAACGCCAACGCCGCCGAGCCCTGCGCCAGGAGGAGGAAGCGGGACAGCATGGGCCGTGTCATCCGCCGCCGCTACTAGACGGGGGCGACTTCAACTTGCATGGTTTGGTATAGACGGTTTTTAAAGGGGAGTCAGGAGACGGCGTGTGATTTTTTAAGATTCGAAGCTTCTTGTATATTTTCAGACCATAGTAGATAAAGAGTTGTCAATGTACATGATACAATTGCCATTTACCACATCACATCTTCAAGCAGTCACTCGTGCGAGAAACATGGATCGCCGAAAATGTTTCCTATGTATCTTGCTACCTACCTAGGTCCTTATTGTAGCGAGGCTGTCGACTGGCTGAGAACCCATGAAAGATGTCCGGCTACACGTTATCCTGCCCTACTCCTAGGTCGACCTAGAAGAATTTTCCCTTCCACGCGCTTGCGACAGCCTGCGCCACCAGCTCGTTGATCGCATAGCCGGGGTGGTAGTCGTTGAACCACAAGCAGCTCTTGCCGTCCGCGTTGTAGCAGGTCGCGTCTGGCGAGCCATACGCGGTGGGGTTCTTGATGGCGGTCATGAAGGGCGTAGTGGTGTCGACGATCTTTGCGTTGACGCCGCTGTTGGCCGACGTGAACTTCGCAAGCGAGGACGCCAGCAGCTGGTTGTACTTGGCGATGACAGTTGCCTCGGCGTCTCTGGCGCTCGAGGCTTGCTGCAGCATCATAGGCGTGTATTGGATCGCTTTGCAGGTCGTGTCAGTATGGTTTTATTCATATTTTTAGTGGTGACCGGGACGGGGCATTAAACTCACGTGGGACGCTGAGCAAGACGAAATTCCGGGCGCCAGCATTGTAGATGATCTGGAGCTGCTCGAAATACTTGGCAATGACGGCGTTGGTAACGTCGGTGACATTGCTGAGATAGTAGGTATTTCCGACATCGTTCACGCCGATCCACACTCCCACCAGGGTGTTTGATGCTGTCCATGGGGCGTACGACGGGTGAGCCGCAAGGGAGCTGCTGAACTGGGCGACCTGGTCCACGAAGCTCTTGACGCTGGGGTCGTACGGCTTGACGATGTTGGAGTCCGTCGTTGCGCCACCGTAGGCGAAATTGTAGGACAGAAGATTCGAGACCTGCAACTGAGACACAAGCATGCCCACCCAGTTGAGACCGCCGGAAGCTGTCCACCCGGGCAGAGCTGGGTTCCCGAGGGGGTTGCTGGCTGATGGCTTGTTACCGTTGATATCGAACCCCGTCTGGGAGTACGAATCCCCGCTGGTTCGAGAGTAAGTATACTGCAAAGACAGTGATTTATATAGATTACTGACAATGTGATAAGATACTGATTTCCCGTCGGTACACTACTAGGCGCCGTTGTAGAAGTTGTGACTGTTCTAAGTGTAGTCGTTGTTGTGGACACTTTAGATGTGCTTGAGGTTGCTACAGCCGATGATGTTCCCGGAATGCATTGTGCTGTACTTGGGTTAGCTGAGGATCAAACACGCAACTGCAACGAATAGGTCACTCACAATAGTACGCGTTCAACGATGTACAGACTGATCCTTGAGCACAATTCGTAGCCCCGGTAAAGCCAATGCCCCCACACTGCCCATAAACAGGCACTTGTGCTGATACAACAGCAGCCACCAAGGACACCAGCCAAAATGATTTGGAGGCCATCTTGAATTGGGATAGCAAGATGAGTAAGCCTGGGGGTGTGGTGAGAGTGCGACCACTTATGAGAACACACAGAAATGAAGGACTGGAGACGCAGTATAACAGGATTTGAGCAACAAGATAAAGCTGGGCCAAAGCTTATCTATACGTGGGATATGCTGCTGTGCAGCGGCCGCCTCGCTTCGGCCACTATTTGGTTTTCAACTAGGGTAGTAGGTGAGTGGTGCGCCCCGGGAGCTGTATGGAGCAGTTGCCCCCGCAGAATCCGGAGACCACTACGTGGCTTCGAAATGAAAAAGATATCCTTTCTCCCGACTTTATCTGACCATTGGAAGCCCAGACCATTCTTGGCGCTCTGCATCCGCGTCGATTTGGCCGCTTAGTTGTATTGAGTTTCCCTCGGAAGAGGTCAGCCGCGCTTTTTCGGGCTAAAGGCCCTCACAGCCGGAAATTCGGGCACCGTTTTTCAGTACACCAGGTTTGCCAACTGACTCGGTCTTAGGATTGCATCGTGGAGCAAGGAATGCAATTGGAAATTCCAGTGCGATCATGTCTGCACGCAACGCGAATCTCAGTACTCGAAGATTGTGCGATGCCCATCTATTGCGTACATGCGCACGTGCATACTGCTATCAGAGGCCCGACCTTCCTTTGGTTACCTCGCTTATACAGTGCCGTCGATCCGGTATCTTTAGCTTGAGGTGAGTCCGTATACTGGTTGCATCTCACCTATGGGGTTCAACTAGTTAGCTACAGGCATGTAGAGCAAGTAAATATCTGGGTTTCTATACTTCCGGTGTACCTAGATTTTACTGATACTAGTGATTGAAATGCATCGATAGTCTCCAGAGACAACTTGAAGTCTCAAATTTTGAGTTTTCCGTATATATCTTTCAATTCCCCTGTATGATACCACTCTAATTTATGCATCACCACATTTATTACAAAATGCAACCAGCTTATATTCCCAGCATCTACATCCCCAACCCGATATCACAAAAGCCCGTTTGCCTGATTGGCTGACGGCGGCCTGGCTCCATTTTTTACTTGAGGGGTAGATCAGTCTCATGATCATAGGTAGCTTCTGGCAACCACTTCGGTTGTTTGAAGTCCATTGTCGCCCGATCGCCAATCCATTCCGGAATTTTGGCAGCACCAGCCTCGAAATCTATCAGATCTATCCGCGCTTTGCAGTAACCAGCCTCATCCCCATATCGATCCACAATGGCGAGTTCTTCCGATGCAATGGTAGAATGGTCCGCATCCTCCCTATGACTTACCCCGCCACATAGACTGATGCTTCCAGTCCCAGCCTGCCTCGAGCCATGAAAGACAATACCGCAAAGCCGCTGGTCGCATCAAATGAATTTTCAGACTGCGAGATATGCCACACAGTCTGGAGCGGCCTCACTAATTTCCCTAGCTATGTAAATTGCAGAGAAATCGATCTCGGCTCCTTCGAAAAGGCACTGTCATCCCAATGTAGGAGACACGGGCCCTTGGTCGAGTGGTTCCAGAAGTTTTGCGTTAAGAGGCATGCTCGATTCAAACAATTTTCTGAAGACGTTGGAATCAATATCGATCGACCGGGCGTCATCGAGATGAAAGGAGCTACGGAAAAAGACATCGTCTACGTCGACCTCTTGCTCGTATGGAGGGAATCTGCGCAGTACCATCCAGGCATAGGTCGTGTCTTGAACCCCAAGTGGGTTGACACCAGCTTCGTGGGCCACTGGCGGAAACGGTGCGTGTCGTCCCATGGTGCAAGGTGCGAAAATCCTTTAAAGATATGGCCAGCTCGTCCGGCCTGGGTCGTCGATACAAAGAACAAGTGCTTGACTGCGGGCAGTAAATGCATATCATTTGTTGCCTTGAGCTACAGATGGGGAAAGGCTGCAGGTCTGCAGATTCAGGCCGATACTTTTGCAAAACTGCAAAGGCCCAACGCCCTTGACGATCCCGCCATCTCCTCCCAGCTTGCGCCCATAGTCCGGCACGCTATTTGCCTTACATCCATGATCGGCGAGCGTTATCTCTGGGTTGACACTCTTTGCATCAACCATTCTCGGGCTACCGAGAGCACTGAGCAGCTTCAACTCATGGGTGCGATATATGCGAACGCCTCCTTGACCATCGTCGCCTTGGATGGCGATGCTGAAGACGGTTTCCTAGGTCTAGAAGGAGTCTCGCCCGGTAGGGACCTCCAAGATCACTTCATATCATTTGGTGAAGAACAATTCATAGACTATGGCTCATATTCTTACGACTTGAGCGCGATGGGTCCCTACCACGAACGTGGTTGGACTTATCAAGAGTTCAACATGTCCTCCAGGCGCCTCATTTTCCACGAACGCTCGTTGCACTGGATGTGCCAGTGCAGCGTATGGGAGGAGCAGCTCCATCCCGGCGTGGAATCCGAGAGGCACAAGCACATCGACCCTAGCAAGAATGAGATCATGCGTGGCATACCGAATCTTCGAACCCTCGGCCATATACTCGGACAGTACAACTCAAGGGAATTAAAATACGACGAAGATGCTCTACCAGGGATTTTTGGCCTTCTGACTGTGTTCAGCCGGTGTTTTTTGGGAGGGTTTCTCTGCGGGATCCCCGAAATGTTCTTCGAAGCAGCACTGAGTTGGCAGCCGTATTTTGAGCACACTAGCCTCCGAAGGCGAGTCCCTTCTGATCGCCCTGGTTCCCACAGACTTCGTCCATGTCATCTTCCATCTTGGTCTTGGGTAGGATGGGAAGGCCATGTGACTCTTGGCGCACGTGAAGCCGGCTCAGCAATTCCAATGGCTCATGAAATGGAAGAAACAGTTCCCATCACTACGTGGTATACCTGCGACTCCCCGGCAGCGCTACACAAGCGAAGGATCAGGAGTTGCTGGTTCGAGAACCGCGAAGCGTACAAAGACTTTGAAAAACCCATGCCTCCTGGATGGACTCGACACCTAATCCCACATGTAGCTAACCCTGGGCACAGAAAGAAAAAGGATGGGGACGTCCTACTTTACCCCGATGGATGTGATAAATACATCTTTCGACATAACAGCATGACCGAAAGTAAATACGAATACCCATGGCACTGGCCGTTCCCGGTGCCCGACATCCAAGAATCTACTCAGCCATTCATGCCGGAGCAGACGCCGTATCTCTGCTGTAACACCCGTCGTGCCCACGCTTTTGCCTTTCAGGCCGACGATGGTTACGAAGGACTTCTTAGGGCTACACTTTACAGTAGCCAAGACAAGGTGATCGGGACCTTGAGGTGTCACAACTTGGAGCTGTGGCAACGCTTTCCTTCGTTGGAAGCCGGGTGGGCTGCAGCGAAAGACATTGAATTGGTGGCTATCCGTCGGGCACGCTACTACAGCAAGACTTTTGATGAGGAAAACCGATGTTTCACGCACCCTTTCAAAAAGTGGGAGCAATATACGGTGTTGTGGGTGGAGTGGGTTGATGGGGTCGCGTATCGTCTAGGGTGTGGCCTTGTTGACAAGGCAGCGTGGGAGGGATTGACGTTGGAAGACTTTTCTCTAATTTTAGGTTAGACGGGGTGATGCAATCCACGTTGTGTCTTCAATAAACATGGAAATCACTGGAAAATCTCATTTAGCAGATTATCCACAGAAACTCTAGCCAAAGCCCCTACGTACCAATGGAGCTAGTTCGGATCAACCCTGGGTACCATGCTTCCCAGACAGTGTTCTTACGACGCAAATGGATAAGAACAGCGCATCAAATGAGAATTACCAGTCATGACTGCCATTCTATTCGAACAGGAGTTGTTATAATCATGAGTATACAGAGTCCGAGAAGGAGAAACATCGCCTGAACGTAAGAATACGCTGTTCTGCCTAACGGATGAAGTCCATTGTTTTCTTCTGAACCCATGAGCTACCCTCGATGGATTGCAGCTCAAACAAATATCTACGTATAGGCAAACCTTGAAACTTTTATCAACCCCTCATTTTTGAACTTCAAGTCTTTTCGCACCCATTGCTATTGAAACCGCGCGACCGCCAGGTTCAATGCTCTAATCTGGAGGGTTGCGTACAATATTCACTTCCGTTCTGCGCCTGCAGGAGAAAACAAAGAGGGCGAGGTTTCACTCCTGAGCCTGTTCACAAACTCCCGTCAACGCCACTGTCTACAAGTCCAATCCTGGAATACCTGCACTGCAAGAGTTGCCACCGGGCAACTCAAAATTCGATTTACAGTCACACAAGGGCGGCCTCCTGGCTAAGATAGTCACTCTAGAACGGGACAGTGTTGCTTAAGTGCCATGTTTCGTGCGCTTACACATCAGTCTTGCCATGATTTCCGACTGTACGCCAAAGAACTCTTCGACACTAACCCTCCAGGGCAAGTCTTGCTTATGTGACTCGAATGCATGAATCAGCCACGTGCTACACGTGAGTGAGATTCGATAACGTTCTGGCTCTCGAGAGATCAAAAGACCTAGGTATTTGTTTACAGATCTAAACTGTCGACTCGATGAAGCCATACTTCACGCACGTCTCTGCGACTGCCTATCCTGCAATCTTAACGTATATATCATAAAGTCTGCGGACAGAATATTAATCTAGGCAGAGTGGAAAGGGTGCAAGTGGATAACTCGGATGGTCGGGTCGAACGCATGAGTTGTTCTTATTAAATTAACCCTGTTCAGGGGTTTGGTGAGGACATGAATCAAATCATCCATGCCAGCGCACCAAGAGCCCCCAATGCAAGACCTAGGGAGCTCCGGAGTCGCAAGACAGCAAGAATAGGGAGACAATGCAGAGGCCTAGAGCTTTCGATCGACGTCACGTCAAGTAGGATTGCATTCGAGCGGACCCATTTGTAGTGGAGTCTGCCCGCGCTGGCTGGTGTCAACGTGTCATTCAGATTCCGCGCAACAAGGGCGACCGTGGCCGCCTGTGCGGTGTTTCCGCTCAAGGCGTGTTGCGGGTGGGCTGAGACTTAACTTTTAGTGAAGACACGACTAAGACACATGCGAGTTGTCTCGATAATACAGATGTGTGTGATGTCAACAGGCACGACCATGATCAAGAACATGTCATGGCTCTCAATGTCAAAGCACAGGGAGAACATTGTGGCGATCATGACCGACGATTCAAATAACTCTCAATGCTTCTTGATTCAAAGCCACGAGCCTTTCATCACATGTATGCTTCAGATTGTCTTGTAATTCGTACCATCAGCAACACGTTAGCGGATGTTGTGGCGTGGCGTGGCTGAGACTCCGCAAGTACTGTGACAGCGTCACTCATGGCTTTTCGACCGTGCCGGAATGCTAGATGTACTTTCATGACATCGTAGAGGCAAAAAACAAGGTGAGGACGTGAGGGGTCAATGATCAAAATGGTGGCCATGTGGAAACACCCGCGCCTCTGCATCTGTCTGTGGGTAAGGACACGACTATGACCTCAAGCAGCCCCTTGCTAGCAGTCACGTCACGTAGTGCAGAACCCCTGCTGATCATCGAGATATGTTGAGCCAAAGTTTGATTAGGCATCTGGGTTGTGAACTCCCTACATGGGCGCTTATGCAGAAGCGAAAGACATGCATTGAAGGCATCCTATGAGCGATGTGGTCTGATGGAACGTTTCATGCACCTCATATGTTTTGTTTCTTCCTCGTTATTACAAGGCTCGCTATTGCATCAATCGGTGAGTAAAGAAATACGACGGTGGTGCGCGGTGAAGGACAGGCCGTGCAACCATGTCAGTCGAGAACCCAACCCCCCCCAGGATCGATCTCGCCCGCTCCGCCCTGTGCCTATTTCCAGCAAGCCGAGCGCCAAGCAACGGAGACGAAGATCCACCCAGATTAAGCTTACATTACGAGAACAAAGGTGTTCCCCAAAATCTGACGTAGGATTGGCGGGTTTGTCTCTAGCGTTGACACCCTACTCCACACAACACGGAAGCCGGAGGTGAATACGAGCTCGGGGCCTCGGAGCTATGCCGATCCAAGGCTCAACGTCTGCCGCCAGGAACGCACACTGCCGCCGCCCTTTACGCGATGGCAGCCTGGGGTATCCTCTCCTCGACCACCTGACCCACCACGCCTTTGCGAACAGCTGACATCTGCTCAGTGGGGAGATGTTAACGAGGATCACTCGGGGCCCTTTACGAGCCATGACGACGTTGGAGAATGGAAGTGACGGTAAGCCCTGGTAAGCCCTCAAGGCCGGGCTAAGACTGCTGTCATGATATGCATGTCTTGGGCGACCTGTCCACTCCGCCAAGGTCATGATCTCTATATAAGGCCGAGGCTGCTCTATCAAGTCAACATATCCAGCTCTCTACCTCATCCGACATCCTCACAATCACATCAACCCTTCAAACCTTACACTGCTCCTCTAAGAACTCATACACCTTGAGATCATAATTATAATTCCATAATCAAAATGCAATTCACCACCGTCTTCCTCTCTGCCCTCGCCGCCGTCGGCTCCATGGCTGCTCCCCTCGAGCCCAGGGCCGAGGCAGTCTCCATGATGGCCCAGGCCACAACCTGGACCATCACCAACTTCAAGCGCGCCGTCAACGCCGACAACACGGTCACCACCTGGACCTTCGGCATCAACAACGGCCAGACCACCGTCCCCTGCACCGAGGAGGTCAAGGGAGCCAAGTCCTCGACGCTCAACGGCGGCCCAGCCACCTGCGGCCAGTACACCGTCACCTCGGGCTGGTCTGACCAGTTCGGCCCCGGCAACGAGTTCACCACCTTCGCTGTCGTCGACTACAACGCGAAGCTGATCGTCTACCCTGCCTACACCGACAAGGAGGTCGCGTCCGGCAACGCTGTCACCCCCGACAAGAGCTACACGCCCTCCAAGCTCGGTTAAAGCCATTGATAGAACACTTCTACGACGGGTACCGCGGTGGCGTTGTTATGAGATCACTTTCTGAGGAGGATTGGACAAACTTGGAAGAACAGTTTGACATGAAGGTCTATTCGTGAGGATTTGAAGTTGGAACCACATACCTACACTCAGTCTTGAATCAAAAAAGCGTCACAAAAAAAAGTCAATTTCCCTACAAACGTGATGATCTCATGTTCGTAAACTAAAACTTCGTGACCATGAAATTTGTTTTACCATTGATCTCATCATATATCTACAGCAATAAGCCAATTTGTTGAATTGAAAGTCATTCTAGTTCAAGGTTGTTGCAAACATAATGGACAATCCTTGTCACATATCATCTGCTTTGGCTCCTATAACAAAGTAGGCCTGCCTATATAAGTCTTTGCATGTGCCCAAAACTAACTAGATCAATTAGGGAGGTGCTTCCAGTTCAGGTACGTTATGGTCTGACATCAGACACACCAATTGTTCTGGGGCTAATTAACAGTTTTGGTCCGGACGACCTGCGTCTACAGTCTACTACATCTCACACAATGCCGCTGCGTGCTGCCATACTAGTATTCACCCCAGTCAAAATACCTCGGCTTCTTCAGTCGCGACTTGCGAATCGCAAGATCCACCCGCTGATGTGTCATGGCCGCCCCGATGGGTCGACTCGTGTCCGAAGGCCGGTCAAGGCCGATTGTTCCTGGAACAACCAGGCACACAAGCCAGGACCTGCATTTACAGTACTGTATCGAGCAAACGTTGGCCCATCTTCCCCTCTCTTGGGATGACGTTGTGTAATACCATTAATCTATGCACGAGAACATCAGTGGAGCCGTACTGTTGATCAACACATCCTCCGGATTATCGGAGCATGCTTACCTGCGAGAGGTGGACCTGAGTGGGTCCGATCCGAGTGCAGAAATACGACAGAACAAACCAACCGGGGGTTCCATGGGGAGAACCTTGCAACCTCTTTATTGTGGTCCTCAACTGAATGACAACTCAACCGCCCAGCCTGTTGGACCACTGAACACGACAATCATGCCGTACTTTCCGTCTTGGGAGAATGCGGGTTGAAATGAGGACTTTTCTCCAACCAACAGACGGGTGATTTCGGATTTTCAAAATAGAAATGGCTCAGAGGTGCCTTGAGTTGAGCTCGTGTATTCAATCTGGCCATGACACAGACATCATGGTCAATCGGCTGAGCAATTTTTAAACATCCCCGTAATTTGACAATCCAATTTCGACACTATAAATACGTTATATGTCCATGACTTCAGCGTATGCCGGTTGTTCCGGTGATGGGAAACCCCTACCTTACACAAACGAGCACTTGATATTGTAGAAATGTTTTAAATCAACGACATTTTGAAACATTTCAGCACTCCTGGTAGGTAGACTAAATATCAGATTCCTTTGCGGTGATGGTCAAAATTGAGATCAGAATTCAACAGTAAGAGCGAAGGCCAGAGAAGAATACTCTTTTTTCATGTCTTGGTGCTGAGCGATTCGACATGGGCTTTATTGTGCTAGTCTATGAAAGAGAGAATGGCACACGTGGCTTGTTCAAAATGAGTGTCTGCCCATATGCAAGAGTCCTGAGAGCCCTTGCCAAACAGCCAAGCATGCAATGAGTGCATGGCCGCAATACCTTTCAGCTCAGACCTGGATTTCCTCAACCTCCAGGCGGCGGAAGCCGCCCTTGTCCGCAACGTTGCTCTGAAGTTTCGCCATGCGCTTCTGGTCACCCGTCGGGTCCTGCGACTCCCCAGCCAGAGTCCACTCCAGGTACTCGTTGGTGTAGTTGGGCTCGAAGGCGGCGCTCAGGACGCCGAGGCGCTTCCCGTAGTTGGTCACCTTCTGCCAGTCGCGCTGGACGTTCTTGAGGTCCTTGGAGAAGTACGCGAAGCTCCGCTCGAAGATCTTGCGGTTGAGCTCCGTGCCCATCACGGGCTTGAAGTCGACGTACTCGAGCCAGGCCTTCTCGGGCTGCTCGAGCACGAAGTCGGTGGCGCGCTTGACGGCGCGCAGGAACGCGCGGACCTTGCCCGGGTTCTCGGCGACGAACCTGTCGTTGCCGATGTACAGGATGGAGCAGAAGCAGCAGCAGCCCAGCTCGGCGAGCTGGTCGATGCGCAGCATCTGCACGTCGCCCTTGGGGCGGCCCTGGGCGGCGAGCCACTCCTCGAGCTCGACCATCTGCACGTTCTCCAGGCCGATGCCGGCGTCGATCTCGCCCTTGATGATGGCCTTGGACACGTTCATGCCGCAGCGCACCGCGGTGTAGTCGGCGGGCGTCATCCCGTAGTGCGAGGTCAGCTCGTCGATCTGGATCTTGCCGAACTCGCCGACGTATCCGATGCGCTTGCCCTTGAGGGTCTGGAAGTCGGTGGTGATGCCGGACGACTTGAGGTAGACGACACCAGTGAAAGGCTCGTCGAGAAGGCTGCCAATAGACGTGACCGCGAAGTCACGGGCTTTGGCCTGCGCATTTCTGTTAGTATTCTCGTGACTCCGTGTCCATTGTTGCAGTAGAGATCGACATACAGCAAGCGTGTGGATCATAGCCTTGTAGCCAAGGTCTACTTTGCCGGATCCGATGATCTCGGTGACGTCCTGAAGAGAGACCATGGTGAGTATGGTGTGAGACCACCTTGCGCAGCGAATGGACTAACGCTTGGGTCGTTGGGCTCAAGCAGGGCAACCTTGATGCCCTCTTCCTTGAAAAAGCCCTTCGCCTGAGCAAGATACAACGGCGCATGGTAAGGCGTAGCGTGCCTGAAACGGGATCATGTTACCAAAAGCTGCGAAAATCGCTGTTTAGAAATATCCTACCAGTTGGTGAGGAACGTAATCTTGTCAGTCGACATCTTGCAAGTGTTCCGGATATGGCGGAAAGCTGGGATGGTCAGTCTGATCTATGCCGTGGGAAGGGAAGGGGAGGATTAAAGGTCCACATGTCCTTTCGCTGGTATTATCCAGTTCAAGTTCAACCGGTATTTCTCAGATCGACTCTTCCGCTTTGAACCACACGCTGATTTCTCTAGACCAGGCGTTCAACCTAGGGTCGAATCCATGGGCACGAGAAAAACGGCAGGTATCGCAGCAGGAAGAGTCAAACACCCGGATGTGTACTTTTCACCTAGTTACCTTGATCTGGATGATTCCATGGCGAGAGATTCCATGCTTCCTAAGGAGGAACACCGTACTCTCAGTAATTTTCGATGAAAGTGAGTGGTGAAACAAAATATGGGATGAGATTCTTGGAAGGAGAGAAGGCGTCAAATTGTGGACGAAAGGAGGGGAAGCCTTTTTATACATTTCCATGAAGTCATTGTGCTTTGTGACCATGCGGCATCGGACTCGTCATGGCATAGTGACGAATGACAAGTGGGCTAGCACCTGTTAAACTCCACAGACCTGACAGCATGGTTCAAGCCAAGAAATCCCGCAAGCGCGCTTCCTCGCGGGTACAAACGGGTCAGAACAAGCTATCATGATATGCAGAACCTGAATCACTGCAGCTCAACCGTCGCAAAGCACTTGTGATGCTTGACTTCTCGAGCAAATGTGGTTTTCGCGGTGCCAGTGCCAACCAGGTCGTGAAGCTTTGAGATCAGCAAGAAGCCGCTCAGCATCCTGGTTTGGCCTGGGCTGAGTCAGCGTCCTTTTAATACCGCACGTATCTAGTCTACAGTGCAAGACATCCAGTAGAGCGTGCATGATACGGTGGAGAAGCCAATCAAAACGGGTCTCTGGTCACTCAAATGGAATAGGTGGAAGCGCTGCAAGTCGAACGATCTCAGCCATTTCGAATACAAGGTTTTCGCGCCTGCCACGTCGTGGTAAAATACTATCGGTACCGGTACAGTGGCTGCTGTCAACATCAAGGTCTACCCGGACAAGGAGGAACCGCCCGTCTGGCAACATCGGGCGTGCTTTGCTAACACATTGTAGCATGCAGTGTAAGCTCACCGTGATCTTGCGAATTTTCAGTCCCAAGATCATCCAGACTTGTTCCAAATCAATGAGGTGATCTGTCGCACAGAATGCTCAGCTGAGTTGACCGGTTTACAGAATTTTGATATTTTAGACTGCTGTGTAACCTCACCGGCAGCTTGGCCCATCTCCTTTCCCAAAATCGTCCACATGTGTCTCTTGGCGCTATCCAATCGATAAGGTTGTTGCTCCTTTACACGCATCTCGACAAGCAGTGTTACACATTTTGCAGCCAGCCACACTGTCAGCATCTGCCCATAGTAACTATTCGGGACAGGACGTCCCATTTCCAGGCCTAAAACAGTCCTTGCTTAAACAGCAACAAGGTATAAAATACAGCAGTTCCTCTGGCACGTCGTCGTGACGCTCTAATGAACCACAGAGGAACCAGTCCTTGCAATAGCTTTCACTTGAAATTTGATCTCATCAATACTAATCCTCAATTATCATTGCAGCCTTCTACACAATGTCTTCCTACAACACCAGAAATATCCAGACGTCAGAAGATGTTGAACGATTGATCCGTGAGACACACCTTTGCGAGCCTTGCTCTCTTCTCTTCTGCGACCGACCAAGTGGTGAATTTTACCCGCATCATGATACATATACAAGCTTGTCTCAATCATGGGAATCAGAGTGTCGGCTCTGTGTAATCTTAAAAGACAGATGGGATTTCGAAGCTGCTAAACAGGTTTCTGAGCCTGAATGGCATTCAAAGGCTTATCGAATGGCCGACCTATTACACATACAGATCTGTTCGGGAGAATCTGTGGTTTATGGCAAGTACTACAAAGAACTCGTTTTTGTATCAATCAGCTTGAAAAAACTAAAAGTCTCCAACATGACTTACTCTTTTGTACTAATTCCTTAATAGGAATGTGGTTCAAAGTTCAGCCTTATGAACATGAAGTTCCAGGCCCACTTTCCAATAAAGAATATATTCATAGTGCCTTGCAATGGGTCGAATCTTGCACACGAAACACACATCCTCAGTGCGACAGATACAGAAAGCAGCATAACCGAAGGCTTTCTCGCCCGAGAAGACTGCTGTACTTTCCCAACGATCAGGCTGAGAATGTCCAGCTTGTTGAAGTTCGTATGGGCCATGTTTATCAATACGCAACGCTCAGCCACAGGTGGGGCACACCTGATCCTCCGAAACTCTCGTGCAACAGCGATGGTCATCGCAAGATCTCTTACAACACGATGACCAGAGGCGTTTCCATTTCAGAATTGCCACGCATTTTTCGAGAAGCTCTACAAATAATTCGTCATTGCAAACTCGAATACCTCTGGATTGACTCGCTGTGCATCAATCAAGACGACGACAATGACGGCATAAAGCGGGAATGGGAACAGGAGGCTGTCAAAATTGGAGATATCTATACTGGCGGTGTCTTCAACATTGCTGCTATAGGTAGCAAAAACTCTGACGGTACACTATTCCCAGAGGAGAAAGAGTTTTTTGCACCGGTAGTGCGAGATTCTTTAGGCCCAAAGGGACAACACAAGAAGGGCTCTAGGCTTGTGGGAATTCTTCCAGACTCTGATGCAGAGTTCGATAGACGAATTTTGTCATCGGAACTACTCTCCCGAGGCTGGGTCTACCAAGAAGTGATTCTGGCCCCTGCTAATCTGTTCTGTACGGCTCAGCAAATGTGGTGGCTATGCCACACAGCTCGCTATTGTCAGAATCACCTGACTATAAGTCAAGCAGAGACCTCGCGGTTTTCATCAGACTGGGAAGATGCGACCTTATCTAAGGGGAGAGAAGCAATTGCTAATCCAAGTGGCGCTAGGGGCTCATTGAGACTGTGGGGAGAGTTGCTTCGGCTTTACACGAAGACATCTGTCACTTTCGAAGATGATCGTCTCGCTGCAGTTGCCGGACTTTCCAAAGTTTTCCAATCGGTGTTCCCTGCGTGTGTTGAGCACGACTGCTATAATTCTGGATTCTGGTCTACCAACATCGTTTTCCAACTCAGCTGGCATACACCTTCGTCAGACGTCGCACTAAATCGCTATGCGGCAGATCTTCTTATTCCGTCATGGTCACCAGTCAGCTGCAAAAGTGAGATCGTTTATCCTGACTATCATGAGTCATATCAGCTACCGATCAAATGGACCATGAATACCTCTGGACTGGACAGCTTCGGACGTGCCAAATCGATAGAGCAATGCATATTGCATTTGCGTGGTGTGCCAATTGAGATGACTCTTGGTCCTGCCCAGGATGACAAAGAGTTTGGACATGTGATTTGGCCATCGTCATATCCGGGTTTGAGATTTGAGATTCTATGGGACAATCAGGCGGAGATTACCTTAGCTGACAAAGCCTCTTCGGGAAATGGGCTTAGAGCTTTGATTCTATTTGCGGCTGAGCTCGATCCGGATTTCGCCCTCGAAGGGATTCTTTGCAGACCATTCAGAGATGACGATTTGAAAACCCCAGACGAATGGGTCCGATGTGGCTACTTCAAGAAGTGGATACCATTTCGTGAACGCGGACAAATATCCGAGGCTTTTCAACTTACCAGATATGGAATAACGTGGGTTGAAGATGTACATAGCGGTCTGCGCCGGGTCTCCACAGACACTGTACCTATCTTGGAAGATATTTACTTATTTTAGCATTTAAATTAATCTTGTATGTTCAGTGATGGAATTATTCTGTGCTAGAAGTCGTTATTTCTACAGATTTTCTCAGCATCCGGATTAGCCTGTGCGGAGTAAGCGTCCTTTTTATACCACACTATATTGCAGTACCCGCCCTGGATCACACCATGCGCGCGAAGGGTCACAGACGGCCTCTCATATCTGTTCAGTGAAACAAAACACCAAGTAACAGTTGATTGCCGCCGCTCCGCCCGCTTGCCACCGGCGGGTCCGGCCCGGTGCGTTCGAGGAAGCCTGGACTCCGTCATTTGACGGCTGCGGCTGTCCTGAATGGCAGTGTGGTGTCGCGACTTCGGCACTCTTTCTGACGTGCTCGGCAGTAGTGTCGGATTCAGAATGGCGAGAACACTCATGTATGCTCTGTGCGACCGATATTCACCCACCGAAAGGACGGCTCAGATTGGCGCAGCATATCATTTTGACTTTGCCAAGGGTAAATATCAAACTGTTAGCTCCGACGCGCCGGAAAAGAGCCTGTAAGCTGTGGTTACGACAAGGACCTCGGGTAGACTGAAATTTATGGTCAAATAATTAAATATGCCTCGCGTCCTCCCACATGTCCTGGAGCGTTTTTCATTCCTTTACACTTCGCCTCCAGCTTACAGTCATGGCGCTACTTGACAGAATTAAAACCGGCTTCCGCAGCGTGACGTTCCAGATCGTGCTCCTGGGCATCGTCTCTTTCTCCCAGCCAGGCATCTGGATCGCTCTCAATAACCTGGGAGCTGGCGGACAGGCCAAGCCCTATGTCGTGAATGCGGCCAATGCCCTCACGTATGGCTTAATGAGCGTGCTTTCACCGCTTTCCGGATCACTCGCCAATCGCATTGGTGCCAAGTGGTCTTTGGTAATCGGCGTGATCTTGTGAGTCGTCATCGTTTGTCTAATGAATTCGCAATCACACACCGTGTCTGTCTCTCCCACTCATCCACACAAAATCAATGTTAACATGCGTAATACCCGCCGCAGCTACACCCCATACGCGTCCTCGCTCTACGTGAACTCACGGTACGGCAATCAGTGGTACATGCTCGTTGGCGCGACCCTCTGCGGCATCGGGGCGTCAGTGCTGTGGTGCGCCGAGGGCCTCGTCGTGGTCGGCTACCCGGCAGTCCACCAGCGCGGCCGCATGATCGGCATCTGGACGGCGTTCCGTGACTTCGGGCCCCTGATTGGTGGCGCCATCTCCCTCTCGCTCAACGTCAAGGATGCCAACGCCGGCGCCGTCAGCTACAACACATACCTCGCCCTCATCGGCTTGCAATGTGTCGGCTTGCCCGCCGCCCTGCTCCTGTCCAGTGAGTCCAAGGTCAGACGGCCGGACGGCAGCAGGCCCTCGTTCGGCCGCGATGCCTCTGCCGGTGTCAAGGATGAGCTGCTTCGCCTTGTCAAGGCCTTCAAGTTGAGGCATATCCTGCTCTTGGCCCCCGTGTACATTGTGGGTTTATGGGGCCAAACGTATCAGTACAACTATCTGGCCGCCCACTTCTCTGTCCGCAGTCGTGCCTTGGCCTCGCTCTTGTCGGCGGTGGCAGCCCTGTCCGCCGATGTAACTCTCGCCTTCGTCGCTGATCTCCAAATTTTCGGCAAGACGCAGCGACGGCGTGCGATCACCATGTGGACCGGCTTCTCAATAGCCCTGACCGGCCTGTACGTCTGGCAGATGGTTGTCGAGGCCTCTTTTGTCGGGCAGGAGGACGTGGCTCTGGATTGGGCTGATGAACCTAAGGCACGCTTCAATGTTAACCTGGCGGTGTACATCCTGTGGAAATTCGTCTTCGGAGCCATGTATAACTTCCAGTTCTACATTGTGGGATGCTATGACTACAACCCCGGCGATATGCCGAGGGTCATGGGCATCATCCGTGGTCTTGAGGCCGTTGGATCGACATTTGCATATGTCGTAGGCGCTACCCACTGGCCTAACCTCAACCAAGGCATCCTCAGCTTCGCGCTGTGGGTAGCTTGCATTGTTCCAACAAGCCTCGCCTTGCGGTTGGCGCCGAAGAGACAGGCTGCCGACGAGTATGCAGATACTCAGCCCACCTCCGCCCAAGAGCAGGCGGAGACCCGCGAACAAAGCTCGCTATCTAAGAACGACGATCTTATAGTTACCTCGCTAAAGGCGTAGTATCACATGTGGGAGCTGCAAGTGGGGCCTCGGTTACTATTACAACAACTTAGCTAGCTAAGATTTAGAGAAAGAGCATAGACGAGTCAAATAGCAATGGGTGAGAGACGATGGGTCCACTCATCGTAGTGCGCACTGGACGTGATTGGGGAGTGGACCGGGTTCGTGCATGTGGGGCTCTAAGTGGAATATTGCCGTGGTGGGCTACTGTACGCAATTACTAGTTGACAGGCGTGGACAGAAACCAACAGTGTGAAATGACGTAACTTAGAGAGCGTGTAAGATGAATGTTCATGATATAAAATAAGATATTATTTCACTCTTCAAAGTCAATTCCTAATTTAACTGTCCTCCCAATATTCTCAATTGTCAATGTGAGAAAAATGCTCCAGGCAAAACAGTCAGAGCCCCATAGGACGAATACCCATGGGGCCTATTCCACCGCGGAAATATGTCATGCGCATTCGATCCCTCAGATGAGACCGAAAGTGCGCTGCTTGATCTTCTTAACATCGACGTTCTCCCAGAGAGCGACGCTGAAAATAGTGATCGAGTAGATGCATGTAGCAGCGATGAGCATATAACGTTGGGTCTGACCATAGCTGAGATTAATGGCGTCACGCTCCGGGGTACCCCAGGCGTAGCTCTGCTGGACGAGAATATCGCCGTAGATGGAAGTAAGATTGCCGACTGCATCAGCTGGGAGATTGGCAGCTAGGCGAGCTGGGAAGACACCGGTCCATATGGCACCAGCGATGGTTGAGCCGATGGCACTGCCAATGGCGATGATCATGGCCTCGGCAGCCAAAAGGGCGGGGAAGTCTTGCTGTTTGGATACAGCCATGAGTGTGGTCTGCTCCGAGATGACGAGGACACCGCCACCAAAGGCGATGAAGATCTGGCACATAACAATGTAGCCAATGTTGACGTCTGGCTGGCGGAACTTAATCATAAGACCGACACCCAACATTGTGAGGGGCACGCCCCAGAACAGCGAGTACATCTTCAACTTGCCATAGTGGCGCAGCGCCACTCCGTACACCAGGCAGATGAAGCAGCTGCCCATAGTGTAGATGTTTGAAATATACGTGGCATGGGGAGTTGACTGGTTGAACATGACAACCAGAAGCGAATAAAAGTACGAGTCCCAGACATACCAGCCAACGTACAGCGATGCGGCCATGGTGTAAGTGAAGATGACGGTGCGGTTCTTGAGCAAATGCCACGGGATGAAGGTAACGGGAGCACCATACTTCTCCCACACGCCAAAGGCAGCGATAAGCAGGGCTCCGAAGATGATGAAGCAGATGATGAGCGGCGACTTCCATTGCTCGGTCTGGTAGGAGTAAATGTTGAAGCTGAGCAGGAAGAGGGACAGGCCGACCGCCAAGATGAGAAGGCCAACGACATCGAATTCTCGGAGATAGTAGACCAGGGTCTGGCCAGCGGTTCCCCGGCTGGGGTTGGGCGGGATCAGGCCTTGCTTCCGCGCCTTGGCCTCGTTCAGGTAGAAGATGACCAGCAATGGGGAGCAGACAAATGGGGCGAGGATGGCGACGATGCCGAAAAACCACCTGAAGCCAATGCCGTTGACGTGAATGATGCTGTTAACCGCGTAGCCGTAGATCCAGGTGGTGATCAACCACGGAGAAGCAGCGTAGGCGATGAACAGACCTCGGTTCTTGAGCTTGGTCGAGTCGGCAATAAAGATGGTGATGGAGAAGTCGATCATGTTGTAACCCATGTAGTAGAAGGTCATGGCAGCGCAGTACGTCTGCACGTTCTTGCACGAGGCCATCATGATCAGACCTATGGTGTAGGAAGTAACGCCGATAGACAGCGCCTTCGGCCGGCCCCAGATATTCATAATCTTGGCATATGGCAGTTTCCAAATGCCGGCAACGAGCGAAGAGATGACACCAGTCAGGGCCGTGAGCGAATGCTTCTGGAAGTCGCTGGTGACGTAGACCGTCAGGGTGGAGATGGAGCTGGAGCAGAAGGACATGAAGAAGGTGATAAACCACATCCTGCGCCCGTCCATGGTCAGTGACTTCCCACACATCTGTGCTTCTGCCCGTCGACACTTACGAGACGAATGCTATGATCTTGTCCCTCTTGGTCCAGACCTGAGTCGCAGCCTGGACTGCCTGCACGCCATGCTCAGCAGTCTTGTCGACCTGATTCAACTCCTCATCCGAGTTGTCGGACAGTGTAGTCATCCGTGGCGTGCCGAGCTTCTCGTCAGGGCGAGCAACGTCGAGGCTCGTGTGGCCCTGGACCGAGGCAGGGACGTCGGCAACATCCTTGGTATCGACCGGATTGTTGGCTCCAGTGGACACCAAGGCATTGGAGGTAAGACCGCGGAAGGAGAAACCCATGGCGAAGATTTGTCGTGCAGCTTGGCCAGCTTGGCACTGCCTGGAAGCGGGACTGCGGTCTTATTATATAGCAGGTCGATGACCCGCGGGACGAAATGGTCCCATGCCGTGTAACAGAAACCCAGCGCCACTGGCACCACCTACGAACGAGGCTCCGAACGCATCGCAGTTGCGTGTTCTGGCTTGACTAGACCAACCTGTCGGTCCGAGTGTGAGACGGAGACAACTCCTGCAGGATCTGGATCCCGACAAGCGCAGCGTTAAGCGACATTTACCAGTCTGCAACGAGGAACAGGCCCGCCTCACACTCGCTGATGCTCGGCCCAGGCCCGTTAAAAAATCTTATCTCGATAATCGCCCGGTCTGTGTGGCGCCTTAGCGTTCGGTAGCGTGGTGTTATTGTGTGTGCCTGATGGAAAATTTTGATCTTATCATTATCTGATGGAATCGTTGATGTTCCCGAGCGACGTCGGCTGCCTTTCGGCTACGCCGTCATCCACCCGCAGCACGTGGGGGGCGTCTCGGAGATGCAAGCTAAAAGCAGCCTACGTTCGCATCACATTGGTTCTTTCAATAGCATGGCGCGTATTCTTACATGTAAGGTTACCGTTTCTCAGCTATTCCAGTGCCAGCAAGCATTCTTGAAGCTGTCCCTACTCTAGAAAGAAGCACTCCGCAGATCCACAGTTGTACCTCCTTGGTTTTGGCTAGTATCGCTCATGTCCAGTAGCTCCTTATCGGAGTCATAGTGCTGCAGAATTTGAATTATTCGTGGAGTTTTCTTTCCGAATTGCAAGATGACCATCGGCTAACGTCGCGCTATGTCGGAACTCGATGCTGGGCACACGTGCCTCTAGCTCTCGATCCGGATGAAGCAGGTACAGGCTGGACTTCTGTGCGGGACAGTCTCAAAGTTCCAGAACAGAGGCCGGCCAAGCAGGAGGACCAGGGACGATTGATGAAAATATGCGAGTGATGTTCATGGATGTCCCTCCGTGGCGAAAAGGAATGGCGAAGGCTTTTGGGATAACCGGCAGCTATAAGGCATGGGCAATGAGAAATATTCTGTTTAGATGTTATGCGTCGATCTACAAGAGGACATAGCGAGCTAAGAACTGTGGCGAATTGCCCAAGTTCGAGTGGTCCATTGCGACGGCGCTAGCTGTATTGTCCTGGTACGTTCAGCTACTTTATTGGCCCTCATCGGATGCCTGATAGGCTGACCACTGGACCCACAGGGTGCTTCAATTAGCACCATTTACCTTGGGTTGTATCGGCTGCTATGGCTGTTGTGCAAAAGGCAGAGATAGAAAGACCCCGCTGGTTCTTAAGGTCTTCCGCTTTACTACTGAAACCTCCGTGAGCGCAGCGTCAGGTAGTTTAATAGAAAGTAATGAGACACATTGCCTGTTGGACTGAAGACTGGTCCCAATCCGCGCTGTGCCTGTATTGCCGACGCAACAATTGTTTCAACGCTACTACGGTGCCTCTTTCGGTGAGAGTATACGTGCATTTTGGGCCACAAACATGCTGTATATGTACTTCCGAGGGCATGTAAGGAGAACGAACCGCGACTATAGCGTTGATACGAATGGAAGACGTACTAGTACTACACCAAATTGGCCGTCAACTCGGGTATTGGGAGGGGCGCCGCATTGTCTTTGATTATGCTGAAGGAGCATCCGTTGCCTCTCCCTGACATAGCCGAGGACTCAAACCTTGAAGAAAATGAGGCAAAAGCTGAGGTCGCGAGCTCTTGTCCAACGTAGATATTCAGCAAGCCGTTGTGCTGGTGGATTCCCGAACAACATGTGTAGGTACCGACCAGGAACTGGACATTCACAGTTTTGCCGCCGCTGGTTTTCGCTTAGCTTGAAATAGAGGTCCTTGTGGATAATCTGCTGCCGTCGCTAGTGATATTACAAAGCGGTGTTTAGAAATCTTTGCTGGGTGGGCTTGGATACATAAGTGGTCTCGTTTTTAATCTGTACACATATGCTTCTTAAGCAAGATGCATCCAGTTCCTTTATACAGTGATAAACGCTTAAACAACCAGCGTTAAGAAAACAACATAATGTTAATAACAGTAGGTTTTGAACACAATTATCTATGAGAACGGATATTTACATCCATAGAAACGGATGGTACATCCATATAAGTTGCAGCCCATGCACGATTAACGCCCCCTGCCTAATTTGCATACTTAATTTGCACACCCAATTTACATGCCTAGTTTGCACGCCTAGTTTATACACCTATTTTATATACCTAATTAATCTTAGGCATATAAATTGCCTTTAGGCATGTGAATTGTCGTTAGGTATGCGAATTATCTTTAGGCATAGGAATTAGGCGTAGGTATTAGGCGTGCGAATTGAGCGTGCGAATTGGGTGTGGAGGTTGGGCGTGGGTAATATGCTCTGATTGGCTGCAGCTGCTGAGTCAGCTGGCTGTGCATGGTGCACTCTATGTATGGATGTACCATCCGTTTCTATGGATGCGAATATCTGCTCTCTTATCTATAGCTTGTGGCTAAGAAAATATTGATAACCTCGTGACATCCGCATGGATGAGGCTAGCAAGAACCGCTTTTGGCGGCGCCATAAATTAGAACCGTCGACACAAGTAGCCCAACACTAATAGTCGGGCAATCAGTCATACGGCGAAGACCAGAATAGTCTCTCTATAAGATCAATCCCATAAATGCAGTCCCAGTCGAAAACTTGATCTCTTTCCACCCACATCGACACACATCTTCCCAAGGGATCTTCGAAGAACCCACAAGATCACACAAGCTCCCAATAAGACCTTCACCAAGTAAGCCTGCAGAGTACCACTACAGCCAACACTCACTTGAATACATAAAAGCGACAGGATCGCCGATGAGATCAAGAAATCAATACCACTGGTGAGTAAGCACTTGTAACGAGCTTCGAATTTGAGCCGTGTTTTCCAGTAGCCTGGCTCGTCTGGACATAAATGACTGTGTAAACGAGGTCTGGGACCAAATAATTACCTAAGGCTATTCGTTGCACTGCCCTACAGTGTACAGACAGAAAGACGGTGTGGACCGCCGGGATTCTTCCAAGATCAGCCGAGCCAACAAGGTACACGAACCAAGACGCCAAGAGGTGAATCCCGTGGGCTTCCGAATGAATGCCAGTTAGAAGTTACATAACCGAGAATGCCAAGCACATACACCCCGCAATCTACATCAAAATTCGTATATCTGTCTCGGTGCAGTCTATGACAGCTCTCAGTCAGATTCATCGGAGTAGCACCAATTTCCAGCACGATGAATCTCCCATCGAAGGTCGACGAAGCTGTTTTAGCGGGCCTGACACCGAACCAGGACCTGGCATGCATGGGAGGCAATATGATAACTCGCCAGAGTCTCAACAGCGTTGTCGACTGCAAAGAAGCAGGAGGGCATGCCACCAAGATCTACGACAAGCTGTTTCAGGAATATAATGAGACAATGCTCCCGGGGCATAGGGCCATGTGTGAGTTATTCTCTAGAAAACGTTTTGTTTATTGCTGGAACTGATTAACATGATCTCTTGCCAGCACTCACCTCGGACCCAAAAGTGCCCGACACCGATCATGGTAGAGCTCCCTTCTGGGACGCCTCATCCTCAACTCCGTCGGTAATATGGAACTGGATTAGTTGGCTCTTATCCGTCCTAGTCTGCTCGGTCGCTCTCTCAAGCGCGAGGGACTTCTTCCAGGGAGATGTACAAAAGAGCGGTATGCTTACCAGTGACCTATTGCATGAAGCAGGCAAAATATCCCACTGACAACTTGCCCGCACCATAACAGTCAGGGAGCCATGGATCCAGGAGTCCACGAGCACGATTCAGAGGCGTTCAACCTGCCCTGCCAACAATGGCGTTGACGAGAGTGTTTATAACACGCCTTTGCACGTTGGGGCCTTATTCATCATCCTTTTCGTCTCGACCACGGCATGCGCGTTCCCAATATTAGCCGTCAGCCTTCCAGGACTGCGTATCCCTGCACCCTTTTTCTTTGCAATCCGCCATTTCGGCACCGGGGTGCTCATCGCGACCGCCTTTGTGCATCTGTTTCCCACTGCTTTTACCCTCCTCGGAAACTCGTGCCTCCCTGATTTCTGGACAGACAAGTATACCGCAATGCCTGGTGCCATGGCTTTAGCGGCTATCTTCATGCTGATGCTCGTCGAGATGATATTCCACCCTTCTCGTCGTCAACAGCCGGCAGCTAACCGTGGTGGTGTTCGTGGTGATCCTCTACCCCCGACCGAGGCTACAATCCCTCCTAGGATCATGGGCCCTTTGGCTGGCAGGTCATCAAGCATCGGTCGGAGCTTGTCACAAATCGACCGCCAGGATGAAGAGCGGCAGATCACCGAGGAGCAGAAGCTACGAGACGAGAAGCGACAAAGAGACATTATGCACTGCGTCATGCTGGAAGCTGGAATCCTGTTCCATAGCGTCTTCATTGGCATGGCCTTGAGTGTTTCCATCAACAATGAGTTTGTCATACTGCTCATTGCTATCGCGTTCCACCGTAAGTACATCCTTGGTAATTATTAGTTCCAAGAACAACCCAAGACAAGATTGCTCGAGCTAACAATTCACCCAATCAACAGAAACATTTGAAGGGTTGGCCCTCGGATCTCGAATCGCTGATATTGACTGGCCCGAAAAGGCATGGAAGCCATGGATAATGGCCTTGGCATATGGTTGCACGCACGTCTCCGGATATAACCCCAACGATGCTTTTGCCTCGTTTCGGTCTCATAATAATATGCTGACAAGTCTTTGGGTACAGGACACCTTTCGGCCAAGCTATCGGTCTTGCAACCCACTCGTTTTACAACCAGGACTCGGAGGTCGGACTTCTGCTCGTCGGTTCTATGAATGCAATCTCAGCGGGGCTGCTCACGTTCCAATCTCTCGTCGAGCTCTTGTCCGAGGACTTTCTCAGCGATAATAGTTGGGAGGTCCTTCGTGGTCGACGCCGGGTCTACGCTTGCCTGAATGTTTTCATGGGTGCGTTTCTCATGAGTCTCGTGGGCGCTTGGGCATAGACTTAAGAATTGGAAGAGATTTATAACTCTTAAATACCAATCGAAATCCCACAGGTCTTTTACCAAGTCGGGGGGATGGAATATAACTTATAGATTTAACGTATCACAGTGACAATTATTAAGTTAAAGCATGATTACCACCACCATCAAGAAACCAGTGTGAAGTGACTTTGTAAGCCAATGCAAGTCTCTTCGTCTCCATTATCATTGACCGTCGGATTCCTTTAACTCAATTTTCTTCGTAGCATGATGCTTTCGTTGCTAGAGCTTCCGAAACCTGCGTACCTAGGTCCGCATACCACTGAACGGTCCATTCTAGGTATGCTTTAGCAAACATGCATAATGTCCATCATATAGCCGCCTCCACATGCTACGCTGCAAAGTATCCAGTTTGTAAACGTGTGCTTCTCCCGTATTCGATGGCACTTTGCCTGAGCGGGAAGCTTAATCCTTTTCTCAAATGTTATGCGGTCTCAATTCCATGTTGTTGGGACCAGCAATTTCATCGAAAGTGATCAGAGGTGTCGATTGTTTAACATTGCAGGAAACCAAAACTGAAAGCCGACAATATCCCTTCCGCGGAATCTAAATGACCGGGAAAGCCGGTCAAAGCCAACCCTCGGAACCGGAATACCCGGCGCTGACGCTGACCTTAGCCGCGTATGCTCGGCATTTCTGAGCGGCGGTACCGATCTGGGATAGCCGGAACATACAGCAAATTAACGACTTGATCGGTATTGAAAAGGGACATCCGACGTGAATAATCAAGAGCTGAAACTCCGTATTTTCCAAAACAACATCAAACGTTCGTTCCCGAGCAGAATACTGGGATTCTTTAGACAAGATGGCGGTATCCAACGGCCTCGCAACAGCGGAACCTGTCAGCGGCAACGCAGCTCAGCAGAAGTCACCGATCAAGTTGGACATTATCGTAGTGGGAGCAGGTATCAGTGGTCTCGCGAGTGCGATATCATCAGCATTGTCCGGGCATAATGTGACGGTGTTTGAATCAGCAAAGGAGCTCCTCGAGGTTGGTACAATCATAGCTTACATCAGTACCCTCCCCTCCCAATTCCGGGCCACTGTGAGCTCACGAAGAGAAACAGATCGGCGCCGGGTTGCAAGTGACTCCCAACTCTACTCGCATCCTCCAGCGATGGGGCCTATCAGACCGGCTGTGGAGAGAAGCAGCGGAGCCCACCGCGCTGACAGTGCATCGGTACACGGGCAAGGTTCTCGCACATGAGGACAACTTCCACAAGAACATCCGGAAGAAGTACCAAGCGCCTTTCCTGGACATGCACCGCGTCGACCTGCAGCTCTCCCTGTACGACAAGGCTAAGGAGCTGGGGATCGGGTTCCACCTCGGCGAGAAGGTCGACTCGATCGACTTCGAGCAGGGCGAGATTGTCACCGAGTCGGGCAAGAAGGCGAGGGCCGACATCATCGTCGCGGCGGACGGCCTGTGGTCAAAGTGCCAGACGTGCTTCCTGGGCAAGCAGATGCCCCCGCTCCCGACAGGCGACCTGGCGTACCGCGTCGTGCTGGACCTGGATCAGGTGGCGGACGACCCGGAGCTGAGCGCGTGGGTGAGCAACCCGACGGTGCACTTCTGGATCGGGCCCGGCACGCACGTGGTGGGCTACTCGATGCGGGCGGGCAAGATGTACAACCTCGTGTTGCTCTCGCCTGACGACTTACCGGAGGGTGTGAGCCGCAAGCCGGGCAACCTGGAGGAGATGAAGGCGTACTTTGCCGAGTGGGACCCTATCTTGAGGCGGTTCCTGGACAAGGTCGACAGTGTGGAGAAGTGGAGGTTAATGCACAGTATGTTCCCGTTCCGTTGCCGTTCCAAATCTTGCAGAAGCGGCAAGTCACTAACATTTGCGATGCAGGGGAAGAGTTGCCATCTTGGGTCAATGACAAGTCAAATTTGGTTTTTGTGTAAGTGATTGGGATGGTGTTGCTTATACGCGGGAGCTCAGACTGACGTTCAATCTCAACAGTGGCGACTCGTGCCACCCAATGCTTCCGTACCTTGCTCAGGGCGCAAATTCTGCAGTGGAGGATGGAGCTGTCCTAGGTCAACTTCTGGGGCATGTGAAGACCAAGGACCAAATCCCTCAAGCTCTTCGATTGTATGAGAAGCTGAGAAAGGCAAGAGGAGATGCCATTGTGAGGGAGACTTTCAAACAGGTGAGCCACTGCAACGAAGGACAGGAACAACCATCGATTTACCGCAATGCCACTGACAATTCTACAAGCGACACGACTTCCACATGCTAGATGGCCCTGAGCAGGAGGCTCGTGATTCTTTGTTTCTGTCTACTCTGGGCAAAGAATTAAAAGGCCCGTTCCCAAGCAGATGGACTTGCCCAGAAGTCCAGCCATGGTTGTATGGTTACGACGCGTTCAAGGAAGTGGAGGATGCTATCAAGCAGGAGCCCCTCGTTTGAGATGGCTCTAAACTTTCCAAGCGCTCTTATTTCGGCGAACAGGGGTTCATAAATCTGTACACTTGATGAAGATCTTATTCGTGTCATGGACCTATATTTAGAATACAGTATTGAATAAACGTTGCCACAAGACGGAGAACGACCAAATAATGACTGCATATGTAAAAGCCCAGGAAAAACTGTTGTCACATATTTGCCTCAGCAAGAGTATATTCCTAGACCAACCATAGGCCTAAGAAGAGGGGCCAGAGGTTGGAACATTTCTTAAATGCCTGAACCAAATCGATGATACAGGGAATGAAATTTTTACCAAACCTGTGCCCCACAAGAATGACATGATAAAATACATAGCATTGAAGGACATAGCATTGAAGGCCGATGTCTAGAAGTCTTCTACAACTACGCCAACTTGATCCAAAACATCCTGAAGTTTACTAATCTCATACGCGGCCGGCTTTTCTGGCAACACCACAGTTGGGCAATCAGAGCCCGCCAGCCTGACCACCTCCTCGAGCCCAGGCCCATTCGTGAATGTGATGGCTCTGACAAACCGGCTCCCAAAATCAAGCACGAAGGCCTTCCCCGCCGGTACCAAAAGCGTCTGCCCTTCCCTCACCTCGTTCCACTTGTCGGAGTTCTCTTCTTTTAGCTTGACCTTCAGAATCCCCTCCTGCACGGTAAAGCAGTGGTGCACGTTCGTGAACGTCAGCCACTGACGCGCAAACGCAGATGAGCCATAGTGATTCGAAGACTCGATGCTAGAGATAGCAAATTTGCCGCTGCACTGAGAGGCAAAAATGAAAGGTCGGGACAAAACACCACCAAGGATCTGCCTCGGCCCAGTGTTGGCGCGCAGGAAGTACGGCTTCAGTGGGTCCGCGAGGACGTTCTCGTCGTCCTGCCACTCGCCGACCTCAGGAGCGTCGTAGTCCCGCACGAAGTTGACGTCGAAGCGGTCCTTGGCGGCCATGACCTTGGGGATGAGCAGGCTCTTGAGGTCGCGGTCGTCCGACTCGGGCACGATGACGCCCTCGTACGTCTCGCCCACGTACCGGAAGAAGTCGACCCAGTCACCCGGCGCGATGAGGCCCAGGGTCTCGGTGTGCGGGCCGGTGAGCTCCGGGTTGTGTATGACCTTCGGGGGGATGTAGGCGAAGTCGCCCGGGCCCATGATCCTGCACTTGTCCCCGTTCCACAGCTTGAGGAAGCCCTTCGTCACTAAGAAGACATCGTGGGCCTCGGCGTGCCAGTGAAACCCCGGGGCGTCTGACAGCACGGCACCGCTTGTGAAGATGGCGATTCCTCCGCTGGTCTGTTTCGATGAAGCGAGGATCCTGAAGACACCCTTGCTCCCGGGGATGCTGATACGCTCGCCCTCGAGCTGGTCGATGATGTATGCGGCATTCGAGTCGGGGGGCGTTGCCTGGATGGGGATGCTCATTTTGTCTGCGGTCACTTTGGTACTAGCTGCCCTGGATATGCAAGATTGCTAAGAAGAGATTGGATACTACGTCGTTCCTGGTGAGGCATCTTGAGTGATAGCATAGCATCGCGCCGAGACTGCCCAACCTTTATGATTCTCTGGCCCGGATGGGGCCGAGCACGCGGCCCCTCCTGGGGCGGTAGTCAAGGTAGTCCGGCAAATCCGAAAGCTACTTCAAGGGTCCGCTTGGTGCATTTGGGATCATTGACATTGGACGGCCCCACATTCTAAACGCAGGCGAGAACACGCGTTCGGATTTAGGATGACAAAGCGTCCTCCCTGCGGTAGACATCATGACTTCGACCCCGGAATTATCTGATCTGCCCGTCATGGCTGTCTCTGCTGCGTTGATGTTGTGTGTCGCGTGCTCAACGGCTGGAAACCAGCATTCCAGACGAAAGAGCACATGCATACACCACTGACACGTGGTAGAGCGTAATTTCCTGGCCTACCCCGTACATGAAATCTTGTATTTTTCATGTACCTTGATACAATATAGGCCAAATAAGGCATGCTTCACAGGAGATAGATTGTATATACCATTCTTTATTCATCCATATATACAACAAATCTAGGGGTAAAAGTGGGCTGTTTCCCACAGAGCTCCAGCTTACCTGGCGTATAATGCTCCAGCAATGTCCAACCTTACAAATACAATCCACGAAGAAGCCGAATGACTTGCTACATGCATGATAATATTGAGTCTTGGGTGGCATTGGCCGCTAAAAAGGAGCACACCCCCTAGAACATTCTCCACAGGGGTACATAGTACTGGGGCCCGTGGTGCTGGGGGCAACCCCCCGGTTTCTGCGGGGAAGCGGCATTGGTGGGCTCCGACCACGTTCCATCCCCTTTTGAGCCTCAGGCCGGGAACAACAACGTCAAGACGGTCCGCCGCTCAATGTCTCACAGCAGCGCCCTATTGGACCACTTTTACTTTTCCTTTTCCCATCCGGAAACCCCCTATGGCCACGGTGTTGAGTAAGGCACAGATATGGAGTCCACCGGCTCGACGGGTCACGCTCAGAACTCGGGCCACAAGGTCCGACGCCCGAGGGCGGCCAGGGCGTGCAATCTCTGCAGGCTGAAGAAGAACAAGTGTGACGAGCTGTACCCTTGCACGTACTGCAGAAGTAAGCCCATCAGCCATGCATGTGACTGCGGGAGCGCGGGACGCTGACGGATGGCCCCAGATCGCAACGTGGAATGTGTCTACCAAGGCCAGGACTCATCCAGGAGGCGGTACACGCCCGAGTACGTCCGCCCTGCTCACCCACGAGCCGTGTCGCAAGCGCGCCGGTACTGATCATTACCCCATCTCAGATATGTCAGGGGCCTGGAGCAGCAGGTGGAGCAGCTCTCCGCCCAGCTAGAAGCGCAGGCAGCGGCCAGCTCGTCATCAGTCAAGTCAGGCTTCTCCGCCCATAACCAGTATACTAACCATGGAGCCCCGCCATCCGGCTCGCCCGGAACGAGCACGGGGCTATCTGCCACGCCGCCAACCACCACCACCACGACGCGGGCCCGCCAGAGGGGCGGCCAGGAGGTCACTGCCATCAACAGCCACACCAGGAACGTCGAGTTCTACGGCAGCTCGTCGTCGGTCGCCCTGCTCTCCCAGGTCCAGCGGGGCGGCGAGAGGTCGCCGGCGTCGTCCGAGGCCGGCGGCGGCGCGGCGGAGCACTCCGAGTCGGATGCCGTGGCCGCCGCCCTGCTGTCGAACCTGCACAATCCGGCCTTCTCGCCGCCGCAGCTGGACGCGCCGGACAAGGGTGGTGGTGTCGGAGGCGGCGCAGGCGGCGCCGGCGGGGGCACGACGGTGCTGAGCGTGGCGGAGGCGCAGCTCACGGCCATGGAGCCGGCGTACTACCGGCAGTGCAGCGTCTTCCTGCACAACTTCTTCTCCACCATGCACTACATCCACCCCATGATCGACAAGACCTCCTTCCTCGAGCGGTGCGAGGTGCTCTGGTCCGGCGACAAGGAGGCCATGAGGCAGCACGCCAGCTTCGTGCCGCTGTACTTCAGCATCCTGTCCATAGGGGCGCTGGTGGGCTACCGGGACATCGAGCCCGTCGGCGGCGTCAGCAACCAGAAGTGGAGCAGGCGCTTCTTCAACGAGGCGAGGGCGAGGTTCAAGGAGCTCGAGCTGGCCACCGACCTGGAGATGGTGCAGACGTTTTTCTTCATGGCGAAGGTCTGCCAGAACGAGCTCAATGCCCACTGGTCCTACTTTTACATCGGCATGGCTGTGCGTACCGCGTTGGCAGTTGGTATAAACCGCGAGCCAGGCCCAAATTGCAAGAGGAGCCCTGCTCAGCTCAGGGCAGAGGCCAGGACCTGGTGGGGCATTTATTCCCTGGAAGAAGAGCTGTCATTCGCGATGGGCCGTCCAAGTGGGCTCGGCTCCGAAGAGTACCACAACCGCGGCTTCCCCCTGACCGAATTCACCCCGGGCTTCGACCCGAGCTCTCCGCTCCTGGACCCGCCGCACTGCGCCATCATCGAGCACATGGTGCACTTCTCCCGGCTGATCCGGCAGGTCTGCATAGACATCTACCTGCCGCAGAACTCGGCCGCTAGGACGGTAGAGCTGGCGCAGCACCTCGACCAGCGCTTCGACAGCTGGCTATCCCACCTGCCGGAGCCGATCCGTCCGAGGCTGGAGTCGGACCAGTCGTCCAAGATCGGCAGCCACAAGGAGGCCATGTGGATGAAGAGGCAGAAGCTTGTGTTGAACATGCGTAAGTGGTACTTCCTAGGTCATATCAGACTATATTACAGGGCGAGACTAATCCCCATCACACGCACAGGTTATCTCAACCTCCGAATCCTACTATTCGGGTCTATCCTCTTGACCTCCGCACCTGCCGAGAGATCCGCAGTTCCAGGGTCATACGAGTGTGTCCAGAAATGCCTGGACTCGGCGAAGAGGACCATCGAAATCATCCACGAGACATATCACCACCAGGAGTTCTTCCGCACATGGTCAGTCGTCCCACAAATCACTGCTATGAAAGTGAAGTGCTCTCGGAACTAACACCCCACGGCGGAAATAGGTTCTATAACACGACATACACCATATTCGCGACGTCCATCATTCTCGTGTACATCAACCAGGAAGCGTCCGAGGCCGAGATCCAGCCGCTCCTGAGGCTGGTGCACATGGCCATCGAGGTCCTCGAGACCATGGCGGACGAGTGCGTCGTGGCGGGCAAGTCGGCCAAGCTGCTGCAGAAGGCCATGGAGAAGTCGGCCGCCGCCCGCCACGAGAGGAGCTCCGAGCGCCTCGCCGCCACGCTCATGGCCATGAACGGGGGAGGCGAAGCCCCGGTGCTGGAGCCCACCCAAGGCGGCAACGGCGGCGGGAACGGCCCCGCTGCTGCTGCCGGCCCTGACGATGGGTTCGCAGCTGACCCCATGATCGCGATGCAGTGGCGCCATTGTTGGGCCCCTGTCAACCTGCTCGACAGCGAGGTCATGGATTTTGACTTCGGAATCCCGTTCATGGACTTTGACGAGAGGGGCATGCCTGGAGTTGAGCACTCCGGGTGAGCTTTGAAAAGTCGGGTGACGAGAAGGGATTCCTGCCAAGGACGACCCCAACCCTCCTCTCACCCAATTCCTTTTCCCCTGCATGGCCCAGCAGGCAGCAATGGTGAAAATAGCCGAGTACGGCTAGTTAAGCGAAGGAGGATCGTGGTCTTCAATTATAAAGATGACGGGTTCTCCTGCTCAAACTCGGCTCGTTGCTGCACCGAAAATCTTACCTCTGTCATGGGCTCCCTTTTCCACCATAGGCTCCCTCGACTGCTATTGTGCCATATGTGGCGGGCCTTTCTGCGGTATCAAGGTCTCTGAAACGCCCCGAACAGCCGCCTTCCTGAGGAAAAGGGCGAAAGAGGTGGAAAACCAGTGGCTAGGGAAAGAAGGTGCGCGTGATGAAGGATATCACGGGCCCGAGGACGAGGACGACGGGCGCGACTCTCATGAACGCCATGACGAGGAGCACACCTACGACCAGGACGTCATCAGCGTGGAAGAGGTAGAATGGGCCGAGACACTCCATGTTCTCGCATGCAACCACGATTCAGAGGAACCAACCGTGTTAGTCCTCCGCGTTGGCCACGGCAATCCGGCGCCGTCGAAGCGAAGATTTTGACTTGTCCCACTGACAAATTCTGTGCCCGCAGAGCTTTTGTGAGCGGGCCGGGCACTTACGGCGATGAATGGGGCGTCTCAGTCGAGCATGGCGACGACCCGAATGCCGAGGATGTCAGTCTCGACATGCCGTCTTGCTATCACAATCTTGACGACATATGCGACGCCATTTTCCCGTTCCACTGGTGCTGCTACGAGATTCTGGCCAAGTGCCTCACCGGGTCCTTTGCCGATGACAGGCTAGACAGGGACCTGCTGTACAGTGTTATGCAGGAGCTGTCGCTCGATGCTGGCACCTGTTTGCGGGTTGTTGACTATGGTGATGCGGCTCGTATGCATGGCCAGAACTGGGAGACACTGGCTGGTTACGAGTTCCTCGTGAGCCACCCCTTGGATGTGCCCGGCGCGAGCGAGCTTGTCTTGTCTATGTTCGGCACAGATGCTTTCAAGCCAAGGTCCTCGTGCGCTGACCTCGGGAGACGCGTCCGCGATGACCCTTTTGCCAAGACGCCGTACGATATCATCTACAGGATCTCCAACTTCGTATCGGATGACGAGCTGGCCGGCCTGATGAGTGCATCATGGCCGGTCCACGCGTTCCTGCGAAACAACCATCAGTTCTGGTGGCCGCGGCTCAGGGCATCCTTCTTCCCTTGGTTCTTTGAGCTTCGGGAGCTGCTTGAGCAAGACCATGCACTCTTGCAGACCAACAACGCCCATCGCATCTTCCAGTGGGCGGAAAGCATGACGCGTCCTAAGAAATGGCTCGCAGGACCCCTTATGGGCGTTGCTAATAGCCGCCGTATCTGGTCGGTGTGCGAGCAGCTTGGCGGGCGGTACTGGCCGGAGAAGGAAGAAAAGGACGACACTTCGATGAGCGATGAAGAGAAGCTGACGCGGAGGTACTCCGAGTCTATACCCTTGGTGACCGTCTCCTCACCGGAGGCGGCCAAGCTAAATCCTACTCGCAAGGTGTACTGGGCCAAGTCGTGGTCTGAGGTGCAGTCCGAGTCCAAAAAGTTGGAAACCTTTTGGAACCGTGAGGGCTCATTGGTTGGCATCGCGCTGACGCCTGATGGTCAGGAGAGACGGCTTCTCGGTATGGCTGGCTCGGATGATGGGATGGTGAAAGAAACCATGAGGCTAGGTGCCGGGGAGTGGGTCACGGACTTGATCGTTCATATTCCGGTGCCTACTCACTTTAACAACGATCAGTTGATGACGTCTCCAAAGGGCCTTACGGTAAGTACCGGTCTCCCCAACCAAAGGGGCGTCTAGACACCAAGTCAAGACGCAAAAGTCGCTGTTGCTGATGTCACGAGGCAGATCATCCTTGACTCCGGAAGGACGGCAGGCATGGGCGATACATCGCAATGCCACATGCAACGCTTCATCTCAGCCGCCCCGGAGTGGTATATCACAGGCATTAATGGCACAACGGGCTTTGTCATGGGCAACCTGCAGCTGACGCAGCTGGGCCTCGTACAGGCGCAGCCCCCCCATTTCGCTGACTACTCGGAGCCACCACACCAGGTTGCCCGTCCCTTCCCAAGTGACCTCGGGCGGCTCTTGTTGGACGAAGACTACTCGCACATACTAGGCCGAAGCATTCGGGACCATCAGCCGGGGCCCAACCCGACGCTCCGGCTCATGGGCACTAGAGTTGAGCGTATGTCTAGGGGTTACCTGCATGAACACCTGATACCGCAAGGAGCACTCATCTGGGCGAAGGATCTGGGCGAGCATCAAGCCCTGAGGCGGCTCACGGGTTGTATCGTCTCTGGCGGCAAAGCAGATGGCCAATACCTTTGCGGCATCAGTGCCGAGTACGAATCCGCGACAGGCCTGACGCGGCGGGTGGTCGGTGTTGAAAAGACAGGGGCTGGGCCAGGTGTCGAGCTCCCAAACCTGTTCGAGCCGTTTGACATTGACGGGCCAGGAGGCGAGGTGGTGACACAGTTGGCATTTCCTCTGCAAGCCTATCCAAGGGCTCTCAGGGTATGTTCAGTATCTTGTCTTTAACATGGATCCCCTCCGCGGGCGGAACAGCTTCGATGACTGACGTGCACCTGAAAAGTTTCACACCAACCGGGGCCGTACTTGCTCCTGGGGCCAGACAGACGCGCAGAGATGGGACACCCTCAAGCCGCCAACTGGCGAGGCATTTGTCGGTATCCTCGTACCGTTTGGGGGCCTTGACCGCCGCCGCGACGATATTGACGAGATTATTGGGCCTTACGAGATGAGCGCTGTGGCGGGCCTGTCTAGGGATCTTTAGCCACGCGAGAGGCCAATCCGGTGTAGAAAGGGCCTGTCCATGTTGATTGGCAACGAGAAGAGCTCGTGCTTCTAGGGATGAGTCACGGTCCAGGTGCAACTGTGCGTGGGTCTAGCATTGGACAGTGTTGTAAAGTGTATTATCATCTCATGACAGTTCAGCTACTCTCAGGGGGAGAATGGCAAGCCAATTGAAGAGATAGAATGTAATGAATCATCGAAAGTGATAAATGAAATCAGGCTTTCGAGCCCGTGTTGGTGCAAAAGAACAGTGCATGGGTGTAGGGGAATGTAAAGTCTCGCGAGTCGTTGATCGGCCCTCGACAAAGTCAAGAACCGAGCTGTTGCACTTGCAACTTGGAGCAGGCCCCTGTCCATTGGGAGGAAGCTCCCAGAGCTGCAGCTGCAGGTCCCGGGTGGATGGGGCGTGGGGCCTGAGGTGACTGGTCGCTCGGGCTGATCCTTGTCCCCTGCGTTGGCGTGGGCTGATCGAACTGATGAACCAAGCAGCCCTGAGTGCCGATAGCGGGTAGCGGGGCATTGGAGCTGGGCTTGGTTGGTGCTGGGAAATTTTCCTGGAGGGACGGGACGAGTCATCGATGCGCCGACGAAGGCGGGAGTGACTGGGCTGCTTCGACGGCAGCAACTTGTCTTGGACCTACATCTTCCTGCACCGGCCAGCACGACCCAATCCTTCTCTGCTGTGTTCTGTTCTCGCTCGCTAAAAGGCTCATACTCGATTGAGCCCCTCCTCCCCTCCTTCGACGGACGACTCTTTCTTCTCACGATGTCGACCTTTGGCGAGCACTTCAGGGTCACCACGTACGTTCCCTGCCGTGGCTACAGCTGGTACAAATGCACATACAGCCGTGACTGACAGCACTCCTCCTCTCCTCCAGCTATGGCGAGTCCCACTGCCGCTCCGTCGGCTGCATCGTCGACGGCTGCCCGCCGGGCATGGCCCTGACCGAAGCCGACATCCAGCCGCAGATGACGCGCCGCCGCCCGGGCCAGTCGGCCATCACCACGCCGCGAAACGAGAAGGACCGCGTCGAGATCCAGTCGGGCACCGAGTTCGGCATCACTTTGGGCACCCCGATCGGCCTGCGCGTCATGAACGAGGACCAGCGGCCCAAGGACTACGGCAACGCCACCATCGACATGTACCCGCGGCCCTCGCACGCCGACTGGACATACCTCGAGAAGTACGGCGTCAAGGCCTCGTCCGGCGGCGGGAGGAGCAGCGCCCGCGAGACCATCGGCCGCGTCGCCGCCGGCGCCATCGCCGAGAAGTACCTGCGCCTGGCCTACGGCGTCGAGATCGTCGCCTTCGTCACCAGCGTCGGCGGCGTCCACCTCTACCCGCCAACCGCCGAGCACCCCAGCCCCAGCACGAACCCGGAGTACCTGCGCCTGCTGCAGGGCATCGACCGCGCCACCGTCGACAAGTTCCTGCCCGTGCGCTGCCCGGACGAGGAGGCCTCGCGCCGCATGGAGGACCACATCGCCGAGTTCCGTGACCGCGCCGACAGCATCGGCGGCACCGTCACCTGCGTCATCCGCAACGCGCCCTCGGGGCTGGGCGAGCCGTGCTTCGACAAGATGGAGGCCCTGCTGGCGCACGCCATGCTGTCCATCCCCGCCACCAAGGGCTTCGAGATCGGCTCCGGATTCGGCGGCTGCGAGGTGCCCGGCTCCATCCACAACGACCCCTTCATCCCCGCCGAGACCGCCCAGCACCTCGAGACCGGCGCCGACAGGGCCGGACTGCCCCGCCCCAAGCTCACCACAAAGACAAACTACAGCGGCGGCATCCAGGGCGGCATCACAAACGGCGCCCCCATCTACTTCCGCGTCGGCTTCAAGCCCCCGGCCACCATCGGCCAGGAGCAGACCACCGCCACCTACGACGGCACGGGAGAGGGCGTCCTGGCCGCAAAGGGCCGCCACGACCCCTGCGTCGTGCCGCGCGCCGTGCCCATCGTTGAGGCCATGGCCGCCCTGGTTGTCATGGACACGGTGCTGTCACAGCAGTCGAGGAGCCTGGCGCGGAGCCTGCTGCCGCCACTAAACGCGAAGGACGCTGGTGAGAACGGCAAGGCGGCATAGATCAGTTGGTTGTGGCAGGAAGAGGAGAATGAAATGTGGGTGGACATATACTATCTATTGAAAATGCATGGCGAATCAAAAAGGGCCACCGCCAGTGGGCTGCGGGGGATCTGTTATACAAGTCCAACAAATTTCTTGCAAGACTGGTGTATTCGGCGTTTGTGGAATAAAAGAAGAATCAGAGAAAAGATATATTACTTTTTGGCTCATTGTGGCTACAGTGTCTCGATAAGTCACGGCGACCGTCAACTCAAGTCCGGTCATTTCATCTCAACCCCTCACTCCCCAACACCGCTGGGCGTACCTGAGCTCAGTTTCTTGTAGGCATCCGGCCCGTTCCCAACGGCCTCCTCCTCGCCCCTCCGGACAGGTACCTTGTCCTCCACAGGCGGTGCGTGCCGCCGCGCCGCAGACTCCCTGTTGTCGCCCGAGCTCGTCTGCGGGACCCCGCCAGTCCGCACGCCATCCGTGGCAACGGGTCCGGACTGGGCCGCCTGCTCGCCACCGTCTCCAGCATGAACGGGGTGCGACCCGAGCGGGAAGGACCGCTCAGTGTCGGTTCCTAGCACGACAACCGAGCCCGTGCTGGGCGTCTGCGGGCCCGAGTCCAGCCTCGGCAGCACGCCAGCCGGGGGCGGCCTCAGCGGCTTCTGTTGCTGCTGCTGCGCGGACTGCAGCTGCTGCTGGCGCCTCGCCTCGTCCGCGTCGACCTCGGCCGCGTAGCCCAGCAGCTCGCCCTCGACCTGTCCCTTGCCTTGCACCGCCCGCCTGCTGGCAGCCGCCTCGGGGGCCTCGCCCGCCTCAGCGATCGAGCTCTTTACCTGCCCTGGCACCCCCGGAACGATGTCCCGCGCGCTGGCTGTGTTGGTCGCTGTCGTACCTCCGCCGAGAGCGGCTGGGGCCTATTTGAGGGAGTGTCAGTCTGACTGGTCTGGTTCATTGAGAGGGGGAGGCACAACTCTTACATTTGCTTGGACGGTGCTTGCTGCGGCGTTCGCGGCGGGCACAGCCGAGTCTTTGGTGTAAACGGCTGCGTTCTTCGCCTACGAGGTCAAATAATGTCAGTCATATGCTATTGAGGAATCATAAGGTGTAAGTAGCAGGAGTCGTCTCACCTGCTCAGAAGCAGCGCTGGCAGCTGGACCGGCATTCTCCGCCGCATAACCAGCAGCTTGCATGGCCTGCAGAGACGAAAAGCAGAAGTCAGCCATCAGTCTATCCTACAAGAGTATGCCAAAGGTGTGCCTACCTGCTCAGACGCAGCGCCTACCACGGGCGCCGCGGCGTCCTTGACAGCAATCGCCGCATCCCTAGCAGCAATCGCGGCCGCCGTGGCCGCAGTAACCGCCCCGGAGCCCACAGCCTTCAAGTCCTGGGTGATATCCGGTGCGTTCTCCGGCCCGAGGTTGGCCTCGTCGTCACCTACCGCGGGCCCGCTCAGCGGGTTCGCCGCGGACGACAGCGAGCTGGGCTGCGCGCTGCCTCGACCTACCGCACCTCCTGTCCCCTGTTGCGTGCTGGACGGTATGGCCTGGGACGAAGGTGCGCCCTCCGCGCCGGCACGGCGGAGGAGGTGATCTGGGTCCGAGTCCGCCGGGCTGGCTGCGGACCCGGCGCCCGCGGCAGAGGTGTGCGCGATGTTCTGGCTCTGGGAGGGGATGCCGCTGTTGTTGGCGCCGCCTACTTGGGCGACGTTCTGGTGCGTGCCCAGGCCGTGCTCGGGGTATTGCTTCGTGTGCTGTTGCGTCCCGGCGGCCGTAGTGCCGCTGGTGGTGGTGTTTTTGAGCTCGGACTGGGTGATGGCGTCCTCGGACGGGAACGCGCCGGGGAGCTCCTCTGTCCTCTTCAAATCTTCGGCGCCTAGAGACATAATGTACTGGGTATCTTGGATGAGTTTGTGAATTTGTAAAATACGTGTGCAATTTGATGATAATAATCCAGGGAGTAAGTAGGCAGGTATAATTCGATTCAAAATGGTGGAGGGCAGCAGCAGAAATTCTCCGTGGAAAGGCAGCTTATAACCATATGAAAGCTGCGGATGCCCTCCCCCATGCCCTGGCCTGCGTCATAGGCTGTCTGCACGGCACTTGAATCCTATCATGATGGGCTTCACAAGTTTCACCAGCCCCAGCGGCGAAATGCATGCGAACGAACTCATGGTGACGTTGGTGGCATGGAAACCTTGGCCCGTGCAGGCTGCCTGTGTTGATCCCCCGACGTCAGCGATACCCACTTCTTACCAACACCCGCAACGGACGGCACACACACAGACACACAAAGTGGCGATGGCTGCGGCTGCAACTCGTCAAAGGCTGGGCTAAACTGACCAATTGGTCCTCCAGCGGTTGGCATTGATCCTGCCGATACTCGGTGTCCCGATCGGATAGTCGGGCGAACAGGTGGAGTACGACGTACATCACATAGCCCTTGCACGGTGACATGGAAATCCAGCTCTGCCCTAGATATTCTACTTCAAATTGACTTGGCTGAGTAAAGTGGTTGAATTCATGGGACTGGTCCAATGCATAAACAAGTGAAAGTAAGCTCGCTGTCAGACAGGTAATGTCTGTGATAAAGTCTTTCAATGTTCCGGGACCAGTGACTGAACGCCATCGTACGCTCTCCCTGCAATCTACACACAGAGAGCCAACATTGCAACGACTACCTGCAGCACTCATCTTTTCTTGGCTACATACTTGACATGAAGTTTGGATTGGGAAGAGGTCAATATTAACGTGAAGGAAGGAATAGCGAAATTCTTTGCACGTCGGTTGCAGACAAACCAGTAGATGATATCAATCCGACAGGTAGGTTTATGTGCACTGAGATCTTGCATAGTACCATGACATTATTCCACCGAGTGGACGTTTTCATTCCGGGTCAGGGGCCACTTAGATTGCATTCTGGCACCTCTTCACACACAGTCTGCGCGGGTAGGGACATCAGGACTGCTGCTCTGTACAACAAGAATATAGTCATATGTATCTATCTACTCATAGGGGTATGAACGTGTGTATGTGCGCGCTTTCAAGTCCTGTCCTTGGGTTCAAATGCTTCAGTCAAGTCCAGAATGCGCTCGCTCGCTCGCTGTCTGTATGCTATTTACATTATTCAAAGGGCATGAGGAGAGCAAAACCAACAGAAAAGTAGACAAGAATTTCAAAAATAAAAAAACCGAATAATCCGCTTCCCAGCCATGCAATAGTCATTTTTTCCCATCATGATACACAAATAACGTGTCCGTCATGAGCCCTTAGCCCTGAATAGTGAACACGATCCCGTTGACCCCCTGAGGTGATGCAGAACATTACCAGATACCAAGTCTATCGTTCGCGTTGTGTAGGCTATCCTCCACAGGAGTGTAGTTCGCCATCATCATCTTGACGAGTGCTTCGAGGTGCACTTACGCTGCCTCGTCAGGCTCGGCCGCTTTGGAATCTCCAGTGGCGCTCAGTTCTGGCTGAAAGCTTGTCCTCGTGGCCGTGACAACCACGGTCTCCGTGATTGTCTCGGCGATCTTGACTATCGTTTTCTCATCGATGGCGGCGTCTGTGCTGCTTGATGAGGGAGCAGATGACGAATGGGGCGACTGTTCCTTTATCACCGTGCCTGGCTCAATAGGTGTGTGTGCTAGTGGCTCACCGTCCACTTCCTCAGGACTTTCTTCATCGGACATTGAGTTTGACTGAGGCTCGGGGGTGGCAGGGTGTGTCATGGGAATTTCGGGACGATGGTTGTCCAGTAGCTGAGACTCCGAGACAGTCATCTCGTCACTCACGCTACAAGTCGGGTGGAATATCGTCGTGATGATATGGTCGACCTCGGTTGCTATCACAGCCTCCTCACTGTCGTTGGCCTTGAGTGTATCCTCGTTAGAGTAAGATTCCGGCTCGATATCGCGTTCGGCAGTCGAAGAAGGGGAAGCAGCAACAAATCCAATTTCAGGTGTGGGGGATGGCGAAGAGGCAGAAATGCCAGAATCGCCGCCCGAAACGAAGGACAAGGGGTTCAAAACAGTACTGGGGTCGGCGCTTCTGGGTGTGAACTCACGGGCATTCTCGAATGCTTGGTTTGTTGATTGGGAGTGGGGCTGGGCCAAAGATTGTGTCACCGTGGTGTAGACAGTCTCGACAATTGGCGTCGGCTTCTCCTGAACTGGAGGCTCAACTACCGTCTGATAGACAGTTTCGGTGTGCTGGGAGGATGAGGACACCGGAGACGAGGACTCAACGATGGTCTTGTAGATTGTCTCCACCAGCGGAGACTCTGAAGATCTCGGAGATTCGGTCACAGTCTTGTAAACTGTCTCTGCAACTGGCTGTGGCGGCATAGTCTCGATGCGCTGCACGGCAGGCGTATTCATGATAACCTGACCCACAGGTTCTCGGGTGTCAATCTGGTGGTGCTGATATTGGTGAGGCTGCTGTGGCTTGTAAAGCTCGACGCCGTGCTCATCGCGCTTTGCGAATTGACCAGCAAGCATAGCAATCAGGACGACCAGGACACCAATTGCAACGTTCTTGGGGTCTTGCAGAAGAATTCTAATCGACTCGCCCACTAGCTCTGCAAGAGAAGCAGAGTCCAGTGACCTGCGGCGGCCCTCACGTCTGTGATAGGCTTGCTCGGACGGCGATGCCGGTGTTGGTGGGGGAACAAAGGCCTCTGACTGTCGAGTATCACTGTGTACTTGACTTGGCTGCACCTCTGTGTCACGTGGTGCGGGAATGGTGGCGAGTTGCCGAGAATTCTGCTCCTCTTCCCGTTGGCGGCCTGGGCCTACATGAATGTGAATCGCTGGTGATGAGTTGGTGGCCGCGATCTCAGACGATGTTCGACCATGGCTGCCATAGATCTCTCGGAGTCGCTCAGAATCACGTCGACGGCCGTCGACATCAGTAGAGCTAGCTGTCTCGAGGGTCGGTGAAGCCAGCTCGTCTTCGACGAACGACGAGCGAGAGATAGAGCGTGCTGACGAGAGCTGCTTCTGCTCCTCTTCTTCCCTTTGTAGCCGTCTGAGCTCTTCCTCTTCCAGACGCTGGCGTCGTTCCACTTCGAATTGTTGGCGTGCTTCCTCAAGTTGCTGGCGCTGTTCATCAAGCAGCCGATGCTCTTCCTCAAGTTCCTGGCGTCGAGCCTCCTCAAGATGCTGCCGTTGCTCTTGTTCGATCATCTTTCGTTGGCTGTCAAGCTCTTGGCGTTGCTCCTCGAATTCCCGTCGTTGAGCATCCAATAGCTGGCGCTCCTCCTCGAACTCTTGGCGACGCTCTTCCTCGATCCGCTCTCGTTGCTCTTTCTCGGCCTGTCGGCGTTCTTCTTCGAGCTTCTTCTGCGATTCTTCTAGAGAACGGCGTCGCTCCTCCTCGAATTGCTGACGTTGAGCTTCCAGCTGCCGGCGCTCTTCATCCAATTGTTGTCGTCGCTCTTCCTCCATCTGCAGGCGCTGCTCTTCTTCAAACTGCAGACGCTCTTGCTCTTCAGCCTGCTGATCAAGGCGCTGCTGGTGCTCCTGGTCAAACAGGGCACCTAGCTTGGACAGCTCCTGTTGAATGGGTGAGCCAGTGATGGGCTCCACTTCAATGTCAACGCGCTCCATCTCCTTCCAGCAGGCGTCCCAAGCACCAGGACTCATAAGCCCGTTGCTAGCGTAAACCTTGATGCGGAAGACCCTTTCCGACCCAAGCTCCTCGTATTTGATGTCTCCACGGCAGGTCTTGCACCAATGTCTCTTTTCCTTTTTGCCGCTGGCTTCAGAATCTTCGGTATCGCTAGTGTCCTCCGAATCGTCCTCCAGGTCGGAACTGGGCGTCATCTCATTCGAAGGTCCCAGATAATGACCACATTCCAGGATGCGGGCTCGACGTCGCAGAGGCAGCTCAAGGGCCTCTAAGAGACGCTCCTCTAGAACCTCGTAGTCATTCTGAGGGTGGGGGAGGAGAATGCCTCGTTCCATCTCAGTGTCACCAAGGCGATCCTGCAGCTGACGCCAGGCTCCACGCAGGTTCTTGACCCCTTCGCTGGAGAATGAGACCGGTGGGATCTTTTTGCTTTCGAAATAATTGACCACCTCTCCATAGGCCCAGCGAAGTGGTAGCAGTGTCACGTGAAGCAGGACCAGCGGTGCTGGCTCTGGTCGCTTGAAGCGTGTCGGCGTTGATCGCCCCTTAGGCGGGTACTGAGCCGACACGGATGGACTCCCGAGCCTTGAGATTGTGGGCAGGCCATGCGATCTCTTTGCAGGACGAGTAGGCGATGAGTAAATGGATGGTGTGGGGGATGACATTTGCATAGCCCGGACTGAAGACGGGCTTCGGAATGCAGGTCTGTTGGTACGTGAGGTTGGCACAAAGTCCTCCTTGTCGTAACGTGATAGCCGAGACTGCTCAGATATGACCGAGGCATCGGAAGTGGACACTCCAGAGGCGACACGGGATCGCACGTAAGGGGACTGGTCGCCCTTCTCGGTCATGGCTTCGACCGAATCGCCATCGTAGTGCTCATCTGAGGAATGGATGGACGTGCGAGGGCTGCGATCACTAAACACGTCGTCCTCTGTGCTGTTATGCGAGCTGTTCTCAGCGGCATCGCCTTCCGAAGAATGAACGGACCGGGAAGCAGAGGACTCGGGCCGACTTGGAGCATCCTGATCCAAATCACCGTGGATGGTCTCATCCTGGGCTTCGGTATCATTTGTGGAGCTCAGAGCGGACTCGTCGGCACTATCTTGCTCTTCTTGTGCAGTCTCGTCCTCTTTGTGTTCCCTCATCGACACAACAGCTCGGGCAGCAGCTTGGATCAATGCCTCTGTCCTTACGGAGTGGCGCCTCTGCAGGTCGGATGCTCCCGAACTTCTCCTTGAAGAGAGTTCTGTTCCATCTTGTGTCTCTCCATCGTCGCCTGGGCCTTCGAGCTCCGATGCGTCGTGGCTTTCGTTTGGCTCAGAGGCGAGGGTGGGCTCTTCTGGATCGTTATCATGTTCTGCGTCGGCAATGGCAGATGATGACGATCCATCTTGTCCGTTCTCTGTTTCTTCTTGAATATCCGCTTCCGAGGCATCTTCTTGTGTGAGTTCTTCTTGGATTGATGGCTCTTCGTGCGAGTCGAACTCTGGCTCTCCACGGAGGCTTATGTGCGAGTCCTCCTCAAGTGGGTCCTCAGCACTTGGCAGTGCCTCGTCATTGTTGAGTGCCTCTTTCGTGCCGTCTAAGTCTGCCGTGTCGTTGGTAGCGGAAGTGGTAGGATCCTCCAGGTCGACAGCTGGAACGTTGGGGGCTTCCGCGGTCTCGGGTGCAGCCGTAGCATGTGCATCCTCCTCGACTGGAATGTTTTGGGCTTCGGGTTGATCGCCCGGCTTCTCCACCGAGTCGGCGGGCTGGCTGGTGTGGTTCTCTTCCTCCATCATTGGACTCAAACAGTCTTGATCGACGTGTATCTTGAAGTCAGGGTTTGGAGGTTCTCTGGGCATTGGTTAGGTCGGGAGGGAAAAGAGAAGGTCTCAGGCTAATAACGAAATATCAAAATAAGTAAATACGCGACAGGTACGTATCAGGCGACGCAATGCAAATGCAGCGGCTGGAGCAACGGGGATCAAAGGCAGGCATATGGAGACGAGACTTTTCGAAGGCCGTTAAGCGAATCGATCCGGCAAGGAGAGGCTAGTCTCTCTCTCCCAGGCCGGGGCTGTTGCTGCATGCGTGGACAGCTGTCAGTGGCCCGGTGGCTGTCACCGTTGGGCAACCGCGTTCTCGTGTTGACATGCGCCTTCCGTTGCCAGGAGACCGCATTGGCGGTGGCTGGGACAGGGGGGAGCTCCACACCCAAACGGGTCGGCCGCGGGAGGGAAGCCTCGCTCCGTCTATTGGTGGGTCCAGTCTAGACTGCAACGTCATATCTATGGCCTGCTTTCGGTGATAGACACTACCTGCATTCAGCTGATACTACTAAACAACTAAAACGAAATGAAGTGAATGACTGAAATATTTTGGACTTTTATTGGTCTTCATATGATATTGCATTTGGACGGGTGAGGGTACCAGGTGTTCAGGTAAGTTCAGTACGATTGCTTTTCCACGCTTCTTAATCAGATGATTGTTCAAGCGAATGATTTCCACTCCAACAGTGACAGTGGGCTTTACACAGACTAAAATGGAAGGGGAAAACTTGAGAAAAATATATGTTTTTTTGTTGTATGTACAGTAGAATTTCGTTCAATCCGTGAAGCATGATCTACCTGAAGATTCCCGTGCACAGTCAGAGCTCGGTATCGGATCGGATGCGAATGAACGTCGGTAAAAAGTAAAACCCACAACCCTTGCTATGATATACATGGAACCACGAGTATGAGCCCTTCTAGGCCGACTCAAAGAGAGCATCCTCGAGCGTCTCAACAGCCTCACGCTTGTCCACGGAGCGGCAATGGGCGTAAGGGTCGTCGCAGAGAATGCAGCAGCGCTTGGCGGGCCACTCGGCATGGTCCTCGTCCCGGCGCTTGGTCCCGCAGGTCGATCCCCCGGGCCCCTTGCCGCTGCAGTTGCTGCATGGGTTCATGCAGTTGATGCAACACCGCTTCTCGGTGCCGAAGATGGCCTCACCCTCGGTCTCGACGGCCTCGCGTTTGTCATTGGGGTTGCAGGTTGCGTAGGGGTTGTCGCAGTTGATACAGCAACGCTTGCTGAGCCCGCGGAACTAAAGCTCGTCGTTAGAAAGCCACACTCGCGAGGTCACGGAGTCTCAACGGCAAGTTCATACATCGTCCTGGTCGCGGGCCTGGAGGTTGGCTGAGGGAGACTCCGTGGGCTGAGCCAGGGTGGTCAAGGCCATCAGGCCGAAAAGAGCGGCGGAGAAGAGCTTCATCGTTGCAATCTGGGCTGTTGAAGGACAGAGGGGTTGCTTGGGGTGATTTGAGGTCTTTGGGACGGGAGCGAACTGTCTATTTGTACTTTTGAAAACCTCAGTCTTCAACGCACTCAGAAGACCCTTGAGTTCTCTCCGAGGAGTCCTCGGCCGAGACTTGGATCACAATGGGTACCTGGGACCATCGAAGCCGCCATGTTACTGCTGCCCCAGTTATCAACACATGTTGAGCAAATAAACATATTTGAGTCGGATTTAGTGTCACGATTCCGAGCAGGGCGTGCTAAATAAAGCAACTTATCTAGTTATTCTGATCTATAGACAATAAAGCAGGGGCGTATATATTTAAATAAAATGAAGTAGCGTAATAACGTTAAAATAAAGCCCTTAATATATAATATATCCCTTAAATGATTAATAATTATTTAATTAATTATTAAGTATTTATTATTTTAGTATTTTAATAATAAAAAGAAAAAGTTATATTATATAATTATAATATAATACTTTAAATAAGTATAATGCTAAGTTTAATTAATAAAGAGAAAAATTATATTATATAATTATTAATTATATAATAAAAGCATTAAAGTATTTTTAAGCTTTTAAGTTAATTTAACTTTAAATGCCTTAAATTATATAATAAAATTTAAACTAAAAAAATTAATTTAAATAACTTTTATAATTATAAAGGAGCATTATATTAATAAGAATAATGTTATTTAAGTTAATAAAAGATATAATAATTATATAAAATAAGTATATTTAAATAATAAGAAGAATGCTTAAAATATATATAAAATAAGGAATTAAATAAAGTTAGGCTTATAATTATTATAATTTTAAGTAAAGCGTATTAAATAAAGCAATTTATTTAGTTATTCTAATTTATAAATAATAAAGCGGGGGCGTATATATTTAAATAAAATAAAGCAGCGCAATAGCGCCAAAATGGAGCCCCTGATACGTGACATTTAGGTATTCTATTTGTCGTAGATGAGCCGACTGATGGATCAGATAAGATTAGATTGTGCCGATATCGGTTCGTCTCTCAGTCTTGAATCAATATAACTGGATCCAAAAAGACATCCTAGGAGCTATTTCTGGCCCTGCGACTTGGGAGTCTCTGTTGGCAAGTTGGCCCTATCCAATGTTCAAGAACTTAGCCAAAGGAAGTCAACAGAATTGTCAGATCGTGTCAGAGAATTCAAGCAACCTAGATGCCGAGTTAATGTATCTTCACTGCAAATAGTTATAATATGGTGCCATTTAGAATCGAGTGTGAGAAGACATTAGGTCCATGGCTAAGGGATGCTCCCCAGCTTAGCGAATCGGAAACCGGAAAAGATCCTTGAGTCAACGCCCAAGTCTTTTGTCAAAAGATTTGTCAATTACGGGGCTGAACATAGACGACCTCGGTATGCACATGAATGTGCGCCGATGTTCCGTGGCTCTCCCACACAGGCCGGCGGAGGGATGCTCTGTATTTGGTCAATTCCAGGGCCTGCTGGATGTGTTTTTCCTGACTATGTGAAGTCTATGTACGGTTCGTCGATATTCAAGCATGTGTACCGTTGTCCATGGGCCCACTGTGGATTTGCTTCAAATACGGGTTCCCATCTCGACATGTGGATAATTACTCCATACATAATATCGGGGCCGAAATGCTTGATCAGAACGCTCCCATTCCGCATTGCATCTCGCTGTCTTGATGAATCTGCTTCTTTTCATCAGCAGCCCACGGGGCGTTCAGGCATGACGTCACTGGCTTCTGTGGCGTTGGCTTGTGCTCTCCTGGGGATGGAGAAGTGGAGGTTACACACTTTAAACGTCTGCCCTAGCAACGACCTTGGAAACACCTTGCTGTGTGCAGGAATTCTCGAGTTGTCATATTGCTCATTGAGAGGTCCAGAGACCTTCAACCATGTCTCAATTCCGCCTCCAAACTCGTCAATTGCTGACACTCCATGAGCAGTCTTATCAATGCCACTCGACGTCACCTCATGCAGTGCATCATCCCATCCCAGCTTTTCCAAGCTTCCGCTGACGGGAACCGGCACTACCGTTTGACCAACAGCATTGTCCCTGCCAGTCATATCTGCACGCTGGCACTTGGCTCGTGTGGATGAGTGACTTGAATTCAGGTTCGCCGGGATGGTCCTGTGCGAAACCTGGAAGCTCTGACGGTCTGGCTGTCCGTAGCGCCAGGAACCTTGTCCACGTAAGCCTGTTCTGGTTAATTTCCAGGCTATGGAGGGCACCATCAAGGCCGGATGTCACCTCTCCAACGATAAGCGCAGTGCTAGCGGGCGGGATAGCTGTTGGAGGGCAAAGACGTTTCGGTACAAGTGTCGTCGGCGGTGAGCCAGGTTTTATATCTCAGCTTGCTTCAGAATTCACTTGATCAATCACTCAATTCGCCCAAGTCCCCAGTTGCTATTTCCCTTCCAGTATCATTGCAAGCTGTCGAAGTGTCACTGCAAACCGCCAAGATGGGAGACGAACAGAAGCCAACGCCGGAGAATATGACCATGATGCAGGGTTTTGAGTGGTACGTCCCTGCTGACCAGAAGCACTGGGTCCGCCTCGACAAACATATCCCTCAACTCAAGCAATGGGGTATCGACAACATCTGGGTCCCACCTGGGTGCAAGGGCTCCTCCAAAGACGGCAATGGGTATGACATCTATGACCTGTACGACCTGGGAGAGTTCGACCAAAAGGGCACCGTCCCCACCAAATGGGGCTCCAAGGAGGAGCTGGTCAGGATGGCAAACACGGCCAAGGACAACGGCGTTGGTATCTACTGGGATGCAGTTCTGAACCACAAGTTCGCGGCCGATCGTAAGGAGAAGTGCGATGCGAAGGAAGTTGACCAGGAGGACCGCAACAAGGACATCAGCGATACCTATCAGATCGAGGCGTGGGTCGGCTACACGTTTCCCGGGAGGCGTGGCAAGTACAGCAGCATGAAGTATCACTGGTATCATTTCAGCGGCGTCGACTTCAACGCCAAGAACGACAAGAATGCTATCTACAAGATCATGGGGGACAAAGTCAAGGGCTGGGCCGACGATGGAGACGTCGACACTGAGAAGGGCAACTAGTGAGTAAAGCCGATCCTGTTCACATCACCAGCTCGATCTAATTTATCGAAACAGTGATTTTCTCATGGGTTCGGATCTTGACTATGATCACCCGGAAGTCCAAGAAGACGTTCTCAACTGGGGGAAGTGGCTGGCCTCTCAGCTCCCTCTCAAGGGGTTCCGCTTCGACGCCATCAAGCACTACAGCGAGGACTTCCTGCGCAGGTTTATCACCAACATGGACGAGACATATGGTGAAGGCTGGTTCGTCGTTGGCGAGTTCTGGAAGGACAGTCTCCAGGACATGGAGGGCTACCTCGACCGCATGGGCAGGAAGTTCACCCTGTTCGACGCTCCGCTGGTTTACAACTTCAGCCAGATCAGCCAGGGCGACGGCGCAGACATGCGCAAGATCTTTGATGACACCCTTGTGCAGGCTGCGCCAATCTGTGCTGTGGTAAGTCTCCAGTCGTTCGTTCCCATTTTTCACCTCGCCTCATAAGACGGCATTCACTGACCACATCCGACGTCTAACACAGACACTCGTGATGAACCACGACACCCAGCCCTACCAAGCCCTCGAGGCCCCCATCGCAGACTGGTTCAAGCCGCTCGCCTACTCGCTCATCCTGCTGCGCGACACGGGGTACCCCTGCGTCTGGTACGGGGACCTGTACGGGGTCGACCCCAAGGGCGAGAAGCAGTCCTTTCCCCCCTCGTGCGGCGGCATCCTCCCCAAGCTCACCCTCGCCCGCAAGCTCTACGCCTACGGCCAGCAGGCCGACTACTTCGATTACGCGACGTGCCTGGGGTTCGTGCGCTACGGCACTTGGGACCGCCGCTTCGGGTGCGCCGTCGTCCTGTCCAATGCCGGCGCCGGATCCAAGAGGATGCACGTTGGCGAGATGCACGCGGGTGAGAAGTGGACGGACGTGCTCGGTTGGAGCGACCGGGAGGTTGAGATCGGGCAGGACGGGTTTGGCGAGTTCGTCTGTGGGCAGTGCAGCGTCAGCATCTTCGTGAATAAGGATGCTGAAGGAAGGGAGAAGTTTGGAGAGAAGTTGTAAGTGGCCATGTCCTTTCCCTATGCTCTCCAACTCGTTGTTCCTTACCTTCCTGCGACGGTATCGCTGTCTCAGACCCGGCGCCGACTATGCTGCCTTAAAAAGTCGTATGCTAACTATTCGCAGTGACAGCAACATCTACGATATTTAAGAGCTACCAGATCTAGAGAACCTAGATTAGACGGGGCAATTTATAGAGTTGATTTTTCGCCGCGGCAAGCGGCCCGCGCAGCGTCTTTCCTGTCTAGAAGATATCATAATGTGACTATACAGCGGAGGACCTCCTCAGCCATTTATTTACTTCAAATACCTTTGCAAAACGCGGGGGTCCCTGCCGATCATACCTTGGTAGGAAGTCAACCCCAAGTCAAGCTGGCTCCACTTTAACAGATTGATTTTCCCATTTTCTGAGCCGCTCCGAAATGAGATGGGAGGACATTCAATCATTTCTAGACGTGTTTCCAATGCAAAATACCAAGACTGCGACCCAAGGAGGACTACACAGTACGAGTACACTTCAAATATATGGGAGACCCTTGTCGTCGGAGACTTTCCCATGCCAAATCACGATCCTCCAGGATGACATGTGGAGATAACCAGATCCATGTCAGAGCGGCCGCTTGATGCGCGTCAAGTCCGCCCGCTCAAGCCGCTCCCGCGCTTCCCGTGGAAGTGAGGGCTCATCCAAGGGAGCTTGCACTAGCACGTCACGACGTCTCGGACCAATCATGCCGGCATTTGTCATCCTCGGATAGATTCGTAAGACCTTGGGCAGTCTGGAGCAGTCCCCATACGCAATGGAACATTCTAAATTACTAGGCAGTCAAGATGCACGAATCGTCGAGGACTCCGTAGGGGGAATGGGCACACGTGAGAAATAAGTAAACTTGGGGTGCAGGACCTCCAAAGGGATAGTTAGCTTTCACATGAATATAAAGTTTAGCTCCCTCACCTCATCAGTATCGCATGAAGCAAACCACCTTCATTTTGATTCAGATTCAGCACATTCAACAGATCTAAGACCAGCCTCTTGTACAATCAAAATAGTCATGGCGACACCTGGTATTGTTTTTGGGGGCGGGATCTTGACTCCCCCATACGTCAAGGATGCCGACGAGGTCCAGGAATATCTGGACCTCCTCGGAGAGCTTGGTATCAAGATCATTGATACGGCTGCGCTTTACGGCCAGTCCGAGACCTTTCTCGGTGAAAAGAAGGCGGCGAGCAAATTCACGATCGATACGAAACATCCGGGAGTTATGAACCCTGAGCCCTCAACCAAAGATGTCGTGATCGCGTCCGGAAAGGAGAGCTTGAAGAAGCTTGCCACCTCGCAGGTCCGCTCCTACATGTACCCCTCTTGAGCACGAAAGAGGCTTGAATATTAGCCGAAGAGTCACCATTCTAAGTCACTTTCCGATAGGTCGATGTCTACTATCTCCATAATCCGGACACTCGCCTCCCAGTTGAAGGAACACTGGAGGGTATCGACGCCCTGTATAAATCTGGGGCCTTCCGCAGATTTGGCATCTCAAACTTTGACGCAGACCAGGTGAAGGAGGTTCTGCGGATCTGTCGGGAGCGGGGCTTTGTGCTTCCAACGGTGTACCAGGGCAACTACAACGCAGTGGGGCGTCTACCTGAAACGGAACTCTTCCCCATTCTCCGCGAGAACAACAGTAAGTAATTCACAACGGTCACAACAGAACACTGCGAAGCACGTATCAACCACAAGCGAGATCCCTTCCACCACGTGCTTCCAGTTGTGTGTTAGACACCGTCAATAAAGCACCGCTGACCCACTCCGCCCGTCCTAGTCGCCTTCTACGCCTACAGCCCAATCGCGGGGGGCTTCCTAGCCAAGACCCCCGAGCAGCTCAAGGAGGGCAAGGGGCGGTGGGACCCCGAGAGCTTCATCGGCAAGCTCTACAAGCACCTGTATCTCGACCGGCCGACGATCCTCGGCGCGCTGGACGAGTGGCACGCGATCGCCAAGTCAGAGGGCATCCCGCCGGCGGAGCTGGCCTTCCGCTGGACGGTCCACAACTCGATCCTCGACGGGGCCAAGGGCGACGCCGTCATCATCGGGGCCTCTAGCCTGGCGCAGCTCAAGGGCACGGTGGCCGGCATCCGGAAGGGCCCGCTGAGCGCCGCAGCCCAGGAGAGGATCCAGGGCGTGTGGGACAGTATGAAGCATGACGCGTTCCTGGACAATATCAATGGTCTCTCTGAGGAGTTTAAGAAGGGCCTGGGTGAGGCGGTGAAAGGGCATTGAGTAACGGAAAGCTTGAGGCTTCTCAAATGACTGGGGGTTTTCTAAATTGAAGCTCAACATTGGGGCGTGTACTTCTTTAGCGGGCGTGTGATCTGATTATCAACCTCGTTGTTTCTTACAAATAAAGCATTCAATTGATTCAATTTGGTGCTTGGCATCATTGCACCGAAGCTTTCGAGGCTCCTGTGATTCACATCATGATGAGAGGTGAAAAAACGAATGGAGCCGTCAGTGCCACACACCAATGTGATTTGTCTATATTGGCTGTTAGCTGCGAACTCTGGATAAGGAGCAGTCTGAAAAGATTTAATCGTGGTACATTGTGTATTAAACATGGCATCATTTACTAATATATCCGGCAGCTCTGATGTCGTTTCCTTTTCAGGAGGGATCGGTTCGTCACTCTGTGAGATCTGATCCCCCTTTCCCCTGACCACTTTTGATTTCTTGAACGATAATTTCAACTTCATACGGGAATCTGAATTCAGGTGGACTGCAAAGAGTCGTGTGTATCGAAGGCGATCTGCTTTGTCACTAATATCGTGCTTTTCATTATCATGACTTCCATGATGATACCACGGCCCAGACCCGACTTGTACGTCCTTTGGGTTTTGACGAGGTACCCAGTTCCTGCCAGACGCCAAACAATTTGCAAAGTTTCTGTTTGCGAAGACGACCGTCCAGGTGCTCAATAACGGTGTCTCGTGCTGTAATCCTTCGGACTGACCACCAGACCCCTCCCCTTCTTTGCGCCCCGGAACACTGTCTCGAGGATGTCGATGAGCTCTTGCTTGTCGTCCAGTACCCAGTTCAGTTTGTTGTTGTTTCCGGTGCCGAAATCGCACATGATATGTTTGTTCCGGAAGAAGAACATGATTGTGCAGGGGTCGTACAGCTCGTACATGGTGTTGAAATCGGGGACCTGCGACCACTTAGAGCCCAATCTCACACCTGGTTCAGCTTCCGCTGGGGGACTTACCTTGTCGATGTCACAGAGGTAGATGGCGGCGAAGTTCTTGACGCGGTCGGCTATCTTGTAAAGCACCTCGTCTTGCCGCATGCAGTCCTGCTCGGTGTCAGCTTTTGTGTGAGAGTGATGTGAGAGTGATTGTCCTGCTTACTGAGTCATGGTCACGTCCGAAACGAATGACGACCAGACGGTCTTCCTCTGTGGTGGCGGTCAGTTATGTGAAGCAGTGAGCCACCGATGACTTGGATGGCGGCAGCAGAGTAAGACGAACCTGAAAGGATTGCTTGGTCGACGTGCCAGCCTGAGGGCAGATGGGGAAGGACTACGGATCCCATGATGTGTCGTCGCTCTCAAACTACGAGCCTGTTGGTAAACGAAGTGTGAAAGCGTAAGAAGAGGCCCAAGGTTAGATGCACTTTGCCGATGACGGCTGGATGTTAGACAGCTTGAGGGTTGTGGTTGAGGCTGAAGTCACTTAAGGTTTGGGTAAGGCGCGTGAAGGAAAGGGTGCATGCGAGAGTCAGCCGGTGGGGCAGCCTAAAATGTTTGCCCCACCATTCTCCGTGGTGGCCTGGCCCCCACGTTTTTGCAGGTGCCAGCCCCAAACACCACCGCCACCCGCCTCTGCCCAATTCTTGCTCTTCATTGGCATCAACCAACCTCAAGCAGAGGTGGTGCGGCAACAAAGGCAAAATAAATGCATCATTGTAGCAGACTATTACTACATACCCTGTATCCTTCTTTGGTTGCACATGGAGAATGCAGCAAACGCTTCCCTAGGCACGTACCTAGGTATGTACGCCCCGGGTTAAACCCCGGCCCTGCTTCCGAAGTTGGAGCGGACGAAGATTAGACACCACGGCTCACTCTGGCCAAATCACAGCCCGCGACAGACAACTAGCCTATGTCTAAAGATGGGGCCTCGATTTAGAAACTTTTCTTGTCAGCTCAATACGTTTTTTCTCCTTGAGTAGACACCTCGTCATGAGGATCCCACCTACGAGCACTTGAGCGTCCACTACACATGCATCGTATTGGACAACAGCTTGTTGGATGGGGCTTCGATTGAACACAAAATCCACCTGAAAACACTGGACTTGACCAAATATATTGGCTCTTGTGAGGAAATGCAAACGAAGCAGCTTGAAGAATGTGCTCTACATGATGCGTCAAAAGTGTTACGCGGTAGAGGGTGCTGTTTTCATCCGCCGCATCCAAATTTTCAATTTGGCTTTAAAGCACTCAAAATGAAGGACTAGTGACTGGCACTGGTATCGATATACTGTTCTACCCAGATTTGGATGGTCGAGTCCTGGCCCTTCGGATATTCATCACATGACTCTCTGGTGCCTGGCGATCTGCCGGGAGATCAGCATCCAGTCCACTGCTCCCTGCCCCTGGGACCTACCTAGGTACCTAGGTAGGTAGCTGGGTAGGCAGTACCGCCGTCTGCTCCATGGGGTGACCACATCGTCTTTCCTATTCTTGGTCAAACTGGAGGACGCTCGCTGGGGAGAATTACCTGACACAAGACATCTGGATTATTCAAAGGAAGCTCGATCGGAGAAAGTTTCCCCAAAGTAAGGGGATCCTAGAAACACATCTTCTAGAAGAGGTTCGAGAATTGAGTGCGTGCAACGGCACACTAGCTGACCTTTCTTTCCAAACCTTGGAGTTTGCTCCTCTGTTTCCTCCTTCCCTCTCAGGTCATGCCAAGATCTAGGACAAGACCTATGCCAACCGCCCAGGAGAACAATGTCTCCACTCGTGAACCTCAAAGTGCCAGGTATCAGCGGTTCAGGCGGGCTAGAGGTTTGCCGTGTTGCATAGGACTAAGCCAGAAATTAATTCAAGAAATCAATACAACCCACTTGTTGTAAGCAGAGTGACCTCACCGGCTCTTGATTAACTTGCCGACGCTCTCAAGAAGGTGCACCTTCTTCCACCACTGTTCTGTTGCCATTCCAATAGCGCCAGCATACTATTGACAGGTATTATCGTGTCTGCGGGTAACAGTCCCACTCACTCAACCGGTTGTCTACTATCCCAGGACTACGGCTAAGTCGTATAAGTCTGATAGCAGAAGGGGTCACGATGGCGTCTGACTGTAGCAAGCGGTCCAATTGGCCAGCGCGGGCGGAATAAATGAAGCCAAGGGAAAGCCAAGTCAAAGCCAAGATCTCTGGATTGAACCTTCCCGCTATCGCTGGCTTGACCTGCTTCATCAGGACTACCTGGGTGGGATTGCGCTTTCCCGAAAAGAAGGTCACAATTAAGCACCTATTCTTTCCTCCGCAGCGCTATCTCTGCGAGGAAGGTAGGACCGTTTCTCAATTGTTGCACCACATAAGGCAGACAATACGCGGAAAGGATTTAAAGCAAACATGCCCTCTTCATACTTTTGCCTGACTACCGCCTTGCTACTCACCACATCACCACACATTCGTTCCGTGTCCTCAACATCAGTGTTTCCTGTATTCCTACACAATCACTCAGCATGAAGTCCGCTTTGGCTCTGTTGGCTCCGGCCATGGCTGCGGCCGTCTCGCTCAAGTCCCTCCTCGGCGAGAGCGAAATCACCAAGGAGATGTACCAATCCGGAAAGGTTCACGAGGCCATCATGCACTACAAGATGGTACTGTGACATGCCTCCAGATATGTACAATCTCGAAGCTAACATCAAATAGGACGAGTGGGAGCAACGCCGCGCCGATGGAGCATACAACAATTCAGCATTGTTCCAGACCCTCCCTGCCCCTGTCAAGTGTGTCAACGGCCAAGCCGTTGTTGTTCCAGGCGACCGTCTGCAGACGTTCCGCTGCAGCAACCTCGACCTCCAAGACTTCAAGACCCACGCTGAGCTGGGTAGCCGCAGCGGCTCGGGTTCCTCCTCCTGGGGCTGGACGTCTCCCGAAGGACGTGAGTTCGGTGCTATCGGCCAGGCGGATGGCACTGCATTCATTGAGATCTCCAAGACGGGCCGGATCACCTATCTCGGTCGTCTCCCCCAGCAATCCGTCACCTCTCAGTGGCGTGAGATCAGGACGGTGAAGAACTACTTCATCATCGGCAGCGAGGCCCAGAACCACGGCGTCCAGATCTTTGATGCCCGGAAGCTCCTGACTGTCACGTCACCCAAGACCTTCAGCACCACCAGCGACATCTCGCTCTTCAACGGCCTCCCTTCTGGTCGCACCCACAACGTCGTCTCCCTCGAGGAGAAGAACTTTGCCGTTGCAGTCGGCGCTCAGCCACGCACAGACAAGTGTAAGTCTGGTCTGATCTTCATCGATCTCTCGAACCCTGCCAGCCCCACAACCCCTGGCTGTGCCCCGGGTGACGGCTATGTCCACGATGCCCAGTGCCTGGTCTACCGCGGACCTGACACCCGCTACACTGGGCGTGACGTCTGCTACGGATACAACGAGGACACACTTACCATCTACGACGTCACCAACAAGGCCGCCGCGACCATCATCTCCAGGACCAGCTACACTGGGGCGTCCTACACGCACCAAGGTTCCGTCCTGGACCCCAACAACCAGGAGTACCTTCTCCTCGACGACGAGTACGATGAGGAAGACGGACGCGCACCTGCTGCTGACGGGTTCCCAGTCACCTATGTCTGGGACATCCGCGACCTTCGCGCACCAAAGCAGACCGGTCTCTTCAAGTCCTCGGTGAAGTCTATCGACCACAACCAGTACGTGTACAACGGTCTGTCCTTCCAGTCAAACTACGGCGCCGGTCTCCGTGTCCTCGACGTGTCCTCTGTGCCCCGTGACCCTACCGGCAAGGGCATCAAGGAGGTTGCTTTCTTCGATGTCTTCCCCGATGATGATGCCCAGCCCGGCGGCGGTAACGTCGCTTTCACCGGCACCTGGTCTCACTACGCCGGATTCCCTTCAGGCAACATCCTCGTCAACACGATCGAGCGTGGTGCGTACATCGTCAAGAACCCCTCGGTCACTGGCCAGATGAAGGGTCAGTACGCTTAGGCGCTCCTGTCTGGATGAATCGGAAGAGCAGAATTCGGCAATGATCAGTGGGCAGAGAGAAGCTCAAGACTGTTTCCTTATACATAGTTCAGAACCTGTAAATACCTAAATACCTAAGTGGTAACAATCAATTACAAAACATGATTCAACTCACGGAATCTGCTTTCCCCATGGAATGATGGTGTTTGAAGCGTGTGGAGTTGGGTGAGCATGAAGTAATTACATTCAATCACTTCTGCCATGCTAGAAATGGTACGTCAGAACGGACGTGGCTTGCCTAGATACTGTTGTGGCTTGTTGAAGACCACCTAGGCAGACACGTACACGCTGTCATGGGGGGCCAATACGACCCAGTAAAGACCGGAGCGGAGGGACACCCCACAGGAAGCCTGTAGCCAGATTGATCATTGCTTGATGCACGGCGACTCGATTAATACAGCTCAAAATTAGGTCATGAGTGCAGAGGATAGGTCTGATCTCTCTTCATGAGAAATCGTTAGAGGTGCGTAGTGTGGATGTTGACTATGGTTGAGACCCAAGCTCCAGTTCCGTTGAGAGCTGTTGCAAGGGTGGGACAGGCCGAGGTGCTCTCAGGCTCCGTACCCCTGCAGCCGCTGCATCACCAGCTCGCGCCACGCTAGGCACGGTGCCGCAGCGGGCAGCTATCAGCGACGGCCGGGGTGGGAGCTCGTCGTCACCGTCTCCCACTCAGCCAGAGAACACCACCTCCGCTCCCCCGTCTCTTGAACGACTATGCGACTGGCGCCCAGCTCGTTGTCACGGAGGCAACGATAGGCACATCATGGCCCTCTCTGTAGGTCCTCACCCGTGTCCAAAAACCCTGGTGCACTCCAGACAGACACTGACCCCCTCGCGCCGCCGCAGTGGAAGTCCTTCGACTTCTTCGATGTCAGCCAGGTCAAGCTCTCCGAAGACGACGAGACGCGCGCCTTCTTCGACAGCAACGAGATCTCCAGCGTCTGCTCCGGCTCCGACAGCCTATTCCTCGGCAGCTCGGACGGCCATGTGCGCATCGTGGGCCCCAGCTGGCGGATCGTCCGCAGCTTCCAGGCACACGAGAATGTCCGCATCTCGCACATGCGCCAGGTCGAGGGGACGAGCTTGCTGGTCACAGTTGGAGTACGATTTATACCCGAGCCCATATCTTGCGAGACCCCTGTGAAGGTCGACGTACTGACTTGTTTTGTTCAATAGGAGGATCTCAGCGGCGAGCCAATGCTGAAGGTCTGGGCTCTGGACAAGCCGGTCAAGAAGACGGGCATGCCGACCTGCCTCAGCAGCGTGACAATTTACAATGGGAGGAAACAGTTTCCTGTGCGTACCCCGAGGCGCACTTAAAAGTAATTACGTGGCTGAAAGACTTCTAGGTATCTGCCTTTGCCGCGACAGAAGACTTGTCCCAGATCGCTGTCGGCTTCGCAAACGGCGCGGTGACAGTCATACGGGGAGACCTGGTGAATGACCGCGGCACAAAGCAACGAATCGTCTACGAGTCCGAAGAGCCGATCACCGGAGTCGAACTGCGGGTCGACGAAAGACTGACCACCCTGTTCGTCTCGACCGTTTCACGCATACTGAAGTTGACAATCTCCGGTAAGGGGCAGGGACAGCCACCAAAAACAGTCGAAGACCAGGGTTGTGGCGTAGGATGTATGGCGGTAGATAAGAGAGACGGGAGCATTGTCGTCGCAAGAGATGATGCGATCTATTATTACACGGCCGAAGGACGAGGGCCTCCCAAAGCATACGACTCGCCAAAGGAGCTGGTGACGGTATACCAACAGTACGTTGCGATCGTCTCGCCTCCAAAATCATCAACCCAAGACCCGAATGCATTACGCAGGCGCTTCGGTGGGAATGCTGCGGACGCCATCTTCAACGCATCGACATTCTCCCTGCTGGAGCCAGATCTCAAGGTGATTGCACACACCGAGACCCTTATCACCAAGGTGCTCGCCGTTTTCGAGCTATGGGGCGATCTATACACTTTGACGCAAGATGGGAAGGTCTACAAATACCACGAAAAGACGCTCCAACAGAGGCTGGAGTTGCTCTACCAGAGGAATCTCTACCCCTTTGCGATATCCCTTGCACAGACTGCCGGCCTAGACACCCAACAGCAAAACGTCATTTTCCGCAGGTACGGCGATCACCTGTATCAAAAAGGAGAATATGACCAAGCCATGGCCCAGTACATCAAAGCGATCGACAACACGGAACCGTCACAAGTGATCAGGAAGTTCCTGGACACACAGAGGATACACAACCTCATCGAATATTTGGAGCAGCTCCATGAGCATGGGAAAGCCACCTCGGACCACACGACACTTCTTTTGAACTGCTATGCAAAATTGAAAGACATCGAGAAGTTGGAGGCCTTCATAAAGCAACCCGGAGAGCTCAAGTTTGACCTGGACACGGCAATAACAATGTGCAGGCAAGGAGGTTATTTTGAACAGGCTGCCTACCTCGCCAAAAAGCATGGCGAGAATGACCTGGTAGTGGATATCCTGATTGAAGATCTGAAGGACTATAAGGAGGCCCTTGCCTTCATATGGCATCTTGATCCTCAGACGGTGAGTACCAATCCAACTGAACAGAGAACAAGAGGCTAATGCAGTACAGGCCTACCCATGCCTTATGAAATATGCCCGGGTGCTCATCGAGAATTGTCCAAAAGGCTCGACGCAGCTATTCATCGACTATTATACCGGGAACTATCGTCCCAGGGTGCGCCACGCTGACACCATTGAGACCCCTGCATCAGGTGGCGGCTTCGCAGCGGGCGCAGTGAGCGCCGTCCAGAACCTTTCTAACCTTCTTCCTCTACCATACATGAACTCATCCGCGGTGGCCTCACCGCCGACCCAAGGGAACATAGAGCAAACTGTCAGCGATGGCGCCGTTCTGCTCGATGCCGACGATGTACCACCTCCGAAATACACACCACCGCAACCACGGACCGCCTTTTCGTCGTTCATAGATCACCCCGACGAATTCATCGTCTTCCTCGAAGCATGCCTTGAAGACGAGAGCATATCAGATGAGAACAAGGCCGATCTTTACACAACTCTGTTTGAGATGTACCTACACAAATCTACAGAAGTGAAGAGCGAGCACGACCGGGAGCAGTGGGAGCAAAAGGCCAAGAAACTCATCGAAGGCCGCGGCGTGCCCATAGAAAACTCCAATGTGCTACTATTATCGCATCTATCAGAATTCCAGGACGGGACGACCCTGGTCAAGGAGCAGGCTGGCCTCCTGTCGGACATCTTTCGCTCCTACACCTCGGCCAAAGACACGCGCGGCGCCATGAAAGCTCTGCGCAAGTACGGCCCGCAGGAGCCTTCCCTCTACCCCGCGGCCCTGGCCTACCTGACCTCCGACTCCCGCGTCCTCGACGAAGCAGGCCTCGACGAGCTTGCCAACGTACTGCAGACGATCGACAAGGACGGGCTGATGGCGCCTCTGCAGGTGGTGCAGATGCTGTCTAAGAACGCGGTGGCGACGATGGGCATGATCAAGCCATACCTGCACGAGACGATCGAGCGGGAGCGCAAGGACATCGCGTCGAACCGGCGGCGGGTGGCGGGGTTCCGGACCGAGACGGAGCAGCGGCGGGCCGAGATCGCGGACCTCGGGGCGAAGCCGGCCGTGTTCCAGGCCACTAGATGCCCCGTGTGCACGCAGATGCTGGACCTGCCGGCGGTGCACTTCCTGTGCAAGCACAGCTTCCACCAGCGCTGCCTGCGCGGGGGCGACGGCGTCGAGGGGGAGTGCCCGCTGTGCGCGCAGAACAACTCCACCATCAGGGCCATCAAGCGCGGCCAGGAGGAGAACGCGGACCGCCACGAGCTGTTCAAGGACGAGCTCGAGCGGAGCGAGGACCGCTTCGCGACGGTGGCGGAGTGGTATGGCCGGGGCGTCATGAATGTGCAGCAAAATCTGGAATAAGCATACGGCAGAATTTATGGTAGGGAGAGCTCTTCATGAAAGGCTGTGTCCGTTGGCATGGGGGCTGTGGTATGAGGGGGTATCATCATATTGGTTGGTGTCTATGGAGCGTGCAGATTCATTGAAGAAATGGTATCCTTTAGCGTTCACGTTGTGTCGCTTATGCCAAACAGGTGGTTGAACCACTTGCCGACTTGTTGTGATGCGCTATTACCACTAGGTGACAGGATCTCCCGCCAGTCGGCGACTGTGTGAAGGTGTTGGCCTTGCAGGGCAGAGCCGTCGAAGCCGGACAGCTCGGCCTCCTGAATCTGCCCGTGACGTGCGGTGATTGTTGCGCGGAACTGTAGACCAATTCAGTCATCTCGGCTCAAACGAGAGAGTAAGCGTATGATGGGAAATGGTGGCACTCACGTCTTTTGGCAGGTCCAGCGGAAGAGATGGCCTCTCCCTGGGGTCGTCCTCGGAGGGATGTGTCGAGAAGGTAAACAGCGGCGTCTGGTTGTAGACCCAGTCCCGGGACTGTATAGAGATGATTAATGCCTATCAGGATACAATTCACCTCCCAAATATGTAGTAATCGGACAAGGCCTCTTACCGTAAGCTCCCGGTACCCCTTCTGGATCGTCTCGTGGGCGAAATCAGCGCCGTCATCCCCGGCGGCGCCCAGGCCAACATCGACATCCGGCGCGCCGTACATGGCACCGAACTCACTCCTGACGGCGGTCATAAAGTCCACCGCAGGCACCCCGACGTTGCAGATCCTGCTGCGCACGCTCTCGACGCCCCGGGCCTTAACGAACGGCTCGGCCGGCGACCGCAGCAACCGCCCGATGTCAGCCAGGTTCGGCGAGTTGAGCAGGCACGTGCCGTGGTGCAGCGACCGCAGGCGCGTGAGCTTGTACGCGGACCCGGAGATCTTGAACGTCTCCGGTGGCGGTGGTGTGGCTCCGTCGCCGTGGCTGTGGCTTTCTCGGTCGAGCACGATGTCGTGCCTCTCGTTGACCCGCGCCGTGGCGACGCCCAGGCCCCGGAGCGCCCGGACCACCATCTCGGCGTGCTTGTTGCGGTCGAAGGCGGCGGGCGGGCATATGACGCTGAAGTTGACGTTGCCGCTGTCGTGGAAGACTGCGCCGCCGCCCGAGCGCCGGCGCACGAGGGAGACATTGGCCTTGCCAGCGCCATCACCACTTGTCCTGGCCCTGAAGCCGCGCAGCAGGCCGAGGTTGACCTCGAGCCAGGGGTTCTGGTTGCGGCCAATTACGATGCACGGGTCGTTGGTGTACAGTAACAGGACCGTGGACTCCGGGTGTGAGTTCTGGAGTAGGAAGTGCTCCGCCGAGAGGTTCAGGTAGGGGTTGTGGCTGTGTGAGGTGTAGACCTGGACGCGACTTGAGGGTTGTGAGGTCTGGGTGTGCCAGCCGGTTGAGATGCCTCTCCTAGGGGCACATCGCAGGAGAGAGGCGTGCGAGCCTGCCTGCCTGTTCAGACGCCATACCGTCCGGCTCAGGGAGGCCATTAAAGCATCACTGATCGGTACTCACGTTATGGTGTAGATATAGCAGTTCTTTTCCGAGAAGACAAGCCCGAACTTTGAGGACTTTGCAAGGTCAATCCCGATCTGACGCTTATGTAAGCAGTCCAAAGTCGAGGTCGTCCTTGTCTGCCCCCTTCAAGCACACACTGCGCCAAATTTGTGGCAACAACATAGTCTCTACGATTGGCGTCGTTGCTTTCTTTTTCTCGCACGAATGATATCAGGAAAACCCTGCAGTGTTCCGTTGACTTGGTACCTAAAGTGCGAGTTGTTGTTCGAGAATGCGCAGTTCACTGACAAGTCCATTCCAACACCAATGATGATATTCATTTCGGCAGAGATCTTGGGGATTTGACGTGTTCAGTGCCTATAAGTCTCAAACTTCGAATTTTTATTGGTCAATTTGTTGGTAGAGGGTGCCGTCCCCTACTGCGTGGGACTCCCTCCAACTGAGCAATAATTCAACGCCATTTTAGTGGGACTTAACGAGATTAGTATCGCCAGTCCTCGTCCGGATAAATCTCAAGAAGTCCTGTCCCGCTGGGCCAGGTACGAGAATCATGCCAATTCCAAAGTTGGGTAACTGCACATGGGTGCGCGCAGTATCAATCGGTGCCCCGGACTACCCCATCCTGCAGTGCTCAATTGATCTGGTCCTTGATGTACTTTTCCAGCTCCTTGCCGTTTACAATGCTGTCCACCACACCCTTGGCTTTGTGCTTGAATCCGAGGCTTGCCGTGAGACTGTAAAGCAGGTCAGTCAATCATTGAGCACAGAAGATGAAAAAGACGAGGCTCGGAAGTTGACTTACTCAGGGCTGGTGTAGCTGTTCTCGGTGCCCCACACGATATAGCCAAAGCACTCGCTATACGGGTTGTCCTTGCCGCCAATGAACTCGATGAACTCCTCCTTGGTCTTCAACTCCCTAGGCTTGCCGCCGTTGGACTTCGCTGCAGGGTGGTCCAGCCTCTTCAGCTCTCCCGCGACAGCGTCAAAGTGCTCCTTCCACGAGAACGGCTTCTTCTCAGCAGGGAAGACGTAGTGCGTCTTTTGCTGTCCTGGCTCAAGCTTCTCGAGATGCTGCAGGAGCACGACGTACTGGTCCACGAGATCGTGCACCCACACACAGTTCCACACGCCGGAGAAGCCCTCGGGCAATGTGACCAGTCCGTTCTTGATCATGAACGACGTGATCATCGGGGTCTGGATCGAGATCCGGTGCCAAGGTGCGGAGCCAATGCCATAGATGAGGGGTGGCATCATCAGGCTGGAAACGACATTGTGCTCCTTCTCCTTCTCGGGGTTGAGGATCTCCTTCCGCAGGTGGCCGTCCACGTGGCGATGATACGCATCCGGCTGAATTCGCGCATCAATGTCCTCGTCTGTCAGGTTCAGATCGGACAGGGTCTTCTCCTCAATCGACTTTGCAGCCAGGCCCTTCGAAGAGTTGGCAAGCTCGTCGTTGCCGCTGGTCTGGATGTAGATGGCCCGCTTCGAACCCTTGGGCCGTGCCTTGAGGCCCTCCACAATGGCAAAAGCGCCCTTGTCATCGTCTGCAGAGGCCGTGTGGATGATGATGTCGCTCTTGGCCACCCATTCCTTGATGGTGCCTGCGTCTTCAAGGGAGCCCCGCACCGGCTCGATCCCTTCCTGCTTCAGCTCGGCGGCTTGGTCGTCACGGCGCGTGAGGGCGTGGAGCTTCAGGTCTGGCCTGACTTCCTTGAGCTTCACCAGCAGTGAGCCACCAATGAGGCCGGGGCCAACGAGAAAGAGGGTCTTCTGTGCTGTGGCTGCCATCTTGGTCTTGGGAGTGCTGGCTGTTTGTGTTGGCTGTCGCACTGTGGTGGTACGAGCAGATGTTGGTGAGGGGCAAGTTAGGTCAAGATCGGAAGCGACGATACTGTACTTTAGCTTTGCCGCACAAGTGCAGGCATGCATTTATAAGCTGTCTCCAGGAGAATGACATCACACATGCATTCCATCGTCTTGACATTGAATTGTATTCGAATTTGCCAATATTTTAGTAACCAACAGCAATGACTAGGCCTAATGCATTCCAATCTCTAAAATGCCTTGATTCCTCACAATCATGCCGTAATCGTTGCTGTTTTGCGAATGGTGCGTGTCTTGTAATGAGAAGGAAATGGTCCGCGCTGCCACTTTTGTGAAAAGAGCACTGTAATTATCAATGACTTAAGGAAAAGGGCAGGGAGCCTTCAATGAAATTATTCATGTTCCAGACCCGGCCCTCAGAAGCAGCGAAATAACCACATTTTCCTTTTTACAGGGAGGACCTCATATCCTAACAAATATCAAACGTTTCAAGAGCCAATACTCCTTGCTCGTAACAAGCTCGAAACTGCTGGAAGTCCATTAGCCCTGAGACATAGGCGAATCCAATCATCTGGTAACCTTCATACGCCGGACGGAGTATATAGAAGCACGCAGCTCCGGAGGGTAAAATCAGAATGTCTTGTTCCTCCAGATTTGCCGTCCCCACCCCTGCGAAGCCATATGCCGTGATGAAGACTTTGCGAATGCTCAGTCTACGGTCAAGACCTTCAACAAGCGGGCTGAGCATGGCCGTCTTGATTTCATCATGATCCTCTTCCTCTCGACTCTCCTCGGACAGCCAAGACCGGGGCATCTCCTGCCTCTCAAGGAGCACCTCCCAGAGCATGTTCAGATCAAGTTCTGGGTCGGACGCGATGGCGTCTTCGGCCGACGCAAGGAATTCTGGGACCTTCTGTCGGTGGCGTAATTGGTCCAAGGGGTGCAAATGCGAGCCTCTTGGTATAGATCGTTGTTTGCCCTCAATTATCATCTTTTCAGCGCTCTTTAGGAGATTCACGTCGCCTGGTTCCGTCTGGTCTGGGCTGAAGCCATAGAAACATGAGACATGGATCGCCTTATCAACAGCGTCAAGCCTAATGCCTCTGACTCGGAGGATTCGTTCATCTTCCGATATCTCGACTTGTTCTGGATCATTCCAGGGTCCGCTGCCGAGCAAGCCCGAGCCACTAAATGGCTCACTTTCGAGATCATATTGGGCCGCGAAATCAGGGATCCAGGAGGGACCATCGCCGCCGCGGTGATTGAAGGAAAATGAAGGAATCGTGTGAGAGAGGATGGATGAGACCTCGTCTTCAGTGTCATCTCCCTGCCACATAATGGATTGTGCCCCGCGCAACGACGTGATAGGCTTTGAAGTCCATATGATTGACATCACCTCGCGGTACACCTCTTCTACGGGCTTCCGGTAGTCGATGGTGATCTTCATTGACTCCTCAAGTGAAGCAAGACCTAGCGTTCCGTAGACGAGATCATGATTGTCGGTTGCACGGCAGGACAACAAGGTCGGGAAGATCTCCGTGAAAGCGATTGGTCCCAGCTGATGGTACCGCTCACGGATCTGTACCCACCGGTAAATGGAGGTGATGATGAAAGGGAGCGATTTGACCTGTCTGGCGATTCCCTCCCACCTTTCTCGGTCGACTCGATGCAATTCATTGCTCAACGTCATTAATGGCCCGGTGGCAGAGTACCACGCCCAAAGCATATCCTTTGCACCGCAGACCAGGACCGGGTCTTTGGAGGCGAGAACCATCTCCTGGAGGACCCAGATCCTCGTCCACCACGGCCGCCGGCCCAGATTTCTCCCCAGTATCATACTGACCTTAACCTGGTCATCTGTGAGACGACGAGGATCCGTGCCCAAAGAGGGAAGGGAATCACGGAAGCTGTGGTCGCTGAAGCGCTCCATGGCCCAGTCGGAATCGGCGTTGCCCTCGCCTAGCCATATGACTACTCGATCTGCGAGGCTGTAGATGTCTTTCATCATCCGCACTTGCTCGTTCCTCTCGTCAAAGTCCTCCTGGTTGATGCACACGGCGTCGACCCAAAGCGGGGTCGCCGTGGTGTCGACATGATGTTTCGGGTGGCTTCTCAGGTGGCGGAGGGCTGTTTCCAGGTTGCGGGTGACGGTGATGGGAACGCCGTTGAGGACCATGTCGCCCCGCAGGCGGGAGTCTCCCCAAACATATGACAAGGCGTTGAAATGCGGGCAACTTTTCAGGGAAACGGTTTCCAGCGTGCAGGTTATCGGGTCATGAAAGTTCCCAGGGTGTAGGACCAGCACTCGGATTTCTTGCTGGCTTGAGTCGAGTTGTGCCTCGTAAATGCCGTGCGCCATCATTAGATTTTCCAGCGATAGCCACTGAGCATTTGATTATCGTCGACAGGTATGCTTGAGAGCAGAAAATAATCCTTATTCTATCTTTTGGGGTCTCTTTTGTCGCTCACCACGTTGTGAGCGATGAAAAATCCTTCCTGCAGCTTACATGCCAGGTGGGGTGAAGGATCACTGCGGCTGGCCGCTAGGCCTCACCACAGGAACGCATTACCGCCGATGCGCTCTTCGCCTTTGGGATTCTGTCAGCGACTGGATCCTATCAACCACAAATCACCATCAATCATGTGTCCGTACAACTCTTCATCGCCCCAGTAGAGTCCGCGTGGCCTGTTAACTTGTGGGGCGCACCATCGGTCTGTTGTTGGTCAGGTCGTTCGGTAAGGCCGTGCAATAAAAGTAGAGTGGTCTGCTGGCTGCTGCGAGTCTCCTCAGTTTGCCCCTGGAAAACAGCCAAAAGATAATAAGGACTTACTTTCAAAAATATAAACCCATCCTCAATTTACTGAATCATTTATAGGAATAAGCTAGATAATCTATAATTACTGCTCTTGCTGGAAAATGCAATATAGAATTTAATTATGCTTTTAATTTGCAGTGTGCGGGACCAAGGACGCTGCAGTAGTACTATCTGTGGCATTGAACCCTGCGTAGGACTGAACTTGGAGCGTCCTCCCCAATAGGACAAACTGAGTACAGTACCCGTGAGGGCGGCAATACCAAGTATCTTGCGTATCTGCACCGTACCTCATAACATCACTATGCAAGCGATTGACTGCTCTTCCTGCCTCAAATTTATGTGATGTCATCGGAAGCACCCAACTGGTCGTATCCTGTGGGAGCCTATCCCATAGTAACTGTCCTGGCAGAGGCTGAACTGATTAATTAGATACAAATAAAGCTCACGAGAAGGACCTGAACACGAGCTCCGCCTGGCCTCAAGTCGTACACGTCTGACCAGTGCCAGGGTTCACCGCATGCGAGATCGCCACCCCCATATGTTATCGCATGAGACTAGTGGCCTCTTCAAAGGAGTGAAGAAACGAATCAGTACTGATGGTACTAATGAATATGGACTATTGGTCAAGATTGCACACTCCATTATATGCAGGAGAAAGGGGAAATTTAGATTGGCCTAGACCTGACGAGAGTACATGCACACCACGATGTACGACATCGGGCAAGTAGATTAACTGACCACCCTGAGACTTGGATTCGAAACCCGAGACACGAGCTCAGAGGTGTGAAAATTCGGTCACAGTAGCCAGTTAGGTGTAGCTTCATGCAGCCCAACCGTGGGCGCAAATCGACGGCCAATAGCAGAGAATGCCAGCCCATGAAATGCGGCTCTGCGGGCGCAACAATTCCCGTGCCCCAGTGAAGCCTGACGAGGCTCTCTGGTGGTAGTGAGCAGGTGAATCAGTGAGCAGGTGAATCAGTGAGCAGGTGGGATTGTGCGGGTCGCCTCACCCACAGGAGTAGATGATGGCCGTGGGTCGCGTCCATAGCGTATTCTACCCTGAATATATACCACCCCCACGCAGACCGACGTGCCCGGTGTCAGTTGTAGCCGACCCTTCCTACCTTTCCATCAACTAGTAGACCTACATTTTGGTCACTTCATGACGAAAGCATCAAGATGGTGGAGAATTATATCAGAACGTACGGTATCACACCAGAGAAACTGCAAGATTACTTGCAGAGCATGTTCCCTACCCACAGCGTCGTCGTGAATGTAAGTGACTTGGATTATGCCCACTCACCTCCAGGCTCTGTCCAAGGATGATCTGATCGTGGGGGCAAAAACGCCTAACGAAGGAACACAGACAGCCCAAGGTGACTACTATGTTGTGGATCTGCCTCGGCTCCTTATCCAAGTAAGCCTGACCTATTCTGGCGAGAATGCTCCCCATCGTACTAGAATATGACTAAAAGATGGAAAAGGCAGAGTCGGAGGATCTTTACAAGGTTCTCCGCCGCCGACGACGCCGTGGTTGACATGACGGTTGCACAAACCTGTGGCGGAGATGCATTGAAGAGGCTTGTCGGGCTTGATGTCTGCCGAGGTGAAGGCAATGGAATGCACTCGCCAAACCCTGCCACATATGTGTGGAGGCGGCTCTATTGTGGAATGTTCTGACCTGGAAAACCAAGATTGCAACGCGAGACGACTTTCATGAGAACAAGCAATAAAAGATATTTTTCCACATACGTGGCTGAAAGTCCGTGGCCAGGCAATCAAGGCTGCGAGACATGGACACCGCTCAAAGGGGCAAGAGGGGCGGAGGCGTGATCTGCAAGATTGCCTCACCGGTTTCCTGCCTGAATGCCTAGAAGACAGCCAGTGGCGCAGCATCCACCAATCAGTGTCAGACACACCGGTCCCTGTTACGTCGTACATATGTAGTACGACTGTAACTCACTTCTCCGTAATATTCGCGGTGTCCAATGGATGGGCACATTCGTCGTGGAACGATACCTGAGAGGCTTTGCTGCTCTCAGCTCGGGCAGAGCACATCGGCATGTTCTCGTCTCACTCCGGAAGTCCAAGTGCCCATAGAGGCTCACTCAGACACTTCAATACATTTGTGACTCGCTCGATTCAAAAAGGTAGGCTCTTCCGGCCATGATGACAGGCATCGCATAGTTCAAACAATTCCAAAAAGTATTACGGTAAAATGGACTCCTACGACCAATTCGATTCTTTGAACGCAGCACTTACCACTGCCGATAAGTATCCTGCCAATCTGTTGCGATCACAGTTATTCAAGTATGATTTGGTGGCATACAACGAGGCTCTTGGGCAACAGGAGTCGCGTTTATTCGAAGACGACCCTGAATTTTCCGGGGTGAAGCTTTTCGAAGCATACGATGGCTGTGGTAAGTTATCTCTTTAGTGTGTCTGATAATTCGGAAGCGTTGAGTAGGTTTACTGAGGACTGGTAAGCAGGATACGGACCAATGGAGAGATACAGGACTGTGGACGAATTGAGAAGCCACTTCCAGACTGAGCGCAAAGACCCGCAATGCCGGCACGTGTGAGTATCCCTATATTCAAAGAAGAGGAAGAAAGTAGGAACAGATCATATTTGATACATTGGATCGTCTGACATCAAACCTAGCTTTATAACAGCGGACCATTCTCGTGCACCTCTGGATTGCTCGAAGGAAGCCTTCACATATACCCTGTCATTCTTACAAACAATGCCCAGATTCCTTGACCTTGCTTTCACATTTGGCGAACAGGTGGAAAAAAAGGACTTCCACTACACTGCGTTCAATGCCGAAAACTTCCTCGACTCCGATGCCAAGAAGCATTGTATCCCCAGACTAGGAAGATCAGGCCAAGAGATCAGGCACTGTTTTAATCTCTGGTCGGTCGAGAAGTCGGATAGTCCCCCCTGGTCAATCCGTCAGACCGCAGTTTATCACTCTTTCGACGTGTGCACGGGGCGTACCGCTTGGATCAACATCAAGGGAAATGAGCTGATGCAAAAGCGCATCACACAAGCGCTGAGCTCCACCAGCCAGTTGCAGTCCAGCACTCCTAAGACTACCAGTGAAGCTTTCTCTGCGTCACTTCTGACACTTCTTATTGTGCTGGAATGGAGTGGTGAGAATTGGAAGTCACGAATCAACGACCTGGAAAAGCAGCTCAGCGATATACTGATGAAGGCCAAGAATGCCCCCTTCAAAAACATTGAGGAGGCGCTGAGCCTGGACCCGGATGTTCTCCTTCAGCATCTGACGGCAACTGAAGAAACGGCTGGGAAATTGCCTCGCCGAGTCGACTCAGCCGTCTATGCAAAGTCACTGCCGAGAACAGATACTAGCCGCAGTGTCTGGTCGTCGGTTACCCCGAAACGAATCCTGAGTGGGTTTTCCAGAGCCTCAACCAGTGTGGGGGCAGAAAAGAGTGATTCTCCAGTACGGACAGAAACGAAAACTCCGCTGCCACCACTCCAGCCTCTTCTGATATCATCAACGCTGCCGCAGACACATTTGAATTCTGGGACGGTTCATCAGAGCAAATTCAGTGTCTTACAGGATTTCACCGTAGACGGGCTTCAGAAGCTGACGGATATCGCGTCAAAAATCCACGAAGTAAAGCTTGTCATGAAGCTGAATGCAGAGGTCATTAACGAAATAATGGAATTTTATAAGACGCTGGCGGAAGACGATGACATGCCCTCAGAAATCCGCAAAGACTGCGCCGCAGATCTCAATAGCTTTTTCCGGCGCTCGAGGGCTGTGATTAGAGGCCTGGAGATGGAGCAGTCTCGATCTGAGACTCTTATGAGAATGTTCGAGGACGGCAAGTCGTTGGTGAGGTTGCTCCTTGACACCCGCATGGCCTTGAAATAACAGCTTACAAATTCTCTCAAGTTCGACAATATCCTTCAGTTTCGCAACATGGAGATCAACAAGCTCTTTGCGATTAATGCTCATCAGAGCGGGAAGCATGTGGAGATGATGACAAACGACATGCACCAGTCGAGCCTTGAGATGGAGGCCATGACGAAGAGCATGAAGAGAGTCGCAGAAAAGACGGCAATTCAGACCTCTTCTATGCACATAATCACATTGGTTACGCTGTTCTTCCTTCCCGCCACATTTGTCGCCGTAAGACTTTTTGGACTACCGTCTTTCTCTTTCTCTGAGTTGACGGAATCTCTAACATCGGACCAGACGTTTTTCAGCAGCGGAGCATTTCAATGGGACCAGAACAACCCAGAGGAATCATCAATGCCATTCTGGAAACCGGAATTCTTTGCGCGGTTTGCAGTCATTTGCTTTCCTATGACTGGAGCCATTATCTGTGTTTGGTGGGCTCTGTACTGGCGGAACAACCGATTGAGGCGCCGGAATGGTCAAGAAGACGTGGAACAACAGCAGATTGTGTGATTGCCTACAGTCTGAATGTCTTGATTCTCAAATAATTAGTCATTGGACTAGTAGGGACAGCTCTATTCGTACTCGGGACTAGAATGGGGTGGTGATGAGGTTACGAAACTGGTTTCATTTTGTTGAAATACATAGGTAACGTCTTTCCGCACATGCTTCCATCCTTGATGTCGTTACACAAATCATATCCGGCATTAGACCGCCTCCTGCGTGCTGATGGAATCTGCTTGGGCATGGGAAGAGGGGGTGGGGAGGAGGGGGAGGAGGCGCACGATTACTACGCAAGACCGCCTTTGTGAAAGCCTGTAGTGGCTGAGCGACGGTACCTCCGGCCGAGCTAGACCGAACGAAGAAGTTGAAAAAGACGAGAACGAGCGTGAGGGATGGCAGTCAAGCTGCCTTTGCAGATGACTGCATGTCAAGTTGTACAAGAAGAGTTTGCTGGAGGTACAAATGAGGGGAAGAGTTTCTTCTGTTGAAATTGTCGCCTGCCCATGAAGCTCGAATCCGAACTAGTTTCGACAAAGGGTACTCGAAAGTCTCCAAATTAAGACCCGCAAAGATCCTTTGGCGACCTTGAAATACAGTCGCGACTTCGGACACACGCCTACCAGCAAGGAAGAAGCAATACCAGCAGGTCTATTGGCCCTCTACATTGCCTTTCACCTTGATGCTGCGATCTACACAGTCAGCTGTCATATTAGCTCGAAACCCTCTGTGATACACTTCAATACCGGGGCCATACCAAGTGCCTGAACAGCGCGTTCTCCGGACGAGCGTATCCAATCGATCCACCAACGATCCACCAACTGCCAGGAATCCTTGCGCGAGACCTAGGGCTGCTGTAGCTTACCAGTAATTCCTCGATGTCTACATCTACGAACTTCCCGCTTTTCAATAACTTCCAGGAGTGGGTAGACGCCAGTGGAGTTGTTGGTACCGATGGACTCGGCAACGAAGCAAAATACATTCCTTTGCAGGCACTGCAGCAATATTGGCAGGACGACCGGGTATCGCCCATTCTAAAATCATGCAGCCATTACGCGTCAATCAATGTGTCCATTGACGACTTACTTAAGAGATATCTGCGCATCTTTTCGATTCTCGTGTACATCTCCACGACCCACAGCGCCAAGCTCCATTACATCAAGAGATTCATGGAGGAGGCCATCGTCGACGAATCTCTACCGTTCAAGGCCAAGCCAGTCGCACTACCTAATGCAATTGATGGAGTTGAAACATTCGCGGAGTTTCAGAAGAATCAATGGCTTTTCTCCCCGGTGGTTCTTGGCCCCGACCGTTTGCAGTCAAGGGACTTGCCACGCCGCACTGTATTGCCTTTCACCATTGAGAAGGTACTTTCTGGCAAAACTGGCGAAAGCTCTATCGTCAAGAAGTGCAATGTCCATCCCTCTTGTGGCCTCCCAGTTGTATGTATCATCATATTTACCTCAAGTGAACACAAACCTTGTGCATGCTAACATGGCCGCGCACAGAGCACAATTGTCCTGAAAGAGTTCGACTCTTCGGAAATTGAGTTTTCATTCAAGACCGAGGTGGATTCCTATACCATTCTCGGGAACGAAGTACTACCTCCAAAGATATACGAACAACACTTTCTGAAATACTATGGGTCATTCAAAAAGGTGGACAAAGCATTCATCATGCTTGAGTTTGCGGATCAAGGGAGCTTGTTGGACTTTTTCAACGGCAATCAACTCCCTTATGAGCGACATGAACTACAAGGACTGTGGTCAAGCCTCAGCAATCTGTTCATTGGACTCGAACACATCCACAGCCTCGGCCAGGACCACAGGAACAGCGATTTAGGCACCATTCGATGTGTGCATCAAGATCTCAAGCCTGCGAACATCTTTGTGTTCAGACAAGGCGACAGTACTGCATATCGCTACTTATTTAAAATTGGGGACTTCGGGATGACCAGCATAGCTTTGGTCAAGACCATGAGTAAATCAACAAGGATCCCGGCCGACCCCAGCACAAAAATGTACGGAGCCCCAGAGCTGACCAACCACTACTCAGCCCTGGAAACCATCAACTATGGTACCTTGTGGGAAGTGGATATCTGGTCCATAGGCTGCGTGCTTTTTGAAGCCTTAGTTTGGATGACGTGTGGATCTAGGGGAGTTGACGAATTCTTCCAAATGCGTCAGACGGAAACCGACATCGATCCGCGCCACGAATCCCAAGGATATTCTGGCTGCTTTCACAATGGCACGGCACGAATTCAGGCCGTCGATGAAATGATGACCCTTGTCATGGAAAGGCGAAGGAGGTTCGACGATTTGTCAGGTCCGATTGGAGATCTGATTCTGAGAGAAATGCTCATACCTAACGACAACCGCAGGCTAGACGCCAAGACCTTACTGCCACGGTTTGAGAAAATTTTGGAAGCCGAGAAACGACCACCAGACCATCCAGAACCATTCCAACCACGATCGTGGACCCTTCCCACCCAGAGAGGAAGCCGATCGCAGGACCGCACGACTCAGGATGACAGAGGCGACATCGGCTATGAAGCCCACGATCGAGCAAGAATGTATACAACAAGCCCTGGGCCGCATGAATATGACCGCCATCCACTACCGACACACCTTCGTGCCTCGACTTCAGTCACCGGGAGTCGGGGCAGCCACCACGGGGGAGCCAAGTATCGCTCAGGCATCGGGGCACAGCCAACGCATGCAGAACCAATCTCGGCGAGTTCAATTCAATCTCTTGACAGAGAACAGTCCCGACAGTCCATATTAGTGACAGATGACCCACACTTGATCTCACAGTCGCCGGACAATTTCGAATACTTGAAAGACACCCCAAATCTCGCCCTGGAGGATCTGGAACAAACGTCCGCTCACAGATCAGTTAACGCCCACCAGCGTCGACAAGACTTTCCTCTGTCCAATGACCGGCCACGGCTTGGAGATCCCTCGTACAGCTCTTTGGCTGTGGCCTCCGGGAGCAAAGTCAAGGGTCCCGAGCCATACGCTCTGGTCAGCATTTCCGAGGTGCTCAAGTGGATAGAAAGAAAGAAAAGTGGCCCGGCGCCCGAGGCACTGCGCGATCATGAACGAGCGATGCGGGAGATCAAAGATCGTGAGCAGGTATGTTGAACTCGCACTTAGCCACCGTCGTTGAAGCTAAATTGTAGGCAGATTTTCGTCGTCGATGACTCGGACACAATGAGGGACCAGCACTGGGACCGGGTCATCGACGTGATGCAAGCACTTGGATATCTAGTGAAGTCGGCTGATCCGGACAGCGTCGAGCTCTTCTTCACTTCTCGCCCCACAGAGCCCAAGAAAAGCGGCGTGAGAGAGATCACTACTCTGGTCCGCTCGCTTGCAGACCATCGAAAAACACGTCACGTAGGCATCTGCAACATGGAGAACAGCCTCGGCCCAGTACTGGAGCACGTCAAGGGTAGCCTTAAGAGCCAAAAGCGGCCCAAGATCCTCCAGCGAAATCGCCGCGGGACGAACGTGTATATCCTCACTGACGCAATCTGGGAGGGCGGTGCTGAAGTGAAGTGTGGAGTGGAAGAACCGATCAAGAATTTGAGACAAGCAATGATAGATATGGGTAAAACCAGGGCAACTGTGGCCCTGCAATTCATCCAGTTCGGGGACGACGCTCTCGGGAAGGAAAGACTTCGGTACCTGGACGACACCCTGGGAAAAGAACTAAACTTGTGGGTTGAATTCTACCAATTTCGAATTAATCCCCGGCATAATACTGACCTCGTTTTAGCGACATCGTGGATCACAGACACTGTGAAAGAGATGGCGTTTGGCATATGCTAGTGGGAAGCATCAGCCGCGATCTCGACAAAGATAACAATGTTGAAAGTCGAGCTACCATCGCCTGAGACATGCCTGCATGCCTATTTTCAATCGCCAGCTTCCTTATCGAGAAGAAGACCGTAGCCGATCTCGCCCCGACCTCAGACCCGCGCCCCTCCCCAACAAGATTACTTCTCCAGGAAGGATGCCCTGCCGACAGTCAATGATACAGGCGCAAGGTGTGCAAGTAACCAGTATCGCGCTTGCGGCGAGTGTGTACTCGTGCAAAAGAACAAGGTCGCCTGGTTCACTGCATATTCAATCTGACCCGCTACGCACAAAGATTAGAGTCCCACCATTGCAACCATGTCAAATGATTTAGAAACTGTGCACATACTGTCATCTGCCGTAAAGCGTTTTTGAAGTTGAAGTTGATTATTACGTTTATTGTAAAAGTAGATATTTACAATCTAATTGATTTTAATGTCTTTGCTGTATTGTGCATGACTGACTAAATGGAAGTGAAAGCAACTGAATGTCGTGTGATGAGAGTACAATGGATTTTGCTCGTTGGGAGAAGCCACGTCCTTGGGAAAACCTATCTGGAATCATAACCCAGGGTTTTTGTTAATGTAATTATCTGTTGCCAAGTGATTAGGTCTCTCGTTGGCTACTTTAAGGCAGTACCTACACTTGAATACTGCCTTAGATTCCAAAGTCACACTCAGCATTCTAGTAGATCTTGAAGGATTCAATTTAGAACCGTTTCGGGTTCACGGCAATCAGAAGTCTTTTCAGGCCGGGCACCTCAAGCGAGCCGCGTTGAAGGACATCACGATCGCGATCGCCATGATCAGCTTACTCTAGGTACCTAGGAAGCTCAGCTAAGGGACTGAACAGGTGGCAGAGAGGTGAATTGGCTAATAGTTGCCATCATCCCAGTAAAAGGCACATTGTGAAGTTTACACAAGGTTTCTCTTGGAAGCGAGGTAGATCACCATCGCGTAGCCTCATTGGTGCAGGATGAAACCTACTGCAACTTTTCCAGTCACAAATTTGCTGACAATTCCAAGAGAACCAGAGTCAGCTTCGGAAACCCCGTAAGCGTGAATCATCGTTGTGATAATTGTGAATGGGATGATCAAGTGTATTGACGCCCAAGCTTGCCATTTATGACGGTGGCCTGCATGGCGAAGAGCTATTTGCGAAAGTCAAACGTCCGGAGTGGGAGGACAGATGAATATAAATATATGCCAGTGAACCACGTTCATTGCTCTCGAAAGGAACAATCTTCATCATCATCATCATCATTCATTCCATCCTCCCAGCTCTGGGCGAATGCTTATTAGGAACTCTTGATTGTTACCTACTCTTGACTTCCAACTTTCGACTTACAACCCCAGCCAGAATGCTTCTCCAGAACGTCTTCCCTACCGCCGTGCTGCTTCTTGCATCCACTACTCAAGGAGGCTAGTATTTTCTAGAACTTGTCTAACACCTTCAATGCCCTCAGCCCAAGTACGGGTAAAGCTTGGACCGACTGACTTTGCTTTTTCGTTCAGCACACATTACCTGGAAGAAGCACTCAACCACTACGTGTAAAGACTCGGGCTCCCGCGGGTGGTACACTGCCAAGCCCGGGCAATGTAACAAGCTATCTGCGAAGGACCACGCCATTGAGATTTACGTCGACGATACGAATTGTAATTGTACGTTACATACCCAGGGTATCATGTTGCTTGCTGTTTCAATTCATGGCCCATTCTAATCGGCGGGTCCGACTGTAGTTTACGCTTACCCCAATACAGACTGCTCAGGCTCTCGACAGAAGACGATCCACGGCAGAGGATGTCATTCCCTGGAGGGGAACAACTGGGGTCTCCGCATGGAGTGCGACCAAGTATTTAGGTAACGGGCCGAGGCGTTGGGCTGGATCTCTTGTTCAATTAGTGAAGATGCTTTCTGTGCACAGGAGACAAGAAACCTAAGGACAAGATCTTGGAATACGTCTAGTTTATCTGGGAACAAAGCAACAAAACATGTTGTCGGGTGTGTGATGTTCGCGATGGTTTAAGTGACCGCTCATTTCTGGCTGGAGGGGGGGGGGGGCTATAAAGACCTCCAGATAGGCCCATTGGTTTAGAAACTTTACTCGGAATTAAACCCACCTTCTTTACCTCCTTTTTAAGTTCTGATCTTCTATACGTCTGTTCCTAAACGGATACAATTCTCTCTGGTCATCATATTCTGGAAGTCCCCTTCCCCGCGCCGGAGCGCCGTCCTTTCCTTCTGGGCATCTTACAAAGCGTGGTACCCTATCTTCAACATCCAAATGGTTTTCCGATTCGCAATTAGCCCGATAGCAAGTGGCATGAAACAGGAGTCATCCACTATGTAGCTGGGCCATAGTTATTTTCTTCCCCAGCACTTCTCAATGTTGATACGTGATTTGAATCAAATCTCATGAGTAGGAATGCGCACGTATAGTGCAGCAAATTCCTAACGTCTGCTTGAAAGCATTTGAGTGGCAGTAGGCAATGTAATCTTGAAGGCTTTGTACACACTTCCAATTCGTGAGCCCTCAGTATTAGGTACAAACATGGTTTTGTCAACGAGAATTCTATTGTTTGACTGTTTTGAGCAGCTTGAGACGATCAATTCGCTTTTGCTATTTTTATTCTACTTTGAATATCAATGAAATGGGTGGTTTGAAGACTATTGAAAAGTGTGTAGGCTACAGGGCCTATAGGGAAATAGATGCGCCCACACCCTTGAGCATGGCTTCAGGCTTTATATGGTGTGTGTTCCGGGATGCCAAAAAGAGAGCCTGGAATAAAGGCTGGTAACCCATTATAATGGAAATACTCCGGGATGCCTCAGTGGGGGGGGGGGGCGACAACTGAACAGATTTACTCAATGGTTGGTGGCAACCTTGGGTCGATGAAGGCCCAGCCGCATGATCCATTGATGCCCCAATAGACATCGACTGCAGCTTCTTCGAGAGTCAACTGCTCGAACTTCTCGTGCTGTTCAAGGATTTTCCTGTTTCCGGGCGCCAACTTACACTGAGGGACGGCTGTATCTTTACCCATGAACAAGTAACAGTGCCCTTGCAAGAGCAATTTGTCTTTGGCATCGCCGTGGCTGAGTGTGATGTGCCAATCGGCTGCGATGTAGCGCCCTGTCTTCCTACCTGTTTGATCAAACTCGGTGGCAGTGTTGTGGTGCTCTGACCTGAGGACTACACATGACATTCCCAAATTTCTGGCTTCCTCCATAGCAATGTCCTCGCACTTCCGCACTGCAGCGAAGCCGAGATCCATGTAAGAGGAGGACTCTGTCCAGTATACATTGACATCGGGGTCAAAGAGAGGTTGTCCGCACCCGCACGACTGCTGGTCCGTGTAGCAAGCACGGCACCTCTTCTCTCCGATTAGCAGGCTTGGTATTAATTCCTGATCTTTACCACCCCTTTGAGGCATGCTGGTGCCCTTGCTTCGGTCGATTACAGTTACGCCTTGGGTGTACTTCGCGTTCTGCCGAATCTTGTCCTTGGGCGGGCCAAACTTACCTGGAGCCCTGGGTCTCGGCCTGCGGTTGTCTCTAGGTGTGGACATGTTTATCGAATGAGTGGAGCTCTGGGCTTGTGTAACTATTTTCAGTTGATTTGAATGGTTTGAGGATTGTCAGTGATGCTGGATTCGTACCAACTGGTCGCTTGTTGGTTTGTACTTCTGGACCAACCGCGGACTTCATGCAATTTATAAGTTCATCTACGGCGGAAGTATGGCTCAATGAGACCTCGAGAATTTCCGAACTCATTGTTCAGCTCAAAGACTCATTTTACTCATTTCTGATTTATTACAATAGTCTTTGGAGGTTCTTTGGCCATCAAGCGGCCAATCTCTTAGATTGTCAATTCATGAATAGTCTATGCATTGTACTCCCTCAGGTGTGTCATATCATTCACAATGATTCCTTTGACTGTAATTGTACTTCTACCGGGATTTAAGTAGCTTCTTTATCTCACTTACTGACTGAAATCCTTACGCCTTGCAATACTACCTTTTGTCAAAACTGCGGGGCGTGTTCACCTTAGCCAATATGGCGGGACAAGTTTGTATCTCAGACACCGAAACAATAAAGAACCAGGTTTTCTTTGTCTATTCCACAGCACTCAAACTATTTATATAAGACGGGAGTTTCCTGTCTCAAAATTAAGATGTATCAAATCAGGACTCCTCTCGGGCAGAGGCTACACATAAACGAAGACAAAAACCATCCATTACAGAAACATTCTATCACGGAAAATACGATGGCAGCAACAACAACAGAGTCAATTAGGCCGGTATATGTGCCGTATGACTACGATGAAGGCGCGGAGAGCATTGGGGATTACAGACCTGGTGGCTTGCATCCAACCCACCTTGGGGACTTGCTGGGTCCAGATGGTCGGTACAAAGTGGTGCACAAACTCGGGCACGGGGGCTTTGGAACGGTATGGCTCTGTCGTGATCTCAATGAGAACAGATGGAGAGCCGTAAAGATCCTCGCAGCCTCGCATTCGACCGGACACTGCGCAGACCTGAGAATTTGCGAAATGTTATCGGACTTGAGCACACGAGAAAAGGACGTTCATGTCAGCCATGTGGTCGTTCCTGAGGACCACTTCTGGCACGAGGGACCAAATGGCAACCATCTGTGTGTAGTCATGCCCGTCCTCGGTCCGAATGTGGAGGGTGTTGCTCGGAAATACCACCACCAGGAGGAACCGCTGAAACGAATTTGTTACCAGCTCGTGCTTGCCATGAAGTTTCTTCACGATAAGGGGATTTGCCACGGTGACTTCCGTCCCAGCAACATCTGCTACATCATGAAAGGTCTTGATGATCTTGAAGAGGAAGACATCTTGCGGGTACTCGGTAGACCCAAGCTGCTTTGTTATGTCGATGATGGCGAGTATGACTGGCACAGCGATTTTGGAGGATATGATGAGGAAGCTGGCCTTCAAGAAGACATCGAAGATGAGCTTTACGACACTGAAGAGGCCGAATCAAGCCCAAACGCTGAAGAGGATGACACAGAAGAGTGTGGCGACAGTCATGAACCCAGATACATCGTGGTCACTCCGTACCTCGACGAGTCTTCGCAGTACGTCTCGGATGACATTGCAGTGATCGACTTCGGAGAGTCATTCCTCGCCTCCAGCGCACCAGAAGCCACTGGGATCCCTCTGTCGTACCGTGCTCCCGAAGGGTTCTTTGAGAACTGCGGTAACTTTGGTTTCGGTAGCGACATCTGGGCTCTTGGCTGTTCCATCTTTGAGGTCAGGAATAAGGGCGTGCCATTTTTAAATGGCGGTCTGTGGTCCCTCTTGGCTCATTGGGAGGATCTGATCGGCCCACTGCCAGAGCCATACAGGTCAGCTCTGGCCAAGGAAACCGACGTGCCTGAGGATCCTTCCCAGTGGGTGTCACTTAACGAGGAGAGTCGGAAGGAGAGAGAATCGGAGCATATGACGAGGACAGGTGTACCGGGCTCGCTTCACAACTTGCTTCTCCTGGAGCACCGATTCACGGTGCCTTTGGCTGAGGGAGAAATACAGCCACCACCTCCACCTCCCTCACGAAGCTCAAGGGGCTCGATTCGTGCTGGGCCAGGACGCAAAGTAGTCGCCTACGAGATGTCACAAGAGGAGGCGTTACAGCTCCTGGACCTATTCAAGAAGACTTTTGCCTGGAAGCCCGAGGATCGTATCACGGCCGCCGAGATTCTGGACCATCCGTGGTTTGACGCCTGCCGTGATGAAGAGGACTCTGAACATCGTATGTCCTCAACATCGTCGGAGAGTGTGGGCTCAGATGAGCATCTTGTGTCCTCAGCGTCAGAGAATGTGGCCTTAGACGAGTATGAACCTGGTGATGCTGTGGTGCCATACTGTGGGGTTATGCCGCTGCTGCCGTGGTTGTTACGTGGTTTGCGTTGGCTTTATGGGTTCTAGAGAAGGAAATGGTAAGGAAAAGTTCGCGTAACCCTAGCAAATTTTAATACAATAATAGAGGTCAAGTTCGGCTTAGAGTATGTCTCACTTGTCATTCATGTACAATTTCACTTCAAAGAATCCAAATCAATCGCATAGTATTGTGATTAGAAGAGATGCGTTTTCTTTCCTTCTCTTTCCGCAATGTAATGTCGTATCATCTGAGCATGGCAAGGTTGTTGTTGTTGTAGAGCGGGACTAGTAGCCACAAGGTTTTTCGGCACGAACTATCCCGCAATTACGCGCTTCCATGTTACCGAACGCGAAGCTCCAAGCTCCCAGTCGCACAGCCCCCGCGCCGATCAATATCCCACCGGCTGTTTTGGAGTCCCAAGGGAACTAAGATCAAGCCCGATTCGCGCAAAATTGGCTACGCGTTACTACGTATGAATACTGTCCCTCCACATGAAGCGAAAAGGAAGGTGATGCTACCTCTGGAGGCGACTCGGCTTCTCCTGCACCGAATCACAATTAACGACCACTGCATATAAACAACCACGGTCTCCAACCTGGGCCTGGCAGCATAACTGGTTGGGGCTGTCATTAAGCAGGTCAATCAACATTTCAAGATGCTGAGCCAATCTGCCACGACACTTCTTGCATTGTTGTCAGGTTTCACGGCGGCAGCCTCCCTTTCGAGACAGGCGAAAACGTGCACTGTGAAATCTGGCGGCAGCAATGTGACTGATGATGCCCCTGCCATAATTGAAGCGTTCCGGGAGTGCGGACAAGATGCCACGGTCATATTTGAGCCTACGACTTACCACGTCAATTCGGTGATGAATATAACCTGGCTGCAAAATGTCAAAATAGACCTCCAGGGGACCCTCTCAGTACGTTGTTCCACCATTCAACTTTGACCAGGGCTGATCTTTTCATTAGTGGGGAACGAATATCTCGTACTGGTTGAACAATTCAATGCCAGTGGGGTATCAGAACCAGTCGACGGCCTTCATCTTGGGCGGGGATGGGATCACTTTCGAAGGGCATGGACACGGCACTTTCGATGGCAACGGTGATGATTGGTACCGTTTCATTCGAGCGCAGCCGAACACATCCAACTATCCAGGTCGGCCGCACGCCATCACATTCAATGGCTTGACAAACTCTGTTTTCCGAGGCGTGAGTTTCTTGAGAAGTCAGATGTGGTAAGTATCGCGTCTTCACCATGAATTCTGGTTGCGTAGCGTTGGGCTGAGAAGAATTCCAGGACAATGTCAATCATTCACAGCCACAACAACACCTTTGACAGCATTTTCGTCAACAACACCGGAAACACTGTACAGAGCTGTGAGTATACTTATTTTAACTTTCATGAACCCCGAGGAGACAGAAAGGGTTGCTAATGAGCACAGCCAACACGGATGGTGCCGATACATTCTTCTCTTCTAATATCAGATTCAACAATTGGACCATCTACAACGGGGACGACAGCATTTCCATGAAGGCCAACAGCACAGATATCAGTGTCACCAACTCCAAGTTCTACAATGGCTTGGGTATCGCCCTGGGCAGCATTGGGCAGTACAAAGGCGCGTATGAAACGATTGAGAGGCTGCACTTCGAGAACATATCGTATTTCAATACCCTGCACGCGGTAAGCTGAATTCTACGGTACGGCATGCCACAAAACTGATCCTGCTGGCAGGTCTATGTAAAAACCTGGACCAATGACCAGAACGGGTACCCACCCAATGGCGGCGGCGGCGGTCTCGGCTGTAAGTGCTCTACAACTTCCCAGCCATGAACCTTCTCTGACGCTTTCCGTCCCAGTTGCATCAGACGTGCAAGCCAGCAATCTCGAGATGGAAGGCATGCGCGGTGGTGCTTTCACCATCTCCCAGTGCACGCGTTTCTCGGGTGCGCCGGGGACAGGCAACTGCACGAACTCGCAATTCCAGATCCGGAATCTCGAGGTCCGAAACGTGCGAGGAACTACGAAGAACAAGAACGTGGCCAGTTTCCAGTGCAGTGCCGTCGCACCGTGCACTGATATTGGCCTTTACGACATTGACTTGACGTTTACCAACGGAACCGCAGCACCGGGCTACCTGTGTGGCAATGTCGTGAACCCGGAGGGCTTCGAGTGCACTGGGCCGCCGTGTGTTGGTGGGAGTGCAACTGGAGGATGTTGATGTCTCCCTGTAAAGGCTGACTCGATGGGGCTTCATCGTGTATATAATCAATCAATCACTAAGTTCAAGCACACTGAACTAATAAGTTCTTCTTGGTGGATGCACCCTTTTCTCACTAGTGTTATTATAGTCCTGATTTAGATGTCTTTAACTATCACGGGTGGGATTTCTTCTGCGAGCTCGTAGATAGGAAACGGAAACGGATTTAGAATTAGCTTTGACATAAAGGACGTCTACTCAAATGAATCCTTGCGTCTACTTATTGTATGTATTATACGATGTCTTCCAACATATGACCATTGCATCCATCGCTAAGCAGGCGAGCCAACTACTGTATGCCCGTACACGTTACACATCGGCAGGCACAGGTTGGACTACAAGGCCTGGGGCACTTGAAAACTTCTCGGGTTCAAGGCCAAACTCAGTGCACCGGATCCTTTTATAGGGACCACTGACGGGCTCAGACGGTGGGCGAGAGCCAATGCTGACGCTGTCAACCAGTTGCACCGGCCTGAGGTAGATCCCCACCGGCTTCTGCCTTCCATGCCTACCGAGCTCGAAACACTGAAGTCCAAATGTGGCATCTGCGTTCAATACCCTCTTGACGATATGCTGGAGGTAGAGAATCGCCGGTATGCCGGAATAAAACCGGCCGCACAACCGGGCATAGCTATGAAGTGCCAGACCTGAACGCTGCTCATGGTGGCGATCCAAGAGAACGGTGCAAGAGAGGGACGATGGCTTGATTGAGATGTTCCCTTGTTCATGTTAGACGAAATTGACCGTCGGCAGCGTAGAGCATCATTAGCATTTGCAGAATCAAGGATGCTTTCCAGCTTTCAGCATAGTCATATGGTGAGACAAATACGTGGGTTTCCAATAGGAGTGGTATACTAGGTGAGAATGGGGGTATATCGAATGTCAACGCCTGATGCCAATGCCGAGTCATCACCGTTTTTGCCGCTTCCAATGCTTGAACGCCCGTCCCAGCGACGGTCCTCTCTCCTCCGGTGCACTTCCCATCTGGCCCATGCCCCCACCCAGATCAACCAGCGGTACCATCGACGGCCGCCCGTGGGCACACTGGAAGGGGAATGCACACTGGACCAGCCTCCCAAGGAGTTCCGCACACTGGTCCCGCGTCAATGGGTCATTGAACATGATAGCGCTCCTGCATGACCTCGAGTTGATCAGCTCGATGATCCCCTGTGGGCATCCATGAAATAGCGACACCCAGGCTGGACTGCCATCTTCATTTCCTCTAGGTAGAACAGGCCTTGGTCTTGGCTGTTGGGTCAAGCGCATTTCATCATTCAGCTTCCACGCCTCGGTTCTGATGAGGTCGGAGAGAAGTCGGGGCTCTGTCCTGCATCTCTCCAATATAGCCGGTGGGAGGCTCCGCACGGCGACTTGAGCTTTGGGGACAATTTCCTTGTTACTGGGCTTCTTGCTTCCCAGACTTCGACTGGCACCAGGAATTTCTACATCATAGCAGATGCCCCAGTGCGCGAAATGTCCCTGGCTTCGACACATAACGTCTCTGTCTTGCCTTGAAAGCTCGAAAACCAGGGGCTTCGGCAGAATTTCGGTGACTGCTTCCCAAATGTTGCCGCCCATATTTGTCGTACCACGGGCAAAGTAATCTTTCATCAGGCCTTCCACGCGGCACCGCTCATCTGCAGCGTGCTGATCGATCAGCACCAGACATGAAGTAATCGATGTCTGGGTCTCCGTCCGGTCATCTTGGACCTGATTGAATGGCACCTTCACCAGGATAAACTTGCTGTCAACTTGAGAGACTAGTTCAACTCTGCGGAGAGCGTCTTTTGACACCCGACCTCGAAGTCCCAAGGCAGAGGCGTCATGATACGATCCCAAGCTGACAGTTGACAGCCCATGATCGCAGTGGTGGCCACCTGGTTTGATGTCGATGCCCAGCATGTCTGATATATCTGGTAATTTTGGTATGGGACGTTCAGTTAGCTCAAACACGGGATTCTTCCACTTTTCTACCAGGTCTTTGACCCAAGGAGTAGTGTTACTCGTCCCCGCGAGGCTGTTCTGGTCAGACGTGTCCGTCTGGGTAAGCTGTTTCCCGGCCCTTTTGCTGAGAGTCAATGGTTTGGGAGGCAACACAAACCCAGTCCTAGGATCAACAAGAGTAGCCAATTTGGTAGCAGGGTTGATCCATTCAATGGGATCCCCTTTGGCAGACTCTCCCGGTGGCCTCGTTGAGCCTTCGTCGGCGGTCCGTTGCGGAGTCGCCCTTTGAAATAGACCTCTGCTTCTCAATTGCTTCGGGTCAATGTCCTCAAAGGGCTTTCGCATTAGCTTGCCATTGTGATCGTACAGCGGGGGCTGAGAAGGTTCTGCTGTGGAAGGCTCCGACTGCTTGGGTTTGGTCGCGTCCTGTGCATCCTTGCGGTCTGCGGCAGAACTCAAAGACAAGGGCCGCAAACGAGAAGACGGCTGCATTGACTCTTTGAATGTAGGCAAAGTCGGGCCAGACTTAATTCTCGACCAACCATTAAATGGTGACTCTGACCTGCCACCAGAGGCCTCGAGTCTCTGGGCTTTGCGAGCGGGCTCCTCCCTCTGACTTGATACAACGCTGGACACAGTGCTCGATTTCGTCCTGGCTTCCTCTGCTCTCCCACGCGGGTTCTTATTTTCCTGATTACGCCCACCTCTGTCTTTCACAGATAGGTTGACTGGTTTTGGTCGGCAATGGTTCTTCTTCAGGAACTCGTAGAATGTAGCCTTCAGGAGATCTGTGACTAATGCCAGGGTTGGTCGTCGATCATCGAGAATGTCCTCCACATCCAGAGAACTATCGGTGGCTGAACGTGTAGTATTGATCTTCAAGAAGAACATTGGCCACCTGTCCACGCCTTTTTTGAGTTTTAGTTCCTTGCCGGTGAAGCCTTCCATCTTAGGCTCCTTGAGGCCACCGTCTGAATCACTTTCAGTATCAACAGCACCGAAGGCAGAATCTGCAAAGACTCTGTTCACCTCTTCGAAAAGAACGTTGCACCGAGATTCGTTTGAAAGCGGCTCGATGCCAAGACTGATGAATTGAACACGCTTTGTCGCGACCGGCTCGCGGCAGACATAACCATCTATAGATAGTCTTGGTGCAGATGCTCCGATAGACACCCATTCACTTGAGTCAAGGCTGTCACAGAATGATGCCTGGTGCAGGAGTCGGCAGCCGTCATTGAGCCAGGTTCTCGACTGAGAGCTAGTCCTCAAAGTAAGGGTCTGCCGACTAGAATTTTCGCGAATCGACACAGAGACTCCTCCGGGCCAGGAAATTATCAAAGAGACGAGGTCGTAGAGAAGCCGGTCCCATTCTCTACCAAAGGAAGACTTGTCGCCTTGGAGAGCGCGGTATTTCACTCGAACTGGCATCGAGCCGAACAGGTCTCTCGCGGTAACACGTGTGCCATGGTTGAACGTGAGAACCCTCTGCTCGGGAGGGCAAGGAACGTGTCGGGCAAGGATCTTGGAGTTGTGGATGCTCATCGAATTGTGCGAGTGATACCCTCTGTGATGGGATGCCACGGAGAGCAGTGACAAAGACGCGACCGACGCCAAAAATACGCCATGTTTACCATGGATATCTGAACGTGGCGGATACTTGGACGTGTCTGGATCAGATGGTTAGAAGCAGCATTTCATTGTGCGTTGGGCTCCCACATACAGTGCAGTTGGCCCAACCCTCCGTCATCGCGGAATTCAGATGGTGGAATTCCAGATCCGTTGTCCTCTACGGAGCAGTTGCCACGCGAATAGTCCACGCTCAGGTTGATCTTGGTGGCCTCAGCGTCAAGCGAGTTTTTGATGAGCCCACAGATCACGTTGTTCAGGGAGGTGATGACGACGGACGACTTGATCTGGGCCACGACATCCGCCGGGAGTGGCTTGATGGACATGGCCAGCTGCACATCTCGGAGGTAATGTTCGTTGCTGCTGGGTTGTCAGGGAGCTGTCCACAGATAGACGAGTTGTCTGCGAGGGGTCCCCCGATTGTGCTGCTCCTTGCTTGTGACGGAGCAGACAAAGCAACGGACGTCGTTTTGAAGATGATGTAAGCAGCCAGGGTACGTACCCACAGCATCTCCCTACCGTATCTGCGGTATCTGCAACAGGCCCGGCAATACGTCACAGGGCTGGCTTCAGTGGGCCCGTCCGTTCAGCTCGCAGAGCTCGCCTGCTCGCCTGAACGCCTGACGCCGCCTGATGCCGCCTGAATTAACCTTTCCCTGTCGGGATGATCGCGTTTTGGGCTGCTTCCCCGGGAATTCCAGTCCAACGAACCCCCATTCCGCCCCCGATTGCCAATTCCCAATTCCCAGGCCCCAGGCCCAAGAACCCCCCAATGCCACCAGTAGCCACCACTTCAAGGTCCATCCCCATTCCACTACCGTTCGCGCCCAGCCCATTCGTCGTCTCGTCTTCACACAACCAACAGCTCGACGATCCGACCGTCTCCTTTCCTTTTTGATCGCTCTTCTTTCTCAGCAAACCAACTCCAAACGCTCGCTCCCCCTTTTCCTTCTTTTCTTCCTTTCATTCTTTTTGACACCCCCGTTTGTCCCGTCGCCCCGCCTGCACAATGGCCATGGCGCCCACAGATCGTCGGAAACCCTTCACCAGCTGGGTCAAAAGGCTGAATCAGAAGATGAAGCGCACCAAGGGCCCAAACAACCCCTACCCACAGTCAGGCCATGTCAGTTCCCGACATGGGCTCCCACCACCGTCCACGACTCATCATGAACAGCAGCGACAATCGCATTCCATTGACTATCCCCAATCGACCGTCGAGAGCACGCCGGACCCCGAGTTGGTCGTCCACTCCGCCGAAGAGCTAAGCAGGCAGTCCATGCAGTCGACGAGCGCGGGCAGGCCATCGGCTGAAGTTGAAGACGACGCCGATGGCGACGCCGAGGGCCGACCACCAACCACCGCCCCATCCTACGGCGGCACATCTTTCGCCGGCACGAACATCACAGCGACCGACCCACGCAGGCCCGACAGTACCTTCTCCTCGCCCGCCCCGTCCGCCCGGTCTGTCGCGACGACACTGTCGACCATGCAGACCCAGATGGCCAATGGCCTGCTCAACGGCCAGCCCGCCAACACTGCTGCCCAACCCACCTCACGGCCGCAACAGCACCAGACCGTCCAGTACACCCAGCCCGAGGCCCTGGTCACCGCGATGCCCGCAAGCGACGGCGACCGAAACAGACGGAGCGCCTATCGCCCCGCCACATACAGTGCGATCATCGCGAACAATCTCCTGAGCGACAACATCTCGATCCTGACGCTTGCATCGTCCACCCAACGCCGTAGGCGGCGCTCCTGGGACACGGACTACGACCATGCGTCGGTACGCGCACTGCCGCCAGCATCACAGTTCGGCGGCAGCCGCGAGTCGCTACCCCTATCTGTGCTGAGCGCCAACCTCGACGGGCAGCAGCCGACGAGCCCAGGCTTGACTACGGCAAGGTCCATCGCGGAACGATCGGTTAGCGGCCTGGCTCTTGGCCATGGACGAGCCGACAGCCTGAGCGGCAGTGTTGGAGGCGGAGCAATACCCGTCGCCAGCGAATCTTGAGGATGGCTATGAGACCGACTACAAATGGCTTCCAATATGGATAGCCGCGAGCGCAAGCTCTCATGGGACGGGGATATTGCTGTCAGGCGCATCAGAGGAAACATAAAGGACACAATCTGGTCCATACAGGGAAATAGGCACAAGACATGGTTTAGGCGAACACAGTCAGGAGTTTTACGGTGTGTGTGTGTGTGTTTTGGACGGGCTTTCATTACTTGATGACTTACGGATTGGACGGAATCGATACCCAGTACCCATAGGAAGAAATTGATATTCTAGGCTTGAGGCGCGCATCTTATTCTCAATACAACCATTGAAAGCTTGTCACCCCAACTGTGGTTGTCGCCGGGCCTAATAATTGTGTGAACACGCGAGTGAGTAACCCCAATCCGTCGACGGTCAGAGGTTCGCATGCGGGGTAGCAGCACGAGGCAACACCATCGTCAGCTAACTCGACGACGATCCAATTTGGATGAATATATCTCGTTCTTCTTCTTTTTCAGACACTCTTGGTCGGCATTCTTCTTACTGCATCACGACTTGAGAATCACGTAATAGTCGGCAATAGTAACAGCACTTGCCACCGGTATCGGCATCACACCACCTCAATTATTCCTCTCGTTCGTATTCTCACAGACAACGCCGTCTCCAACATCTATCCTCTCTCACCCCGCAGCCATTATTATAATTCCCCATCCCACAACCCTCCCATACCCCATCCTCCATCTCCTCTCCACAACCCAGCATGTCCTCCTCACCCCCAGCCCCAGGCAAGGTCCGCCTGGCCACAAGCTCCCCCTCGACCCAGGCCACCACGGCCGCAACCCTCTCCCAGCTACGCGGCATCGCCCGCCGCGCCGCCCGCGACCACGCCGCCGACATCCTCCTCCTGCCCGAGGCCTACCTGGGTGGGTACCCGCGCGGCTCGGCCTTCGGCTGCGTCATCGGCGGCCGCAGCGCCGAGGGGCGGGACGAGTACGTGCGGTACTTTGAGCAGGCCGTCGACCTCGGCGACGTCGTGGGCGAGGGCGCTGGCGCAGGGGACGACTGGGTGGCCCGCCGGCTCGAGGCCGTGAACGTCGGTGGTGATGGTGCGTCGGCTCCCCTGCGTGGTGATGGCACGAGGGAGGAGCTTGAGAGCATCGCTGCTGAGACGGGGGTGTTCTTGGTCACGGGGTGCATTGAGAAGTCGGGCGGCTCTCTGTATTGTGCTGTTGTTTATGTCTGCCCCAAGAAGGGCGTCATTGGCAAGAGGAGGAAAGTCATGCCTGTAAGTTTCCCTCACTTGGCCTTTACTTTCTCATGCATAAGGATGCTGATGCTTGGCACAGACTGGCACCGAGCGCCTGATATGGGCCCAGGGGTCACCGAAAACCCTCCGGGCAGTGACCACCGTAATCCGCGGCGTCAGGGTCAACATGGCGGCCGCCATCTGCTGGGAGAGCTACATGCCGCTTCTCCGCCAGTCCCTGTACGCGCAGAATATCAACCTGTACCTAGCGCCGACCGCTGACGGACGGGACGCGTGGGCCTCGCTGATGCGCACCGTCGGCATCGAGGGCCGCTGCTTCGTCCTCAGCTCGAACATGTGCGTCCGTGAAAGCTCCAGGGTGTCAGACGGCGCGGCCAACGGCTCGTCTGCGATCGCGGACGACGAGATCCGGGCCGACGCGGAGCCGTACGGGCGCGAGCGCCGCAGCTCGTGCGTCACGGAGGAGGGCTTCGAGATTGCCCTCCCGACGCACAGCGCTCACGGCACCGGCAAGAATCCGCAGCGCAGGCGGCCGAGTGTGTTTGACGAGGACGGCAATGAGATCGTGCTGTGCGGCGCCGAGGACGGCAAGCCCACCACCGCTGCGAGCAACGGGGCGCGAAGCCCCAAGACCGTTGGGAAAGAACAGGCTGTCAAGAAGAACGGCGCTGGGGGCAAGTTTATTTGCCGTGGAGGATCATGTATCACCGATCCGTTTGGAGAAGTGCTCGCGGGCCCGCAGTGGGAAGATGACACTGGGATCGTCTACGCGGATGTGGATTTCAAGGATTGCATCAGAGGAAGGTTGGACTTGGATGCGGGTGGGAGCTACTCGAGGAATGACTCGTTCAAGTTCTCTGTTGAAGGATTGAACCTCGCACCACTGCCATATTAAAGGTATTTCTCTTGATATTCATCTGTACAAATTACCTGGTGGCAAACAGGTGGTAGCGCGAGTAGAGGCAGCAATGTGGTTAACACCAAATTGAATCTCATCTTTACAGTGCATCAGCCAGATCGACGATGTCCATGCCTTTTACTCGCTCCCAGCCAGCGTGTAGCTCCGACGGAAACCAGTCCGCCAGCTTGCCCGCAGGTCGACCGGGCTCTGCGGCCAGGGCCTCATCCTCGCTCCCGGCGAGCATGACACCGAGCGCCACACCACAAAGCCAGGCCCAGACCATGCCATCGCCACAGAAGTAAGCCGAGATCCACTCGCCTGGTGGCACTCGACCGACTCCGTTGGAGTCCTGTTTGACCTTCCTAGACGTGATTCTCGGATCAAGCCGCCCGACGAGCGGCATGAAATCAGGAACTAGGCCTATAGCCCCCGACCAGGCCCTGATCACCCTTGAGCCTTCGCCTTTCACCTTGTAGCCCGGGTCGAAGAGGGTAGACATGACACCTTCCAGGTGCATAACCGTCAGGGCGTCGATCTTGGTGTCATCGTAGACACCCATCAGATCCATGCCTTGCTTTGGGCCTTGGAAATAACCACCCCCAACCATCAGCTCGCCCGTCGGCCTCTGTGTTATGTAGTCGAAGCCTTGGCCAAAAATGACTGACCAGGAACGGCTGCCATCCTTGTTAGGGAAATATTGAGCCGCTCGCTGGGCGGTCATATGGCATAGAGCCGATGTTCCCTTGCCTCTCAGTCCCGGAACAAGCTGTGATGTGTGTGCATTCGTGGCATGAACGACGTGGCGGGCGAGTATCTGTCCCCTGCTGGTGACGACCGCATAAGGGAATGAGCCAGCGTCTTCCAGCTTGGAGGACCGCCCGCTCTGGCCATCAACCCTGACCTCCTCCACCGTGGTCCCGGTCTCGATGGCCAGCACACCAGGGAACTCATCCATCAGCTTCCTCCACAGCGCAGTGACAAGCCGGTACGGGCTCAGCGCGCCGGCCGGGTAAGACACGGCACCAGCCACGCGGTCATTGACGCCGAACCTCTCCCGCGCCTGCTCAGCCGTGTGAGCAACCATGTCGAAGCCGGCAGGCGCATACGGCATGAACTCCTCCACCATCCCCTTCATCTTCGCATCTGTGTCGGCGTCAACCGCAAAGTCCACCGTCTCCACCCGCCTGCACTCCGACACGCCCTCGATGCCCTCGGCCCGCGCCAGCCCGGTCAGCACGTCGAGGTGGCTGAGCTGGAACGCGCAGATGCGCGCGGCACGCTCGCGGCCCAGCCCCCGCTTGTGCACCAAGCCGTGGAACACCTCGTGCGAGCTCGGCTTGATGTGCCCGCCGTTGCGGCCGGTTGCGCCCGAGCACAGCTGGCGCGCCTCGAGGACCACGACGCGCCTGCCCGCGAGGTCGCCTTTGCGCTGCAGTTCACGAAGAACCGTCCGCGCGATGGCCACACCGCTGATGCCCGAGCCGATGATGACGATGTCGGCCGTGGGCGGCGGCCCGCCCGGCGTTTGTATATCGACCAGCTCCGGGTAGGGTGGGTCGTCCTGCCATTGGGAGAGGGTCGGCTTGGCGGGCGGGAAGCCCGGGGCCGCTCGCATCCGGGCTGCGACTTTGGACCAGTCATTGGAGAGGTCGCGCAGGATGGATATGAGGGTCCTGACGGACTTGAATATAGACAGTAATCGCTTCAGAACATCCATTGTCAGCGATTGAATCCGAAGTTTCCGTGTTGATGTTGGGGAGGTGGTAGCTGGCACAGTGCAGATCGGAGTGTGAGGGGAACGAGTAGCCTCGCCAGTTCCATTTCCTCCTGCAGCAGCCAACGGATCTAAGCTTATTTTTGTTGGGTTGCCACCAACGCTCTTGTAATTCCACGACTGAATTGAAGACATGAACTTGGGATTTTGCACGGCTTGCCGTGCTCATCTCAAAAACTTCAATATGCCCAGGGACCATGGAAACTATGAATGGAAATGTGTGCACCCCCCCCCCCCCCGAAACCACCTTCGAGGGTATAAAACTGGAGCGACTTTTTTATGGTCGCCCCCGATTCACGTCATTCTGCTGTCTTGTGTCTTTTAATTAAATTTAATTACTTGTTATCTCTTGGGGAACGATTGAACTCGTTGAAAATTGTTCGGATATGCGGCTGATTCAGGAAGCATGAGCTCAGTGACTCGTTACTACTTCTGCTCTTCATTTACACCTCATCCATCTTGATGACTTTACGAAAGCTTTTCCGCCTAGAAGTACTCTCTCTGAAATCATTTTTGGTCTTTCAAATTTCTACAGCCATCTAGATCAAGAGTGGCGTCTTTTGTTAGCCCAGTTTTTCTAGCGATTCCTTTCCTATGGCACAAGTTGAACCCAATCTGTACCTAAGAGCAAGGGATGCGATGATGACCAAGAAAGGCAATTCTTCCATTTGTTTCAGGGGTCAAGTCCTGGTCATTAGCAAACAAAGAACAGTTGCTCTAGTCGGTGGATGCATGGATCGTAATTGGCCAGCTCTACCAGAGAGCACAGGAATCGCATATCGAAACAAGTAGAGAACAAAAATGGGCTTCCAGAATTTGAGGTTAAAGTTGAGATGTGATAGTGTGGGAGACGAAAATAGATTGACAACAGAAGCACAGATACACATAGGGTCCATGGCTATCTGTGATCTTTATTGGGATATCTGCCATTCGCATGACCTGGTCTTTGAGACAAAGATCTCCCAGCCAAGGTGTTGAATCCCTGGACCACACATGATCAACTTCTCAAGGTATCCTGCCTTCCAGCTTGATATCAACAAACCCACAGAAAATACCGTCTACCTTACTCTAGCTTCGCATGACATTTTCACAAAGGGACTCAAGTTACATGCTTTGAAAGGCTCGTTGTTGCTCTGGAACTCAATCGAGCTTTGTGAAATCAGCAAGAATTGATGATTGGACTTGCAGCAAGATCCAAACATGTTTGGGAATATAGGAATAGAATCTCGCGTATATAGAGAGTGCTCTAGAATCCTCCAGTCACCATCACAGCGAGAAACATTGAATTACACTATACACGTATAGGCTTCCCATAATTCTCATCCTTTACTTTCAAAATTCATTGACCATCATGAGCTCAAATTTCGGCACTGGGATTGATGAAATTGCTTTCTATGGCCGGCTTTTAGTACTTTCCAGTCTACACTCTCTTGACAGAAACAGACATCACCAGATCGAGCGCTCGAGAGGCCCAACCCAGCCATTTTTGAAGGCATCAAGCGATTTGACGAAGACTGGACCACAAGACTCGGAGGATGATTACAAGTTCCGAGTATTCCTGGATTGCTTGGCGGAACTTTGTGCCACCGCCCGTAACGGATGGACAGTTACCGCCGTGACTGTCCACCTCCCCGAGACTAACCGCCCTCCCCAATACGTATTCGTGTCCAACAATCGATCCAAGAACCAGACGAACGCTACGAAGATTTACGTTGAAGGCATACTCAAGGCCTTCGACGATGTCCAAGACCACCACGGCCTTCCTCAAAACGGGGAAGTTGTACCTGGAGTCCGCCGTGCGGTGCTGAGAAAGGCCTTACAATTCAATCAAGAGAGGTTCAAAGAATATGTGAAGATTATCTACAGCTGCCTATGCAAGCTCTCCGATCGCAATAACCTGGGCAATAACCTGAACAAAAGCTGTGAGTGATTTGTTACACTGTAATATGGCAGAGTCCAAACGCAACTATAGTAGCGCCATCTACTAATCTTGCATATCCAATACCAGCCAGGCATTTGCTGGAAAGACTTGAGGTAGTACTTCCGTGGGGCTTTCTTGAGAGAATTCATCATTCGTGTTGGGATAGGTATGAGGATCGCTGTAAGTTTATCTGGCTGAGCGTTATGCATCTTGGTCATCCAGCTAACAGGGTGCGTAGTTGTGAATTCGACTCTAAGCTTCATGCAAACATTGGAACATGAGAGAAGTCTTAAAGCGGATGGTATATTTGCCTCCTTGGATATCCTTCTCGAAAACCGTGCACGAGTCCACAAGTCACACTACTTAGCACTGTGGCATGAGCTCCAGCATGGTCTGAAGCGTATTCTCTCACTCCAAGATTCGCTCGCGGTCATTGCAGCCGCAGCTAGAGAGTGGCCTGAACTCTTCCAAGGCGTGACCGTTGATTTACTCCAATCCCGTCCTTGCAAGGCCTACAGATTGAAAAGAGTTGATCACTTGAAAGTGTTTCTCCAAGGCCTCGGTCTCGATGGCCAAACTACGGGAAAAGCCATGTCAAGACACGGTCTAGGCAGAGAACTCAACAAGGACATCGAGGGCGACCCGAACAAAAAGAACAAGCGAAGTATTCATGCAGAGATACAGCTTTGGGCTCACATCAGGAAGACACCAAACTTTGTCCCGTTCCATCCAGGGAGGCCACATACTACTAGTAGCAAGGGTGCGGCAAACACCAGCGTAATTGGAGTCAGCAAACTAACATGCCGCCTGTGTCACTGGTTTTTCCAGACTGCTGATTCACATCGCGTTGTCATAAGACCATCCTCCTGGAACGTTTACCATAGATGGGCCCTACCTAACTTGCCGAAGGACCCAGACATCACAAGAAGACTCCACAACGAGTTGGCTCATGAGCTATCAAGGGTGCTGGCCGGAGGAGAAGTTCAACGCACCGAAACAGACACAGACTCTCAGCCAAACAGTCCTGGCATCTTTACCATATCTGGCGAATCTTCCTGTGACTCCTCAGATTTCGACAATTCTGCGATTTGGAGCCACGTAGGATTGGGTACATCTTCGACAGAGTCAGATTCGGATCGCTGTAAGGCAGATAGTGAGTAGCAGACAGTGTATCAGTCAGACCGGGTGAGATAGTTCATTGGTAGTGTGGATGTCGAGGATACAGGATTGGCGTTTATAAGGAAATCTATTCATTACGGAAATCTATTCATTGGGAAACCCACCCTCTCGTCTTCAATCTCGCTCACGTGATAGCCTCTGTTCCACTCGCACAATAATTGTAAGAACAAGGTTGAGGAGATTCTGTAGGGTGACCTGACAGATGCAAATAGTGTTGGCCATTGTGAACGTGCGCAGCAATCTTGTCAATGATTTCTTGGGGCAAGGACTCCATCTCTGGTGAACTGTACTGTGTTCCTGTAGCATAACGACCAAGGGGACAATATGGAAGGAAGACAATATTTGTGTTGGGTCCGCGCGGGACATGCAGGACTGAGGGGAACGGCAAAACCTCAGTATGTGATGTTAGTAATACTCACCAACTCTTGGCACGACCAACAAGTTGCCTCATCCACCTCCACAGGTTCGCTTATGATCAAGTCCATCAGATTGTGTACCTAGGTATTAGTCGCAAAACCTTTTGCGGCATTATCACTCCTCAACACAATACACATATGCCCAATTTCCGTCGCAACCTTGGCTTGACTGGTCTGTTAGAGTAAGACCCAAAATGCGATTGTGATCCTGAAGTATTCAACAAACTTCCATGTCACGAGTCGACAACTGGAGAACAGTTCTGAGTCAAACTAATTGCACCCGTGATATTGCCCACCGGGCACGTTTCATTACCACAGCTTATCGTTGACCTTGAAACGGAAAATTGAGAGCAATACCAAGCATCCTCCGACCAGACAGACAATGTAAGCATCGCGCATCGCACTGACAACATCGCTTACGACTTCGTGTTGTATGTGATCCGACAGGTCCCTCAACAGCTCGCTGGACGGGTCAGAGATGATGGTGCTAATCTCCTCGATGCTGAGACCCGGCAGCAGCGAACCAACGGCGAGCTGGGCCTTGTTAATGAAGACAGCTTGAGACATGCTGAGGCTGATGGTCGGTCCTCCCAGCTGCGCGAAGGCCTCCCACCCGGTGCTGCGCCCTATGTCGGCGGGTGCCACCTTCATCGACGCGACGGCGAATGTGAGCTGTGTGGCGGCGCCGGAGCCCAGACCCAGCAGGATCTCGTACCCGTATATGTGGGCCAGGTTGGTGAACTCATTGACGGTGTACAGGCACGCCGCGCCCGAGATGCAGAAAATGCCGGCAAAGATGTACCATGGCACGTAGTATCCCGTCTTGCCCGTGACCAGGCCAGAGATGATGCCGATCACGGACTGAAACACCACGTAGGGCAGCATACGCACGCCGGCCCAGATGGCTGTGTCTGCCTTGACGAACTGGAAGTAGAGGGGTAGGAAATAGACGGGAATGAAAACATTGGTCGCGCAGCAGGCCACCTCGAGGAACAGCACCACCATTGTCGCCGACTTGAGGAAGTGCATGGGAAACATGCGGTTTTCCGGACTGGTTCCGATGGCGAAGTGCTGCTGGCTGAAGAAAGCGACGAGGAGGACAAAGGACAGCACGAAGAGGGCGATAACCTGACCCGAGTTCCATGCGTACAGGACACCACCGAAGCAGATGGCCATGACAATGGAGACTATGAGGCCTATAACAAGGATGATTCCAAGGAAGTCGATCTCCTTAGCCCGCTGTATGATGGACTGGCCGGGGCGTGGGTTGAGAGTCGGCAGCAGGAAGATGTAGACAGGGGCGCATACGGCACCGACGACGAGGTTGCTACGCTTGGCAGTCAGTATCGAGCCATTCGAGATCCTTTTGGAGGCACCTCACAAATAGAATGCCCATCGCCAAGTTGCATTGCTTCCTGCAAAAGCGCCACCAATGACGGGACCCAGCACTGTGCCGGCTCCAAAGGTAATGCCAACGAGGTTCAGGTAGAGAGGCCTCTCTTGGTCCGAAGTCATCTGGGTTAGGAGACCCATGGAGCCAAAGTACATGCCAGACCCTCCGGCACCACAGATAGCTCGGCCAACAATGAGGGTGTCCATGGTAGGTGCCGCCCCGGCGATGGCGCAGCCGACAGCAAAGACAACGAAGCTCACACAGAATGTCCACTTTGCGCTGTATCGTGCATATAAGTCTCCCCTTGATGGATGGTTAGTCCGGTCCGTTCTTGTGTGTCATAGATACTTGGCGAGACTTGACCCTTACCAGAAGAAACATGTGCCCCAAGAGGACATCATGAAGGCAACACCCAGCCATGCAAGCTTGTTCAGGGACTGGAATGTCTGGATTACGGCAGGCTGGATGTTGGCGGCAATAGTGTTGTCGGTTGCAAACAGGAAGTTGGCCATGAGGATGCTTGCCACGACTAGAGTCCATGAGAAGCCGTGGACGGATCTTGGGGACGGCTTGCTTGCTCCGTCTGCAGTCGCGTCCTCAATGACCCCTTTTTCGTTTTCAATATCATCAGCGGCTGTGTTGAGGCGACCATTCTCCTCGTCCTTGAATTGGCAATTGTTCCCGGTGGGCAACACAGGCTTGCGGTCGCCTGTGCAAGTGCCCGAGACCGAGGTTGACTCGCTGGTTGACATAGTTGGCTGCGAGGAGGATGAGATTAGGTCAGACGTAAAGATAAATGTACGGGCTGACGATGAGCTATGTGCCAAGGGTCGAATAAGTGTTGTGATGGCGTGGAATCAAAAATCGTCTCTGTGGCGCCATTGTTGCGAAGACTTCCATGTTGAAAGATAATATAGAAGTCGTTCCCATTCTCATCCAGTCCCAACGTGACCAAGAAGGGTCTAGATACGGCAAATTATGAAATGGCCTTCGGTGCAATATTGGTCAGCTCCTGAGATGCTCACCGCGTTGGTAGAGCCCCATCAATGGATAAGCGCCACAAGGACCGGTCGGCCGAGAAATGTCGGTCGATACCCCTGTGTCATTCTGTCGCGGCGCAGCAACCAATCACGGAATTACTCTTTCTCTACCAGTGACCGAAGAAGGTCGGTCGATCTGCCTTTTATTGTCAAGCATGAAACACACTGCCCAGGGCACATTCTAATCATCACCCGTGGCTCAATCTGGATAACAGAGTGAAGATATCCGCACTTTTGCTAATCTTAAATTTTCTTTTGCAGACCGAGAAGAGAAGTTCGGATGTTCTCCAAAGTATTCAAAGAATGGGAGCATTGAACCAGTTGTAGAGCAGGTGGTAAACATTGTTAGATTCTAAGGGCAGTTTCTTTATTGTGTCATTGGTGTTGGTACAGGCCCTGAGTATCTTCAGGTCGTCGTCCTTCTGAAGAAGAATTGAGAAGGCGTGGTGCGTGAAACATCCAGCCCTGGTCACCTGAGAAGTTCACTGTATTCTCAGCATGGGAATGGCGCGCTTGCTTCGGTCTTGGTCCAGTCGGAGCTGAACTTAAGTCACAAATTCAAGACGATACGTCGTTCTCAAAAACCATTTCAACTTGACGAATGCCATCTTACAAGGCTATAAGCCAAAGCCACCTGTGAAATCGCGAAAGAAGACCTCCCAGCCATCTGGGCCCACTGGCCCTCCCATGCTGATCCCCATGTCACCTGCTGGAAAGGAAAAGTTGGGATGGTAGCCCACTGCTCCCGAAGAGTGTGTTTCGGGATCATAGGCCCACTGGGAAATCGCGTTGATGGCCGGCTGTGGTCGCAGTATTGCTACATCCCGCTGTCCCGTGGGCCCTGTCCAGCTGCCACTATCGTGCTGGCCCGGCCCTCCCAAGCTGACAGCATCAGCACGACTGCTGTCCTGTGGCGCGGTTGATGGCGAAGTGATGATGCTGCTGCTGCTGTCAACTGTGTTAATTAGCCGCGCCAGCGTCTGGGCGCCCACTTGAGCCATCTCGCTGACCTCAGCCAAGGTCCGCAACGTCGCGAGAGCGCCACGCGCCGCCTGCATGCACTCTGCTCGCGTCACCGAGTTCACTCTGGCCCCAAGCGGGTCGGACCTCATTCTCTTCATCACCGCCTCGAGAGACTGTGACTTGGGCTCCGGCCGTGGTTCTCTGTCTTCTTCTCTTGCTCCAGGGAAACCTGGGTCTGCACATAGGCAGACTAGCGGTACCGCACCTTCAAATAAGGGCGAAATTATGCCTGCGAAGCGCATGTGCGAGCCACCCATCAGCCCGTGGAGAGCGGACACGCTCTCCACCAAGCCGAGCGCAGCGGCCGCAAGGGCTCGCTTGCCGTGCGATACCAGAACTCGTTTGTAGCCTGGAACATCCCCATCGGCGGGCTGCATCAGTGTGGGGCGGTAGTTCCAGCACAAAAACTCGAACACAGCCATATGAAGTAGCTGTCGTTGCTTCGGCAATGTTGCTAGTCTCGCATCCCATCGCCGTTCTGGCTGGGCGAGGGCAAAGGCTGGCGGAATCGTAGGGAGGAAAACACTACAGAATGTCTCATACCGCTCCTCGGCCGCCACCGCGTCGTGCTTGTTGGTTTCCGGGATGAAGCCACGTTTTGGGGTATAATTGCGCAAGAATCGGGCAAGCTGCGCGCGGAGAAGACGCTCTGTGAAGACATCCGGTATTTCGGTGTCCATGTCTGGCTCGCGGAGCAGGCGCATACGGGGCAGGATGTCGTCGCTTAGGGCATCAGGTGGAAGAAATGGTAGGCGATGGAGACGTTGAGCAAGGCAACTGCGCGAAATTAAGGTATCAGTACATGAGAACTAAGTAATGATAACCAGTCCTTCGGCGGGTACATTCCGGGCTCGGCTAGAGAATCATACCTGTCCCAGACGTAAAGGTTGCAGAACATCCGCCTTCTCATCTCTTTCTCGATCTCGTCCATGCTCTCGGGCCAGAGACTGCTATCAATATGCAGTCCAATCTGCTGAGCCACACGTGAGGCACAACTTATGTGTTCCCAGAAGGCGTTCATTGGTTCAACGCCGATGCTCGTCAAACCGGCGAAGGCAATGTGCTGTACCCGCACCAGAGAGCCACGTGGGTCTAGTTGTCTGCAGATGGGCGACAGGGCTTTGATGGTTTCCTCGCACGACTTGCGAATCTTGACCAGAGGCACGCCCTTGACGCTGTCAATTGTGTGCGAGGGAGACGGGAGGAACAACGAGGCGTAGCAGCACACCCTCAAGAAGAGGATGGCGAACTCAACGCCAGCAACTGACGAGATACTGTCCGAGGTCCACCACCTTTGATACTGTGCAAGAAACCAAGGCGGGTGCACAAGTTCATAAATCCTATTACATTCAGAAATATGTGAGTTATGGGATATGACGCGGAATATGATGAGGATATACAGGCGGGACAAAACCTACCAGTTGACCTCCGCCACAAAATATCTAACCAATACGTCTATGATTGGTCGGGGGAGCATCGTCTGCATTGTTCTGCGAGCCTCGGCCTCCATCTCGGCTGGTAGAGGGATCTCAGTGGCATCACGGTTGTTTTCGTGGGGAAGCAGCTGCAGCAGAATCACATTGTTACCTCGCCGTCAGCTCACCTGCCTTGTGAAGAGCACTGGACTCACCTTCCGTACGAGAGCCATCGTGTTGGATTGGCTTGGGCCATAGTATCCAAATGTTTCAGCCAGCGTCGACGACGACGACGCGGACTCGGACACGGGCACTTTGCTGGGCTCTGTTGCCGTTCGGGAAGCTCCGGGTGTTAGGGACGAGTCTAAAGGCTCGCCCTCATCAACAGGCTCCATGGTGTTGACTTCATCGCGGCGCTCTTCGGTGATTGCCAGGGAGTGGTTAGGATAGTATGCACACTGCTCAGGCTGGCGGCGCCGGTTGCATCTGTCGCATGGATATTGACGGTCACACTGTACCAGACGGGAACAAGGGATATGTCAGCAGCAGAGCCCCTCCAATGCTTCAGAGTGGCGGAACAGAGTACCTAGGTACGCAGGGCGGTTCATTTACCTTCTGTTTCCGAGTATAGCAAGGAATGCAAGCAGCCACCTCGCGCTTCCTCTTACGGGGTACCATCGTGGCGTCGCTCTGGATGCTGTGCCCATGGCGTTGGGCGGAAGTCTTGGGTGCTTGGAGGCTCTTTACTGTCTCAGGACACCGCAGCTCTCCTGACTAATCCCGGGTGGCGCGTTTAAGGATGAGGCAACCTCAACCCCGGCATAAGCAGAGCTCTGGAAATGGTATAGGGCAGATGCACAAACAGTGGTACGATAAGAGTAAAGCCCGCAAGGTTCAAAATTCTTTCCCTGCAAGTCACATAAAGTTGTAAGCCAAGTCTCTATCACTAACATTTATAGCTAGACATTAGAGGTAATAATGACATCTCCAGAATCTTCACAGGGCTGTAGGTGATACGGCCAATTACTATAGAGCAGTTCCTTGCTCCTTAACAGGTAAAGATTTGGGGGCCTTGCCAGGCGCCATTTTTAGTCCGGAAGCTATCATACTTCTCTTCCTCTCCGGGCTTCAATCACCCTTGCAAAATGTAGACATCACCGACATCACCGTCCGGCCTTCGAGATCTACTGCACTAACGCAGATTGTCATTGGAGTACGAAGAATCCCTGCCAGCGGTGCAGACTGAGAATATGGCTCTTCATACAGCTGAGAGCAAAAGCGCACACAAGATGATGCCCTTTCGTTTTATGACGCTGTGTCCTTTAATTTGAGCTTAATTGTTGTTTTCCACTTTCATAGAAGGCGCAGATGTATGTTTATTCTGAGCACAAATATGAAAGCAATTAGGTCGGTTGTATCACGTGTCGTAAGGCAGTCAGCATGCAGTCCGACGGAATGTGAGCGAGGGTCTTAATCTGGGTGCAGCCTGATAAGGTTGTCGCAGAGGCCGTTTCGGGTCTTGCTACATGTCTCCGAAGTGTCACAATTGTCTGCCTGAAAGAACTGCATAAGCAGCGCAGAACCATCATGTCAGTCGCTCCTCCACGTGTCGGTCACCAGAACTTAACAAGGTTCACTCACACCTTGGTCACAACTCGATACCTGCGTCTTTCGTAATATCTGAAGCTTCGTCTTTTTCATACAGAAAGGTCAATCTGAACTTGAGACCTACAACACATACCGCGTCTTCAACATGCTCTGCGCACTTTGCCTATCCATGTTTTCCAGTGGTCGACTCACTGGATTACATCACGCATCCCTCGACGATCTACAGAAGGCGGCACGAGGGGGATGCAAAATATGCATCTCTCTTGCTCTGAAGCGCGATAAACTTGGCCCCGATCCAGACAACGAACAAACTGCCATACCCTTTCTTATTTACAAATGGTCTCCTGACTTCACTCATGAGGAATTCAAGGATTCACGACCGCGTTCATGGAGCATTATGTTCAATTCGAAGGTTCGCTGGTTGCCGTCGGGTAGAGTGCTATGGGATGCCATCTACATCCACGTCTCGTCCATTGATGAAGCAGTACCTGATTGGTACGGAAGGCTTTCAGCACATGCTGCGAGCGACCTCGATTCGCAGCCATGGAAGGTCAGAAGAGAGATGTTCCCACTCAGACCGATTGCAGACAACACTGCGCATGAGAGCGTCTTGAAAATTGGCAAGATGTGGTTGCAACAGTGTCATCAATTTCACAATTGCGAGAGATCCAACGGCCTAATTGGTTCCACATGGTATCCCAAAAGATTGATCTGTCTCACCAACTCGAATTCGCCACGCCTTCTGGAAACAAGCTTACAGCCTCCAGACAGCCGATACGCAACGTTGAGCCATTGCTGGGGTTCCAACCCAAACTTTATCACCTTAACGACCAGCAACTTGGATGACTTTCACAAATGCATGCCCATCAACACTCTCCCTCAAAGCTTCCGTGATGCCATACTTATCTGCAACCAATTATCTATCCAGTATCTCTGGATAGATAGTCTTTGCATCATGCAAGACTCAGAATCAGACTGGTTGCTTCATACAGAAGAGATGTCTTTAATTTACCAAAACTGTTATCTCAACTTGTCTTTCGACGCTGCAGCAAATCCCCAAGAAGGCGCATTCAGGCACAGAAACACCGATGTTCTCCAGGAATGCTGCGCATTTTCGATCATACCTGGGGCACGCTACTCAATCGATACTGGCATAGAAGATCCATGTGGCTCGGAAACGGAGAAAAGTCCAGTCACAAAAAGAGAGTTTCTGAAATGCTTGGTTTTTGCTCCAGAGCTTGACTTTACTATGAGTACGGGTGACCTCCCTCTGTCAAGTAGGGGGTGGGTCGTTCAAGAAAGATTACTCTCCCCGCGGGTCTTACACTTCACGAAGGATCGGATAATGTGGGAATGCGAGGAGAGCCCATCCCTGCACGAAGCCCTTCCCTATGGGATTCTCGGGAACGGGGAGCCTTTCGATATGACTCTCCAACCTTTCAGCCTTGGCCGCTTCCCGGGCGGGAAACCACATCTGCGTCAAGTGGATCAATTTCACAGCTGGGAGAGGATAGTCCACAAGTACAGCGGATGTCTACTCACCTATCCAGAGAAGGACAAGCTTGTTGCTCTTGCCGCGGTAGCCCAGCGCTTTTCTCCCGTCTTCGGCGGGGAGTACTACGCCGGGCATTTTCGACAGAATATGCCCTTTGATCTGGTATGGCGTGTGTTCACGCTACACTCCGACGAAAAGTCCGCGGCAAGACGCTACCCGACGTGGAGTTGGACGAGTGTTGATTCACAAATACTCCTCTCCACCGTCTTCGACCGGTCTTTGGTCGAGATAGAGGATGTAAGCGTGAGTCTGCTGGATCCATCTCACAAGTATGGCCCGGTGAAAGGAGGTCAGTTGACAATGAGGTGTTTGATTGTGAGATGTGTGCTTGGGGCTTATCAGGGACAGCGCATGCACCGCAATATATGGACAGTCCATTCATGGGAAATAGTAGGACACGATGATCACTTTTCTGAAATGGAGTTGATCGTAGATCTGGATGGACCGGAAAAGGAGATACAGGAAGACGTGTACTTAATACCGGTGCTCAACCTCGGCGGGAGCGGGAGCAAGATTAGAGATATCATGGGACTTGTGTTGCTGAAACAGGCGGATGGTTTTTATAGGAGAGTGGGCAGCTGGGACGCTCGGATCGACCTTCCTGATTTGAAGAGTGGGCCGATGTTCGAAGTTGTGGATAAGTACTCAGATTGTCGTCAAGTTGTGGTGATCGTTTGATAGTCTTGCAACAAGGTCGGGGATCCCATTTTCACTGCACTGCTTGAAGAAGAGAGAACCATTCATCCATGCATATACAGGAAAGTGCTCCGTTAAACTTCATCATGTGTTCAGCTATATCTCACTCCAGTCTCTCAGTACTCTTCGTCAAAATCCTCTGGGTCTGGGACTTCCGGGTCTGGCTGTTCTGCCCTTCCATTTCAGAAGGTCCGTCCTCGCTGGCAATTTTGTTGTCCTGGAGAGTGCCTTCCTCAACACCAGACTAATCATCCTCTGCTGGGTCTGAAGGACCCCGCTCAACTGTATCCTCTCCTTCCTCATTGGAAAGGTCTTCTTGTGACACTTGGATTTCCACATCATCGTTGTCGTTGTCTCGCTCTACGCCAGATAATCCGCCTTCAGTGCACTCGTGTTCTGTAGTATTGTGCACATCGCTTCCGTCATGATCTGAGTCTGAATCAGTTCCCCAGGGTCGTTGCTCCTCTTTTTGTGCCTCGTCCAGAAGCTTCTCGGCCTCCTTCTGGAGTTTTTTCCGTGCCAGGAGGGGCACCTTCATCTTCGACTTGCACAGATCCAGGCACTGCACGAGGAACTCCACGGCGGTATCGTGCCTCCCAACGCGCTTCTCGAATGCTGCAACCTTGAGTAGGAGTTGGGCTCTTTTGTAGCGCAACTCGGCTGAGCCCGAGCACAGCCGCAATGCTGCCATTGCACATGGCCCAAGAGCTTTGCACTTAATGTTGTCCATTTCGTCAGTCGAGGGGTATGCAATCACGATCAGCGACAGCGCAGCCTCCGTGAAGAAGTTCACGTCGTCAAGCCTGTTGCTGTCCAGCATCGCGTTGGCCGAGAGCCGCACCAGGGGTGTTATGCACGCATCCCTTCGGTTGACCGAGAGCTTAAGCATGCCGTAGTCCCCCAGTGCCTTGACCTGCTCGGCCTGTTGTGACTTGTTGTCAAAATACCCCTCTATGAGAAACATCGGTATGCTCTGGACATCCAGAAGGCTGAGAATATGGAGCAGACACGCTGCCTCCTCATGCGTGGCCCCTAGTTGACTGTAGAGAGGTTCCCAGATCCCGGCCGTGGCTTCGACTCGCTCCTCCGTCTGGGATGAGTGCTCAGGGTTGTTTGTCTCGCTGCTTGAGGCCTGTACGCATTTCCATAGATCTTTCCAGGAGATGTCGGTGCCCGATGTCTCCATATATGCCCGCACAAGTGCCAGTGCCCCTGCTGAGCCTTGAATGAGGTCCGCAATCTTCATTTGATAAGGCCTAGAAGCGGAGTCCTTGGCGTCATCTCCGCAAAGAAGAATTGTAGCGTCCTCTTCACTTAACTTGGCAGGGAGATCAAGAACATACTTGTGGTTGATACCGCGTGTAGCCATGCTCTTTGATCTCATGGTGACAAGTACTTGCCCGCCATATGCATGTCCATCTGGAATGTAGTGAAGGAGCGACTGCAAAGAACCGTAGTCCTTGGTGGATTCACCTTCCTTCGGCTGGTCTGCGCTGTTGGTCGCGCCGGCCAGGTCCAAGCCATCGATGATCATAAGCCACTCGCCGCTCTCGCCCTGATTTAGAAAGTCTCTTACGACTCCCATGGTGTCCCCTTTCCTTCGCTGTCTAAGCTTCATTTTGTCTTTGATCGCGTCGAAAGATAGCCGAAACTCTGCCGCGTTGCTTGCGTGTACGTAGAACATGTTGGCTTCCGGGTTCTCTCCGAAAAAGCCATCTGCGTACTCTACTGCTACATGTGTCTTGCTAGAATTTCAAACTGTTACCAAATTTCCCACTACCTATAGTATAGCCTCGAGCTTAAACGTGACTTACCCGCAGCCACATGGACCCACGATAGCGACCCTCGATGAGTAATCGAACTTGGCCTTGATCTTCTCCAATATCCCATCCCTCCCCGCAAACCCTTTTGCAACGGGGAAAGGGAGCATTGGGACTGGTCTATGCGTTGCCGAGTGGGGATGTTGAGGTTTGGCGAGAGTCCTTATCTATGGATGTAGCATGAGGAAATTAGCCCTACCGTTCCTGGTCAGTACTATGAATGGAAACGCACTCAATGCTTCTCCTCTCTTTCGCATAATACCTCTGGCCTTGTCTGCCATCTTGATCAGCTCATCTACCACTGTAATGTAGTGGTAGTCTTCGTTGCTGCCGAACTTGTTCATGTTGAGATGATCAAGTGCTAGGCCCCTTTTCTCATAGCCAGGTAAAGTGCTAGAAGACTCGTCCGCCACAAACTCCACGGTCCTGTCTTTCAGGCCTAGTATACGGCCCATATTGGTCGGACGTTGCTCGTAGAAACAGAATAACTCCGGAGGCGCGGTGCGCAGCCCCACTTCTCTAGCAAAGTCAGTAACAGTGTTAACGAAGTCCTGCAGAATATCGTCCTTGGATTGCAGATCCTGCTGTAGGATTACCCAATAGTTTTCGCGCAGCACTCCGCTATGAGTAATATCATTCCCTTGAAAGGGAGTGCCCAGGAAAATAATGCCAGTGATTGAGTCGTAGATCCCGGGATAATCACTGGCACGCCAATGAGATGTTATATAGGCCTGCTGCACAACGAGACCCCCGTAGCAATGGCAAATAAGTAATATAGGGCGTCGGTCACAATCCTTGGTATGTTGTTAGCATTGTCACCTAGCCACATATATTCCCTACACACTTACCTTCCGAAATCGCCCCAACTCCTGTAGAACCGTGGTTGCAATTCCATTGAGTTTGAACCTGGCGGGGACATCACGAAACCAGAATGAGTCGTAGCCAAAAGTCATGATGCGTGCATTGGGAAATTCTTTGGGAAGCATTGTTGGGTCACTCAACCATGTCACCTTGGTCACCTTGGACTCGTCCTGAGGGTCACGACCGGTGTATGTCCAAGTGGTCTCAGGATCAAGCCCAATCCCATGCACGGCTAGGATACTGCGTTTGCAGAGTTCTGGTCAACTTTTCTTCGTCATGAAGATGGGTTCAATACTTACTCAAGGTCTATATCGTCTTCATGCTTCGGGCGGAAAACAACTTTGATCCCGAATTTCTTGTCCAGGCTCGCGTCCTCGTCGAGGCTCGTCTCTTCTGTCGCCCCTTCGTCCTCAATGACGACTTCTGTATTCGTATTCTTCCGTCTTGCTTCTCCTAGTTCGATAAGGATGGGATCTTCGTGCGGCTCCAGGAGGCGTGACTGCTTGACTTCTTGGAACACAGCGGCCCAACAATCTTCATGGCCATCCTGGTGTGGCACACTCTCATCGGCGGGCCTTTCAGTAACTATGTCCTCGAATACGGCCGAGGGGAGACCGTCGGCTTTGATTTTCTTCTCAGCGTCGGAACCAGGGCTTGACTGCCGGGCGTCTGAGTCCACTCCATCTGGCTCAACACTCCCAGGAAGTGCTAACAAGGCAATAGCCTCGAGGTGTTCAAGAATATGGTTCTGCATTGTCTTCTCGGGAGTGCTACCCGGTTCCTCATCTTCCATGGCCTCCGCACCCACTGGTTTGGGATCAAAAGTGTGACAAAGAAGACACTGAGACTCGTTCAGGGAAATTGAGAGATTGAGGGCGCCGATAGTGTTCGAGGTTGGTAAAGCGCCCTGTTTGACAAGACCCGGTAGCTGGGACTCTGTGAAAGTCCCAGGATGCTCTCTCCGTATGTGATCCTCTAGGTCTTGGGATGAGCCAAAAGCCTCTCGCTCATGGCCAACAGCTTGGCAAGAGTAGACGATTGTGTGTTGCCATCGCATATGACCAAGCCACTCTTCCACTGTCTTGAAGAGTGTGAGGCTCTCTTTGCATTCTTCGAAGAGACAAACATACGGGTCGATGTCCTTCAGGATATGTCGCGTCCAACGGGGTTGTCTCATCTCGTCCTGACTGATCAATCTCAGGCAGTAAGAGCATACGACCTTATCTTTTCCGCTGTTATTTGGTGGAAGAGGGACGTCCAGTTGTTGCCGCCTGCTCACGGCTGCCTTTGTGATTCCCGATAACGCACTCGACTTTGCATAGTCGGCCAATCTTGCACTATTGACTGAAGAAGCAACGGTCGCGGAGAACGCCACGCTGCGCGGCGTTGGCTGAGGGTCACGCATGCCCCTTACTATGCTGCCGCGTTTACCGGAAAGGAGGTTTGACAGTGTCGCTCGAGCTACCGGTGCCTCCGATCCCTCATCATACGGCGTATATAGCGCTGGGGCTACGAATACCGGCTCGATGCCTTGCTTAAGCTTCGCCTGGTGGTGTTGCCTGTATCGAATCTTCATGCGCCGAAAAACAACGGCCTCAACCAAGCGGCTTACCAGAAATTCCGGGGCTTGCGGAAAGTGTGCTTTGATATGGCACCGAGCGTGATCTTCGACATCTGCAAGCTCTTCAACGTCTCCTTTTTCGTTTTGCTTCTTCATAAAACCTCGGATTTTGGCGTTCTCAGAAGACGATACAGGCTTTCTGATGACCGCGGCCAGCCTATAAAGTCTGTTGATAACGTTGTTGGCTTCCTCGATGAAGATTGCGGAAGGGCCTAGCCGTTTTAGATCATTACCTGATTCCGACTCCTCGACACTAGAATCCAGGTCTAACGAAGCAGATGACGAGCCGGAAGAGATTGGATCTGCTACTGCCCCCCCATTCTCCTCTTTGTCTTTGTCTTCGTCTTCGTCATCGCTCTCTTCAAGCAATGGTGGATGGATTGCCTGGGAAAGACTCTGTTTCAGCTTTCTTGTCATCGAAAACACCACTTCAACTAGATCCTCATCGTCGCGAAGCCGATAGTCCACCGAAGCGTTGTCGGGCGCAAAGACGCCAACATTCCCAGCCCATATCTTCAGTCTGACCAGGATGTCGGCAAGCTCCTGCCGTAGGTTTGAGCTCAACGTTTTGTCGGTCTGGGTGGGAGTAATAATTCGCACACATTCGAGGACCGCGTTTGAGATTGACATTGTAATGACATGGACCAGTTGTTCACTCGTCTCATTCTCTGGTGACATTGGCTGGTGGAATTAGAAGACAGGTGGAACTCTAGCCGGGAAAGAAGAGCCTCACGCATAATCAGCATCCAAACGAGATTAAAGAGTGGGTTGAGGTGGTAGGTGAAGTCTCACAAGCCTATAATTGATAGGCTATCAATGACCAAGGAAGAAAAATTTGCATGTGTGGTGTTTTCGAAGGCGGGGCTCGCAGGTTACACAACAGTCTCCTCGTGATCTGACAAATCTGACTGCAAATTGCTTCACATTTCTAAGGCGACCAAATCACCACAGTCAAGACAGCTACTTGTGTGAAAGGGAACTCACGACGCATATCTCCTCTGTTTTCTCACAAGTCCAAAGCGATGACGGGCTTCGAGGTGGCAGGAATTGTGCTTGCCGTCCTCCCAGTCTTCATTGAGACCTACAAAGCATATGGCGACCAGACCACGGCCCTTCAGAAGGCAGTGACGCCATCCGCGAGAGACAAGGGTTTGCAAGAGTTCTACGAAGAGTTGTATTGGGACACATATGAACTGCGCAAGAAAATCGAGAAGGTTGTGTTGATCCTTCCCGACCTGTCCGACGAGCGGAAACAGGAGGTAATCGAAAGCAGGGACCTGGACAACTGGGATAAGGCTCAAGATGTCGCAGCGGCACTTCAAGACTTCTTAAGTGCGGACGATTATGAAGCCTTCCAGATGGTCATGGGTAAGGTGCTGGAGCTACTTGCGCGTCTTATCAAGGACGAGACGGTCCATATATCGAAGTCAGAGACTGTGAGTGCGTGTCACATTGCAGAGGGAAAGACGCCCAACGCGTCACACCCTTCGACAAGGGATTGACAATATTAAATTAGGACCACCGCAAGCTGCTGCAAAAGCTCAAAAATCTGAAACAGGACATTTCGGCCAACAAAACGTCCAGCAGCCTCTGGGAACGATTTAAGTTCCTCAGAGAGAAACATCGTGGGACGTATCAAAAGAATCTCGGAAAGTGGAACAAGAGGCTGGGTAGAGTCATCGATTCCGCGAGTCAAACAGCAGATAAGCAGAAGGCGGTCTTATTGCAACACACTGCAAAGTTACCCTCGTCTCACCTGCGCACCCTCTCCAAGAGACTCTTCGATGCGCTCTGGAGGCGTTGGTCATGCGATTGTGAGGCTCCCCACGAGGCGAGGTTCTGCATCGACACTTGTGGCAGAAATGGGAATAATAATCTCAGCAAGACGAGCACCAACTTCGATTTTCTCTTCTCGCATCACCAGTCGAGATGGTGTGAGGGCAGTGTGATAATCGAGTCTACCAAGTATGATTCAGATCATCTTCGAGGAGGATATGGATGTGGGAAACCAGGATGACGCTGACTCATGTCTTAACAGCCTCACAACATCACAAGACCGCGCCGAGCTTCAGAAGATCTGCGATGCTATCACATCAAGATTCAACAATGCTAGTTACTGCATGCAGATACTCGTCGAAGACTCAGAGCCGGCTCAACGGCTATGGCGGCTCAACATGCGAGAAGCTCAACTCCAATATCCAGAAGCCGTCCCTCCCATTTCCTTCGAAGCTCTGCTGAGCCAGCCCATGCCATCTCTGATCGAAAGGCGACAACTGGCACTCACCTTCGCCTACTCGCTCATGCAGCTCCACGAGAGCCCCTGGCTGAGTGACCAGTGGGAGAAGAAGCGGGTGCTCTTTTTTCGCATGGCCTCTGGGGCCCCCGACCTGAAAAGGCCCTTTCTCAGCGCGTCTTTCGACCAGTTTCCCCGGGGGCCAGAACCAGTTGATCTAAGCCGTTTCCATAGGAACTCGGGCATCTTGAGGCTTGGTATACTCCTGATCGAGATTCATAGCTGGAAGCCTCTCGAGACTTTTAGAGACGACAGCGACCTGATAGATGGCGAGCCCACTCCGAATACCGATATGGAAGTCGCGAGGCGAGTTTTGAAGACACTCAAAGGTTATTGCTTCGAAACCTATACGAGCGCAGTCGAGTCATGCCTGAGTATGCCATGGGTCTCATCTATCTCTAAGGTGAGCTTGGATGATCCTGAGACGTGGTCTGGCATGTATCGTGACATTGTTCAGCCGCTGGAAAAGGAGGTTGATCTGGGGAGCTTCAAGCTAGTGGCATAGGAGTGGCGAATATGTACGAGATTCCCTTATACGTGGATAACACATTTATGTATCAGACTAGAGTGCACTGACAGATCAGCAAGAGAACACAATGTGCAGTTTGCTCTTCAAGTTGCACTTAATGACCGTAATTGAAATGTTGGGGAATGGCAGCGTTTGGTAATTCTTCTTGAGATCGGATATTCGCACCGGTAGAGATGGATGGTGCACCGGTTCATCGCCAACACTAACTAAATCAACACCCACGCCTCGTACGCCCAATACCCACACTCCCAATACCCACACTCCCAATACCCACACTCCCAATACCCACACTCCCAATACCCACACTCCCAATACCTACACTCCTAATACCCATATGCCTATTTCATATACGCCTAATTTATATACCTAGCACCTATATACTTTATGCAAATTTGATGTGTGAATTAGGCGTGTGAATTAGGCGTGCGAATTAGGCGTGTGAGTGTTGTAGCTGTAGCTGTGGCCCGAGTGATGTACCATCCGTTCCTACCAGTGCGAATATCCGTTCTCTTATTCTTTCATTGACTCTATGGACATCTTAAATACAAAAACTGGTTTCGTCTGTATTTTACATGTTTTAGTCAAGGATTCTTTCCAAGGCCAGGGTCACCAATAATGTCATTATACGCACCGCCCCCTGTACAACCCCGTATTCCCAGGCGTTGCACAACATTAGTCCGTCGTTCACGACATGGGCTTGCAGCAATCGAGATTGACTGTACAGCCACTGCCAACTCATCACATGTATGCATAATTAGCGTGCTTACTGTGGCGTACGCTTCAGAAAGGCACATTTTGCTGGACTACATACCAGTCGCGCCCCTCACAGCAAGGCTGTAGAACTCTCTACCCACAACAATCTCTCCGCATAGTGCTACCCAAGGGTGGACTCGGTTGTTTCAACATGGCTCTCGCTCTTTCTAACGCGGGCCGTCTGACGGCAGATATTCGGCTTGCACAGGCCGTCTCCAATTATGAGGCATCCTTGTCCGATGCCCAAAAAGCCGAGTTCCGCACCCTGAGACACAAGACGCGAGCCACCGCCCCGGGAGCTGATGATGTGATGAAGCTCACCGCCGAGATGGACCGGCAAGCCAGACAGAAGATTGGAGCTTGGAGGTGTTTCGGCCCAAGGTTCACCAACGTTCTGCATACTGTGCAGCAATTCGCATCCCTGGGCGATATAGTCATCGGGGGCTCTCAGAATCTTGTGGCATGTGGAGTTTGGTGTGTGGTCCGGACGAGTCTGCTGGTAGGTAGACGGATACACCACATCGATTGTCCTGTGGCTAATGCGCACCCAGCTTCTGACTGGATACTCGTCCCACCTGGAGAGGTTCTCTACACTCTTCATGACCATTGGCCGCTCCTCGCCACGATACCAAGATCTCGCCTTACTGTTCTCCAACTCTGTTGCCATCAGACGGTATCTTGCTGAATACTTCATCGTCGTAGTAGACATCTGCTACCAGTTCTTGGTATTTAGTCAAAAGTCTGTATTTGGTCAACTCAAATCGTCTTTAGTCGAAGGAAGTCTTCGTCAAGCAGAAACAAAGCTAGAAGAATGGGCATTGAATATCAAGGATGAGGTCGAGGTTCTCAATACCAAGACGCTCGTGGGTGAGGCCCGTGAGAACTCCAGTTCTAGAGCTTTGTTCGACACCCGTTATCGAAAGCTTATGCACCAGAACAACATCAAGAGGAGGATGACATGGTTGGACGCTTGCACAACCTATGACCATGAAACCCCTTGGAAGCAAGCCCGGAAGCGTGGAAACGCCACAATCCTCGTCAACGAGGCCCATTACCGAGATTGGAAATCTCAAAATCGATCGTCCATACTAGTTATGTGTGGCAAGCTTGGTTCTGGCAAAACAGTTCTTACCGCCAACATCGTCGACGAACTTCACCTGACTTCCAGCGAAACCGTCTGTTACTTCTTTTGCCGCCATGACATCATGTACAGCTGTCTAGCAAGAACCATCATCGGTTCGTTGTGTCGACAGCTGCTGTCTGGCCACATTAACGAGGACACTATGGATACCTTTCTCGGCGAATACGTGCAATCACTCAGCTTCGACGACGTGGTTGGACTTACCAAGAATATCCTGTCACGGAAGGGGCGATGCTACTTCATCCTCGATGGTCTCGACCATTGTGACGATAACGAGAGGCTACGGACGACTGATGCGCTTCATAGGATCCAGGAAAATACGCGGCTTCTCGTTTTTGTCTCGCTCAGATCACAAGTTGATGAAGTGCAAACAAAATTCCATGGCCTTCGGCCACAGTACGTACTAAAAATGCCGGGAAACAACCCGGACATTAGGAATTTCGTCCTCTCAGCTCTGACCGCGAAGATCGAGACCGGCAAGCTCGTTCTGGGCGACCAGAGCCTGGTTTTAGAGATACGTGACGCTCTTACAGCTGGTGCGCAAGGCATGTAGGTATTTCTTGGGCTGGCCAATGATGTGTTGTGTGCGGGACGGCTCTTCTGACACTGATCTGATAGGTTCCTCTGGGTTGTTTTGCAGATCGACTGCCTGTGTATGGAGCAAACAGACAAGACGATTCGAGAGGCTTTGAGAAATCTTCCGCCTGATCTGTCCACTACGTACGACCGTATACTTCAGAGGTCCGAGTATCGACGTGGGCATTCTTACCAAAGGCAGATTTTAAGCTTTCTCCTGGCTGCTCTTCGGCCATTGGAGATGAACGAGCTAAGGGACGCGCTTGCCGTTGTCCCTGGTGACACCAAGTGGAAATCAGACAAACAGGTCAACAACGTATACCACGCATTGGCCTGCTGTGAGAGCCTGGTCATAGTTGCGGAAGAAGAACACACTGTGCATTTCGTGCACCAGAGTGTGGCGCAATTCCTTCTAGACCAAAAGAGTACCTCGGCAGGGCTGCGCTTCGATCTCGCCCAAGCAAGTCTCGGTTTAGGTGAGGTATGTGTCACATATCTCAACTACGGGATATTCGACCAGCGTGTGTCGACGAACGTGATTCCCACGATCCCGTCGGGCGTCATCCCCTCGAAGATTGCTCAAGATACTCTGAAAGGATCGGGCATGATTGGCCAACTTGCTCTAATGCTTTTGAATCTCCAGTCCACCAATGGGCCGGATATAGGCAAGGTTCTGACGGAAACAAGCCGCCTTCAACGGAAGCGTCAGGAAGCTGCAGCCTTCGAGTTTCTGAAATACGCCTCTCAACACTGGCTGATCCACACTGTAAGGATTGACGACCAGCGCAGCACATTCAGCCTGTGGAAAGGTCTGCTACAAAATCCAAGATTCAACGGTCTTGTCTGGGGCCCAAACGAGATTCACCCTGATAAGCTGCTTGTTGACGGGCAGTCCGGTAACATATGGACATTGCCCCCGCGCGTCACCTGGGCAATCAGTCATTCTCACCTACCCCTCCTCTTGCTTGAATTAAGAAGTCGGCGGGGTCTCAAGGCCTTTTGCAGCATAATACCATACATACAGGTCTTGGTGAGAGGAGGGGATGGGCTAAAGGTGGACGGAGCCATGGCACTGAAGCTGTTCGAGGTGGCCGTTGTTGCCGAGGCTGACGACATCGCCAATCTTCTACTTCGGACCCATCAGACGAGGTGTTCTAGGGAAACGTTTCTCGAGTCATTCGTAAAGCGCAGCGACTTGGCGAGAGTTAGTTGGGTCATTTCTCTGGAATCTTTCGGGAGCCTTGACGGTTTGAAAATCCCGATTGTCGAGTTTGCCTGTCGTGCTCGCAATCTGCAACTTCTGAACCTCGCCCTCGACCTCGGAGCAAGAATCGATCTATATGATCAAAATCCTTTGGTTCTCCTGGTTTCAGAAATGAGAGAGCCCCTCGATTTGGCCTTAGCATGTCGTCTACTGAAGGCAGGCTTCTCGCTGAAAGATTACGACGGTATGCAGGAACGGCTCTATTGGTTTCTTCTTTACTATACGCTAGTCAACGACCCCGATAACTTCGATCCACGTCAGATCCTCATCGGCTCAGGAGGAAGATATCGCAGCCGCATCTCAATGGCTATGTGTGATGGTCTAATTCGACGGGCGTGCTCTAATGGCGACCTTCAAATGGTGCAGAAATTTCTCAACCAAATTCAGTGGCTGTCATATGACGACCTCAGGCTTATTCGGCCAGAGAACTTTCTAACCTGGATGGCGGATGCACTTTGCACCTATTCGATCAACCGAAGGGGGATAGTGCGATTTCTTGGACTTCTCCTCGAACGACATCTCGACCTCACACAACCCAGAAAGAAAACGGACCGGTGGCATTCGATGGGGTTGGATATCTTTCGTAGATGCCTGCAATTGAGAGCTTGGGAACTAGCTGAAACAGTTCGACGGGTTCCCTACCTCCAAGCAGCATCTTTCAGAGGGGTGTTGATGAGCTTCAATGACGGTGATATGAAAAGAGATGGCCAAGACAAGCATCTAAACACCGGTGATGTGGCTCAGCTTGGGTCGGGTACAGTCTGCGGAAACCAGGGACAATCCATGATCAATGCCGAGGCTTCTGCTAAAAAAGCAGGAAGGACCGATGGATACGAGGAGACTGTCTTTGAAACATCAAATCGTGTATCTCTTGTTCATTTGAGCGCCAGCTGTGGCGACGTGACTGGTATGGAGCTCCTCCTTGACGTACTTGCGTCGGAAGCACACACGGTCCTGTCCGCTTCCAGCCCTCTAAACTCTTGTTTTGGAGGATATGTGCCTCTCCAGACTCTCCTAACCCAAAAGCAGTCGACCGTCGAAGACACTGCCAACTTTCTGAGGGTTGGGAACATGATCCTCAAAAGCATCGGCGCTCATGGGACCTCTGCATGTGGCCGAGACCCCAACAGCTGCATCGAGCTCACGCCCCGGTTCTGCGCCAAAGCCGTCCAGAACATCACCCGTCGCGGCCGGGATATACTGGCTCTTGATGGCAAACCCGACAGTGTCGAAGACGACTTGGGGAGGAATCAACGCTTCTTTCCACTGGAAGAGTTTCTCAGGGCCTGGGTAGCTCATATTCCTCCGTCCGCGAACCCTCAAAGACTGTTGATGCCGATGTTGGATGCCATCGTGCGCGACTTCGGAAAGGTGAAGGCAGAGCTGGAGCCTCCTCTACCTCACGGCAAGTCCATCTTAGAGCCGATATTGAGGGTACACTTCAAGGATCATATCGACCTCGGGTTCATGCTCATACAGAGTTTGAGTTTAGCAAGTCTCGATGACATGCTCGAGTTTCTGTTAGTCTGTTATCCCTCGCTTCAAGATGATATAGAAGGCTTCAAGTGCTACTTTCCTCAAGTGTACAATACATAGCTATCAGTATTTACTTAGACGTCAAGGAACAAGTCGTGCGATTCTGTTGAGCTTTGAAGAGGGCCAGGAACGGATAGATAGTTTGTTTGGCTCAGAAGCCTGAACTGAGAAGGCCATAGAATATTTTCACCTGGACCGGGAGGGAGACCTGCGTAGGACTTGGGTTCAACGTTGTGGTTAATGACCGGGGGGCCCGTAAACCCCGGCCCGGCGATTTCGCGCCAACGTCACAACTCCGCCCGCATGAAGTCCGTTCTTCTCGTTTGACTTCCATCCCCTCTACTCGCAGACGCTACGGACCAAACATCCCTCGAATCTATCCCCTATGCTGTAAGCTTTGCGCGTCAAACACCTTTCATTACAGAAGAGGTAATTCGTGCCAATCCGCTGCCGTTCACTCGGGCGGCAATCGTACACTCCGAGGCCCGGCCGATGTACCACTTGTTCAACCTCCGCGGATTCTCCGGACGCCCCAACCCTTGCATGCATGGAACCATTGGGTCGTTCTTCGCTTGCTGGTATTGATGGCCTCACACATCCGATTCTGCTCAGGGCTGCGCCTCGACTTAGGCGACGCAGGTAGGGATGCAGGTCGGCGACCGACCAATCGCTCGAAGGATCCTGGATGACGGCAATGCCTGACCGCGAGCGGTTTGGTGTGTAAGCTCCGTCACGCCTTGCAAGTGCAAGGCATCTATAAAGGAACCCTTTCCCATGACCAGTCTTGAAATTTCGCTTGAGTGTACTCCAGCAGAGACAAAGACCGATACCATCAACATCATACCAGATCACATATATACCTACATACCTTTCTCCATAAAGATGCTTTCACCAAAGATCGCAATCATCGGCGCAGGCCCAGTGGGCACTACGCTCGGGCGTCTGCTACTACGCCAGTCGCCATCCACATCTGTCACCATCTTCGAGAGTGAACCGTCTCCGAACTATCGCAGTCAAGGCGGCACGCTCGATCTCCATACCGCAACCGGGCTCGCAGCAATCAAGGAGGCAGGACTCTGGGACGAGTTCTCGAAGCACGCCCGCTATGACGGAGAGTCGCTCCTAATGACAGACAAGAACCTCAAGCCATTCTACCAAGTAAAGCCAAGCGCCTCTCCCGACCAAAAAGGCGGCCACCTCGGCGGCCAGCGACCCGAGATCGACCGTGCCGCCCTCCGGCAAATGCTCATCGAGAGCCTCCCGGCCGACATGATCACATGGGGCCACCGCCTGAAGGAGGTGCGGCCCGGCAAGGCGCCGAGGGATACCAAGCTCACCTTCACCCTCGCCGACGGGAGCACCACCACAGCATCCGGCTTCGACCTGATCGTCGGCGCGGACGGCGCGTGGAGCAAGATCAGGGCAGTCCTGTCGGACGTCAAGCCGTACTTCGCGGGTGTGTCCAACCAGGCGTTCGAGATCCCGGACGCAGAGAACACCGCCCCGGAGGTCTACCGCGCCGTCAACCGGGGCAGCGTCTTCAGCCACGCCGACGGCCACAAGACGAACCTGCAGCAGATGGGCGACGGGAGCATCATCGTGTACCTCAACTTCCACACCGACGACGAGGACTGGTACAAGAGCCAGGCGCGGTGCGGCTTCGACGCCTTTGACCTCGAGGCTGCAAAGGCCGCTGCCCTACAGCGGTACCACGATTGGCATCCTATTATCAGGGAAGCCATCTCGCGGTCGCAGGGGCGCACGGTCCCAAGGAGCCTGTACATGCTCCCCCCGGGGTTCAGCTTCGCGCACCGCGCGGGGATGACCGTGATCGGGGACGCGGCGCACCTGATGACGCCGTTTGCGGGCGAGGGAGTTAACGTAGGAATGGAGGACGCACGCCGTCTAGCCGCAGCGGTGGTGGCGGCGGGCAGCGACTCGAACAAGCTAGACGTCGAGGTCAACAAGTTCGAGAAGGACATGTTCTCCCGCGCAGGCGAGTTCGCCACTCTGACGGAGACTATGCTGCAACAATGGTTCTTCACAGAGGACTGTCCACGGTCGGTTGTCCCCAAGGCCCTGTCGACGCACGCGAGCTTCCATGCGCCGTGGCTGCTGAAGCCGCTCGTGGGCGGGCTGGCGTATTCTTACTTCTCGGTTCGGAAAATTGCTTCTAGCAAATGAGCGCGTGGGATGTATTGATATTTTTCGAGCGAGTGCGGCAATGTTTGTGTTGATATGAGCTAGAGGGCAGCGTGTTTTACTGTATAGACTACTCTTTGCTTCTTCCGGGCGTTACATCGCGACTCTTCTCTCTTATAGTGCGAACTTAATACAACCCATTGTGTTATCCCTGTCGGGCAGCCTATTTTCTCACATGCTCTCCACTCCACATGTGAGCAGAAATGCCCTTCGGTTTCCCTGGCTTGCTGACAGCCTGTCGTCACAGGATTTATATCAACTGCCGACTTAGGGGGAGGGGGATGGAGCTCCGTCCGGACTGTTGCGCTATCCCGCACACTTCTCGCTCTCTGTTGCGCGCTCTCCCCGACTCTCTTCACCAATTCGGCTTTTTCATACGTCGAGTTATATTTTTTCCCAGGGATAGCCACCAACATGACGAACTTTCAGCCCCACGGCGTCCATCTGACTGGCAGTATCTGCCTATCATCCGCCGAAGAAGTCTTCCGCAAGACCACGGCGCTCCTCCCGGGCCGTCTGCAGCGGATCCCAGATGGGGAAACCCAGCACCGGCAGCAATTCGTCAGATTCCAGCGAGACGCCTTTGCGGAAGCTGGGGCATCTCAAGCCCTGCGCAAATACGACGCACAGCGCAATCCCCTCCCGTCTGATCCCGTCCCCCCGGAGGAGGTAGAGCTCCTGGCAAAACACCTCAGTGAACACCTCCACACCGGCTACGACACGTACGCCATCAAGTCGTACAGCCTCTTCGCCCGGCTCCGCGACGAGGGCGTCATCCCGCCTGGCGTGCGCTTCCAGGTCAGCCTGCCCACCCCCGTGAACGTGATGACCACCATCGCGCCGCCGTACCAGGCCGCGTTCGAGCCCGTCTACGAGGCCGCGCTGCTGCGGGACCTGCGCCGCATCGAGGCAGCCGTGCCGCCGGGCGACCTTGCCGTGCAGTGGGACTGCGCGATCGAGTTCGCCATCCTGGAGGGGGTCGAGTACCCTGCGTTCAGGCCGTGGTTCGCGGGCGGGGGAGACGGCGACGCAGCCGCCAGGCGGGCGCACATCGACGCGGCGCTGGTGCGGCTTGGGCGTGCGGTCAGCGAGCGCGTGGAGCTTGGATACCACCTGTGCTACGGCGACATGGGCCACCAACACTTCTGCGAGCCGCGCGACACGGGCTTGCTCGTCGATGTGGCGTGGACGGTGCTGCGGGGCGTCGGGAGGCGGGTCACTTGGTTGCACCTGCCCGTCCCTAAGAGCCGCGACGACGATGCGTACTTCGCGCCGCTGGTGGGACTCGTGCCGGCTCTCAGGAAGGGGGGAACTGAGATCTACCTTGGCCTGGTGCATGTTGATGATGAAGAGGGGACACGCAGGAGGATCGAAGCGGCCTCGCGTGTGCTGGGTGCTTTTGGTGTTGGTACTGAGTGCGGAATGGGCAGGACGCCACCGGAGGACTTTGATTCAATCATGGCCATCTCAGCTGCTGTTTCCTCTCCTGTTCGCAGTCCTCCTAAGTCAAAGATGACTGCAGATGAGGTGGAGCGTAGCGTAGAGAAGTAAATGCACGATGGTGTCGTGTCGTGTCGAAGGTTGACGGAGGCAAGGCAAGTGTTGGAAGTGCGAAAATATTCCATGTTGTCAAAATAACCCGATTCGTTTCTTATTCTTCCTAGTATTGTGAATAGTCAGTTCTAGTCTAAAATTGGTGTAGAATTGGTGAATTTCTGTACGTATATTGTATATTTACATTAAACAGTCAGCCTTGAGCCGTTGAGGGACCGTTATGTCCACGTGCGTCGGCGCATGCATGTGGAAAGACTGCAACGGCGCCATTATGACCTCTCATTGTGATAGAGGTCATCCAATCTGTGCTTAAGAACACTCACCGAATGAATCTCCAGGGTAGCTCAAGTTAACAGCCTGAAGGAGTCGGATGGAGTTAAAGCTGACACTCCATTATGTAGCGGCCAGCTTCGTCCTGCCGTGCGTATGCATGACTGTTCCCAGCTCGCAGTCCCATTGGCAGGTAGTTGATATCCCGAAAATCTGTCTAATTGTATCCCAATGTGAGACTTGCGGGCCAAAAGTATGACAGCGTCTTGGGACGGGCTTCTGCCGTGACACACACATCGAGAAATTACACAACGTCTGTGGGCATGTGGGGGGTCCTCTTGCACGTGCAAGTCAGACTGTCAAGTAAATCGATCTCAGCGCACAATGTGCTCTTTTTTGTCCCTGGCCCTTTCTCTTTCTTGCATGTCGGGATGTTACCAGCACTGCTGCCTGAGAGGAACGAACATGTGGTACAGATAGATTGTGGCCGGCAGAAGCGATGCAGTGACATTGAGACTTGATGGATGCATGCTTTCGGCGAGCACATACGTCCCACAAAGCTCTCGACATCGTGACACCTGAGAGACGAGACTCTCATATTTTGGCGGGGACAAGAAGGAGGCAGAATGGTGCGGCAATGAATTGAGTTTTGTGGAAATTGGATGGCCAAGCAGTGGGCTGATATATGACCAGGGGTAAGGAATGTTGATCTCCCGCTCGTCCCAAGGCCTTACCTTACCCTGTTGCGCAAAGCCGTGGCGACAAGAGCGCTCCAAGCGATAATAAGTCAGATTGCATTTTCGCGGGCTGAAATTAGAGACAGCCGAACAGGCGCTCGGCATTGACGACGGCGTATCCATATTCGCCGGTTTGCGTCTGCCATTCCTGTTCTCTTGAGTGAGGGCGAGACCTCACTGGGTACACGGTAGGTACTGCAATAACTGGTTGATGTGCTGGCAACCTGACCATCGGGAAGGAGGGGCAGCAAGCAAGCTCGAAAAACCTGGGAACGAAAATCGAAAAAGTCCGGGGAGAAGCTTTCGGCGGCTGCTAGCCGGTGGGCCAATCGCGGGGCAATCAGCCCTGGGAATCCTGGAGAGGGGGGATGCATGACAGCGGAACGACGGGCACTACTATAGCACCCAGGTAGGCTGGCACGCTGGCAACCTGGTAGAAGGAGAGCAGGTGTGGAGCAGAGCACCTGCTCCAATGTTACCCGTGATAGAGAGGTGGTCGCTGTAGGCAGAGCAATCCGGTCAGTCAAGCCGCTCACAGTCCACGACAGCAGCATCATGAGTCACGTCTCGAATTTTTCTTAGTGTTCGATATAGCAGACTGCGATACAATGGAGAAACAGACAACGAGTCCGGATGACCATCGCCGAGTGCCCCGATGGCTTGAGAGCTCCGGGGCTGGCCGATGGGAGAGGGGCCCTTTTCCTCGCCAGTCTGTAGCTGTCTCAGGTTCCCCAGAAACAACGGGATGGGTAGAGAAACAGATGCAGTAAATTATATGCACCGAGGTAGGATTGAGCAGAATTGTTGCTAGTGTGGTCAATTTGAAAGTGCCTCTCTGCATTTCTGCATCTGAAAAGTTTCTTACCTTGTGTCCCATGCATGATGCTGGCCGAGTCCGAGAAGAAGGGTAACCTGAGACGAGACACGACGGGAGCGTGTCCGCACCTGGGCATCGGTGAGACAGACGCAACAAGAATCGTGACCTCAACAGTCTGGTATTTTAGCTTTCTTTCCGTCTCTCTATATTGATGAAGGGTATGTGGAAGGCAAACGAGTGTCGAATAGGCGAGCTTGGCATGAGCTGGCCTGGGGTAAACCGGGCTTTGATGAGAGGACTTGTCAGTCTGTCCTGTCTGCTTGGGAGGATGCAACGTAATGCGATGCAATGCAATGCAGCAAGGCAGTCACTCAAACCCACTCGTCTTGGGCCACTCAATCAGTCAATCGACCTCTTACCCAGGTGGTGGGAGAGCAATTGGTCCCCAGCAACACCAGAGAAGCTCCAATGCCCCAGGTCCCAGTCCCCAGTCTCCAGAAAAAGTCCCTGGGTGTCTTCAGAAACGGCAGATGGACGTTGCCCCACCCCGCCCGTCGCGCCTTCCCCATAGTGGACTAGCCTTCTCTGATCCGTGACTTCCCAATGGCTTGCGTGGTGCCATGTCTCCCCCACCCCTGTCTGCAGCGAATAGAGCTCCAGCTTCCGGGAGCAGTCGAGGCGAGACCAGCCTGGTCTGTGGCATGTGTATTCCGATCCACTACTACTGTACGGTGGTGCTGTATGCCACCACCTTCGCTGGGCAATTCTGGGCAGTACTGTGGTACACTAGTAGGTACTCCAAGGTCCTACGTGCAGTAGACCACACTCAGCAGGAGCAGCCACATTCTGTTTGGTTTTGTTTCCCATCCTCTCCATCACCACCATCGGGTCGACGAGAAACCTGTAGAGATTGTCTCTATTCTCGCTTCTCTCTTCTCCCATCCCCCATCCCATCCCGTTCCCGTTGTTGCTCTCCACCTTCTCCCCCTCTCTCCTGTCTCTCTCGCCCCTGTGTAGCCCAGCACAGGACGTTTCTGAGGGCGTCAGTTGGAGTGTTGACCGTTCCAGGTTTCCCCTTCTCTTCTCCCCTCTTCCTCGACAGCTCTCTTTCTCTTTTTGCGACCCGCCCGGACGACGACGACGACTGGCCTCCTCTTAGCCACTCGAGGGCAGCCCAGTCTACCAAGCCCAAGCGCATCGAGCCTTAATCACTCCTCGACTGCGACCCTCCTCACCCCCACCCCCCGCCGTCTTTATCGCCGCCCCAGGTCGTTGGTGACTTCGGTCCCCAGACCCGTCGCAGCGCATCGCAATCGACCACTCGAACCGCTACCCTCCTCCCTCGAGGCCTGCACCCACGCCTAATCGGCCCTCGCATGGAATAACAAACCTGACCGAAAACTCACATCGCCTCGGATTTGATAGAAGCTGTCACTGTACAGCCATACGTACACGCATAATACATATTCTTGAGGACGTTGCCGTGCGCGACAACGCTCGCCTTGGCAGAACTTCCGTTGTGTCACCTCGGCGACTTCTGCGAAGCTCCTCGTATCAACACAACAACCTTGGAAGGTCGACAGCGCACATTGTTCAGGGCGCCGCCACTCTGCCGGCTTGAAAGTAGGTAGGTAGTCAGTTTTCTCGTGTCATCCAAATTTGGGGGTTTTCCCACGCCTGGCACAACGAGCGTCCCCTCGCGCCCATCGCACTGGCCGGTGAGCAGCTGGCTGGGCGAAGTCCTGTGTTCCGGCCCCATTTGGCTCAACAAACATCGGCCTTGGTCTGCGTCGCATACTGATTCCCCCCATAGCACCCCCCAAACCTCCGTCCCAAAGCCTAAGCCTGGTCCACTACCTAGGCCACCGCACCCAAGCTGTCACCCACTCACAGCACGCCATTTCCGTGCTCTCTACCAAGCGTCGCTCGATCAAGTCTAGCCCACCACTCGTTGAGACAGGGTTCAACTTGTCACCGGCGCGCAGAGTAGTCCGGGGACTGTGATGGACGAAAAGGGAGCAACGACAACTGCATCCAAAACAGCTGCTGCCAGCCCCTCGACTGCACAGTCCAGTGTCTCCGAATCCAAGGGCACTGCAATTGCCACTACGCGCCCATTGTACAGCAGCAAACTCGGCGATACAAAATCAAAAGCCCCCGAAAGTAATTCCAGTCCGACCACGAGGTGAGACACGAGACTTGTCCGGCCCCCCAAATCTTTTTGGTTTTCTCACCTCCCCCTGTCACATCGCCCGTTTTTCGCTTTGGACAACAAAGAACCCCAAGGCGCATGCACCATCTCCTCGCAGCCTCCGCCCTTCCTCGCCGTCGTTGGATGCTCATGCTGGGCTCGGTGTCATTGGCGACCGTGGATGCCTCAACACACTGACCAGTCCATTGTCGGTCGTACCTGTGCTTGGCGCCCCGAACTGACCAGCTCTCAAGACAGGCCCCCACGCCGCAGCAGAAGGCGTGGACAACTGCCAATCCCAAGATCACAGGCCGTTCGAATAGTCCTCAGCTTAAGAACAACACCGATTCGGTCGCCAACAAGCCAGCGTTGGCCAACTTCTTCAATCGCGTGAGAGAGGTAAGTCGGTGACCCCATCCCTCCGAGTCGGCGTTCCCCTTGCGCCCTGGCTTCTCTGCCTCGCGTGGACCCACTCGGATCCACCCATCCCCAGCTGTGCTGTCACACCTGGCTTCAATTTCACCGCGGCTTCAGACAACACCAGACTCCAATGCTCCTTTTTCTCCCTGTCCTTTCTCCCGAGCATAGCCACAGGCAATCCGCAACCTGCAGTCTGTGGCTTTCTACCAAGATACAATACTTACCATCTCTGTTGACAGGGTAATCGAGTCCAGATCACCCTCGACAGCGGCGCCGAGTTCGAGGGCATATATGCCAACAACCCATCAAACCCATCCAGCTGCCATTTGAAGATGGTTCAGCAGAAGAAGACCGGTTCTGCTGACGCGATGAACGGTTCGACTAAGAGACAGCAAAACAACATGTCCTTTGCGCGGGGCAACGTCGCGGACGCTCGTGTTCTAGGTGGAAACCAGAACAATCGCAATGGTAAACAAACACATACAAACAATCGCCTGCTTGTCCGTGCCTCATTCGCTGACTCCCTACAAGGCAACAGGGCAGGCTTCCAAACAGACAGCAGTATCTCTGGCGAGCGCTTTGGCGGGCAGCGCGAGCTCAAAAGGTGGGTCGCCGATGGCCCTGGCGACACAGATGGCAGTTTGGAGAAGGCTACAGACAACAAGCCTTGGGACCAATTCGCGGCCAACGAGGAGAAGTTTGGTCTCAAGACAGACTACGACGAGAACATCTACACAACAACGATTGATCGAAGCCACCCGAGCTACAAGACAAGGATGGCCAAGGCCGATCAGATGGCTCGAGAGATCGAGCGCAGCAACCCAGTCTCGTCACACGTGGCCGAGGAGCGTGTTATGGACTATTCCGGACCCGCCGACGGTGGCTTAGACGAAGAGGAGAAGTACGGCTACTACACCCTCCTGCTTTCTGGGCTGCATACTAACAATACTACAGGTACAGCGGTGTCAAGCGACCGGACTATCCCCCTCTCGGCAGCCAGAATCCGAACAAGTACACGCCCCCGGCGCGTCGCGCCCCGGCTGCTCAGTCAAACGTGAAGGGAGCACCGGTCGACCCTGCAATCATCTCGTCCCAATTGAGAAGTGGTACAAACAAGCAGCCTACGCCTAAGCCCGATGAACCGAAGGTTGCCCTCCCAAGCTCATCCAAGACCCCTACTGCCCAGAACAGCGAGCCCAAGGCTACCGAAGCGAAGACTGAGGGAAAGACTGAGGCGAGCAAGGATGAAATCAAGCCAAATGACACAGAGAAGGGGCAGTCTGACACAAAGCCCGCTGATAAGCCTGCTTCGATCCTGCGACCTGCCGGCGCTGCCGGACGTACAACCTCACCAGCTGACAAGGAGAACGCAAAGCCAACTTCCACGACGATAGAGCAGACCGTCCTGACCTCCTTCAAGAACTTCGCCAGCAAAGAGCGACAGGTGGCAGAGAAGGCCCGCAGCACCAAGGCCAAGGCAGACAAGGAAGTCAAGCTGATCGAGCTCAAGAAGTTCGCCGACAGTTTCAAGCTAGGCACACCTGTGCCCAACGACTTGATCGGCATCATTGCCAAGGATCCAAAGAAGCAACAAGAGATTCAGGCCAAGGCCCTCAAGAATGCCGAGGAATCGCGCAAGGCCAAGGAGGATGCGAAGAAGGACCCCGTTGTTACGAAAGAGAAGGAGGTGACTGCCGCCAAACCGGGTCAATCGAAGCCGGCCGCGGAGCAAGCTGCCTCATCTACGGCTGGTACGCCCGCTGCTGCTGCGGCCGGCGCCGCAGGTGGTGGTACTTCCCGCACCGGTGTTGCACCGCAACACGCGAACTCTACCGCGGGGGCCCCGAACCGCCACCCTGGCAACCGCCAATCCTATGCCCCAGGATCGTACCCACAGCAGTTCCGCGGCGATCGCTCTTCTGGCCAGAATGTGCCTCGTCAACATCAGCAGCCTGGCCACTTGTCGCAGCGTCTTCGCAGCGCGGAGCAGCAGAGGATGTCACAGCCGCCTCCCCACATGCAGCCAGACATGCGCATGCCCCCGACTGGCCCAGCGAACAGCATGAATCCCTCGTTCCCTCCCCGTCATACCGGCCTCCCACCGAATCACATGGGTCCTGGTCCAAGGCTGAACCCCAACACCCAGGAGTTCAGGCCGAACGCGCAGCCTTTCTATCCCACAGGCCCTAGTGCGGCCTCCAGTCCGCGCTCAGCCATGAACAACGTCGAGGGGCAGGGAAGCTCTACTCCAGTTACTGGCCCAGTGATCAAGCGCAAGATCAAGTCAATCGACTTCAAGAAATGCTTTGCCCTCAGCCACGTGATGTCTATCAAGCAGCCTCAGACAGGCACCCGTGCATGGGAGGAGAATGGAGGTTTGCGGCCTCCGTTCGACACTGCGCCCACATGGAACAATATGTCAGAGGGAGACGACAAGCAGGAAAAGATCAGCTACAAGCAGCTGTTCGAGCGCCCACCCCCGTACGCTGGTGCCATGCCCACACCAAACCCTGCTCCAGTGGCACCTCAGATGCCACACCAGCATCAGCTGCCATTCCACCTCCAGCAGGGGGCTCACGCCGTCGGGCCTCGTCAGTCACCGCACATGCCACCACTGCAAATGCACGCCGGTCAGCCGGGCCATGCGCCTCACATGCCGTTCAACAATGGAGAGGACGCCACTAGGATGATGCCCTCGAGCTCGGCACAGTCATATGCGTCGCCTCGGCCAGGCCAAGTCCCGATGGCTTACCCTAACAACATGAACTCTCCGGCCCACATGCCTTACTCCCAACCTGTCATGCCGGGATTCATGGGCCCTGGTGCTCCGCAGATGACGCCTCAAATGCGGAACTTTGCGCAGAACCCACAGTACATGCCACAGCAACACGCCCAGATGGGAGGGCCAATGATGATGGCACCTCAGTACATGACTGCACCTTCTCCCCTCATGCAAGGCGGTCCTCAGATGCCAATGTACGCGCCCGGTGCTCACCCACAGTTCATGCCCCCTGGACCGGTGCCTCCTCCGGCAATGCCCGGCTCGAATGGATACCCAAGCCCTGGACGACCAGCCGCACCGATGATGGCCCCTCAGGGATCTCAGCAAGGCCAACACATGTACGGCATGAGCCCCGGCACGATGCCGCAATACCAGCAGCCCGTCTTCGCCCCGCAGCAGCCCGGCCAAAGTAAGTTTAACAACAACAACAATAGCAACAGGCGATACAGCTCATCGGGCCGTCAATACTAACGACGTCTCGAAGTGGGCAACGTGAGAGTACATAGCAACCCTGGACCACAGCAACTCGGCAGCAGTCCCCAACAAGTTCATCACTATGGACCTCAGCAGCATCGGGGCAATGGTTACGGTGGGAAGAATTTTACCGGCCCCCATCAAGGGCCATCAACAAATCACGGTGGCCCTGCTGTTGCCCAGGCCCGGACGCCTGAAACGCAGGAGGGAACCAAATGATGACGCTTTTCTTGGTTTGCCCTGGTCGATGTCGTCTCGGCCCTTGCTCGAAGGTCAACATAAGCACAGCGTCACTCTTCTACATCAATACCAGGCCATGACAGGCTCCAGCGGTGTGCATTTCCAGTTTTCTCCCGAACGACCATGGCGCAGTCTTCAACATGCTCATCATACGCTTGTCTCAGTCATAGCGCGCCTCGACGGGCTTGATGCAACGTTATGGCCATCGATATCAGCGGTATGGAGTATTTCGGACAGGGCCTACGGCCATTATCATGGCCAACTTTCTCATCCATGCTCAATGCGCGAATGCAATGACGAGAAATCGCGTGCGTGCCCAAAGTTGCCTTTTCAGTGCTTGTCGATGGCAACGCACATGGGTGAGATCGTTATACCGGGGAGGAAGCTAGGTGACGAGCATATCCGCCGTCTGAGCGGTCTAGGCGGGAGGGAGGGCTTGCTGGAGTAGTGGTGGCTTTTGGTCGGCCACAGGCAGAATATGGCGGAGGCATCACAGGATACTGCTAGTCGAGTATCAATTTTGCTCGGAGGATTTCAAGACAGTTGGGCACATCTGGTCGCGACCGAACGACAAGTCAACTCGCGATCAAAGGTACGGCCAGCTGACTGCGAACCGGACAAGAGAGGTCATGTCGGGCTGTAGAGGGTCCAAACCTGGATGTTTGCGCCGCTTGTTGTGGTGTCTGTCACCAGGGGGTCTTGAGGCATTGTGGTAGCGGTGGTAGTTGAATTGACTGTTATGGTGTGTCGACTCTTCTTTCCCCTCGATCAGACTGCCTGAGTGGAACCAAACATGATGTTGAACATTTACCTCCCTATCTTTGTGTAAGCACAGAGTGGCCAGGAGCCCGGGGTAGTCAACGCCACCCTCTCGGCACCCAACCCTTCTTTCCCCAAGATGCTTTGAGGTTTCTTCTTGCTCAAGGTACGGAAGCTACACCGGACCACCCCCCACCCCCCACCCCCCAAGCCTCATCTCCTCAGATGTGAGGCCCTACTCACCTTCTCGCCACTCCATCTGTATACCTTTCAATCAATTAATTACGTAGACACAGTGCTATACTCAGGGCCAATAAGTCATGGGTTGATTGTAGAGTGAGGATGTGTGCTGGCTGAACGGACCGCTCATAAGCCTCACACTAACTTTTTTTTCCCTCTCTCTCTCTCCCCTTAAGATTTTCTAGGGCTTGTCTATTTCGCGGGTAAGTGTGTAGAGACTGGGATCGAGTCACTCTACTTGGGTATCTTAAGCAAGGGACACATGTGAAAACATGGCAATTGCATCCATGTCTCCTGATGTATTAAGACTTAACCTAATCGAGTTGATTTTGCACTCGTCAACGGTACATACAGACCAGAATACAGCATAGAACAGTTTTGCATGAGGGTTGAGTATGTTGTAGGGCCGGTGGTCTAAAATATTTACAGAAGTTGCAAAGAAATCGGGAAAAGACATCTCCAAAACCTAACCTGCCAAGATTTCTAGACAGCAGGAGTATAGTCGTTGACGATGCCGAAGATGAACTCTTCGTAATGAGCACGGCCTTCAATCGTCTCCTTCCCAACGAAGCCACCCTTCAACAGGCCGTTGGCGCGCTGGTAGGCCCCAGACTCGTCCCGCACGATCAGCTCGGTCGTCACGTCGACGGCGAAGACCCGCCCGTCGGGCAGCGTGTAGTTGACCGATATGCCCTCGGTCTCGAGCAGGCCGGTGGTAGGAGGCCAAGCAGCCTCCCCGCCCTTTTGCCGCACGACCAGCGCTTCGGAGTCACAGCTCACGAGGAGCACCTCCCCGTCCTTGGTGACGAAGGAGCGGCGCGACTCGTTGCCGTCGTAGTCGAGCAGGTTGTACCAGACGACCGAGTAAGGGCCCAGGCGGCCGTGGCCCCAGTCCCAGTAGCGGGGGCCGTCGATGATGGACTTGTTGCCCCAGTTCTTGTCGTGGTAGCCGACGCCGTCGGCGAAGCTGACGGTGGTGTCGCCGACCTGCAGGTCGACTGTGGTCTCGGCATCGGGCACGGCGTTGGCCCAGTACAGGCCCGGCAGGAGGTTCTGGTTGGCGCCCACAGCTCCATTCAGCTCGCATGGGTAATGCGCGGGGGCGATCTGTTTGTTTTTCGTATGGGTTAGCGACGGGCACCTGGGCCAGAGGTGGTTCTTGGCCTTGTGAAGAGGAAACCTACCGATCTGAAGACAATGGTGCCGTAAATATCCATCTGGGGTGAATCGAGGTTGATGGTATACTCAACATTGGGCTCGTCCAGACCCGAGCCCTTGAAAGAGCCAACGCCCTTCCACTCGCCTGTGACACCAGCGGGGCCGTTGGTAATGGAGACGCCCGAGTCGGCCAAAGCCTCGAAGTAGAAGGTGGTCCCGTTGGCGTACACGCCAGATACCTGAACGGCGAGCGGGTGTGGGTACTGGGAGAATTCGCCCGAATTGAAGAAGACGATGTTGAGCGTCTGGTTGCTGGCGCTGGAGAAGACGTCGAAGTACCAGAAATCGGCACTTCCGCGCGCAGCAGGAGTGCTCATCTTGAAGCCGTCGAGGTTTCCGGCGATGGAGAGGTGCTCGACGCTGATGCTGCCGTTAGTATAGACGGGCTTAAGATCGATCGAGCGCGTGGTAATGTTGGAAGGCGCGCCAAAGGCGATGCCCGCCAGAGCGGTCAGTACGGCAAGCTTGGTTGAAGGCATCGTGAATACAGAAGATAGAAGACGATGAAATGTTGTCATCGATTGGACTGAAGCGATCTACTGTGGTCAAAATATGGACTCTATATACTCTTCTTGCTCGTACAGGTACGAGTCCCGAGGTCCTGTATACGTCGCGCACATTCGTAGTATCTAGCCTCACAACATCGTCTATCCACAATTGACTAGGTATAAGCAGGCCAGGACATAGTGTCTCGTGGTGAATCAATTGTTTTTGATTACGATCGTCGTTGATATGGAACTATGCGCCGCTGCTGTATTGTTTACGAGTTCATTGTACGAGTATTCGGTGCGAGTATTCGACTTTGCGAGTATTCTCTACTAGCACATGTGGTAGGCATGGTGTGTTGTCCACAGGGTTAGGGTTGGCCCTGTCAACCATCCATCTCATCTATAGCCATTCCTTCGCCCCGAAGTGTAGATATCTTTCCTTTCTCTATTCTTCTATATAACTTCCTAGCTGAACGGATACTCCCTAGTTTAATCTGATTCTTAGACAGCTTACACATCTGATCAAACTAAATTTGCCTTGGTTTGATTCATCTGTCGACTTCCCTTTCCAGTGGAAGGGGAAGAGAGGCCGGCTTCTCGCTGGGTTCCTGTTCCCTCGGGCGATGGACCAACCCTGTCTACGGAGGAGACCCCCTTTTCTACAGCAGCCAGCCAGACAAGTTATGGTTGGGGACTCGGAGTCTACGCTGAATGATCTCGGCCCAGCTGCGCAGGCCCTCGGGCGATGCTGCTGTGTGTTGCTGGCTGCTGATTTTGCCCTCTTGGAGTTGGAAGGCCCTCGCGACAGGCGCAAAGATCCCAGAGTCCCATAGTGGATGTTCAGTCATGCGAAGGCACAACAAATTCGTCCAAAGAGGCAGGTGGCCGGCCCAGAGGAGGAGCAGCATGACTGGAGCCGAGGAGGGGAAGAAATCATGACCTGCTAGCGCCTGAGCCCGGCCAAGCGACAACAGCATTCCCCCTTGTGGGATCCTGCCAACTGTGAGGCCCAGGCATTTTTGCCCGCGGGGTGGCCTCCTAGGCAGCCGCCAGGGGCCCTGAGGGCATTGGCGATGCAGCAAAATTACATGTCAAGCGGGCAAGTGTCTTTCGCCACCGTGATGAAGGCATGGCTTTGGACTGTCCCTGGGTAAAAGGGGGTTGGTCAGGTAGCGGATGGCCAGCCAAAGCTGGCCGTCCAGGCCAAGACGGCGTGCAGCACACTATGGTTCCTAGGATGGATCAAGGCTACTGTGACTTTATCTCCATAATCGCTTGGATGTCCATGTTCAGATACTTTGTGCTGTCAGCTTACTTTCGCATGTTGTTCGAGGATTGATAGCCCTGGTCCTGACCGCGAGCAAAAGAGGTGGGAGAAAGGCCGCAACACCACGTTGCATGCGGGTCTGTATAAGGGTCCAGGCTCTGGTGGAAGCCTCCCCGGTTGAAAGGAGAGGAAGACAAGCTTCGCTGTTGTAGCCTGCGGGTGTTCTCCCATTACTGTGCTAGGAACATTACCGCTGCCAGACAGCATTTGACCTGAGCGCCCTTGGTAGGCCACGGAGCAACAGAGATGCGACGAGGATGCACCCCAGTCGGGCTGTCACCTAAACAGCACATCACAATACCCCATTGAGAACGATTGGCGATTACGAGAAGTCGCGCGGATCACGTTAGGATGGGTTTTCCCTGGCAGGGGTGCTGAGACCGGCGGGAGAGGGCTTGGCCAAAGACCGGTCGTCTGGCGAGGCGGGCCTGGGCTCGTGCTGCTTGGCTGAGCGGTGCGGCCGAGGCCGGCAAGACACAGGCAGAAGACGGGCCGGCGGGGGTGGTAGGATCAATTGGGCTCTGAGAAAAATGGACGAACTGAGGCGAGGAGGGACATGCCAGCGGCCATGGTCCCGGTGGTTTCGTCCCAGCATCTCGTGTCTGTTGTCCCGGCCCTCGTGATAATAATACAGCTTTTGGGGGCATGGGGCGTCGTGGCGAAGGGACGGCGATCTGGGCACAGCCTCGTCGCTAGCCGGGTGTTGTAAATAAGGGAGGCTCGCAGAATGTCAATCAATCAATGCGATGCCCGCGAAAGACACAGGACCCCACGCAACGGACCCTGTCTCTTTTTTTGGTGGTGAAACAAGGGTTCCCAGGAAGGGCATGGTCCCTAAGAGGACCGTACACTGCTACAGTAATAACAGCAAGTGGGTTAGGACATGGGCACAAATACAAATGGAGGCCTCGGGATCTTCCCCATTGCGGATCTCGGATCAGGTCGATCGCACAATGCCAGTGTAGCCGGCGGAGTCGTGGGCCCGTTGCTAATAACGATCACAACCAGGTTCATCTGCCGCCGTCGGCGTCAATCGCAGCTCTGTGAGCTCGGATGCCCCAGCAGGCCAGCACATCGGATTTATTGATGCGCTGGCATGTCAGGTGTTAATGGTAGTACTAGTGTAGTAAGGGTAGTGGGAGCGGCGGTAGTTCTGGTGGTGGTGATGGTTCGTTCGTTCGTTTGGCGCGGGTTGCCTGACCTGAGACGGGGTCAATGTCCAGGCCTGCGCGCCTATAGGCTGGCGATTTCGAGGCCACCTGAGGCATTTGACGGAGGTGGTAGCCTCGGCAGGCCAGAGTGGCGAAGAGGATGGATGTTTCGTTTTAAAGCCGTCGTCTTAACTCGGGACTTCTCGGCCGGTGGGAGAGTGTTCGTCTTGGCCATTTATGCTTTCGTTCCGCGATGGGAGATGCGATGCCAAGGATGGTGTCGCGACTTACAGACAGAGCTTGTTGCCATCTGAGTTGGGCAGTCAGGGACTCGGGGCAGTCTGGGGAGCGGCAACGTTACGTTGTGTGTAGGGGTTGGAGAATCGAGATATTTGGTACCGTGGCAGGAAGAGTCCTTTTTCCTGTCACACGAGTCAAATGGCCTGCCTGGCCCACCGTGGCGGCTGGTGGCAGCGGGGCCGTGAAAATCAATCGCATGGCATGGCAGGGCATGGCATCGTATCCCGTCGTGTCGCATCGTGCTGAGCCGCGGGCCGTCTTAGACGTGATCCACTCCACATGCTTTGCGCGGCTTGCTTCGTGACCGATTGTGAGCAGGTCGTGCTCGGAAAAATTGACATACTACGTAGTAGATGCCGAGGGGACCTGCGAGCGCAAGAAACAATCGGTCGAGCGGGCAGGGGGTTCGTGGGCAGGCGAGGAGGTGGTGGCATGTTTCAAGTTCAGTCGTGTGCCGCGAGGGGAGGTTGATGAGAGAGGGCAAAACTCGAACTCGGTCGGCTGTTGCGACCGCCCGGTGTGTGTGCTCGTCTGGTGGCAGGTGGTCGACCGACCCCTCGCAGGAATTTTTGCCGCCCCCAAGCACCTGCTGGCCCGGCCAGTGATCGGCTCAGAACAGGGATAAGCCCAGGAGGGCAGAGAGACAGGAGGGGCACACGCTGCACGGCAGAGGGGAGAAAAGGATGGATGGGTTGAGCCGCGCTCTTCCCTCCCCTACTTCACTTGCCATAGTATGCACTTATGCACTCCAGACCATCGTCCCCGTCCGTCCCTCCTGCCTCCCTAGGACAGCTAGGCTACACAGGTACTAGGCCAGACTAAGCTTAATTTGAGCCCCTGACATCTCTATTCTGGTGGCTTGCAGCTTGCTCCTGGTGAGACCGCGAAGACTTGCAGGGCGAGTAGCGCCTGTCATTGGCGGCTACTGTTTCCGCCTTCTGTCTTGGAAGCTGCAGGATCCAGGAACGCTGCCGAGCTGATTGGGTGATTGGGTCAGACACGCCCTCCTGCGTTGGTAGCGTGGCAGCACGCACCATCGGATCTTTTTCCAGGACTGGTCCCTGATCCATCCTACCCTGCTCTGACCCCCGTCTGACCCCTCCCTCCCTCTCTGACTGTCTGACTGCGCACCTCCTCCATCGCCCACTCGGCCGTTCTCACTCACCACCTGCGCATGTACCACGGCACAGCACAGAACTGCAAGTCGAGCCAAGTCACCCTGCCCGTCTGCAAGGATTGAAACAGATGGGGAAAAACAGTCCTATAAGCCAAGCAGGCATGACATAGGGGCACCCATGTTTCCTCCTCCGCACAAAACAACCCGTTCGCTTCAGACCGTGCCCACTGACCTCCCATGCCGCTCTGCCATTCGCGATGCCAGCTCCCAGGTGAAATTGCCTGTTCACAGGTCATGACGATTATCACACAGCAGGCAATCTTGGGCCCTATGTCAACATATGCCCGCAGCCATCAGCTATACGTGGGGATGTTCGGTGCAGTCCACCACCACCACAATCCGCGGCCCAAGAAAAAGAGCAGCCCCTCCACGATGTCACCTCGCCCCAGTTCCCTGCGGATCTTGGGTCCCATACCCCTGAGCTGAACAGGCTGACTGCTTCTTGCCTCTTGGGCTTCTCACTCGCCGTCTGGCTGCTGGCTGCCCCGTCGTCCTTTGTTTGCCGCTCGTGGGCGTCGGGCAGTAGGGGTCTGCCATCTGGTCCAAATCCAATCGACGACGTTGATGCCCTTGCTACCGACAGTAGGATCCTCTTGTCAGGGATGGCCGGGACACAGAATTGGCCCAATATGGAAGTCCACATGCCGCCTAGTGGCGGTTATCTGCATGGGAGTGGCCACGGCAGATCCTGAAGCGAAGGGGAATAGGAGGTTTGTGCTTCTTCTGCGCTTCCATTTGCTGCCCTGCCACGCCTGCTACCTCCCACGCTCCCAACCTGGTCAAAAAAGATCTGCGAACTTGCACTACCGCGGTTAGGCCGTGCTGCCTGGGTGGGCCTGATCGGCTCACCTTGGGCCTGGGTCGTGATGTCCCTTGATGTACCCCTACTCCGCTAGCCTAGCCTCCATGTCCTCCTGAGACATAAGAAAAGGAGCCTCTCCCTCTCTCTCGCTCTGAACTTCACTCTATCCTCCGGCTCATCATCTCGACATCGCTTGTCTGTTCGTTCTCTTACGCAACGAGGTTCATTGCATTCCTTATCTTTGACCTCCCACCAACTTCTATTCTTTCTCTCCTTCCAACAGCGAAGACCAACAACTCCCAGATTAGCCCGGTGCTGTCTCCCTGCCTCCAACGATTACGTCTCTTTGTCTCACCAACAAGGGACCTCACATTCCTTCCAACTCGGAAAAAAAACCACCAGGCGGCCGATCATCCAGACAAAGGCTTTGTTCGTTGATTCACTGCAGCTGAACAATACCCATCTTTTTCAAGTCACCAGAAGTTCTGACTTGATCCCGCCACCACCACACATTCATTGTCATATCAACTGCCACAGGCTGGTATTTGACTCGATATATCTAGAGATAACTTCGAGATCCACTCTTTGAGATTCAAGAACAGTCAAGAGAAACTCGAGACTCGATACAGGAAACTTTGACTTCCCAGGACATATATCTCATCATCGCCAACAGACAAAATGCGCGCTACTCCATCCACTGCTCTCATGGCTGCCCTCGCGGGTTCTGCCTCGGCCCACATGATGCTGTCGTACCCTCCCCCCTTGAACAGCAAATACAACCCCTTCGCGGACTCTGGCAAGATCGACTACTCATACACCGCGCCTCTTGCGGCAGACGGATCAGACTACCCGTGCAAGGGCTACCAGAGCGACCTGGGCACTTCCGCTGGTCAGTCAACCGCCTCCTTTGCGGTCGGCGGTCAGGGCAACATCACCGTCGTTGGCGGAGCTGCCCACGGCGGTGGCTCGTGCCAGATCTCTCTCTCCACCGATGGCGCCAAGACCTTCAAGGTGATCCAGAGTATCATCGGAAACTGCCCCACCAACGGCGAGGGCAACTTCGACTTCACCGTCCCCTCGGACGCCCCTGCCGGAGATGCTGTTCTGGCCTGGTCGTGGAACAACCGCATCGGCAACCGTGAGTTCTACATGAACTGCGCCGCAGTCACCCTCACTGGCGGCAGCGCCAAGAGGGAGGCCACCGACAAGCGAGCAGCCTCCTTCTCTTCGCTTCCCGACATGTTCGTCGCCAACATCGGCAACGGTTGCAACGTGGCGGAGGGTGGCGACGTCGACTACCCCAACCCGGGCGAGGCAGTCACCAAGAACAGCGACAACCCGGAAGCCCCCAGCGGAAGCTGTGGCTCCTCGGGCTCATCCAGCGGCTCTGGCTCGTCTGACTCTGGCGCCGCCGCCTCGCCCACCTCCAGCGCTGTCGCAGAAGTGACCGCAAGCCTCCCAGTGTATGTTCCCCCCTTGCGACCTACCTCTTCTGAGGTGTCTTCATCGATCTCATATGCTAACACGTCTTCGAACAGTGGCGGTGGTATCTTCGCAACCGTGTCTGCCTCCGTCGAGGTCCCTGCTGCAACCCAGGCTTCCACCACCCTCGCAACCGTCACCAGCGCCACCCCGACACCAACCCCAGAGGCCACAGAGCCTGCCGCTGCCGCCCCTGCTACCGGCGACTCTGGATCAACCACTGCAGGCTCTGCGTGCACAACTGAGGGCGAGTGGAACTGCGTTAGCGGTTCCTCCTTCCAGCGCTGCGCTTCGGGCGTGTGGAGCGCCGTCCAGAGCCTCGCTGCTGGCACCTCGTGCGAGGCTGGCGTCGCAGCCAACCTGAAGATGATCAGCGCGAGGAGGGTCGGCCGGTTCCACCAGCGCCGGTTCGCCGCCTAAGGCCTAGGTCACAAGGGGCAAAGAAAAGGCCCTCAGGCTTAGGGTGTGTGTGACCTTGGCACTTGCTGAGGACGTCACGGTGTGGACTAAATTCAATTCTTGGATATGCCAAAATTTCTATGTGGATTAGGCTATTTTGTATTTTCTGGTTCGGCTTTTTTGATGATACCTTGGGCATATTTGGCATTCTGCATTCACCGGAGTGGGAAAAATATCAGACCACATCTTTTACGAATGATTACATCGATGGGAGCGTTCTCGCTTCTCAACTCGCGGCTTCGTGTTCTCTGACTCCTATGGCAGTGATTTTGACTGTTGTGAACCTTGAATTGCGTGAAATTACTTTGATGGGCCGCGCAACTGCGTGGGGTGGGCTTCATATCGCAAGCAGAGCCTGGCCACGCAATACCAGTCCAGTCCATGTGGTCTTCATCACCTCGGCTCTTTCTACAAATTGATTAAGAGAGGAGGTGTGCACTCCGGGGAGAGCGCCCGGGCGTTTCACCAAGATTGTCGCGCTTGCGGGACGGAGGTCAACGCTGCGGTCCCATAGGCCGGCGGCTGAGATTGTATCCCTCGGGACAAGACACACCACCAGCCAATGTCGATCATCCCCTGGGGAATGGACGGCCGCTAGAATGTTCTGGTCTCGATCTCCCTCTCCCTTCCCTGTCTGCCATTCTTCAGCACCGCTACGGCTCGGTAGACTTACCTGGAGAAGGGATACTCTGTCTGCCGTGTCTTGGAATGCTCAAGTGCTAGCTTGGTCTCATCCAGCCCCGCGGTCGCGTGGTGTTCTTTGCGCGCTGGGCCTGCAAAGTGTGCACAGCGTATCGGGTAGCGGTGGTGGTGCCGTTTGATATCATCGACCATGAGTGTTCGGCATATCTCTGGCTCTTCATCGACTACGAGCAGATACTCCTGCCAATGCCTTTCGCAAGATCGCCCGCGACGCGTTGGATATGCCAACCATGATGTGAGGCCGAACATGCGGCCCATGGAGTCGTCCACACCCGGGGGCCGCCGCAGCCCGGCGCTCTCATGCACTCCTCCAGCCACGCCCTGACGTGACGGACGGGCTGGCCACGCCTGGAGATAGCGCCGTTAGTCGTATGCGCAGAGACCCCATCGTGGATGGTAAAAACCAGCCACGCACTGGCGCCTACCACGGCCTCCCTGGGCCTGGGACATCCTGCATCTCGTGCACCTAATGTCCTTGTGGCTGCGCTGCCTGCAGTCTCGGCGGCATCCAGGATGATCCGCTGTCGATGATGTAATATCATATAAGAAAGCCAGATGTCATGTCTTGTCGTCGTAGACCAGTCCGCAGCCCAGCATCGTAGCCGGGGTCGGGAATCAGTCGGTCTTGTGCGCGACCCAGGCGGCGACCGCAGGGTCGCTCACGTTACTGCTCCCACCCTCCCACCGCCGCGGATGAGAGTATTCCTCGCGCGATGGACGTCTACGGCCTGCTGGCTTGCAGCCCTGGTCTTCTCTTTGTAGTGCGTCGTGGTCGAAGGATGATATCTGCGCGTCCTTTGTGAGGGACACACACGGCGCCCAGATCAGGAGTCGTCGCCGCAGAGAAAAGAGAGTTCGACGCCGTCCATCAGAGCGAACCACGCGATTCGTCCCTGCATCATGGGCTGCATTGGTGCGCATGCACCGTCGATCGTCTGTGGGTGGTCTAGTCCTGGACTAGGACTTCCCGGCGAAATCCACGTGTGTAAGTCAGCCAGTACCACCGTCTCTCGTTGAGCTACATATCAGAAGAAAGGCTAACATGCGCGTGTAGCCTGACCGGGTAGTAATCAACCCTATTCTGTGGGATAACCTGCGATTAACTAGTTAGTCTACTGTCCGATATTTTACCATAGGATCGTGTAAACACTATAGGATGAACTCACCGTGCTCTGTTTACCACGGGATAATCAGCCTTGGGAGACTAGTCGATTGGGGGATGATCAATTGTGTATTGGAAAATCCTCTACGGGAAAGTCTACTATGGGGCAATTTATTTAGTTGCTGTAGCTGTATTTGTAGGATAACCTGCAAGTTGGTACCCAAGAAGCACTTGAGGCTCCAGCTGTTCTTTCCAATTTGCTCTTATATCCATTCACCGTCTTAAGCCATCATGAGCTTTAGCAAGTGAAGCTTGATATTGCGGTAGCTTCGAGACACAGTGAATCTCGGGAATGGGTGTTGAATAGTCACGGGCTTTATCATCAATACTTGAGGAGGCTCGCCTTGTCAGCTAAGTACCCCGTCTTCCATAGACTTTGCGTGCCATGTACTGCTCTGAGATTAGTTGTTCCATCACAAATATCACTGAACCTGGGCGTAGTACAAATAAATGTAGTGGAGTTCCTCAATGCGTGCATTGGGCTGTCCTTTCCGAGTGAGGGAGCTCAAGATATCAGAACTGACACATCAGTCACACGAGGCATGCAAGCAACGGTCGAGCGGCTAAGAACCAAGCCCTTTCAAGTCGTACAAAATGACAGTGGCCACTTTCCACCGAATTGCTTCCATTGAAAATTTCGTGGCGTTTTCGTCGATATCACTTATCCATTTCATTTGACTTGAGTTCCCTATGTTGGTCGCACACATGTCCGATCCACCAACAGAGACGGTGCCAACCCCTGGTCCAATACTGCAACACTGCTTGGGCCCTGCTGTGCCGCATATCTCATTTGGTCTTGAGATGAAAAATATGGGCTTTCCTGCAGTTGGTGCTAAACGATGCAGAATCATTGGCCATCATATAATTCGATGCTGACAACCGGAAGCCGAAATGCGGAATGCATGGGGCTCAATTCCCTCTGCCTCCCTCAGAGGGAAGACGATAGGTCTCTCCTTATAAAAGCAGCGCGTCTTCCTGGGTGTTATCCATTCACAATATTGTTTCTTCTCTTCTGGCAACCAATGTCGTTCACTCATTCGCGGCGTGGCCCATACACTCTTTAAACGTTCTTCCCCCTTCGGATCTCTCCTTTCAAACCAAACGCTATTTATATCTCATGCATCGTCTTTTACGACCAGACTCCAACATGCGTTCCGCAATCATTTCCTCACTCCTTGCTGTACTTGCACTAGCTACCGCGTCGCCAGCTCCATACACCACGGAGACCACGGCATCCACACTGCAGACAGTCACCGCCTCCGGGCTCTCTACACCGCGATTCCCGAGCAGGGTTATGTCCAGCTCCTGGTCGCAGTGCAAGTGTCTGTCGTTGTAGACTATTTCGACACCAGCAGCACTGTCAGCACCGTCACCCAGACACAGACTGTCGAAAGGCGTGTCGACTTCTGTACTACGACTTCAACAATTGGGATTTCATGAAGAAAGGCTGACGGAAAGGTAGTGGATATTGTCGTTGTATGGCATCACGCTGGGGTCATAGTGTTTGGGAGTATTTATCACACGTGGTAGATTACCAGCCTAAAAAGATTTTAAGGATACATAAATTCCCATTGCACATCTACATTCGTTCATGTAGTTAGACGTGATTATACCTAAACAGCACTTGCCAGTAGCTGTTAGGTCAAGGCAAGCGGACCAACCTTTCCTCTACTTCTTTCATCATTTTCCTTAGCCATAAAACATTATGTTCAGTGTGATCCATGGTATCAAGTTAGGTACGTTGTGGGAGATCTGATAGGCCTTCATGTGACAGTGTCCATTGGGATTTGAGGAAACATATTTCAAGTCTTTCCCCCTATTTACTTGATTTGCTCTTTTCAAATCCGCTCTCTGTGTTCTCATCAGTCCCCCTTTGTCCGGCCCATGCTTCCTCTGCACTGTGAAAGCCATGAACCATGGCAAAGTATTTCGAATATGCATTAGTTTCCCCAACATATTTCTCAATATCCAGCAAGTCAATATCTCTATTTTCGCTTCGGGCGATCCTATAAGCAGACTAGATTATACTTATTATGGTGTGGCCATCGAGCTGGTGCTGAGAGATCTCAAATGCCTTGTCGACATCAGCTTGGGTGAGACATTTCTGGCTACCAGATGCAACGACGCCATTGGTCCAGATCTGACGTCGAATCTTGCTGTCCAGCTGAAACCGTATCGCGAGATCTGTGCGGGAGAGTAGACATTGATCTATAACTCCAACTCGGTTCGTAGTTGTAATCAGTATGCCTGTTTGAGGAACAACATTAGCCACATTAACCAATCTTATCGGAGCGTTTGAACTGAGCGATTGGGAGCGAATCAACTTACTTCGGTAATTGTCAATAAGATTGAGCATCTCTACTAGTAATTATGAATGTCACGTATTAGCATTTCCGAAACTTGTCACACACTAGATCACAGCCTACCGGTTACAATGGCATTCCTCTCAAAGTCTGGCTCGGCTCGGCTCTCCACGACTGTGTCTACATGATCCACGAGGACTAAGCAGCCCCAACGCCTCGCAAGCTTGAATGCAGTCCCGAGGCAATCGATGAATGTAGCCTTGTCGGCTTCCATGCCACTTTTGACAAGAAATAAAGGGCGCCGGGCATAGTCAGCTAAGCATTGTGCAGCAAGACTTTTGCCCGCACACATTGAGCCACATTTTGAATGCTTGATAGCTTTTGCTCGATCGAGTCAACCACATCTTGGAACCGCGTCCAAGGCATGGTGAAGTTCTTCAGCTATCTCTCTATAGTATTTCTTCAGCGACTGGATGTCACTTTTTTGCGATGTCTTTTGAATTATGATTACTTACTGAATGAGTTTCGAGTGTAGTACTTGACCGCTTTTGCAATGAAACGATTGAAGAGACAGTAGACTTCAGCGATGAGAGTCACAAGTCGAGCCGATGGCATATAAGCAGTTAGGTGGTCGATGATCTGGAACTTCAGCTGAATCTGGTCCAGATACCCTCTGACTTTCTCCTTCACCTCCTCGTTGTTGACTTGGGCAATAAGTAGGATCTTGATGGCTCCGTAAATAGAACTGACGTACTCAGGAGCTCGACCAACCATTAAATCGAGAACCTTTACATATTCGTATGCTACCGCACTAGTTGTACTCCATCCGTGCTTTAGACGCTCAGCGACAGACGGCTTAGCAACGGTTGCGTTAGTATCACGCAGCTTGCTCGCTTCAATCCCAGCGGTTACGAGCATCTGAAATTCATCGCGGCTATTGGAGAGATTCTTTTTCTCTTCGTCCGTTGCTACGGTTAAGAAGTTGGCGATGCGGTCATCTAGCTTCGCTCTTGATGCATTGACACAGTCCCTGCGAGAGGTCAGGATTCGTCGATTGCTCTGACAAATAATATGATTGGATATAGGTAGATATTACTGTTTCAAGATCCCTTGTGCCCATTCTGACTCATCCCATCGTGCGTCGAAATTCTCAGGTCCAGATACGAGGGCATTCTTACTCGGTGGTGCAGAGTATGGTGAGCCGAGGATGCCGACGCCTTTCGGCATCTCCTCAGGCTCCTCGGTGAAGCGTACGCTGGCCATTCTGTCTGGACAGCAAAAATGTAGTTTGGATCATGCCGGATCTCAATATGCGAAAAGAAATGTTTTCAGAATGTTGAAGGTCCAGACCCAGAGCCTTGTTGTGCCAAACTGATTTCACCGCTGATTCAGGTTCAGAGCGGGGGAGAGTCTTGCATTTTATTCAGCCCACAGCCAGCATTTCTATCGATAGACTACGAATGTAGGACAATGTGGCATTTATATGTGGTACAAATGAACTTAGACCACTTCAGATCCCGTCACACAAGAAAACGGATCTTGCCATTTCCGAGACTTGAGGATTACCTAAGATCGATTAAGTAACTTGCTGCTTCATATAATTTCATCAACGTTTTCATATATGTAAGTAGCTGTAGAATAATACATACGTACGTAGATAGATGGGTACGTGACTGGCAGTCACGTAGCCCCCATTCGATAGCCCATAGCCAGACGGCGAAGGCTGCAGCGCCAACTGCACTCTTCCCCTCTGCAAACCAGAACCCAATACAACACTCATACCCTCCATAACCTCTTCGTATTCGAATACGTGACCCAGCCAACAGTGGCTGACATTAACAAATTGAAAACAGTACCCAGAGATCAATTAGACGTCGCACCCGTGACAGCTCAGCTTTGCTAGACTGCAGTGGTTGTTCAGAGACTTTCTGTACGATTCTGATCATTGCCATAGTGCAGCGGTAGTGTGACGGCACAACTACGTAGATTACACTATATTCTCCTGAGCATTTCCCGTCCTTTTGGTCCCCTATGCTATAGTGTAGCGGCGTAGGGCGCCGTATAGCATGGGGCATCACCTGATAAACCCTTAGAGTTAAACACACAATCACTACTAGTACATGCAGTAATAATGTTATTTGAAATTAAATCGACAATATCTTCTTAATAAAGAAGGAAAAATTCGAGACAGTTCGTAAATACAAGTACCATTGAATTAAAACAGTAAATTAATAAAAGGTAAATATATAGATTATTGATGAGAGGGTGTGTGTGGGTGGGTGGGTGCCATGCAGCCTTGCTTATATAAGCGGGACTTAAGCTCCCACTACACGCCCTTTTGGTGCCTTCTTCTGCAGCACCCCAGGGCCTTCTGAACGCCCTCCTTTTTGCTTGGACAGATAGCGCCCATCCAACTCGAATCGAGGTAGTTGAGGTCAGCTGTCATGTCTCTGATCCCTCCCGTGAGATTTGAGAGGGGTGGGAGGTGAAGCGGGGCTCGGGGTGAAGGGAAGGGGGCAGGAGGGGCGAAGAGGCAAGAAGGAGAAAACAAAATACCTCGGGATGATTGTTAAATCATATCGCTGCTCAGGCCTCTTGTGCGCTTCAGTCTTTCTAATCGTATCTAGCGATTCCAGTTACTTGCCTCACTAGCACGCCTTATGTGACTCCGGGATTCCATCATATTTGGTCTTCGAATTCCGGTGACGGAAGTTCATGGGCAGGTGGGCTGACCATATGTGGTTTTTAATGGCGCACTTCGACCTCCAACCGACTTCCGGCCCGTCAATTTTTGGCTTGAATATGATGATGATCTCGGCTACATGAGGACACCCAACACACGCTATTGGTCTCTTAATTGAAGCTAGTCGCTAGTCATCCACGTACAAGCCATGGGTGGTGGACTGGTTGTTGTTCTTTTTTCTGCTATATAAATCATGTGCTTCCCCTTTTTGCGCATGTGCAGGTTTTGTTCCGTCACGATTCATTCTCTCCAAGGTTGAGAAGTTCTCATTGTGCGCATAATAAATATATTACCAAAGCCCTCTTCTAGCAACATGGGCATCATGTGTGCGGGATATAGCTCTCCTTGCCGTGGCGAATATCGGCCACAGGATAAGGAAGACCTTGTTCTTTCTAATTCTCAGACCATGAATGAGGCCACACCACTCTCCGAGAAGGGTGGCCCTGAAAAGATGACCACACGACTGTGCCCTTATGGATATGAAATCGTCGAAGACCCCCTCGCCGCACCTCGTTCTGGGTCCACCAAGCCGCCACTCGAGGAAACTTTGTTGGACCTCACGCGTCAGCTCGAGATGCAGGGTACGGTGGAAGTTATCGATTGGAAGCAGCACGCCGCGAAACAAGAAAAATTCCTCATAGCGATCCTTACCTGGGCACTCAATATGATCGATGCTGCGCAGTCCCTCCAAGGGAACCTGCGTGATGTCCTGGTTCGGTTCGCCAATTCCCAGGACCACGTGCTGGCTTTGCAGAGGGAGCAAGAAGAGGCTGCAGGCATGCGTGCCTCTCTCGAATTGCGACTGCATAATGCCGGGACTCGGTTGAAAACAGCGGAGGATCGATCACTGGTACTCGAGAAGGAGAATACAAAGATGTCGAAAGTGTTTGATTCTATACAGCGCCGACTGGAAGATGTCAGGTATAAGACGTCCCTCCCCACATCTCTATGTCAACTGCAGGCTAACAAAGGTCCGTGTAGAAACAAGAGACGAACGCCTAGCCGACGACCATCGAATCGATACCGAACTCGAATGAGGTCTCGCGAAACGGTGGGTTCAGGTGGGTCCCATTTTCAGACCGAGAGGCGTACATCGAGTTCAATGGATAATCACCACACTAGAGAAAGAGAGTCCGGGATACTCCGTAATGGGTACGTGCCCTGAGAGATACCGCCGCGCACCAGCTTCACGGGAGCCTCGCGGAAGCCGAGAGAATGATATGGAGTCTTCAACAAGAGTACGAGAAACCCCTACAAAGGAGGAAGGGAGGGGATGTTAGGGTCAGCAATATTATCTCCTATGAATATACTGTTTCTACGCTACTCCAGCGCTGATTAGCTGCTGCGTATCCCTATTCACTCTGCTTGTATTCAACAATCCTTACGATGTAGTAGAAAAGGTGCTGTAGTGCAGCTTTCAACCGACAATCCTCAACATCACTTGTTGTTGCTTCCCACCAAAGGTCAGTACTTTGCCACGATACAGTGTACTGAAATCATATGTTTGTAAAGATAATATTCTCAGAAGTTGCTCTGCCTATAGGAATGTCGATCGGAAACGCTTTGAAACAGAAACAGCACCAGTACCAACAATAAGTCGGCAATGATGGCGGTGTATATCTCCTAGAAGCGGAGGCAGTGGCTGAGGCCTATCATCCACGGCGGACAACCCTGCGACATGGTGCGTCTATGCTTTTCTCTCTCTTGTATCTCTGGGGCACTGATTTAATTCTCTGCCGCTGCTGCCTGCAACGCTCTATCTTCACGTGGCAGTTGCTGGTTTTTGAATGTTGCAAATTCTCACAGGCGGGGTCAAAGACTGGACAGCTTAATGCGGGCTGTGCAAAGCGGGCGCGGGTTGCTGACGGTTGCACCGCGTCCTAAGCAGCACATTCATATTGGCATTCCAGGACTTCCAGCGCCGGTGGACTTCATCGGAGTCAAGTCAACCTGAAACACGGAGACTCATCCGCGGGCCGAACAGAACTGCAACGCTGCGAATTTCCTCGACGTCGACTTGCCACCTGGCCCCTATGGTATTTCAAGCTCGAGGTTGCGTCCGAGTAACCCCATACGGCTACGGCGATACCGACACCAGCCCTCAGCACCAGTAAAGGGGCAATTTCAGCTTCGGCCGCTCACTGCCGTAGCATGGGTCTCGAGCAGGCCCAGCTAATGATGCGGTCATAGTCCAATGATGTCTTTTAAGTCTGGATGGAGTGTGTACGACCTGAGTCCGGAAGTCCCCAGTCGGCCGGCGGTCAGCATCAGCAACGGACAGGGAAGAACCCTATCGAGAAGGATCCTGCCCGGAGCCGGGTATGTTCGTCCGGGCAAGCTGTAATACCGATGCATACCATTCGACCTGCATACGCAAGACCCAGAGGGCTGGACCTACGCTCAACCTACCCCGTGGCCTTCGATTGGGCCGCGCTTCGTAGGACGCTCTCAGGCTGCCGTCCGGACATGTCGTTCAGCCGCCGTCAGCTTGACGATCTGCCTCTGCATTTCTCGGAGGTTCAACGGTATCATGGATGATTACATGAACTGGAGGGTAGCACAATCTGATATCGGGTTAAAAGATCTCTCGAGTGTGTATGTATGTGGAAACATTGGACAGCGGACACGCCACTGACATGTCCGGGACATGATATCTGAAATGTAGATATTTAAGAATCGACTCGAACTCGAATTCATGTTGAGGGTAGCGAAGGTGACGAGTGTCTTCTGTTCTGACCAGCGTCAAAGTCTGCCATTTCGCGGTCCTTGTCTTTCTCCCAATCTATCGCACAGTTATATCCTTGTCTCCTGAACAGCCTACACCATGCCCGGCTCCGAGTCCACTTCCGAGACGGCGTCCAAGTCCGGCGCCGTCGACTCAGAGGCCCAGATAGCTCCGGTCTCAGTAGAGACGGTAGAGACCACCAAGCCTGAGGCACGCGACGCCAACATCGTCGACTGGGACGGCCCACGAGACCCCAACAACCCGCAGAACTGGACCAGCGGCAAGAAGTGGTCACACATCATCATGGTCTCCCTGTTCGCCCTGGTCACGAACATGGCGCCGACCATGTGCGTGCCCGGCGCCCCGATATTCCTCCACGAGTTCCACGTCACCAACTCGACGCTGGCCCAGCTTGCCATCACAATATACGTCCTCGGCCTGGCGGTCGGCCCCATGATCCTGTCCCCCCTCAGCGAGGCCTACGGGCGCTTGCCCATCTACCACGCTTCGAACTTTTTGTTCCTGGTCTTCCTTGTGGGCTGCGGGCTGAGTAGGACAGTTGCACAATTCATGGTGTTCCGCTTCATCTCGGGCTGCATGGGAGGTGTGCCCATGCCCTTGGGCGGTGCTACTATTGCGGATCTCCTTCAGGTCGAGGCACGCCCTGTGGCCATGGCTCTCTTCAGTCTGGGCCCTCTGACAGGACCAGTGAGTTTGATTATATGATTCCCCAGTAACACTGCTGCCGAGCATAAACTGATATACGCCCAAGGTACTCGGACCACTCATTGGAGGCTTTACCGTTGTCGGCTTGGGTTGGCGCTGGACCTTCTGGATTCTGATCATCCTGAGCGGTGCAATCTTCCTCGTCGCCGCCGTGCTAATGCGCGAGACGCACCCCAAGATCCTGCTAGAGCGCAAGACGGCACGCCTCCGCGCCAGCACCGGCAACCCTGCGCTGCGGTCCAGGCTGACGTCCCGGCGCCTGACGCCCGGCCAGGTGCTCGCCACGACGCTGTTCCGGCCCTGCGAGCTCCTGGTCAGGTCGCCCATCCTGCTGGTCGTCTCCATCTACGTGGCCCTCATCTTCGGCACCATGTACCTCCTCTTCACCACCTTCACCAGCGTCTTCGAGGGCCAGTACGGCTTCAGCACCTCCATGTCCGGGCTCGTCTACCTGGGCTCCGGCGTCGCGCTCGTGTTTGCCCTGGTTGCCTTCCACGGCCTGAACGGCCGCGTGCTGCGGTCGCGCATGAGGGCCGACGGGGTTGCGACCCCGAAGCCCGAGTATCACCTCATCATGATGATTCTCTTCAGTCCCTTTGTGGGTCTCGGCCTCTTCATGTACGGGTGGACTACCTTCTACCAGGTGCACTGGATTGTGCCCATCATCGGGACTGTTCTCATCGGCTTCGGTGCCTTCTTCGTGATTGTAAGCATTAACCCTCGGTTGCTTTTCGTGCCGCGCGGGATTTCAGTTGGCTGACCTCTTTGCAGATGCCTGCGCAACTATACTTGGTGGACCTGTTCGGCTCACAGGCAGCCGCCTCAGCTCTGGGTGCGAACAACTTGCTAAGATTCATTTTCAGCCCGTTCCTGCCCCTGGCCGGGCCAGCAATGTATGAAACGCTTGGTTATGGATGGGGAAACACGTTGCTCGGATTCCTTGCCCTCGCCTTTGTGCCGTTCCCAATTGTGTTCTACAAGTACGGTGAGCGGCTGCGAGGTAAGGTTGTCAACTACTAAAGAGAGGAGACTGAAAGAGGGACTCGATCGTTCGTGTCTAGACCTGATCAAACACCATTTCTCTACCAACTTCCCACCATCATCCATGTCCTCAATACCTCGCAGTTCCGGCCTTTGAGGTGGTTCCGTTGTTGAGTGTATGAGTTCAGAGAATTCTGTTCAGCTTAATTCAAAAGGCCATAGTTCATTTAGGGGGGGTGTATAAATATCAAAGGCGAGGACAGTGGTTAAAAATCAGTATGCATCGTGTTCGTAAATGTGGCGCCATAACATACTCGCTTCGCAGAAACTCAGATGCGAACGTAACTACAAGATGCTCTGTTATTGAGAGCATAACTGTGACATTGACCCTGTCTCGATATAACCCTTTCTTATTCAAGTTAACCACGGCTGCGCATCTAAAACCCGCCTCGCTCAGAAGGCGCTAGGTTTCAAAGTTGATAACGAGTCTATTCACGCTTTCTTCTTACATGTTTTATCTGCGCTCTTCATTAAGTTCGATACCAGAGTCTTTCCCACCTGCCTACCTAATACAGCACCATGATGACATCTGCTCCTTTCCCTTCCTCCTTCTCTCCCAGATCCATCTCCTAGTCATCCTCTATTCCCTAGTTTCTGCGGCTAACAGTACACTATAGCTAGCAGAGATTACCCCAAAGATTCGCCCGCTCGCACGATGCTAAATAATAACCTAGTGCATGACAATAAGGACGACCTGGTACTAAGGCGAGCATTACAATGCAGCATATGATTAAATCTCCATAAGAAAACCAATTAAATTAAAAACCAGAACTCCGATTTTCTGATGTCTTTTACCCACACAACTCTGTGAACAAGCCTGTCCATGCACAAGCCACTCCAAGCCCGCCACCCCCACCTTCCCCTGACCTCCACCGACCCCGAAACCACCATGTAAAAATCTACACGGACACATGGACACATAAATACATAAATACATACGTACAAACAGGTAAAGAGACAACTCGACACATCCTCTGGTTCCGGCTTGTCAGTGCGATTGCCCGGGACAATGAGCCTGGCAAGAAGCCTATCCCGTCTTCTCCAGTAATCACATTGCTTTCAAGCTTTCGATTTGAAATTTGCAAGCCACGGGACTGCTCTTGGCCACTGCAGTGAGGCAGCGCATTTCTTTCAAAATAAAGAGACGAGCAGGTCGTTCTCCTTCCTGTACGCCCTCAGTACCTCCTATCTCCCGGCCCGGGGTATCCCTCATGCGGCCTCAACTGGCGCCGGAGAGGGTCCGCCCTCGGGTCCCCTCTTGGGTCCCCTCTAGGATCTCCTCTAGGATCCCCTCTAGGATCCCCTTGGGGAGGCCCTCTCAACTCCCCACGGAACTCCCCGACGTACTCGTGACCTCGCAGGTCCCCCGGGGGCCCGCGGGCCCTGGGGTCCATTCCATACTCGTCGCCCCGGAGGCCCGGTCGCATACTCATGGCCCTGAGATCCTCGGCGGCCCGCAGCTCCCTCTCCCGGTTTTCCCGGTTCTGTAGCAGCTCCCTCTCCCGCATGTGCATTTGCATCTCGGCGTATGCCTGCTGCTGCTGCTGCTGTTGCTGTTGTTGTTGCTGCTGCTGTTGTTGTTGCTGCTGCTGTTGTTGCTGCTGCTGCTGTTGCTGCTGCGACGGCGCAGGCGTGTAACTTCTAGGCGGCATGTCGCGTGGACCAGGGGTGGCGTACCGTGGAAACACTGGAGTCTGCGACTGAGGTGGCCCCGGAGGTGGCCCGCCGAGGACTTCTCGTGGGGCTGGAGACGCGACGTACATGCGGTTAGGTATGGAACCCGAATGAGAATGCTGGTGATGCGGATGTCCCATGATGCGTGGGTCACGGGGGTCAACGACCATGCGGGGATCGGCTGACATTCTCGATTCGGCCGCGGCTCGTTGTGTTTCGATCATATAGCGCTCCTCCCGCGGATCTCTTGGGGGGACACTTTCCCTGAGGCCGGCACGCACAGCATACGGGTCTTCTCTTGGATCTCTTACATCCCTGGGGTCCCTAGGGTCTCTCATTTCTCTTGTGTCCCTCGGGATACTGTCTCTGAGACCCATATGAGAGGGAGGTGCGGCCGACCAAGAGGGCTGTGGAGTTTCTCTCATTTGCTGCAACTTGCTTGGCGCACCATGCTGAGAGCCCCATGGAGATTGAGCTGGTGGCGGCGGTTGAGACACCTTGGATTGTGGCCAAGAGACCTCCTGCTGGAGTCTCGCTGCACTTGGAGACTGCCCCGGGGGAGCCGGCCATGCCGTCTCACGGCTGGGTGGCACTGACTCCCTGACATCCCGGAAATCGCGAGGGTCACGGAGGTCACGGGCGTCGCGAGGATCACGGCTGTCTCGGAGGTCACGATGGTCGCGAAGATCGCGTGTATCGCGAGGATCACGAGCTTCGCGTGGATCACGACCTATCTCCCTCCGACTCGCTGAAGGATGCGCGTACTGCATCGTGGGTGAAGCCGCGTGTGGCTGAGACACTTGCGCGCCAAAAGGAAATGGGGCTGACTGTGGCGGGTACACCATCGGCGACTGCTGGCTGGGAGAAGAGTAATGATGCGGTGGCTGGTGAGGAGATCCTGACGGAGGTCCTTGGTATGGATTACGGCCATAATAGTCTCTCTCAGCCGCCGCGGATTCGATGGGGGACGCCATGGATGAACGAGGAATGCCGGTATGTTGCAGCTGCGGCGACTGGGTGTGAGGTGTACTGTACGGCTTGAGCGCCGGCATTGCAGTCTGCGCCGGAGTGCGCGAATATGGTGAGAATGTTGGTGTTTCTTCCCTTCGCATGTGCGGCGGAGCAGCCGGAGGCGGTGGTCCACGTCCGGACATTTGAGGAGGTGGACTAGAGGACATATCGCCACCGCGGGCTACCTCGTCAACCCTCTTTGGAGCAGGTGGCGCCGGCGCTGGATCATCATTGAGCAACCAGGACAGATTCGACTTCTTGGGCGGATCAGGTTGCCTGGGTGGAGGTGCACCGGCAGACGGCGTGGGCGAGGGTCGAGACGGAGATGCGCCATATGCGTTGTCGAATATGTTCTGGCTGGACGCTCGTGTTGGTGTCTCAATGCTGTTAGGATTGGGCACACGGGGTGGCGCAGGCGTATCGATCATGTTAGGATTCGGCACGCGAGCTGGGACCGTGTCGGCAAAGTTCGCATTGGAAACCCGAGACGGCTCCATATTTGGGTTGGGCACGCGGCGCGGGTCCTCGACCATGGCAGAATTGGGGGTACGGCCTTCTCCAGAAATGGAATTCTGCACGCGCGTGTCAATCATGTTGAGATTCGGCACACGACCCGGCACACCTGCGACCCGTCGCTCATCGACCGGAGGCGCCATTATCTGCTGCTCCCTCATAGTCTCCCTCATAGCCGCCTCCCTTATTGGTTCGCGTTGCATCATCTGGTGAGCAGCAGTCACGGGAGCAAAAGCCTGCGGGTTGTGAGGCGCTGTGGTCCGCGGCGGCTCTGGCCGTCGATCGACAGGCACAGGCTTTGTGGACGTGGGCCGCGGTGCTTGCGATGGAACGAAGGGCTCAAAGTGGGGACCTTGCTCGGGTTCTTGCTTGAGGCGTGGGGGTTGCCGCTCAATGAGCCGGGGCTCCTCCTTGGGTTGCATGTCTGCAGGCGGCCTGCGCTGTCTAGCAGTCGCACCGAGCATACTAAAAGGCGCAGGGACCTCGAGCTCGGGAGGTCCTGCAAATCCCGCGCGAGAGGGACCTGCCTGGGACGGCAGCGTTGGCTGCTCTGCGGCTTGGGAGATCGGCGCTGGCTTCAGCCGCATTGCTTGTTGCTGTGGCGCAAGAGGCTCCGCTTCCCTCTCGGGAGGGAACGCTGAAGAAGACCGAGCATGACGTGCAGTCGGCTCTATCGCCTGCGAAATGGGCTGTGACGATACCAACGGCTTGCGCTCTTGCCTCTCCACCCCTTCAATCCTCTCTGACAACGAGGGCTGGCCTATGACCGGCTGTTGCCGTATTTGCTGCTGCGCAGGCGCCTGGGCAATAGGCACAGGGATGCGCCCGTTGAAGACGTTCGCTTGCTCCCTCTGCGCAGTCTGCTTCTCCGCCTTGGCTACAGCACTGTCTTCTACCACGTCTACTGAAGGAGCACGACGATGAGTGCCGAAGTCGGATCGCTTGTTCCTCGGCCCAGCAGTCGGCGTTGGAGGAACAGGCAGCTTCTCTCCTCGTTGCACCTTCTGGTCAGCCTCGGTGGCAATCTGGCCCCACTCTGGCTTCTCCCGGCTGGTCTGCTTATTGTAAAAGTTCTTAACCTGCGTGTGTGTTAGAATATCTTCTGCCGCGACTGGGGAGATAATCCCAGGGGTGACTTACCATTGTGGCCGTCTTGGTGGTCATGTGCTGTGCAATAGCCTGCCAATCTGTACCAAAGCTTCTCAGCAGCTCGGGGAAGTTGTTCATCTCAGCCACGCTCCAGTAGCTTGACGCAGCATTCGCGTTGGAGGGGGTGGCTCTACCGACCCGCTCCGGTGGCTCTGCTGCAACATGCGGTGTACTGCCCACGTGACCGGTGAATTCAAAGGTAGCGACCTGTGACTGCGGAGGTGGTATGGGCTCAGGACGCAGTGATGGCGGTGCCATGATATCCAGTAAAGCCGCCGCGTTGGAGTTCGAGCTTGCGTTCGCGCCCGTGTTCGCGTTCGCTGACAGAGCCTTGTCGGCTGGGCTCATGACATGTCCAGGGGCGGGCACAATTGCTGGCGGCAGACCGGGCATCGGCGACGAGCGCCCCACGTCGAAGGACAGTGGCGTCCGTCCCATTTCGGCAGTGGGGGTCTGCGAGGGGAGAAACTCTGGCACGGGTACCTTGGAGCTCGACCGAGACCTGGCTCCCTTGGCCACGCCTTGTGGCGTTGGGGCAAGCACCTGTGGCGTCTTGGGCTGTTTCGGCTCCTTGTCCTTGGGGACGCGTTTCCTGCGTGGCTTTTCGGTCTTATCTGTGCCGCTCTCAGCTTTGCCTCCGGCGCCCCTCCGGCCCGGTGTGGCTGCCGGTGTGCCTTCTGCAGACTCCGGGTGGGGCTTCTCGAAGTCCCATGTCGGAGCGGCCGCGCGGCGAGGCCGACGCCTCTCGCCGTTCTCGCCTGCTTCCGCGTTTTCGTCTTGCGGCTCGTCCGGGTTTCCGAGCTCCGAGACAAGCGCGCTCGATCGTGCCTTGGTTTTCCTGCTCTTCTTTTTCTTGGGCTGCCTCTTCAGCTTCTCCTTGAGGTTGAGCTCCTTCTTCTTCAGATAGTAGTACTGGATGCACGAGTGGAAATCGCGGCCTGGAATCTGGTCCGCAATCCTACCCCACTGCTTTGGGAATTCGAGATAGGCCTTCTCGAACAACTGAGCCTCTTGCTCGGTAAAATTAGCCGCAGGCGGGAGGACCTGCCAGTTCGCGATGAGCTTCTCTGGGTTGAGGAAGCCGGAGTGGTCGATAAAGAGCTCCTTGTCACGGTCCTCCTTGGTCCAGTACATGTCCGGGATGACAGCTTCACTCGTACTAGGATGCTTGAGCTTCTCGGCCCGTGTCTCGCGCTCCTCCTTTTCCCTCGCCTCCAGCAGAGACTGGGCCATTATCCGCTCGATGTCACGGTCCGTGGCGAATCTGCCCCCACGCCTTCCTTCAGGCTTCGGTTCTGGGCCTGCTACTTGACTACTACCTCCATCAATGGGTGCGTTCGCTTTGTTGAATGCGTCTCGGCTCTTGCTAGCGACAGGGTCGTCCGAGATGGTGAACCGTAAGTACTCCTCATACTTCCCGGCATATTCCAATTTCTTGGCCTGCTGTTCGTTGCGGACAAACATGCTATTGTCCTGCAGTATGCGCGAAATAAAGGCTTCAACTTCGGAGTCATGCTCCATAGAACTCATGGCTTGCCTGCTCTTTGTCCAAGGCTTCGCGTTGAAATAGGGCAAGTCCTCGACGGGTGGCGTTTGCATCTTCGGCCGGACGAGCTCAAGTGTTATGTCGTCCACCTCAATATCAGTCTCGTCCTCCTCTTCTTCGACAGGTGTCGGGCTAGTAGTCTCGGCACCTACAGGAGGCGCGACTCCAGGAGGTAGCAAGAGCTGCTGGCCACCAACGTGCGCTGAAACACCGTTCGGCACGAGAGGACCTGCATCGGACATGGTTGTATCCAAACCGTTCATGGGCGCGTCTTCCATCGCCACATCTCCGTTCTCTTCCTGAAGCTCGGGCCGCTCGACGGTGGGAATCAGCACATGCGAGCTGTCCACCTCCATCTCTTCCACCTTGGGCTGAGGCTCAGCCACCACATTATCGGTGGGCACAGCGGGCTCCGTTGCTTGCTTCGCATCCTGTTGAGCTGGTACCTGATCCGTCTCAGCCTTGACTGGCTCAACCGGAGTACTTTTCTCGGGCTCTGGGGCGACATCCTCCTTCTGCGTCGGTAAAACGATGCCCTCGGGTATGGGACCAAGCATGTCCTTTAAGCTTCCATTTTCGGTTGCGACCGCCACCAGAGCCTCGTGAGTTACTTGCGCATAGCGGATGACGATTTCGGTCGGCACTGCGTTGTTCACGTGCTCCAGCCTTTGAAGCTCAGACTCTGCCTTGGCGATCTCTGAATCGAAGTAGTCGTTCATGTCTTCGTCATCGGAATCGGAAGACTGGTCTACCGTGGGTATCTCCGTCACCTTGGGCGGCAATTCGAAAGACTTGCTGCTAATGTACAAGCGACTTTTCTTCCTGGGTGGCTGATCTTCGATGATCTCCCCGTCCTCCTGCGCGGTCGCCGCGTCATCATCCTGCTGGTCACTGGGACGAGACACGGTTGGGCTGGTGGTCTTGACGGCGGTCGGAGAAATCGCAGACGCAACACTAGCGCGGTCTGATGTCTCGGGAACTCCCGTCTTGAGGTCGGGGAATTTCCATGGCGCCCGTATGTCGCGATCGACGGAGGCGCGCGCAGATTGTGTGCCACGTTCGATCCTTGTATCGCCAGGCTCAGGAATACTTAAAGGACGCAGACTCCCGTCAGTGCCGGCTCTATCCGTCTCGGCGCCCGCGCCACTACTGCGAGGCCGGCGTGGCTCGTCGTCTCGGCGGTTCGAGTATGAGTCGGTTCGAGGATCAAAGGGACGAGACTGTTGTGGAGACGCGAAGCTCTGTGACCGGTTAATCTTCGGGGACTCCGGTATCTTAGGCTTGGTCCCGACCAGCGCAGGGTTGATCCATTGTTTGCTAGACGGTCGAGGAGCTTTCTGGAGCTGCATCCCACGCGGGCCGGTTGGGATTGTGGGGCTGATGGAGTTGGAAGGCCCCGAAGGTGGTGCCCACTGGTCGCCACCGGGCTGTCCTGAGGAAGCAGGCCGGTCCTGGCGGTCTTCGGTGAACGCACGAGGTGCCGTAGGTGGTGCTTTAGAGGATATGTCAGATGTGGGCGGAGGACGGACTGGCGCAGTACCAAAAGCCGGGGCAACGGGAGCTAGTGGTGGTGTTGTCGGCTTACTCGTCGGAGTGGTCATAGGCTCGGTGGCCACAGAGCCCTGTCGGTCGATTTTCGGGCGGGAGTTGCGGTCAACGGTATCGCGAGGATCTCGCGGGTCACGAGGATCACGTGGTAGATCTCGGAGAGGAGGTTCACGGTCATCTCTAGGGGCATCCCGGGGTCGTACGTCTGTGTCGATGTAGCGGTGGTTGTCGCGTTCATCCCGATCACGAGGGCCGCCGCCCCATCGACCTTCCTGAGATCGACTCCTAAAGCGATCGGCTCTGTCATCAAAGAACGAAGGACGTCCGCGACCGCGGTCCCAGTCCCCGCGGCCCCGTCCGCCCCTGCCACGATATCCACCTCCGCGATAAGACTGGGAGCCAAAAGGGGGGTCTGATGCTGAGGAACCCGCGCTAAGAGGGCCTCCGTCTCTGGATCCACGCCTGGCTCGGTCGGCCTCGACTCCTATCTGAAGGTCACGGTCACGGAAGTCTCTGCCGGGTGGCGACCGCCTGGGGCCCGGCGATGGCCTGCGTCCCCTGAAGCTATCTCTTTCGCGATCCCGCCAGTCCCGATCACGTTCCCTACTACGGTCGTCTCGGAATGGTGGAGGGTCATCTCGTCTGTCTCTGAAGTCTCTGTCGCGACCGCGATCTCGACTGTCATCGCGCCAGCCCCGGCCGCGGCCGCGGCCCCTTCCTCTGAAGTCGCCAGAGAAGCCGCCGCGTGGGCCGCTGGGAGGGTCCAGGTAGGCCTTTGGGGCGCGTGGGGGCTCGCGAGCCGTCAAGGGCTCGCGGAAGTTGTCCCTGTTGGACTGGAAGGCGGAGGCGTTGGTTCTCGACTCGGCCGAGGTTCGTCTGCGGTCACCGTCGCTGTACTGCGAAGCGCGGTCGGTGAGTCGGTCAGGGGATCTGTCCCTGGGGGAGCGCGAGCGGCGGTCGTCGTAGCGGGGGTTGTATCTGGACCTGTGGTCATATTGAGCATGATAAACATCATCTGGGTACATGTCTGTACGCAAGGGTGGAGGTCGCGGGGCAGCAGGGCGACCGTCAAAGACCCGACCCGGGCGATAGTGGTTCGGTCGCATGTCTTGCGTGGAGTGTTTCCATGCAAAACAGAACAGGCGACGATGCAAGAAAATTGAAGATAGTGCAAGCACCGAGGCTGCAGGCGACGGGCTGTACACGAGTGGACTGGACGGGGAGGAGAGGGTCGGGTCAAGACGTCAAAAGACACGAAGAACACGAAAGGGTTGCGCCGCGCCAGGCCAGGCCAGGCGAGCAGAAACAGAAACTGACGACGGCCGGCTGCGTGGGTCTTTTTGGTGGGGAGGGAGAAAGATAGACGGGGGACGGAGAGAACAGAACAGGTCAAGCCTACATGTCTCCAAAGGGCAGCCTCTGCCCCAGTATGTCCTTGCTAGATGTCTGCAGACAGGTTGCACATTTCGACGAAAATGGACCAGACTGTGTTGACGGTGCAGTGGGGTCAGATAGGTCGGACCGGGCAGCGGCAGGAACAACAGTAAGAGGTGCTAGTAGTCACGCTCGCGTCGGGAAGGCCAGACCACGCCGGCCAGTCAAGTCAGTCGGTCAAGCAAGATCGAGAGGCCAAATCAGGGTCGACAAGGTGAAGCCTTGGATCTTGCACGAGGACCAGGTTCCAGCAGATGGAGGAGCGGCCCTGACTGACTTGGTGGACAGAGATGGATGTCGGGAGTGGCAGAGTGGGAATGGAGAAGAATGGGGCGGGTCGAGAGGTTGGGTACAACGGGTCCCGCTGGGCCGGACCGACGCCGAAGAAGGGCTAAAAGGGATGAGAGGCAGGTCAAGGAGATGCAAACAATGCGCACGAGGGTGTTGATGGCTCTGGTCGAGGTGAGTGTGGCCGTGTGGTAGAGGCGCTGTGCATGTAGAGGAACGGACGAAGTCGAAATCGTCAATCGCAGCCCAGCCAAACACCAGCCAGGTGCCAGGTGAACCAGAGGCTAGAGCACAGCAGCGGGTTGGCGCCAGACATGAAATCGAACTACCTAGCTAAGGCTAGCGCTCTTCACAACAGCCGCATCCCAAGTCTCCAGGTCTCCAAGTCACCAAGTCACCGACTGGAGAACCATGACCCTGGCCCACCTGCCCCTGCCTCCGCCAAACCCCTGCGCGGTACCCAGATACATCGGTACGTTCATCAAGTACCCCTCAAAATGTGAACGCCACTAGCCCGGCAGAGGTGATGAAAAAATGCTGCCGCTACCGAATAACGTTCTAATGGGCCCGTCCTACCAAGTGTCCTCTGCTTCTCAATGTACTGCCTGATACCACTGGGGAGATCTCTGCAGCTTAATGTGCCGCACTGCACAATCATCTGGTACTGCCCTGCCATACGGTCCATCCACTGCAGGGATCAGGCGGCAGGAGAGCGGATAGATTCGAGGTTTTAGATCCATGCCACGCCACGCCCTGCCCTGCGGTGCCCGGCCCTGCCCATGTCATGCATGTCAGGTCACTTTTCCTGATCATCCCTCCAGTCAGTGGCCCGACCGAAGAAAAGACGAGACGAATTGAAGGCTGCGAGAGCCCGTGAGGACCTCCATTGAGCTGTACCGTGTGCATGTACATACATAGAACTTGTATCGCCAAGTAGCAGAATGTGATCAGAATCAGCATACCAGAAGAAATCAGACCAGCAGCACCACAAGCAACATCCATTTGGCCATGTCAAATTTTCATCAGTCTGCAAAACTCATCCTATCCCGGCCATGACAAACAGACCTTCATCAACACACTAAAACTGAGGACAGAGATATATCAGGAAGTTGGTCGACCCTTTCCATTTAGCTCCCCTTCTTTTACACCAAGATGGCCTCAGCCCCAGCATCCGCCCCGTCCGGCGCAAAGGATGCCGTCCTCGTCAAGTCCGAGGAGATGCCCGAGGGCTCCCAGAAGGTCGAGGAGCTCGACTTCAACAAGTTCAAGGGCCGCCCCATCACCGCCGACGACCTGCTCCAGGGCATGAGGAACATGGGCTTCCAGGCCTCGTCCATGTGCGACGCCGTGCGCATCATCAACGACATGCGCGCCTGGCGCGACCCGGAGACGGGCGACCGCACCACCATCTTCCTCGGCTACACCTCCAACCTCATCTCGTCGGGCCTGCGCGGCGTCCTGCGCTACCTGGTCGAGCACAACCACGTCTCCGCCATCGTCACCACCGCCGGCGGCATCGAGGAGGACTTCATCAAGTGCCTCGGCGACACCTACATGTCCCCCGGCGGCTTCAGCGCCCCGGGGAAGGACCTGCGCGCCAGGGGCCTCAACCGCATCGGCAACCTGGTCGTGCCCAACTCCAACTACTGCGCCTTCGAGGACTGGGTCGTGCCCATCTTGGACACTATGCTCGAGGAGCAGGAGGCCAGCAAAGTGGCCGGGAAGCACGTCGACGGCACCACGGGCGAAGAGGTCGACGGCGAGCTGGTCTGGACGCCCTCCAAGGTCATCCATCGCCTCGGCAAGGAGATCAACAACGAGTCCTCCGTCTATTACTGGGCCTGGAAGAACAACATCCCCGTCTTCTGCCCCGCCCTCACCGACGGCAGCCTCGGCGACATGCTGTACTTCCACACCTTCAAGTCCTCGCCCCAGCAGCTGAGGGTCGACATCGTCGAGGACATCCGCCGCATAAATACAATCTCGGTGCGAGCAAAGCGCGCCGGCATGATCATCCTCGGCGGTGGCCTCGTAAAGCACCACATCGCCAACGCCTGCCTGATGAGGAACGGCGCTGAGTCCGCCGTGTATATCAACACCGCGCAGGAGTTCGACGGGAGCGACGCCGGGGCGAGACCTGACGAGGCCGTGAGCTGGGGTAAGATCAAGGCTGGGGCCGACAATGTCAAGGTGTACATGGAAGCAACAGCGTGTTTCCCTTTCATAGTAGCCAACACCTTCGCCAAGGAGGAAGAGAGCCCTGCCTAAAGCAGAGATATCTTTCATTGGGGGACTCGAGTCGCGAAATGATACCCTGACAATTTAAATAGCAATAGTAGTAAGAATTCCATTGCTAGCACAACTCCCCCTGGCGAGTTGGTCAGGATTGGAAGCGAAGCTTCAGCTGTGTTCTAGGGTTACTGCTCTCATGATAGAGGGTTCTTCGACCGGATGTCACTTTTCAACTACGCACATAATAGTATTTGTCTAGGCATATATTCCAAGAGCAGGCATCACGTTCGAGCTGCATAGCAGATGTTTTTTTATACCCACCTGCACAGATATGGCAGATATGCACTTGAGGGCTGGACAACCATAACTCAAACCATGTGGATTTGAACTATTGACACATGTACAATCCATTCCGCCGTTTCCCATGCATCTTTTTGCAGGCCCAAATCAGGAACCTTGAGATATCCCCTTATTCACAGCGCCTCACTTGTCAACCCGACCCCTCGCCCCCAAAACGGCCTTCCCAACGGTGCTGTCATTCACCTTCCCCAGCTCCCCGGTAATCCAGTGTCCGATATCCGCCACGGCGTCCAGATCCACCCCGGTGTCCATGCCCAAGGTCTCCATGAAATAGACGACATTCTCAGTCGCCACGTTACCCGTCGCGCCGGGGCTGTACGGGCAACCTCCAAGCCCGCCGACGGACGAATCAAAGGTCCGTATGCCATGCTCAAGAGCAACGGCCGTGTTGACGAGGGCCTGGCCGTACGTGTCATGAAAATGCAGCGCGACGTCCTCGTTGCGGATGCCCGCAGCGGCCATGCTGCGCAGCAGCTGGGCAGTACGGGGCGCGGTGCCCATGCCCGTCGTGTCGCCCAGCGCGATCTCGTCAGCGCCCATCTCCAGCAGGTCCGTCGCGATCTCGGCCACCCGGTGCGGGTCGACGTCGTGGCCCTCGAACGGGCACCCCAGCACCACCGAGATGTACGCCCGCACGCGGATGTCGGCCACCGATCGCTTCGCCTCGGCGATCACGTCGCGGAACCGCTCCAGCGACGTCGCGACAGAGCAGTTCAGGTTCTTCTGGCTGAAGGCCTCGGTCGCGGCTGCGAAGACCGCGAGCTCTATCTCGGGCTTCTCCTTGTTGAGGATCGTGCGAGTCGACTCGGTGACGAAGGCCTCGGGGTGGGATTGGAGGATGGTCGTCGCGTTCGAGAGCCCCTTGACGTTGGGAGCGAGGAAGGAGTAGGTTATCGGTACGGGGGAGGCGGGCTTGTTCTTGAGGAGATGCTCGAGGATCTCATTCGAGCTGTCCATCTGGAAACTCTCAGTCAGACGCAAGGTAACATAGCTGCCATTGACCAGCAGGGCAACACACCTGAGGAACCCATTTTGGAGACACAAACGACCCAGCCTCAATTGTGGTAAGCCCTGTCTTGGCCAGCTTCTCGATCAACTCGATCTTTGTCGCCAGGGGTATCGCCTTCTTCTCGTTCTGCAGGCCATCACGCGGGCCCACCTCGACGATCTTGACACGATTGTCGAACTGCTGCTGCTGCTGCTGCTGGCCAGCGGCATCCGTGGCCGTAGCAAATGCCCGCAGGCACCGCGGGGAGCTCCTCCGCGGGATCTGTCGAGTAATTGGCCTCAGGGACTTCATCTTGGACCGGCACGCCTCACCACCATGGCTGATCGGAAGGTTTGGTCCCCGCAGTAAGGTGAGGTCGGGACGCGCCTGAGCCGCATGATGTCACGGCCCGCGTTCGCTTATCGTCGGCTAACGGCAACCCTGTTGAGTGTGAGAGAGTTTGATTGGTTAAGTGCTGCTTGAGGGTCGTACAAGACGGTGGACCTGGCTACACTTCAGCAGATGAATTGAGAACCACTGCAAAAGTAAGTGATAGGATTGGCTTACTCTAAAATAAGCCTCTCCTGCCTGACTCGGACATCTGGATCTAAGGTCTAGTTCTAACTCACAGTTGCGTGGCTGACGTGACGCAGATGTTCGCAACACCGTGCCCTGGCTAGGCTCTCTCTGTCTTGTATGGTTTCGTGTCTCATCTCAAGTAGCACATACAAAATGATGAGTACATTCATATTTCAAAACTATTCTGTTGAAATGCAATTTTAGATTGCAAAGAGTGATCTGGGGTGACATGATGGAAGTGTGCTTCTGTCCTTGTATATGCCCAGATCTTGATTTGTCCCCTGTAAGAGGAACGCAAAGCAATGTCGTCAGAATCCAGTACGGAACTCATAAAATATCTGAGAGCTGCTGGTAAGGCTGGAAATTCTGTTTCTTTTTCCACTTGCTTCTAATCTTCTCTACAGTAAGCGAAATGGCACCACTTTATTGGAAAGCACAACGATAGGGCTAAGGGCGTTGTCTTCCATAATAATTTCTAACCATTCATTTCCTAATATAAAATGACCTTCCCTGTAAGCACGCTTAGCACAAGACGGTGCTACGTGAGAGATGTCTACGAAATATCTGTGAGGGGAAGAGCTGTCGCTCGAGATTCCATTCAGACTTACGAAAGGTCCATGTTGTGTTACCTGGAAACTGGGCTGACAGAATGTATATTATGTATTTGGTGAGCTTTGAAAGTAGCTTCAAAATTGTTATCTCCGTCATATCTCCAATAATCGGCAACTAACACAGATGTGCGAATCATCAGGGCAGCTTATCTCACGGTGTGATAATCACTTCTCCAACTCTCGATAGCGTCGAACCTATCTCAGGTAGGCAGGTAGGTAAGCCGATGCAGGAGTAAGCATAGCATGCCGCTTACAGCAGGGTTGTATTAGGACACCAGGAGCGGCAATTGATTACCTAGATGATAATCCAAGGGCACATATGGAACATGATAAATTCGTAACCTCACATCTACCAGTTGACACCCCCCAGCCCAGCCCAGCATTCCTCCGCGGGTTGCCAACACGATGTTCGACCACGACAGGAAGAAGGGCCAGCAGCCCGACACATATCATGAGTACGGTTACTCAACGGGAACCCCGCCCCAGGAGAATCGCGCTCCCGCAGATGATGTCTTCGGAGACGAGGAGGGCGCCCAGGTGACGAGAAACCCGACCAGACCCCAACACCAAGCACAGTTGCTGACCAGCCACCCCAGATCCACTACCGCACCATGGGATGGCCCCTCGTGGCCGTTCTTATGATAACGGAGATCGTGTCGAACGGCATGCTGTCCCTCCCGTCGAGCCTCGCCGTCGTCGGGGTCGTGCCGGGCGTCATCATGATCGTGTTCCTGGGTGTCTTCGCGACCTTCACAAGCTGGCTCCTGATCGAGTTCAAACTGCGCCATCCCGAGGGTGAGGAAGCAGCCTCCAACCCCCAGCAAGATCAATGGCCCTCACGCAGTAAAAAAAAGACAGTGAGCTGACAAATGTGCGCGTGCGTCTGGCGCGAAACAGTTCACTCCATGGGCGACGCAGGCATGATCCTCTTCGGCCCGGCCGGACGCGAGGTCCTCGCGGGGGGAACCATCATCTTCGCCGTCTTCGCGACGGGGTCGCAGCTCCTCGCGGGCCAGACGGCCCTCTCGGCGCTCTCAGACAGCCGGCTGTGCCTGATGCTCTACACCGGCATCTTTGCCGTGCCAACCTTGCTCTTCTCCCTTCCCCGGACGATGGACCGCCTCTCGTGGCTCAGCATCCCCGCCGTCATCTCGATCCTGGTCGCCGGGGTCATCGGCATGGTCGGCGCGGGCTTGCACCCCGTCGAGGGGCGGACGGTGGACATAGCCAGGTCCTCCGATTTTGTGACAGCCTTCGTGTCCATCACGAACCCCGTCTTCGCCTATGCGGGCCATTTCATGTTCTTCATCCTCATCTCGGAGATGAAAGACCCCAGCGGCGCCATGAAAGCCGCATACACGCTCCAGGGCTTTGCGACGAGCTTCTATGTCGTCTTCTCGGTCGTCACGTACTACTACATCGGGTCCGAGGTCACCAGCCCGTCCTTCTCCTCGCTGCCGCCCGTCTGGGCAAAGGCGGCCTACGGTGTCGCCATCCCCAACTTCCTCATCGCAGGCTCGCTGTACTCGCACACCGCGGCCAAGCTCGTGTTCGTCAGGATGTTCCGGCGCTCGCGGCACCTGCACCAGCACTCGGTCCTAGGTTGGGGCGTCTGGGTGTTCCTCATCTTCCTGGCCAACGGCGCCGCTTTCGTGCTCGCTGTCGGCGTGCCCATATTTAACTATCTTATCGGGATCTCGGCAAGCCTGTTTGCCTCGTGGTACACATATGGCATCGCCGGGTTCTTCTGGCTCTACGACGCGCATCATTATGGTCTGGGGAAGAAGACGTGGTCCAAGTCCTGGGGTATGACCACCTTAAGTGTCCTGACAATTATAGGGGGCCTGTTTATCTGTGTGGCCGGACTGTATGTGACAATTGATGGCATTATCGTGGCTTATCGGGACGGAACTGTGTATGCTCCCTTTAGCTGCTAGAGACGGACTTATCCGGGCGGAAACTGAAAACATGTTATATTTCAGAGCCATACACATGTCCATGAACAGCACAACAGTGTGGCCACACTTTAGAGATGAAGCAGTTACGGCATTGTTGGCCTGAGAGCACATATGAATATCATCACAAATCACATGCATGTCAACGGAAGACACTCTTGGTTAATATGCTGTGCTTATCTACTTTTAGACTGTTACTATACTGAGAGCTATAGCATATAGACTAGTACAACCGAATGAATGGCTATGTGATCTGCACAGAATTACTTTTCAACTTCAACAGTCCCCCAGTGGCCGAGAAAGGAATAAATCAGTCATGATGTTGGGGAAAATAGAAAAGGAATGGTTCAGGTTTCAGTACCCATTAGACGTCCCCTAGGCGGTACGAAACCCTACAATATTACTGCAGACATGCTGCTCACACCACTTGGGTAGTTAAACCCCGGACAGCAGCCGACCCTCGAGGGACCTCATGGCTTCCGATCTCTCGGCAAGCAGCAGCCCTCGCTATGACGACGCCTCTACAAGGGGTCAGAGTTGTTCCTCTGGTACAAGTTGGAGCCTGGATATTGTCAGCCATGCGCTTCAATTAGTGCCATCCTAGGCCATGTCGGACGGCGGTTTGGGAGGTGTTGGGGGTCAATGACATACCAGCGATGACGACGGTGAAGTTCTTGCCGCGGATCTCGCCCGTGTTGATGCCATCCCAGGGGAACAGCTTGTTCTTCCACAGGGCGCAGACGATTGTGGTCATGGACGTCGGGTTGGGGCACGACGTGTCAAGGCTGGGTGTGATGGTCGGGGAGCGCAGATAGTCTTGGGGAGGAAGAGGTCAGCATCTCCATGTCGTGAGCCAAATTAAGACCCGGGGCATCTTCCCTTCCCCCGGGCTCTCTCACACAGTAGCAGGAGGGGCAATGGTCAGGGACGGGGATACTCACAGGTGTTGTAACTGTTACACTTGACTCCAGTGGCATTGAGGGCGTTACACGCCTGCTGGCAGTTCCACGGGCTGTACATCGGCTGGTTGATCCAGCCGAGGTACGTGTTGCCGCTGTACTCGAACGCGTCGTTGTCGTTGACGACCGAGATGAGGAACGACGAGTTGCTCACCCCGAACTGGGTGGCGTTGGACTTGAACTGCGAGTACGCAGAGAAGGCCGTCGCCGTGTCCGGGCTGACCGCCGGGCCCCAGCCCATCGGCGTCTCGGTCGCGCAGGGCGGGAGCGTCCTCGAGGCCTCGAAGCCCGCGGCCAGGGCCGCCTCCCTCCTGTGGTACTCGAAGGGTGACTCGCGGATGAGCTCCGAGAAGGGCCACTCGTCGCTGACGTCGTCACGGACGCCGAAGAAGGGTGAGTCGGCGTCGTCGTAGTAGTCGTACGGCATCGCGACGACACAGCGTGCTGCCGCCATGAGGCATAGGGCCTGAACGAATGATTTGACCATGGTTGAGTTGGTACGACTGGATGTGAGTGTAAGCTGGTGTTCTGTTTCGGCAACAGGATGTCTCCTAACAGAGGATGCAGAAAATAAGAAAGAAGAACAACAAGGAGAGCATATCACCAGCGCCATGGGCATGGAAAAGTCCTGGGCTTTATCCATACCGGAGTCCCATCGCGATCATGCCATGCCTTGTGTCATAGACTCATCAAGGAACGCGGTGGACTGCGACCGTGAGATGCGCCGGCGTGGCGTTGAGTCGTGTCGTTGACCTTGTTGGGACAAGAGCGATGGGCGACTTATGGGCAACGAGCTACAGGAGTCAGATGCTGCTCTCCTCCTCTTCATCTCCTTCATGTACAACGTTAATGGCGTAGATAGCTTCTGACGCGAGCCGTGCGCTGCCATAGCTTTCAAGCTCAACATAACCGAGCTTGGAGGAGGGTGATCCCACCCTCTACCTGCTCACTCAAGTATGAACGGGATAAATTCTGTTTGGCATTGCCTTGAATAACACCATAAAATTTGAATTTGATTATCAAAACTATAGACCGAGTTTGAAAGACAGACTCAGGAATATTGCGGAAACATGAAGATTTCCACACCCACAAAACAACTCCTTCCGTGAAGCGCGACCACCCGTCGAACATGAAGCTCAAGCTCACTCTTGTTTACAACTGACGTGCATAACGCGCTCTTGACATTCTAATTTAGTTCCATGTTCGCTTTCCTACCTAAGAAAATATTCGGCCGGGGCTAGACAGTCAGAGCGCCAACTGACAGCTAAGCCGCCAGGCCCGCCCTGGCCTGGCCTGATACTCTGGCAGATTGTCGATCTATTCTGTGAGAGTAGAAGGTGCGTTTTGTGCCGGAATTGGTCCCATTGGACAGCAGTCTCGACCGAACGGTTTTGAGCTGCCGACGGTCACAAGCCCGGCGAGGGACTTCGTTCAGTCTACCAAGGAGATGTCAAGCCTTATTAGCTCACCGGTCAGCTCATGTCGAGCACTCAGGGCCAGGCGTCGGCAGACTTTCGCGCCGGTCGATGCTCCTGTTGCTCAACCTCGAACGATGGCCCTAATACCATGTGAAAGAGCCATCTGGAGCATGTCAGCATCCCCTGCCGCAAGGCAAGTCTCAGCCAGACATATCACAATGTATCACAAGGATCCCACGATTATGATTACGAAACACTGTTTCTTACTCCTAGACCCTATGTTTTGAAGAGAAGCGAAAATGCACAAGCATAATTGGTATCATAACACCGATACTCGACAAAAGTCATTCGTTCAGTTAGGCACGTGTCGTTTTGTCTGCCGAATCATCAACCCCACTCCAGCGCTTCTTCCCCCTCTTTCCCATAACGAGCTGCAGTCACTACGTTGTGTTCTCTTGTGGCCCACGCAGCTTTGTCATGGATTCTAGTAGGGCAGCTAGCCCAGAAATCCAATGAGGAAGCTGGCCGCAACGGTGGTAGAGACCATAATCCACGCCATCGAGTCAGCCTGGGCGGATCGCATACCAGCAGCCGCGCTCTCAGAGGACGAGGCGGAAGCGGAGGAGCTCGAGCTCGAGCTGGTGCCAGTAGAGGAGCTTCCAGAGCCGGAGAGGGTCTTGGTGTTAGCACCGGGCGAGTTGATCTCGTTCTCGCCGAGCGGGACGACGGCAAGGTCAGAGATAACCTTTCCGTCGTTGTCCTTGACGGTGACGGTAACAGAGTAGTCATCTGTATTCGTTCGAGTCAGACTAGTTATCAATTTTGGTTTCTGTTCCTTGGAAGTTTCGACTTACCAATCGTGACGATCTTTCCGACCGGCTTGGGGCTGATACCGTTCTCAATGAGCGCCGAGGCGTTGGGTGGGAGAGAAGGGATGGTGAAGTTGGAGGTGAAGCCCTTAGTTGTGATCAACTTCTCACTGCACTTGGGCGCAGAAGTGCTCTTTGTGGACGGGGCAATGCCCTGGATGGTGGTGAAGTTCAGGCCAGCGTATTGCTCCTTCAGGGAGTAGTAGTCGGACATGATCGAGGCAGAGCCATCCGAGCTGATGTTGACAAGGCCATAGTTGTTGTCCTCCTGCGCGTACTCGTAGACGATGCCACCGCTGAAAACGTTCTGCATCTCATCGCTGTAGATCTCTGGCACCTCGGTGAAGACACGAGGGGAAGGCGTGTTGCAGCCGAACTCGGAGAAGAAGATGGGAACAGATGTGCCCTCGAACCCAGCCACAAGCTGGTCGTAGCCCGACTCGGTGAAGGTGCTGTTGCCGCACCACGAGTAGCTGTTCAAGGCGAACAGGTCGACGCGGCTCTTCTCGTCCTCCTCATCCTCGCACTGCAGATACTCCCACGAGTCGAAGAGGATGGACCGGACGTCGGCAGCGCTGTAACCGACGGGGATAGCACGATCGGCGTTCTTGGCGATGTAGTTCTTGAGGTCACGGGTGACGGCACGAATGTACGGAGGAACGGTAGCGCCGTTGTCCTCGTCAAAGATGACCTCGTTACCGCTGAAGAACGCGGCCGTGTTGGGGTAGTTCTTGAAGGCCTCGACGACGGCGAAAGTCCTGTTCAGGTAGCCGGCGTAGTAAGACTCCCAGGGCGCAGCAGAGCTAATGCTTTCGCCCGGAAGAGGAGAGTTCACGTCCAGGAACATGTACATGCCAGCCTACACCACCGCACACAGTCAGCTCATATTCGGCCATACAGATCCCTATCCATGGGCCATGTGGTAAGTCGGGTCGGTGTCGGGGACATACCGCATTGAAGATCGAGGCGCACTCGTCGTGGTTCACGTCGGGGTCAATGTTGTAGACCCGGATGGCGTTGACGCCGAGGATCTGCATGAGAGCTGCATCGCGAAGGCACTCGTCCTTGTTGCTAAGGGGGTCGACGCCGGAGCCCGGGTTGTATCCGGCAGAGCCACCGGGCTGGTAGGCGACACCAACGATTTGGTATCGGGCGCCAGTGGCGTTGTTGACGAAAAAGGAACCCTGGACGTCGATAGCAGGCACGGCTGCAGCCAAGGAGGCGGCGCTCACGAGGCCAAGGACGGTTCGTTGGAACTGTAAAGCTTTGTTAGCGTTGCTGTTGGAGTCCAGTATGCTCGGAGGGGAGGCTTGGGGCGTGGCGTCGACGCAGTAAGACACAAAAGGTTGTACCGATGGGCAGGCTATAAGGTTTGGCACCCGTGGACACCATGCCGATCAGGGATCAACGACGTTGCTGATCAGGTCTCCAAAAATGAAAGGGAACTTCTAAACGGCCCTCTGGGCTCGTCGCAAAGAACTTACAAACATGATGACAGCCTGACAGGTGGATAGGCGTCAAGTGTTGAAGTGAACAGCAACGATGCTCTAGATGCAGGCTGGAAAGGAGTATAGAGTTGCGAAATGGACGCTGAGGTTTGTGTCAGATAGAAAGGCGCAGAGCAGGGGTCGCAAGGGGCCAAGCAAGCTGTCGAGGTCGAGTTCAGGTCCGAATTCTAAACTTGGTGACTGGTCGACCTCGTTTGTCGTTGTTGATTGACTCGCTTTGCTGAGTCGTCCTGGAGACGGGGTGTTTGATGGCTGACTTACGGAAGGAATGAACGACTGCAATCAGGAAATGCGACGCGGTACAATGCAATACGGTGCCGTGCGATGCTGAGGTGAAGTCGGCAGTGGGGATCTTTCGGGAGATGCCCTACTGGATGGTCAAACAGTGCGATGAAGGAACGACTGAGGGTGAGCAAAGAGTGAACGACTGGCTGACCGGCCTTGTTTGGGAAAGATCAAGAGAGACCAGAACATAGGAAGGAAGGTGGGTGAAATGGGCGGGCAAGGTTCATTTATGATTTGACCCGACTCTTATCTCACGATGCGGCCCGCTCAGCGCCTACACCGAACTGAGGAAAGGGCCTCCCGACCTAGTGGGGAGGAAGGCAGCCTTGGCACGCACTTGGCCGCTATTGCTTGATTACTCTTAGCACCTGCCCGTTCTCTCTCTCTCTGGATTACATGCAGCTAATTCCTGACGATCGACCTAAGTCCCCTGGGGCCCATGCAGGTACCAGATCCCGCAATCCCCTTCACGAGGCAACGAGAGCCAACCGTGAGATTGGGCAGCCGGATCACGATGATGTTTGAGGGGGAGCGGATCATAACCTATTCCACCCTGGGAAGACTCTTAAGGTTAATATCAAGGCCGAGAGGAGGGACTCAGCTGGGCCAAACAGCGTCCTCAGGGCCGCCCGTTGAAATAACACACCCCTGAGGCCGCGCCGGTCCCACCTGCGCGGCTAAGCCTTTTTCTGACGCTGTTTCACAAGATCTTCGCCCTGCAGGGATTAGGCCTCATCTCGCTTTGTTCGACTCGCCGTCTCAAGTAAACGGGTCCTGTCAATCTCATGCTCTTGCCTCTCTCTTTCGATGCCACCACAGGCAAACACAAAACGACTGCGCGACTCGTTGCACACTGGACAAATTTGGCAAACGTCAGCTCCCTCCTCGGGACTTGTCAGGCTGGATTTGGACATAGATGCATGTAAATAGACACACGAGGTCTGCGGAGGAGTCGCCCTAAGGTCAGACCCCTGTCGCGAGAACAATAGCTTCGAGTTCGAATACGACCATGCGCTTCCTCCGATGAACACTGCGGATAGAGCGAGCGGGCAACATCCGTCGCTCACCGATCGTGGACCCCGTGGGCAATCAATCAACGCAGATCGCCCCCTCCCAACTACCACCTCTCAGCAGCTCAGCGAGATATTTAGCTGTCAGGAAGGAGGACAGAAACCGAAGCCGGCCGCCTTGGATCTACCGACTGTCCTCGGCAGATCCATCGATTTGTTGACTTGGATCAGAGGCCTTGGTGGGAACAAATGTCTCAGACCAATTCTAAAGAGTTTCATTGAAAGGCTTTACTACACGACGGATTCATTCAAAGTGCATATGATCGAAGATTTAGACTTCTGATGTCGGTTAGGATTATGTCTGCCACCTGAGCTGGGCACCTAGCACGTATCAAGCACGACACGGGGCATGTCCAATCCACGAGGCAACCAAGCCCCACTCCGGGCTGCCCAGACACAACACAATACAACAATCATGGAGAAAAAGAAGGCAGGAAGTGTATTGGTGGTATCTCAGCTCAACTGCAAACAACAACAACAGCAAAATCTCTCTTTCCTCTCGGGTGAAGGGGGTGACACGGCATGGGCATGTGCGCAGCCACGTCCATGCCGCTCACCAAGCCTCCTCCTTCCATATCTTTCGACTCTCGAATCAAGATCCAACTGACTTGTGTCTCTCCTCTCGTTCAACTCCGAGAGAAAACAAAAAAGGCTCTGGCTTTTTTTATTCCATTCTCGTTCTCATTTTCTTTTGCTTCTTGTGTGTCCTTTTGACTCCGAACATGAACGTAAGTAAGCGTGGGTGTGGGAGGGGGAAAGGGGGACGAATCGTTAACGGTGAATAAGCATTATGTGGTGAATTGACGCGGAGATATTGGCGATGATCGTATAGGTAGGTCAAAGAGAAAAGACAACAACGGCAAGGAGAAAGAGAAGAAGAAAACAGCGTCCGTCGCGTTCAAGGACCGATTTGCGCATCATCGACGTGGTCAAATTGACGGCGTCGTCGTACCCACAAACTCCTCGCCACCAAATGTGATGTGATGATAGCTCGCCATGCAAACAAAAGCATCGAAATGAACAGGGTGATAGATTTGTAAACATGGTAGGGGGTAATATGTGCGAAAGAAGGCCCCTCGATTGAAGGGGTTTGAGAAACCGAATTTGAAAAGCAATAGCTCGTCCATCCGAGGTAAGTCGCAAGGGGTCATATCGTAAGCGTGAGATATCCCCAGCCCTTTTAAAGGACCGAGAAAGGATTAGAAGCAGTTCAGGCTGCCCTTCTTCTTTTTCTTGTTGATGGCGTTCATCCTCTCCTCGAGGTGCGCGCGCGCCCTCTCCGCAGCCTCGCGCTTCTTGCGCTCCTCCTCCACCTGCTGCAGGCTCCAGCGCGGGTCCTGCGACGGCTTCTCCTTGAGGGCCTTCATCTCTGTCTCAAGCTCCGTGCATCGTCGCCGCCACGCATCGCAGTCCGCCTTGACCTTGTTGGACTGCCGCTCCAGGTCGGTGAGCGCCTCTTCCAGGGTCGACGTGAGCTGCTTCTCCGCTGAGAGGTGCTTCTCGATCGTGCGGATGCGGGCCTCCTGGTCCTCATGGATATGGTGCATTGCCATGTCCTTGGACGGCGGGCGCATGCCGGGAATGGGCGATGTTGTGCCAGAGGAGGAGACACCGCCGGGCAATGGAGGCAGGGGAATTGCAGGAGGTGGTGAAGGTAGCGAGGTGACGGATGCGGACTTGCGCACTTGTCCGTTGAGCGAATCAGAGCGCCCCATGGTGTCGCCGTTAACACCATTGTTCATCTTGTTCTGGGTCCGGTTAGTAAGCGCAGCAGCACAATCGGTTGGCCGATCGGAACGTACCTGGAGAGATGCATATTGATCTCTCAGCGAGTTCAGCTCGTTCTGCAGGGAGTTCTTGGCATTGAGGGCCTCTTCCAGCTGAGTGTTGCGCTCATGAAGAGTCGACAGGCGGTTGTTCGTCATTTGGACTTGGTCGAAGTTGCTCTGCAGTTGCTCCTCAAGCTCGTCCACCAGGCGCGAGTTCTTCTTGTTCCTGCTCTGCAGATCCACCATCTTCCTCTTGATCACGGTGGCTTGCTCAGTCACGGACGGGTATGGGCTCCTCAGCTCGGCGCCTTGCTCCAACATAATATCAGACAATGTCGACTTGACGGACTCCAGATCCTGAGTGAGAGAATCGTTGACATTGGAGATTTCGTGCACCGCCTTTTCAAGCTCGGTGGCCTTCTTCTGCTCCTCGGCGAAGGCCTTCTGGTCGGCGATGAGGTCCTCGATGCGCTCCGAGATGAGTTCGACACTGACGTCCAACCCAAGTGCAAAGGCAACCTGAGTGGCTACCTTCATCAGGTCCTCGCGCGCTTCGGTCAGCTGGCTCTCGAGCTTCTTGGTGTGCTTGGCGTGCTCTGCCTTGAGGGCTTCTACCCTCGCGTCGGCATCGTGCTTCGACGAAGCATGAAGATCCTCGATCTCCTTGGCATGGGTTGTCCTGAGCAGCTCCATGCTCCGCTGGTGGGTCTTGATGACCTGCTCATGAGAAGAAATTTGGTTCTCGAGTGTCGACACGAGTTGCGAATGCGTCTCAGCATCGTGCTTGTGGGCCTCGGCCTCCGACCTTTGCTGGTCAGCCTCTTGCTGCACCTTGTCCAGCTCGTCTCTATGGCCTTCGAGCAGCTGTTTGTGCTCCTCCACCTCTGACATAGCCAGTTCACGGGCCCTATGAGCATCCTCGAGCTCCTTCTTGACAGCGCTGTGCGCCTCTTCCAGCTCGGACACCCTGGCAGCATTGCTGCTGATAACGGCCTTGTGCCCGTCGATCTCGCTGCGGAGCGTCGAGATGATTTCCCCGGTCTTTGCTTCGGCTTGCTGTACATCGCTCTGATCCTCTGTCGAACGAGGAGAGTCTTTGTGTTGGGCGCTGACGCTGGCAAGCTGGGACTCAAGGTCTCCGATGGTAGTGCGCATCTGCTGTTCGGTGCTCTGCATCGTGTCCAAGGCTGATTTGTGCTTATTTTCCCAATCCGCCAGGTCAGCCTCGAGTTGCGCAATTCTCTGCTCGTGTACGGCTCCCTGATCTGCGACATGCACATCGGCCTCTGCTTTCTTCTCGTCGGTCTTGGCAGCCTCCATTGAACCACGCAGACTCTCGATCTCGCTCTGGAGTGCCTTCTCGCGCACGACATGGGCTTCCTGCATCTCATGAAGCTGTCGCTCGTTCTTCTCCAGTTGATCTCTCAGCGTCGAGATGAGCGAGACGTCTTTGGCGGAGGCCTTCAGGCTTGAGCGCTCACGGGTCAGACCCGAGATGAGTTGCATCTTGGTCTCCATCTCCTTTCTCGCATTCGCAACATCAGCCTCGAGCTCCTGAATCCTCTCCGATCTGGCGTGAAGCTCGTGCATAGCGGCGTTCAGGTTGAGCTCGAAGTTCTGCATTGTTTCAGGGTTTTCTTCGAAATTGTCCGCGGCGATATTACGGAGCGACGCGAATGACCTGTGCGCCCTATCGATGATCATCACGTTTTGACTGGATTTACGTCGAATAACGGGCGTGCCATTTCTCGGCGAGGGCGGTTCGAGATTGTGACGGGCCTTTGCAACCTCGGTCTTGAGCTCTTCGACAACGTCGAGGGTCTCATGATGCTTCTTCTCGAGCTCGCTGTACTTCTCGGCGAGCTGCTTTTCTGCTGCTTCTTTTTGGGCTGCCAGGGCTGCCAACCGCTCAATTTCTATCGCCAATGCCGAGTTGTCGGTTTCGTCATTGGCCGGGCCATGCGCCTCCACTGTTGGCGGTTGCTCCCGAGAGGTCTCTGGGGCACGATCCTCAGATTTGGGCTTCGCAGTCTCCGTATCAGAAACCTCCGCAACAGCTGGGAATTCCATGGCTGATGATAATTCCGAGGATAGCGAACGCGAGGATAATGGCGGTCCGCCATCCTTCGTGTGGCCCGACCTCGGTTCCGACAAAAAAGAGGATGGCCTCGTCTGGTTCTCGGACGGCGAAGTGACAGATAGCATAGAGTCGCGCGGTCGGTGTGGATGGCGGGCTTCGTCAATCGTATCTTGCAGTTCTGCCAGAGTCCTGAGAGACTCCTCATACTTGGAGTGCAGAAGGTCATATTGGGTGAGAGTATTTTCGTGTTCGACCCTGAGGCCCATCAACTCGTGCGTGACATTCTCCAGCTTGTCCTGTACGAACTTCGACTGGGCAGGGCTTGCAGGGTAGTCAAGCTGTGAGTCAGACTCGGGAGCAGACTTGGTACGGGCGCCCTGTTCTGCGTCGTGCTCTTCCTCAGCAATGGCCGAGATGGCGCCTTCCTCGGGTATGTCTTCTTCCCTGTCCTCGGGGATCGGTTCTTCCATTCGGCTTTGACGGCCGCTGACGCTTTGGCTACGGGAATGATCGGCAAGGCTGCGGTTCACACTCCGGCGGTGGTTCGTCCCGTTGTTCAGCTCGGCCTCTGGCTCCGGAACGCTCGAGTCCTTTTGCATGTGGTCCAGCTCGTACAACAAGGAGTCAAGCTTGCCAAGACTTCGCTGACGCTCGACTACTTGCTCCAGGCGGTCAATCTCGCGCTGCATGAGCTCGGCGTCCTGGTCAGCCTCGGCTAACCTCTCCTCGAGGGTGGAAATATAATCTTCGCAGCTGGCCTCATTCTCTCTCACGCGAGCAATCTCCTTACGAAGCTCAGTGATGATGGTTGCGTTCTTTTCCTCGCCAGATGTGTGTCCGTCAAGTTTGGCTTCCAGATCATGGAGGTAATTCTCGGTGTTGGCTTCCCTGTCCATGAGCTTCTGGAGCCGGGTCTGGAGCTGCGTGTTGATTGTTTCGACGTATGCCAGCTTGCTTTCCTTTTCCAAAAGGGAGGTCTCCGTGTTGTGAAGTGTGCCTCGTGTGCCAGAGAGGGACTGCTCCAATGCTTGAATGGTCTTCTCGTATTCGAGGACGACTTGTTCAACCGCCTGGGCGAAGTTGTTGGATCGGTTCAGCCTCTCGGTGGCGGTCTCGCCCAAGCTCTCCTCGTATTGCGCATTCTCTGCCTCCTCCATGTCCCTTGCCTTGGCCATTTCGGCGATGAGTTTGGCATGTCTTTGGCTCAGGGACGAGTAATTCTCTTGGGCGTCCAGGAGCTGGTTTTGCAATTCCGATTCTCGCTCGTTCTGTCGCTCAGACCTCTCCCCGGGGGGCAACGCACGCCTGTCGCTTCCTGCCCGCTCAGAGCTTCTGACCTGCTCGCGCAGGAAGGCTACTTCTGCCTTGAGGCGGTCTATCAGGGCCTGCTTGTCGCGCTCCTCGACCTGCTGAATCCTGGGCTTACTCTGAATAGCCCGAGCACGCTGCGCGTACTGCACGGTGTTCAGGGTTTCGCTCAAATGGAATTCTGCTGGTGTCACGCAGGCGATCATGTATGTGATGGCGTTGCCTCCAAGAGAGTCCTGCAGGAGTCTCGTCAATTTTGAGTCTCGGTAAGAGACGTGTGCACCCGCGCTCCGCGAAGAGAGCTGGGAGATAACCTTGCCCAGTGCAGCTAGACCAGCGTTGATAGAAATGCCCTCCTTGGCTCGTGCTCCCTCGGCGTGGGTGTTCTTGAGGCGTTCACTACCAGCCAGGTCGACGAAATGCATCTTGCTGTCTGTCGTAGTCCAGGTCTCGCCGCCGGCCATCGCCTCGACCGGCATAGAATGTCGCTTATCGTGGCCCCCAGGGAAGCCAGGCTTTTTCTGCACGAGGTTCAGAGAGAACACAGCATGTGATCGAGACGACCTCGCGTTGATGGCGGTTGCATCAGTTTGTCGCACCGTCGACCCGAAATTCAAGGCGTTCATCAAGTCTTCCGCGGAATTAACTTCAATTTGCCGCAGCCCTGTTAGAATTATGTTGCCTTTAGTATCTTCCCTAATTGTGACGGGGCTGCGTTCGTGCGCAGGTATGTGCTCGGGCAGCAGAAGATCCCGCAGTTGCTCGTTATATATTTCAACATAGGTCGCCTTCAGGACCCAGTTCTTGTCTGCGTTGCGTGCTGGCATCTGGGCAGAGTACCTGGCCGGAGTGCGCAGCTGCGACATGGAACCACGATTTGGGTTTCCTTTGGGACCATCGAGCTTCTCGAACAGCGCGATTGCGGCGCGAGGGATTACACCTAGAAGGCCCCGAGTCAGAACGCGGAAATGACAAACTATAAACGACAAAAGGCTCCCTGGTCCTCGTATAGGCCCAGAGCCGCACACAACTTACCCATGACGTCTAAATCGCTTTGCTCGTTGGGACCAGAGGTGCCCATAGTGTAGGACTTTCCGGCGCCTGACTGGCCATACGCCAGCAAAGATACGTTATAACCGGTCGTGAATGCGTTCACGCAATCCTCGAGGTAGTCCCAGACCCCTGCTTGATCGTACTCGGGGGAGAAGACTCGGTCGAAGACAAAGACCTTGCGGCCCTGGGGCGCATCGATGGCCAGGGTCGTGTTTGACATGACCTGGACCATAGATCTCTGGAAGCGCTGGGGGATCAGGTCGAACCCCGGGTCGGTAGGTTTTAATGGGGGCCGGATGCGCACGGCTGTGGTGAAAACGCGTGTTAGCCATGGTGCTGCCTCTCCCGTCACGCGCGGATGGGTGGCGGAGTGTGTGTACTCAGGATAACTCACCAACTTTGACTGATGTTCGGCCATCCTCATCAGAAGCCCTGCTGCCGCCTCCAGCCTTGCTCGACGTGCTCATCCGGCTGCTGCTCCTCTGGGTCGGTCGGATCATGGCGCTCTGCGGTCGCTGGGGCGGGTTCCCAGGAGAGTTGGGAGGTGAAGTCATTGTGGGCGGCTGGGAGGCAGGGGCGAGAAGGCGTAGTTGTAGTGTTTATGCGAACTCTGGTCGGCCGGGCCAACCGCGCCCTCCAACACCTTAACAGGCGATGACTGGCTATAACCGATGGCGCGGAGTCGAGCTGGCGGCAAGACGGGACGGGATCAAGGAGACTCCCCGCAAGCGTGGTGCGTGGCGGTCACCCACTGCACACGACAGGCGTCATAAATGTGCAGAGTATTGGACCTAGCATGCAGAGTGTTTGTGTTTTGTTCGAGTCTTGTTGGACTGTGTGTAGTCGTCGGGTATCATGAAAAATTGCGGCGGGATTGTTTGATTAGACGGTGGCCGACTCGGGCGGACGAGTGCCAGAATGGACGTCGACGAGCACAGATTAGAGCCTGCTGATTGGGATTAGGGGGGCCCACGGTGTTTATTTGATTGCGACTGGGGTGGGATGGGTTGCGGCGCCGGCGGATGTTTTGTCGCTTGCTGCTGGCTGCAGTATGTAGGGGTCTGGGTCTGGGTCCCGGGTCTGGGATCCTGAAGCGCTGGGCAAATTAAAAGCGAGCGAGGCGTGCTCGGGTCGCGTTCGTTGCTCGTTGCTCGATCAAGGCAGCTGTGGCAGCTGGGCAGGGTTCAGCGGTTGAGGAGCCCCGTCCGGGTTCTGTCAGTTGCAGATTATAAATCCCTAAACGGCTTCTCTCTACCCGTACGGCACCTGGATCACGGATGCTGGTTGAATTGATGTCTGGCCAGCTCAGTGCATATGCCCCAGGGCCATCCAACGGGAGGAGGAGGGGTGGGAGGGTAGCTGCAGAATTGGACAACTCGGCCTTGTTGAAGAAAGGAAAGGCGGGAAAAGGAAAATCGAGTTCGAGAACGAGAAGAACAAGGAAAAGTAACGTGAACGGTGAAGGGTACAGTTGGTACTGTACTGTACCTAGGTAGTAGGCAGGTACTATGGTAGGCAGGTAGGGGACAGAAGGATCACAGTTGCAATGAAGGGTGCCCAAGGTGTGCACGAGGATGGGGACGGGAACAGGTATGGGGCCGTCCAAGTGCGTGCGTGCCCCAGTGTTCCGCCCGCGAACAGCAGATTGATTGATTGATTATTTGGCTGACAACTGACAGACAGGTCGGGACAGACTCGGGGAAAGACAAACAGACAGACAGCAGAAACAGCCCGGGTGACGACCTGATGCACCGGTCGGGCGAAGATCAATACCACAACATCTCCCTGTCACCGAAACCAAATCTCTTGTTCTCGGTGGCAGCCGTTGATCTTGAGACTAGTAGGTACCAGTGGGTGCGTGCCTAGTCTACAGTAGGTGGTATGTAGTCTGCCCAGTAGGTACTCCTCTACCCTCCTCTCCTCTTCTCCCCTATCCCATCTTGTCTGGGTTCCCTCTCTCCGTATCTTGCATCGCGCATCCACTCATCCACCCACAATCCATCCACAAAGACAGCCAGACAGCCGTACAGCCACACAGTCATCCCGCACGCTGCACGAAAGGGCAGAAGAGGGCCCTCCTGGCTCTGGTCTGGGAATTGCGAGGGGATGGGCACGGTCCCGTTGTGGCGTGTGGTGTGGATGACGGCCGACTGGGGAAGCAGGGGATCACCGTCAGTGGTCACCGCAGGACTAGATAGTCTGCAGTCCGCGGCACGCAAGAGGGATAGCAACGAGTTCCTCGGAAGGCTTGTGGCATTCCACACCTCCATTGGTCCTTCCCGTCATCTAAAAACTGCCCGAAACGGGCGACTTGCCGACTGATTGGAACACTCCTGCTAGCGCGAAAAGCCTGTAACGGAGACGCACACCACCAACTACCTAGGTACTGCGCTGAGTACAGTAGTGGACACCCGACAGCCTTCATTCTGGGCCTTGGCCTGCAGGTTTCAACACTCGGCGTGCTAGTGCCTGCTGGGGGATGAATGGGGGGAACTGGGCCTGCTGCTGGGTGTTGATAGGCGAGCTCCTCCTCCCGTTCAACCCTGACCTGCCTGACCGTCAGGCCGTCCAGGCCGTCCCAAACCTCGCCTGCAATCGCCTGCTCAAATCACAACCTTCGCCGCCGTCGCCGCCACATATCGATCCCCTTCCACCCCCCTCATCCGTCCTCCCCTTTTCGCCCACCGTACATGAGGAGCGCCTTGCAGCATCTCCTTTGCACTGCAGCATCCTCCTACCACCGTGCATCCCATGACCGTGATCGCCACTGGTCGAGTGGGTCCCTGGCCTGACCTGTTCTGACCTGCCCCGTGCAGCTGCCCTGTGCTGGCCAGTGCCGTCCCGAGGCAGCGCGAGTGCGATGAGTGAAGTGAGGGCGAGGTGATCGTCTCGGCTCAATTCAGGGGTGCATGTGCTGGGCAGCAGTAGCGCGGCCCCGTCCCTGTTTGCCCTTGCAGCTCACCTCCACCAGGTGGTCCCCAAGTGTGTGGTGTGGTCCGGGCCCGTGTGCCCAATCACGACCGTCCCTCGGCACGGCATCCCAGGATTTGACCGTTTTGCATCAGCTTCGGCCTAGCGCGGGCGGGGCGGCAACGTGGTGCCCCGGTAACCTGGACGCCGTCAGGTCCGTCTGGACTTCTGGTCCTGTCCGTCCGTTTGCGAAACTTGGGATCGACGCGTCGCAAGATTTGGACGGCCGCTATCTGTCTGTCTATCACTTATCAGTTCAGAAGTCAGAACCCATCCAGGAAGACACCATGTTGCTTTTTTAATCACATGGACTAGCATACCGTCCTACAGAGCACCTACCAACCAGGCTGCCAGGCATGCACTGCAACGACTTCTCAAGCGACCCGAGTCACGCATTTTCCGGGGCTGCCAGATCACTGCCAGATCAGATCCATCATCTCCGACCCTGCATCCATCCTACCAACAGCGCGACACATACCAGACCGCAAGACTGCATGACGGTGCTGCGTCTGCACGGAGCAGATGCTATGTGTGCCCTGTCAATACTCTTGTTGATAGTCCCGAGGTTGAGCCTCCTGGGCTGCCAGGCAAAGCGTGCCTGGGCTGCCCGGAAACGTTGGTGCCATCATCTGTGACAGTTCCAACCTCAAGAGACCGTCGGCCTCGCTCAACTGCCGTGGCCGCCTCCACACCCAACCAAGCCCATCGCAGGCAACCTGCGGCGTGCGCTCTCGAGGGATTTGGCAGCTCGTGCAGGTTCGGACATTTTGATTCATGCGCCAGTCAAGCATCCCCATGCTTCCCCAGCTGCACCTGCCTGCGGTCCCGTGATACGCGTACCCAAGGACGTGGTCCAGGCCAGGCCTGGACGAGATATCAAAATTATCGACCGTGGCGGTGCACCAACCTGTCTGGCACAATCATACACGATTTACCTTTTAGCTGTCTGCTAGGACCACGAACAGCCATGGCCTTCTTCTGTCCTATGCATTGTGCCATGTCCTGCCCTACACCATCGGTTAGGGTTTGCCGTCAACCCTGCCAGATCGTGTTAGACCCGCGGATTTGGAAATGCAAAACGCCTAGACGGGCAGAGCAAGGCTTGTTCCGAAGCTCCCATGAGCCTCAGGCGTCCGGGCACGCAAGGGAGGCGTCCTTCCAGAAACCCCCGTTGAGCATTTATGCGACACCCACCACCTTGGTCCAACAGCACATCCCGGGTGCCCTGTCCCATCAACAAACTTACTCGCAACCCATCGCACAGCACACTACAGTCGCAGTTGCCACAGAGCTTCAGTGTTGCTTTGTGCTAGGGCGTAGTCGTATCGCGGTGGGCTGGGCTCTCGAGTATTACGTGATTATCAAGGACGTGTCTGCGAGGACCCTGCCGCCTCAGGTATCTATCAACCCACGAGGTTGTGTATGGCGCCATAGGCTCCGATCGCCATGATCTGAGCACGTCCACATCACAACAAGGGCTCTCGTAAGGCCCTGGCCGCGGGGACATCGTGCCCAGGGTCTCCCAGGTATCAGGGAACAGAGATGTTGTGAGTCGTTCATCCAGAGACTGCTACTAAGCGAGCAGCTGAATTCATGCCTCAGTAAACAAAACATCAGTCACATCTCGTGCTGCTACTCCTGCCACGTCATGACGACAAGACATCAGAGTCCGGAGTCTCTGAGCCCGGCTGGGCCCTCGAGGAGGACCACGGGACGGACAACGGCATGGTGCAGGGAGCCACTCTCGAGTTGCCGACCATGAAGCTTTCTTGCTAGCCGGGCCCGGACCACGCCGCCAATGAGCCAACCTCGTATAGATGCTGGTGCCGTTAGCTGGCTGCCGGCTCACGCTTCCTGCCTACGTGTGCGAGGAAAAGTGCTTCGGGCCTTGGCCGGCGATCTTCATAGACTAGATACACACATGTAGAACCTCCTCGGCCGAAGCCCAAGTAGCATGTTGAACCCGCCCCGAGGACTACTCACGATCCAAGCCGCCACACCTGGGCCCGCATCTTCGGGCGGAGCCCGCCCGCCCGCATGAAGGAGAACAATCCCCAAAACCACCGTCTCCCCGCCTTGATCATTATCACATCACGAATCACACACGGCACGATGCTAAACATTCCTAATAACGAGAAAACCCAGTCGTGTTCACTTCCCCCATCCCCCCCCCCACTCACACACAAGTTCAAACCCCCAAAATAGGCGTGGCGTGCCTGCTAGCCAACCAGCTCGTCACTTATTCTCCGGCCGTGCACCAGCGCTAATGCCGTGGACGGTCACATAGCCTCCCCAAGTCCGCGGCACGTGTGGCACCAATCTCCATCCCACCGGGGAAGGGGGAACGAACGCATTTTTCGAGAGCACGGCCTTGCACGGGGTGGCGCTGCTCTTGTTTCTCTGAAACGGAACTTGGAAAGGCAAGATAGGATGGGGGGGCAGGAGCGGTGTTTACAGGCGAGCAGAGTTGCGTTGGAGCAGGTACGCATATGTCTTGTAACTTAACCTGATAATATCAGGGCTGGAATTTTCCTATATTGGATAATCGTGCAGATACCCTCGTCGAAGTCGTTCGGTTAGGTAGCGTCACATGCCGGGCGCCATTCTTCTTCTCTGCGACTCTGCCAGGCCCTGTTGGCACAGATTTCAGCCAAGACGAACGTGTTATCAGGCCGGTATATTGGACCGTGGGCTGCCCCTGGCTGCTAGGTCCTGTTGCCCCTATCGTCCGATCTCACTAGAACATGCAGACTACTTTACTCACTCCAGCAGCAGCAGCAGAGCCGACAGACACCTGGCCCGCGCGTACTTGTTAGTGCGCAGCGCAGGACAAGGCCGGCGTTGCATTTCGTCAAGCCTCGCGCCACAGGCGGCACTTCTTTGGGACAGCTATGTCTGCTTGGGGGTGCCGATCACTCGGGACGTCGAATTTTCTGGCTCTGAGGGCCCTTCGTCCAGGACCTTGGAGTACTCTTTGGGACATCCCTAGCTGCTTCGGGTACCCCTATGCGACGACCTCAATTTCGAGAATTAGTGCGCTGACAAGAACATCCGTCCGATATCTTCAGCCCGTCGCATGCAAGTGGCTGGCTACGTGCTACCACCGGGGCGGCTGTCAATGGATGGCTGGTGGCACATCGCGTGGAGCTGCAGGCAGATCATATACACAAAGGATATCAGACTATATGGTAGCTGCGGACAAACGCCCTGTTTGGCTCCTTGGTCCGGCATTGTGGCTTTCGTATGGATATTCGGCATGAACACTGCCAGTCTGCCTCTGGTTTTTGGGCTGCCGGTGAGTCGAAGCTAGGCTGACTGGGCCTGACAGGCCTGACAGGTTTACAGAGAAGATATCTCGGCCAGGCAAGCATAGCGTCGGTTAAAACTCACCGTACTGGAAGGTGTGCTGGTGAGATCCTCTGAACAAAATTTGTGGCTGGTTGATGATCCTGCGCTTGCAGTAGACCACGGCTATACATAGATAAGCCGCAGGTGAAGTCGCCCGCCTCCTGCACGTCACCACGTGGGCTGGTGGTTCTGACGCAGGCAGGGATCTCCTTTCAACGCGTCTCACGGCGCGTGCCCTCCGTCTCCCACAAGAAGACTAGATATTCAATCCACCGGGTCCCCTTCAATTCAACGCCTTGCACCACAGTGGGGCGCCAACCATACTGATCGTCAAACCTTATCGACCTCTGCTCTCGAACTCTGCAGATTCTCCGTCCCTTGACGGCCCGGTCAAGACCATCCTTTAGTGCGCCGAGATGGCAGAGGTCGCGGTCGAGGCCAGACCCAACCACCCGGGCCATCCCGACCATACCGTGCTTTGGTGGGCCGCAGAGAGGGTCACTATGGCCTCCCTTCCCTTAATTGGTTACCATTTCTACGAGTCAGTCTTTGCGGATTTTCTAATAAAAAGTCTCCTCTTCTCGAAAGCAATTAAATGGCAATCAGGCAGCCTTATAAAGAAGGAGGGTCACGAAGTTAAAAAATGAACTCACAGTGAAAATGAACTCACAGTGAAAATGAACTCGCAGCTAGAAAATAAACTTGCAGCTGAAAAATGGACTCGCAAAGTTATTACTAAGTACTTAATTTTGCTAATACTTATCACCTAAATCTAAGTACCTCCTACCTAAGTAAGGGCAGCTCCTTCCTTCCTTCAACTTCATCTTCAACTCCCCACCTGCCTTCTTTTCCTCAGCCGAAAGCCTCAACCAAAAGCCCCCGCCAAAACTTCAATCAAATTATCAAAATACAATGCAAGATTTAACCCACAGCCTGCCAAAGCACTCATATTCAAAAGGAAGCATTATTAAAAGACAAAAGGAGGGATTCTATTTCGGCCAACCGCCATTCCAAAGCAAGAGACTCACTGCTAGCAATTAAAAGGGAATCTGCTCCAAAGGAAGGCACCTCCTTGGAAAGGCCATTCCAGCCTTAAGGCCATTCTCCCTTAATGATCATTTTAAGCCTTTAAAACCTGTTTAAATTTGCTAGGAATTTATATAGGACCAATAACCTAAAGCAAATTAATAATCTAATGAGGAGTATGTTCAGAATGATCATTTTAGGCTGGAAGAAAGGGCTTTGAAGTAGAGAGATAAGCTTAAACGTATGGGAGGGTCATAGTGACCTTCTCTGCAGCCTACCAAAGCACGGTATGGGAGTACTTCCCACAGGCCGGGGCCCCTGGGCCATGATTGCTCGATTTCAACAGGAAATACTAGCTCTGGGTATCGATATAAAGCCCTCTAGAGCTATCTCCCGTGTCAAGCATCGCGCTGGCCTGGTCGACGCAGACTTCGAGACCGGGGCACCTTCCGCTTCAGCTCGTCTATCCCTACTCTACTTGGATATGTCATGGTCCCCTGGTATAATCACGTAGCCGCGAGTACAATAAACCACGAGCCGACATGTTCGCCGCGTGAACTGCCACCCTATGGCGACTTTATACGCTCCATGTTGACGAACAAAAGCGGTCCGAGGACAGCAGTGGGGCTTCAAGGAGCTGCCTCGGAACTTCACTGACCAGAAACAGAAGCAAATTTTGCGCGAGTTTTCTGACGGGGTTCTCAATCCCTTTTGTTTCCTCTTTGCCCCCTCTCTACATATGTGTGTGTGTGTGTGTGTGTGTGTTTTTTTGTGTTTTGTCCAAATTCTTCTTGCAAGTATTCGACTTCACTGTGTGATCATAAGCTACTGTGCACCACGTTGGAACGGTCCAGCGAAGACACATGGTTCCAGCCTCAACCAAACTTTGGCCAATTAATTAGAAGAGGTCATTTATTCATAACTGGAATACGAGCCACCGTGGGCCAGGAATCCTAGCCAACCAGTCACTGTATCTAGAGTATTGGTGAGTCAAGTGATTCACTATCTTCCAAAAAGAAATCACGCATTATTTCAAGGACCTCAGAGCCAAGGAGCTTGTCATTAGATTGGCGGAAGACTGCATTGGTTTTCCCTTCATGAATATGGAGAAGGATCGACTAGAGGTGGGTAGCGAAGACAAAAATAGAGCAAGGGGGGCTTTTATCGGCTCGACGACGCCCGCGATGGGCTAATCAACGCAACATTAAACCTCCGATTACACAAATTCCACCATACAGAGCCCTCACATGGTATTGCGCGCTAGCATAGTCTTGGGAGATATGCTTGGTGGCCCAAAGAACATGGCTAAGGTTTGAAGACTGCTTTCCAGCCGCTAGAGCACATGTCGACTTAGGCGGCAGCCTGGGCAGCGGTGGCGAAACCTGGCAGGATGGAGGTGACTGGGCCCAGGAGGAAGTTGATGAAGTTGATGAGACTGAGGAGGCCAGACAGGCTGGCGGAGACACCGGTAACGTTGCCGGGCACGGGGATGAAGCCACCCTCTGTAAGAAATGTCATTAGTCTCTTTTGAGTATGTGTGACGATCCAGGTTGATGAGAGCTACTTACGACCCAAGGCCTGGATACGCTCAACGATGGGGGCTGCCAGGGACCGGATCTGAGTGGCGATGGCCAGAGCCTGCTTCAGCTGTTCGAGGCTCGTTCCGGCGGGCAGGTTGTTGAGGATCGAGGTGACGGTGGTGACCTGGCCCTGGATGGACGACAGCTGGGCGACGATGTCGGCGGGGGAGGAGGTGCCGCCGCCGGAGGGCAGGGGAAGACCAATGGTGGGGAGGTCCGTGATTGGGAGAGCAGGCAGGGGAGGGAAGCCAGCGGCCGAGGGCAGACCGAGCTCTGAAAAAAAGGAATTGTAAGCAAAATTGGTTCAAATACTGCTCAAGTGTTCAGGCAGATGGGAGACTGACGAATGATGGCGAGGATAGCTGTTATCCGCTTGAGGACCGTTTGGAGAGAGGGAACAATGTCAGCAGGCTTTGTTGGGATGGGGACGGGTGGCAGCCCAGGGATTTGTCGAGCGTCGATGTGGGCATCAACTTGGCCATCAATTTCGCTCGTGTACAGAGCTGTCTCTTCGAAGTTGATTTCGTTGATGGGTGAGGCCAGAGTGACACTCAGGAGGGTGCCAATGGCAAAGATAGCGGTGAAGGCCTTCATTTTGATGATGGATATCTGGGAGAACAAAGTCTGAATAACTGGGTGTAGCTTACTAGGTGCTGGAGAATTATCTGAAATAGATGTGCGATGATGGTTGGAAAGAGTATAATATTATTCAATGTGGTTTACAACGCTCTTTATATATTCTTGACCGTCAACCTTCTTCTCGCATGAAGCGTTTCCTGTCATCGTGACATGCGCTGCACTCATCTCTAGGATGAGAGTGTGCCCAAGGTCGAGACCGCGCCGATCACTCCCGAGCACGACATTCCTAACCTGTCAAGGCTCACATGTATCTTTGAAGAAGGTTATTGGCCACTGCACTTGATACGAGCAGTTGACTTGTTTGCTCGACTCTGCAGACTGTGTTCTAGATCTACATAGTCTCAGCTCCCAGATGCTATAGGTTGGCAAAAGCTTTCTAAGGTGTCTAGGAGTTCTTGTTGACGAGATCTTCCCATTGGACTATACTATACTATACTATACTATACTATATTGTCTCTGGAAAGGTGAAACATACCCCAATTATCCTACCTCGCAGTGAATTTCCTCTCCGACTGGGAATGTTACCCCGCAGGGTCCTTTTGTCCTTGCAATTACATTTTCTACGTGAGTGAAGGAGCCTTCAAAACATCGTTTGTGAGAGTGCTTTCGGCTTGAACGAGGAAAGAACGGAATGGGGTAGGTGGACCACATCCATTTACACAATATATACCGCAGGGCAAGGTAATGATAGCGTACAAATTAATCGCACGTTAATATTCTGAATAGATAGTGCTCTGAAGCTGCTCAAGTGGCGGCGTATTTTCGCACAGCTTAATCCATGGCGTGCTACAGCGTAAGACATTGCCAACAGATGGCTGGATGACTATTCTGGAGAGGCACACTGGCATAGGCATGCTGGTGTTGGGATTTACTATTCTAGAGACCACATGCAAGCTGATCATCGGGTGATCAACATACCAGACATGGGATTGTGGAAAGAATACGATGTGAGAGAAAGTCTCGAGGTTCCCCGCGGAGGCTGTCGTCCAAATGAGAGGGTCGAGGCCTATTTTGTCTAAGACCCAAAACAATTCTAATGCGAGATGAGCGAATCGGATATTGTGGCTCAATCATGTACATGGGATTCTCAAATATGTACTCTTGGCAAATAACCGTCTCCGGATGACAGCCCCGTTGGATAGCGCCGGTGATGTCTCATCCACATTGCAACAACTCAATTGTTACATAATAGCTCGCCATCAGTGACGAGTCAGTGTAGGAAACAGTTGAGAGCCGAGACTCGAAGCAAATGCAGGGAGCAGGATGTTTGCCTCCGGCCAATACTCGCGCCATGTGGGCTCCAGCCCTTTGCATGTCCAGGTGTCTTCAGTGCCAACCAGCGTGTCGGTAACACAGCCTACAACCGTAATCACAGAGGAACTGAGTAGGGTCAAGCGATTGCTGCAGGGTATGGGCTGTGTAGAAGAAAACCTAAGTGCATTGGATGTGATGGTGACATGACGGTCGTTGCCCACCAGCCGCTTATGTAAGGCAATTCCCAGGTACCCAGACCCACATTTGTTTACTTTGCTGGCCAGCCCTGCCAATCGCTTCTTTCCACTTAGACGATAAGACCGACTTATCTCAATCGACGCGTTTGGACGCGTCTCCTGTCTCAGAAACCTTCCTCCAACACCCAACACTTGGTTTGGTGTACATGATGTGCTCATGACAAACAATTCGTTCATGCCGCCAGCCAGCAACTAAAACATGAACGGAAAAAGACGGGCACTAGACGATGACGTCGTCGACTTGACCAACATCGACGACGATGACCCCATCCCAGACCTCAGGACCGGGCCAATCGCCGGACGACCCAATGCAGGAGCATCCAAAACCGAGGACTTGCTCTTCCTGTCAGACGACTTCGACTCGACGGGAAACCTTGGGGCCGACGATTTTGACCCCTTCGAAGCTCGGCCCGCCAAGAAACAACGCGTCTCCGGCGGTTCTAATTTAATTGCTGGAGGTGTGCGTGAGCAAGTTGTCCAAGAATCTACGACGTCTGTGGCAGAGAAAGTCCGAACGGGACCCGGTGTACTTCAGCTTGCTGGCTCAAGAAAGCGGAACGCTCCGTCGGACCCCATCGAGTTTACGAGTTCTCCCCACGCTCCGTCCTCGAACAAGCCCGACGCGATCTCAAGTGACCCTTTTGCAAGCTCTCCTCGGCGCGCAGAGAAGGAGAACCTCATTGACCTGGTAGATGACGTTGACGATCCGTTCGCGAGCTCCCCTCCGAGAGGGACAGGCAAGCCGATGATGCCACCCAAACGTGCCGGGAAGAGAGAGCCCAGCCCAGGACTACCAGGGAATAGCCCACGGCAGGCTCAGAAGGATATCCGAGGGTCCAAGCACTTGGTAGGATGGGATCACATCTCGAGCTCTGCTCCTGAGGCCAGTATCCGGGAAGACCAGTGGGGCTTCGACGTTCATTCCTCGCGCAACGGTCTCGCGAGAAGTCGCTCTGGGGGTGTTGATTTAGGAGACCTGGCGGATGTTCCCTTGTCATCTGATGATGATGAAGACGATTTCCCTGACATCGGCGGCATTAAGAGGCAGAAGCTGAGCTCCAATGCCACGTCAAAGGCCGCAGCGGCACCGCGAACCTCAGCGTCGAAGCCATCCACATCCAAGATGAAACCTACTGCTGAAGACAAAGCAGCTGCGAGAGAAGCCGAGAAACGGAAGAAACAGCAAGAGAGAGAAGAAATCAAGGAGCAGAGGAGACGCGAGAAGGAGAAGGCAGCAGCGTTAGCTGAAGTCAACAAGGTCAGGACGGACAAGAAAGTCACCACGCCAGAAATGATCGTCGACCTTCCTTCGTCCATGAACCCCAGTGTCAGGCTGCAGGTTGAGACACTCCTCGAGGACCTGAAAGTCCAGCACTACCCGTACAATAGCCCCGTTAATGGCGTGGTGAAGTGGCGGAGGAAGGTCAGGGCCAGGTTCAACGAGAACGAGGGCTACTGGGAACCAATCGCGGTCGAGCGGATCGAACCCGAGAAGCACGCAATGGTCCTCATGCCAGCAGCTGAGTTCGTCGAACTCGCCCTCGGGGCTAAGGGCTCCGACCTCGAGGCGCACGTCCTCAGGATGCAGCGGCACTATGACGGCGACCAGCTTATGTACATGATCGAGGGCCTAACTCCCTGGATGCGCAAGAACCGCAACGTTCGCAACCGCCAGTTCCAGTCCGCTGTCCGCAGCGCTGGCCCCGACACGGATGCAGCAGCAGCCACCGCCCCGCCCCCGAGCAGTCAGGCACCCCCGGGGCGCCGAAGGAAGGACCCCAAGCCCCCGCCTGTCTACATCGACGAGGACCAGGTCGAGGACGCGCTGCTCCAGCTGCAGGTGGCGCACGGCGTCATCATCCACCACACGGCAGCGCCGATCGAGACGGCACAGTGGGTCGCGACCTTCACGCAGCACATCAGCCAGATCCCGTACCGGCGGCAGCGGGACGCGGCCAACGAGTCCGCCGCATTCTGCATGGACAGCGGGCAGGTGCGCACCGGCGATGGTCCGGCCGACACGTACGCGCGCATGCTGCAGGAGATCGTCCGCGTCACGGCGCCCATCGCATACGGCATCGCGGGCCAGTTCCCGACCGTCGGCAAGCTGGTCCGCGGCCTGGAGGACGAGGGCCCCCTGGCGCTGGAGAGCATCCGGAAGAGCGCGAATAGGGATGGAGCGTTCACCGACCGGACGATCGGGCAGGCTATTAGTCGGAGGATTCACAAGGTCTTTACGGGGAGTGACGAGGCCAGTACGGATATCTGAAGGCTGCGGGATGTCTACGCATATTTGTTCGGGGTCGGGCATCGAGCGTCAGCATCGAGTGCCGCCCGTCATCAATCCACACCACTGACGACTTGGTCTTCACCGGGTTGGTATTGTTTCTATTATTGTCCCCGGCCACAAAAAGGTTTCGAGGCTGTATCTATCTAAGATCCTCCATGAGGCATGTACACCGCAAGAATATGTAGACATTAACATCCAAATGGACCAGTCAAAACCAGTCCCCACAAGCCAAGACATGCAACACCACATCACAGCCTCTCCCAAAAGCCGGGAGCAATTACCAGGGCAGTTAGGGATTCCTAAGCGGCAGCTTCCTCGCCACCCCAGGTAGCCCGATCCCCCTCATGCTCTCCACGCCGACCCGGACGGACCTCGTCGCCGCGGGGCCCCCCGCGCTCGCAACCGTCACCGTCCTGGGCGCCGCGGCCGGCTCCCTCGTTACCGCTGCGGCCGGCTGGTACGTGGCGACCCCGGCGTCGGTCTCTGCGTCTGCGTCCCGCGACGTGTTGCTGTTGGACCGCGATGGAGGCTCCGACGACGACGACCCCTGCAGCGGCCACTTCACCTCGGACGTGCGCTTCGGCGGCTGCTGCGGCTGCGGGACGGGTCGCGGCTGGATGGTGTTGGCCGCGGCGTTGTTGTTTGGCCTCTCGAGCGTCCCGAACGGGGACACGGTGGTGGTCTGCAGCCAATCCTGGAGGTTATAGTCGGGCTGGATCGACGACCGTGGCCGGAAAGGGCGGCCCCCTGCTCCTCCCCCCACGCTACCCTGCACGCCGGGGACCGGTGCGGTTGGTGGCGACGGGCCTGGTTGGGTCACCTTGGGGAAGACCTCGTACTTGGGCGTTCTCGGCGTGCCCGGGCTACTATCCTTCCTCCGCGACGGCGGCGGCTCCGACAGCTTCGGCGCCTTGCGCTCGCGGTAGTTGGTGCTCCGGGCGTAGCCTATTTGGACGTCCCCCGGCCCGCCCCCGCCTGCGTCGGCCCCGGCGCCCGTGCTCATTCCCGTCTCTTTCTCCAGGCCGTACCCCTTGGTGACCATATCATTTCCCCTGCTCCCGCCGAAGGACCGGGCCCTCTCCGAGCCGATCTTGGTGGTTCCGCTGGCCGGGGACAGCATCATATCCTTGACGTCCCTGGCGATGGCACCGTATGCCTCGGCGCCGGGCCCGCCGCCGTAGTAGCTGCTCACACCCGTGTTCATCGGCGCGGCGGCGCGGTCCCTCTGCTTGCGCTTGTGCCGGATGATGAGCCACACGACCAGCACCGTCAGCAGCGAGGAGCCGATGAATGTCCCGACGATGGCCAGCGCGGCCTGGGTGATTGAGACGGCGGCCCCTTGGGCCTGTTGGACCTGACTCTGTGCTTGGTTCTATTGCGAAGGTCAGTAATAGGGACGGGCCATATGTCGAGATGACGAAATACAACAAAGGGAGTACTATTCAAGTACCACGGACAGCGTCTTGATTCAACGAGGAGAGTTGTACTTACATTGGCAAGCGTGATCTGCGCCTGGGCATCGCCAACCTTGCTTGCAAGCTCACCCGAGGCCTGCGCGAGCGCCGCCGAGGCACTGTTCGTGCAGCTCGCAAACGCCGAGCTCCCGCTTGACAGGGCAGAGCTCACGGCCTGTGTCAGCGACTGGACGGACTGCGTGGCCTGCTGGAGGCTCTGTGATAATTGTTGGCTCTGCTGCGAGAGCTGCTGGGACGACTGCGAGAGTTGCTGGCTCTGTTGTGAGAGCTGCTGGGATGATTGCGAGAGCTGTTGGCTGGCTTGTGAGACTCGCCGGGACGCGTCGCTGAGGGACTGGAGGGCCTGCTGGGCGGACTGTTGTGCGGACTGGAGCCGGCTGTTGAGGTCGTCTATCTGGCCCTGGTTGTTGTCTTGTCGTTGAAGGATCGGCGGATTTAATGAAGGTGGCGTCGTAATCTGGGCGGCTTCCTCAGCAGTGGGTGACCTGGCCTGAGAACGTTGCAATACATCGATGTCTTCGCCATGTTGTGATGGTATGCGGATCTGAGATGTGTCTTCCTGGCGTCGAGACGGTTGGGTATCCTCATTAATTTCCTCCAATGGTTCTCCATCCAGCCCATTCCTGACAGCCACCACCGAAACGGCCTGTTCCACAGAAATGTCTTCCCTTCCGAGTCTCAAGTCGCTCCGCTCGGGTTTCCTCGTGCCGTCGTTCGCCCAGGCACAACTTGACGAAAGCAGGAGAAGCAGAGCCAGCTGTGTTATTCGTCTTCCGGCCATCGTGGATTTGGTGATGACCAGCATCAAAGGAGGCGGCTCCCAGAGCTATCGCGCAGAGATCATTGTCCGTGGACCTGTTATTCGTACTCGGGCATGGCAGCAGGAGGCACTGCTTGGACAAGTTAGGTTTACCAGAACGGCAATACACTGCGAGATCCAACGACCGGACGAGGCGGCGGAGTGAACCTTCACGGAGAATCCCTACACCAAGGTCTACGCGGGGTGTGTGTGATAGTGATAGGAAACGTCTGTGTACGTGTGCGAGGCCAGGAGTAACGCAGTCTGCCCCCCTCCCCTCCCCCTCGTCACCTGGGGTGCCAGCCTTTGCAGGATGACGGCTCAACTCTGAACCTAAGCGAGCTGTCAAACGTGGGATTGGGGTGTTCCGGGAGATCGTCGGACTACCAGACAAAGCAAGGCTATCCTCCTGCTGGTCCTTAATAAGGCCTATAATAGCATGGCAAGGCCAGCTGCGGAGTGCGCGCCGACACCGAGCGCTGTTGGTCCTCGCGGCTCACCGTAAACTAGCATGATTTGGCAGGGTCAAGGGTGAGAATAGAAGACATCCGCGTTCCGACCACTTGGTGCGGGACATGGAGGCGACTCGTAGGAGCGGGGACGAAGGCGCTCCTGGGTTCATCCGGACGCTGGACGACAGGAGCAAACACACGAGGACATTAGTAGGGACAGACGAACCCCCCACCTGGCCCTGACACTGGAAGCCGCTTGGCAACCGGAGCGCTGCTATTGTGATTCCAAAACAAGCGAAGCGGGGTGCGGTATCAGAGAGAGGTGAAGGTGTTGTGAGTTTCTCAAAACGGTGAAGGGCGGACGGTGGAGGGTGAAGGGTGCAGGAAGGAGAGACATGGGTGATGTTGAGCCTCATGCACCGCGATACTGTAATGCCTTGGCATCCAGCTTCGACAGGGGAATGAACCAGATTGCTGGACTTGTCGATGCCCTCATGAGCCTCAGTCCAGCCCGTTCAGGCCCGGCATGATGGATTGGCATTCTTGCCGTGTCGTCGGGTCTTGATTTACGGGCCGGCGAGTTAGACCATTGCCCTCGACCATCATCATCGCCAGCTTGCGCTGTCAGGGCTGCCGGGTAGGACCTGTCGTCTGTCAACAGGCAGGACCGGCGTCTTCAGAGGGCCGCCCCGTTCCCTTGACTCAACGTTTCAGGTGCTTCATGCTGACAGACTGCGGGCCTCTGTCCGTGGTATCTAGGTGGTGACGGGAGCAGATGGTCCAGAGGAGGAGTCCAGGCCCGATTCTTGCTTGGCCTGCCGTACTGGAAACGTCTCAAGTCCTTGCAGGCACGGACCAGCATCTCGTCCACGACGTCAAGTGCTTTAGATCGGATGCTCGGAAGGGAGGGCAGCTACCCTGGTCGAGCCGTCGCCAAGCTTTTGGCTGAACCAGGGTGCTTGTGCCGCAACAGGCAGTCTGCTCGCCCGTCTCTTCACAGGATGAACGGGCGTGGCGCTCGCCTTGTGAAGGCCTCAAACGCGATAGCGGGCTCGCTATCGACGTGGGCCATCAGGTGGGAAAGCGGTGACACTTTGCTTGGCAGCCACGAGTTTCTGGCACGAGAACCCGGTACGAGGCAGGTGATGTTAAAGCACGCATTGTTGAGAATACTTGGAATTGGAAACTTTGTTTGAGGTGAATCGCCATATCACCACTGATATATAAACCAAGCTATAAGTCAGTGCTGACGGAGACTCCAAAGCCAAAGAGACGGGCGCGTTGCAGAAGCGTGGTTTCGAAGGGAAGGGCACAAGGACCACGAGGGATCCTACTCTGGCCAGTCTGGGCAGATCGCCTGCCGTCCCTCCTGTCGATGATACCGAACCGGTGTCAAGTTTGCCCCGTGGTAGACCGAGGACTTCCCCAAGCTAAGCATCTAAAAGTCTGCCTCCATTGACTCATAATGATGATAAATACATCTTTGATCAAGAACGCAATTATGGAATGCCCCGCCTGACATCGCATGACGCCCGTTGCATCACGCGAAGCCCGGGCCAGTCCCATTCCCGAATCTCCTTTGCCCCCGTGAACGCCTTTCATTATGCATGCAGCGCCCGATTCGGCTGCGGGTCACTTTCCATCTTGTTGACCCTTCGAGCATTGTCACATCTTGCCGACCCGCTCGGTCGCCATGCAATCAAAAGACCTGTTCAGGCCGCGTCCAGGGCAGCCGTCCACTCACGCTTGATTTTCTTTCCCTCCGCCGGCCCCTTATCGTCCAGCGCCGACCTCGTGCTGGGTGCTGTGTCATGCGAGCCATTGTCTCCTACACAGGCAGCTTGAACTTCTTGCCCTTCAGTACCTTGTTGTAGTAGACCCAGAAGAAGTCGCTGTACATGACAGTCTGGACAAGGCCGGCAACGACTGCGATCCAGTCCACCTTGTGGCCCTCCTCGGCAAAGTACCGGTATATCCAGTTGGGGATGTACAGTGCGCGGTAGAGGCCCAGCGCGAACAGGTAGTGGGTAGTGATGGTCTCGGCCTCCCCAGTGCGCTGCAGCATGAAGAGCTGTGGCATGATGGCCACGGACTCGAGCCAGATGGAGAAGGCCCACAGGATCTCCGACGGGGTGTACTTGTATGGCAGCAGGATGGCGAGGACAGCCGCGCCTCCCAGCAGGTATTGGACTCGGAAGGTGTCCACGTTCGGGTCGTTGGTGGGCTTATACGCTGTCGTCATGAGATAGATGATATAGCCCTGCGCGCCGATGAAGGCGATCTTGAAGAGGAGGTTGTAGAGGCTGTTGGTCTGGAATAGGTCTGTCCGGAGACTGGTCAGCCGTTGCAAGCGCCGCAAGCGTGGATGCCGGGTTTCATCACCACGTACCAAGATATCTTGTGACGTAGACCAGGAGATAGAGGGCTTGTGACTTGAAAGAGATGCCCGAGCAGCTCTGGGATGGTCGTTAGTGTGTGCTGTGCGATCGAGTTTGATCTGTCCGGAATCCACTAACACTCAGGTCGATCATCTTGTGAAGCAGAATGAAGATGGATCCCAAATGGGAGAAGTCCGCTGGGAGCCGCAAGTCAGTGCCTCGTTGCTAGATGAAGCCATCGCAAGGGAGCCAAGATACGCACCTGCGACGCGGAATACGTTCAACATCTTGAATTATCTGGCCTTGGCCGCCTCGCCTCGTGGAGTGGATTAAAGAAGTGAATGTCGGTAGATCATGGGAAGCCAGAGCGAGCTCGATCGAGTGGATTGAGCGTGGTTCCGAGTTGCGAGATGCCAATGGAGCTTGACCTTTGATCAGTTGGGGCCAACAACAAAATGACGACCGACCAGCTGTGCGGGTTGAGGGAGCTTCTGCTAAAGGACACGACGCGATTTGCTTCTGATTGGATCCCTGCTGAGGACCGCTAATTTGGAAACAGAAACAGGAGCTGCTTCTTCCTTCCTGCAGCCTGCAGGAGCGCACGGATCACTTTCAGGAACCGAAGCGGCCATGTCATCCAGCTCAGTGCCGGCCTGCAGCTTTGTCTCGGGAAGCTAACAATATACATCCATACCTGGTCTAAAAATCAGTAAAGTCAGGTAACTCCCTAATCCTTCACCTCCGGCTCAACGGCTTCAGCGGCTCATCGCCCCGTGGCGTACAAGATTACCAATCCTTGCACAGGTGATGCCGTCTTGGACGTCAGTCGAAGCTTCGACGTCGACAAGGAGAAGGCCCTCAAGAAGGCCGTCCTTCATTATCGTACAATAATTCAAGAGACTCCAAATCTTTACACATCCGCGAACTCACCTGCGTACCACCTTGTGAATGCTGACTTGCCCGACTTAACTGCTTTGCTGACGTCGTAATTAAGCACTCGTCATCACCACTCCCTAGCATCGATCACCAACGCTCGCGGCAAGACTGTCATTGAAAAAAGAAAGGCGCACCACATTACTGAGAACTCTACTTGAATATCGTCGGCAACAAGTTCTAAATCAACCACCATGGCCGAGGCAGAGACTGAGCCTCTACCACTAGAGGCCCCATCACTCACCATCACCGTCACCAAGGGCGGCAAACCCCTAGACACATTCCACCTCACAGCAGACGCCATCCTCAACGACCTGCTGATCGCGTGCGAGGACAAAGTAGCGGAGGGAGCCGACCAGTATGATTGGGACAAGGCCAAGTTCATCGCAAAGGGCAAGATGCTGAGGGCCTCGGAGCACGGCGAGCAGACGATAGCCCACCTGGGCGGCACCAAGGTCACGCTGCAGGTCCCCACGCTCGAGGCAATCCAGGACCTCCAGCGGTCCTCCGATGCAGCCCGGGCGCGAGAAGCCCGGCGCCTCGCCCAGAACACCTCCGCCGCCCGCCCCGTCGCGGCGCGGCGCACCCGCCCGGACCCGGCGCGCGCCCAGGCCGACGCGCAGTACACCTTCCTGCGCGTGGAGCCGCTCCCGGGGTTCAGCAACGCGGAGCGCAGCCGGGCCTTCCTGGAGAGGCTCAAGGAGGACCCGGGGATCCGCGCCGCGATGCGCAAGCACGAGTTCACGGTGGGCCTGCTGACCGAGATGGACCCGGCTTCCAACACGCAGTCGAGCCACGAGGGCACGACGCGCCTGCTGGGACTGAACCGCAACCACGGCGAGGTCATCGAGCTGCGGCTGCGCACCGACGCCTACGACGGGTACAGGGACTACAAGACCATTCGGGACACGCTGTGCCACGAGCTGGCGCACAACGTGCATGGGCCCCACGACCGCAAGTTCTGGGATCTGTGTCACCAAATCGAGAGGGAGGTGCAGGCTGCGGACTGGAAGAGCGGCGGGCACTCCGTCGGCGACGGGGATTATTATGAGTCGCCCGAGGACGATGTCCCAGACCACGGGGGTTGGACGGGAGGCACGTACGTGCTTGGCGGGAGCACCGGTGGTGGTGGCGGTGGTCTGAGCAGGAGGGACGTGATCGCGAAGGCTGTCGAGGAGCGCATGAGGAGATCAAAGTCGGAGAACCCGGACGGCGGCAGCGGCAGCGAGGGAGGCAGCAGCGCAGCGCCGTGAGCCGTCTGAGCGGCAAACCTATTCAGCGTCGAGGGGGCTTGGTGGGTTCTCGCTACATACTGCCGTGAGCTAGCGTGACGGCTTGAAGCGAGGGCGAGTTCCCGATACCAGATGATACCCACTGCTTCGGGCCTATTTCGAGGGCTCAGTCGATGACATTTCTTGAGTCGGTCAGTTACATGGCTCTCGAATGTGCTCTGGTCACGTCGGTCACTCTCACACAGCGTGAGAGGACGTCATGATGTTGCTGTGGATTAGCAACAGTCCTGCAAGGGAGACGATTACTTCGTCGCTGCCGTTCTTCAGTGAAGCACAGCCCTTGGAGTGAGCACGTGGGCACTCCAGCGCCGTTCAACTAGACGAGAAAGGACGCCTCGCCAGATCTCGCTCATATTATTGCTCAGAGTCTTGCCGTTTGAAATGATCAACCGTATTTGACATTCCTAATTCCAGCTTTACATAGATCCTTTATAATAATGAGCAGCTGGCCATGGCGGGAAAGCGGTATAATCCTTTAATAAAACGAGAATATGTGACACAATTACAAAATCATATCACTGGACCGGAGTAATATAGAGAGCAATCCCACATATAAGTCGATGTTTCATCTATAATTTATTTAGGGTATCATGAAAGCCATGCCTGTCGTGTACAGTATAATGGAAGGTGAGGCGCGAAACTGCAACCTCATCTCGGGGCTAGCGCCAAGCCTGGCGCCGGCAGTGTAGTCGACAAGCCAACCGCGGTAACGGGCTAATTTAGCCTGGATCCGCCCGTCGCCGTTGGAGGATCGTGCCGAAACCTTACTTAAGCCAGGCCAAGGTCCAGCTCGACGTCCATTGTCGAATCCTCCCTGCGCCATATGCAAAAATGCGTTGTACACGTATAAAGCATCATCCAAAGAACGCCACCGCAATGCTGAATAGACAAAATTGTTTCCTTTCCCCGACGGCACTGCGCCGTTACGCCGGTTGAGCGGGCAGCAAGCAAGCACCGCTGAAGCACGACGTAGCCGCGGCTTGCCTCTGAAGCCCGCGGCCGGGTGTGCACCGGAAAGGGTGCCTCGACGGCGCTGGGCGGCGTCTCAGTTCCAACGGGAACTGTTGCGAGTCCCTGAGACGACCCTGCGAATGAACCGCGTCGGTGGCGACGAGCGAATACATCCCAGGATCTTCGGCTGCAGAACTAGTCCACACACAAAGACCAGCAGGACCACATAGGGGAGGCCAATGTCGTCCCATGATGGTAAGGGCCAGAACTCGTGGTATAAAGATTCCCAAGCCTCGGGGATCGAGGGCCTCTAGCCCTGCTGCAGAACCCATTCCTTGACTTCAGGATCCCAATGGTGGCTAACAAGAACAGTCAGCGCGATAACTACTTCTGCAGGAGTGGGAATTAGGAAACATACCCTTGCCATTCTGTTGTTACCAAACTTTTCTTTCCATACTCGCTCATCAGAACCGTGTCGAAAGCATACGGCACCGTGGCGGGAACACCCTCGAACTCGGTCTCGCGCATAGGATACAGCTCCGTCGTCTTGTATCGGTGGTTGTTCTTGCATGCCCATACACCAGGCGCCTTTTCTGGGTCCCGCTCCGCAAGGCCGGTAATATCGATGAACATACCGTTGCTCGTGTCGATCCACCGCGCATCGATGACGTTCATGCCGTTGCCACGCACCCGCTCGACATGGTTCGGGTTCACGTCCAGCAGGAAGACCTTGTTCATCTCCTCGCCGGTTGACTCGTCGACGTACCGGTACTCGTGCATGGTCCGGTTGTAGTGGTCGCCAAGGTACTGGAGGGTCGAGGCCGTGACTTGGACGTCGAGGTCATAGTCCCATGGCATGATTTGCCCGTTCCACCACCATCCCAACAGAGTGCCGTGCGCGAGCCATGTGTCGATACCCAGGGCGCGGAATACTGATACGTAACTTCGAATCAGGTGCCGCAGTGCAACACGGTGCGCGTCATAATCAACCTCGCCCTGGAAGTAGCGGCCGTCGTAGTGACCCAATGCCTCTGAGCCGCCGGCCTCGAAGAAATACTTGCCACCTCCTTTAGATTTGCTGTCTCCCCATCGTTTTTCGAGTTTTTCAGGCAGACCGAGCACTGTCGTGGCTAACGAGCAGGTAAGAAGGAGCGCCTGTGACAGCTTCATAATTGCGGATGCCCCGGAAGATGTTTTGGGACAAGACAGAGTCGTAAACCCAGGCTAACCGCTGTGATGCCAGACGGAAATACAATAATCTCAGGACCAATGCTGATGAATACACAGGACGACAAGAACAAAGGCTGGTGCCGGGAAGTCGGGCAGCAGGCGCTGATCCGTGTCGAGAAATTATGTTGATTGCCAGATCTTGGCTGTCGACAGGATACGAGCTCGCGTGTGGTATCGTAGAACAAGGCGGGTCCGGAACTCGGTGGTCAAACACAGATCGTGTGAACTGGACTCCTTGATAGGACAAGAGGATTTCTCAAACGAAGTGGGTCAGCAGGAAGTTGCCGTGCCGGAGTTGCAATGAATGTTGAAAAGCTCGAGGTGATTCAGCTGGCTGGGCTCGTGGATGATTTTGTTGATGTTCACGTTGGTGGTGTTACCAGTGCCCGTCACGCGAGTTCGTCGGCGGAGTGCTGCCGGCTGTGACAGAAGCCGTGGAAGCTTAGTTGAGAATACACAGGCGAGCCGGATGTGTATTTGTATAGATAGCCGACATGCGGTGAGGAGTGGGGCGATGGACCAGAGCCTCTCAGTCCTGGGTGTAAGGCACAGCAACTTGATCCACCAGGTCAGGTCAGGTCAGGTCGGGTCGGATCAGTCCAAGGCCAGGCTGTGGTGGAGTCTGTAGGCTGTAGGCTGTATGAGGCCGGGCAGGAATCCTGTGGGTTGGCGATGGAGGAGTGTAGGACCGGGAGGAACTGTTCTGTCGATGAACTTGGCAGAGCACAGGGGAGGAACAAAAATGAATGTGGGAGGGTGTAAGTAGGTAAAGAAAGCATGAGCGAGTGAGGCTTTGCGGTTGACAGACGGTACAGGTACGTGGAACCAGGGGGGGGCTCGGTGTGGAATTGCGTAAGACAGCCCTGTTCGTCTGGAGCGGCTGGATTGTTGACGACGGCATCAATCAGGGATTCAGGGAACGGGATGAGGGAGAAGTGGGCCTCGCAAACATCTGATCCTGGGGCAAGATGCGAATGCAGATGCGGATGAGGACGCAGATGTGGATGCAGTGGCGTGCCGGGCGCTCTGCTGTGCTGCTGTGCTTTGATGCTAAAGATACATCAGGCAGCACAGATTTTGTCGTTCATGTTATGTTGTTCCTGGGCATTTGATCGTAAAATATCTGGTATATGCTGCATGCCTGGAAACATGGCGAAGGCCGTGGCCCCTGGAGGGGGTCTGCAGTCTGCGGCTTGCTGTCTGCAGTGTACAATGTACATGAGTAAAACTGTGTTTCTGGGGTTGTGAGTGGTCGTGTGCCTGGTTCCCTCTTTCCCTCGACTGACCAAACGGCATCATCGATAGTTCCCTCCTGGCCTCTTTTTTCGTCCTCCTCTGCCTGTGGCTGTCGCGTGCACAATCTCCTGTTCCGTTCTTTCCGACATTGGCTGCAACCGACAGAGTGTGCCAACCCCTGCAAGCCCAGAGGTACACGCGTCTTGGCGCCAGTTCGTCATGGACAGGGTCACAGAGTGACATGGGCCCAGAGGGCAGGATGCAGATTTTAACATCCAGCAGAGCCCAGGGAAGAGCCTCCCACGTACCCATAGATAGGTACATTCCGGCATTGCCATTCACCAGGGCCATCACCACCCAACTCGCGCTTAATTGAAACTTTATTTGGAACGGGGAGTTGTCGAGACGCGTCCACCGAGCAAAAGCTTGCACGGGCTTGACTCGCTGCGCCGTCCGATACTGTCGACTGCAATCAATGCCATGGTCCCCGATCGCATGGTCCATCCCCTGCCTGCCCTGCTTGGCTGTCAGTTCTTCTACACTAAGACTGACTGTCTGTCAGTCGTGCAGTGCCATGCCCTGCAATGAGTACCCGCTCCTCCTCAACAAACCGTGCCTAGTCTTGCCGGCCTGCCAGTGCTTTGGCAATACCAAGAAAGCCAAGTTACGCACGCTGGCAACCAAAACTCCGGCCCTCTGCAAATACCAGGTCATGATCGACAACCTCAGGGGCTTCTCAAACAGCCTGAACCTTCAGCATGTCACCGTCTCTCCTGCTCCAGCTACAGCACAAGAGACTGGATTACTTGCTGCAGCCGGCCCACCAGGTGGGCGCCACCTCACGCAGCTCACTCCAGATAATCCTATGCAGCAGATGAGGCGACGCGCGGCCCCGTCACCGCACGTTGTCTCTCCCTGTGGAGGTATGCCGGGCCCTCGGCTCGGGTTTAAGCTCGCTGCCCGTTACCTAGCAGACGACCGCCCGCACTCCGGGGGCCGTCTCGCTGACGACTTTGCTGTGCGGGTGTCGCTTTGGTGGCAGGATTCAGCACTAAATTTAATGGCGGCTTGACGACTCTCTTGTCTCGGAGCCGCGTAACAGTTGGGAGTCTGCCCCCTGCCCCCCTGCCCTGGCTGTCGTTTATCCCGGCCTCCTGGTCCCACCGGCGTGGCATTGCCGCGGGAGGGGCGAAGCAGTCTCGCAGTGTGTGACGCGCCCTCCCGCCCGACCCGGCCGTCCCCCACGCGATACCCGACGACCGACTCGGTGTGCTGTGTAAAATAAGCCCAGAGGACCCAACCCATGCCAGCGCAGCAACAGAGATCCAGCCCTCCGGGTTCCGTAGGCGGAGCCAAGATCGTCTATGCCAATTTATTACCGACGGCAGTGCTGTCGAGATCTGCTCATAACAATTATGCTGGTATCGTTGGAGTAATCATCTCCTGCCAGCAGGTGAGCAACGGACCCCACTGGGGGCGCACATGTACTCTTATCTGTGACATGTCTTGTGCAACCGCGCAACATGTCACCATACAGCAAGCCCCCCAGGCCGATCCTCCGATGATCTTCAACACACGCAGACGCAACTCCCGGAACAACGGCAATCTGCCCAGCGATATAAGTCTAGTGCTGAGCCTCGATATTTTAGGATGAATGCCTCGGGCCGAGTTGAAGGTCGCGTGCTCACGCTTCTTGATATCCACCAGCCAATTGGAACTATCTCAACAACACAGTCGCGAGCCCCCGGCCCCGAAAAAGGAAAGCTGGTGCCTGTGAGCGACCGTCTCACAAGCACCCGACACGCTGGGCGCTTGCATGCCGTCCCCCAAGGCTGTCATCATGATCCCATAAAGCTGACAGTTCTGCAAAGCCCGGCCGATAAATCATCGTCTCTGGCTCTGTCGGAATGCTTCTCGCTTGGCGGATGCGCTTCGCCCAGCCTTGGCCATTCCTGTCCGTACTGGGCGGCTTTGTTCTGACCCTGTCCTTTTGTCCAAGGCACATGGGGCTGGATCGCCACGTTTGCTCACTTCGGAGATATCGGTCCTGGATCCATACGCCGAGAGGTCCCTTTCTACACTGGCATTTGACGCAAGTGCGTTAGATGAATGGAGGCAGGACGAACATGGCAGGTTCATCAACTGGCAGGAGATGTCCTGAAAGTATATGATCGAACCCCAACTCCCGTGGATGAGCCTCACTGTTGCTTTAATTCACGCATCCAGTGGAAGCAATGTACGGGTGCATCTGAGTCTCACGCAGTGTCCAACGTCTCTACAGTACTTACTCGTAAGCAGACAGTGGTGTTCACAGTCAGTCTCTTGTCGAATTTTTGATGAAACCCCAACTCCACGCTGAGGTAATATTTATTCGCTGGGAGTCTTGCACTATCATGAATATAAGAAAACGACAACCATGTCATCTGGGCCGGTACAAGCGGACCGAAGCCTCCTTCTGGCCTCGACCTCACATCTTGAGGAATACCCTCAGCATGACCTTGTTGCGTTGGTCACCACCCGAATTCCCATCCCACCAGGGGTTTGACTTGATCGAGGTACTCCGATACGGTCTGTAATGGCGCAGTCTTCAACGCGAATTACGTGAAGTATCGTTTGACACTCATCTCGAGAGTGCACAGGATCACTCCCATATTCTGTGTTCGTTGCGAGTGTCGAAGTCCCCGAGGAAAGGAAAGTCGAATTGCTTCGTGCTGAACTCAGCACGCACCCCGGCCTCTTCACGGACGATATCAATCAAATGACCCCACAAACGGACTTCTTTCAGATCTGGGAATACGTTCGCATATTCAACAGCACTTTGTAAGTAGTACGGGTTGGGAGCCGCTGGCTGCTGAGGGCTGGCCGGGTCCCTGTAGAAGTGGGTTCTCGTGCAAGACACGACGAGGCGCCTGAGCCCCGGAACGAGGGAGATGGTATTCGCTGGATTTGACTGGATCTCAGAAGTGGAAGCGATAGATCCGATACTTCGTTGATGAGGTACAGCTCCTCGAGTAATTCATTGCGCTCGAGGCTCGTCGACAAGGCCCTCAGTAACGGCTCTTGAGTGCACACATTGTCCCAGACCACCAACAATTTCTTGAGCTCTCGGAAATGGCGGAGTTCTGCCAGGATCTGCTTTGCCAATGCCTGGGAGGCAGCTCGGGTGAACGCGAATGATGTGACTTCCCGCAGGTTCTTGGAAAAGCTTAGAGGCATCTCGGACATTCCCTTGAAGAATTTGCCCCTCGGTTCGAAGTTGGCCACCAGAGTTCTGAGGGCCCTGAACCCATCAGCATATATATGGAAGATACACGCACAAGCCGGAGTGCAAAACGATGGCCGACTCGGCCCTTGAATTCTGATTAATATCCGAGCAGCTTCATATCCCTAATCTCTGATAAAATAGCTGCTAGTAGCGGCGAATTGTGCCTGAAGCAATCCGCGTATGCCGAGCAAGACACCTGATGTGATTGTGGTTGAATGCTCCTCTTACATTTACGCGCTCAGCCAATAATTAACCGCACGCAGTTCCCAGCCTGAACCAATAAATAGCGCCCAAGCAGTTGCAGCTGATTACTGCGGCTGGGCCAACGGGTGCTCGCTGGGCCAATGGTGCGAACCGGCAAAGTTGTTGCTGAGACTAGATGGATCTTGAGCATACTTTGGGGAGGTGACTCACGAATGCTGGCCCTTCAACATTTTGATGCAGGCGTCTGTTATAAGGTGTTCTTCTACTGACATATGACTAACTGTGAATGGAGACTTGCTGCTGAGTCCTGTAACACGATGAAGATCCCTGATGTCGTCATTAACTCTGTTTGCCATTGGGTGGGCAGCAACACAGGCTTTTTCAACCCGGCCGAGAAAGACTGTGATAACCGGCTGAACTCCTTGCCCCAGTAGATAAGCTATGTCGGGGTTGTAGTCGTCATGATGCAGGTTGATGACAAGGTTCGCAAACAAGGGGCATTCTTTGTACCAAGTCTCGTTCACAAACCAGAAGCCACAAAGTTTTTCAAATGATAACAACTCTCCTGCCCAGCCGACGAAAAGTCATCTCCCTATAATCTCTTTGGCATAGAGGCAAACACTGTATTGACGTGTCTCCATCATTTTTCCAGCTTAGTAACATTGCCCATCATCTCGCCTTACATGCGTATGAGGAAATGGTCCAATACTTGCAGCATATTAACGAAATTTGGCATAATATTACCCTAGAAGACTTTAAGGTGCAGCAAACATTAGATGCAAAGATAGTACAAAATCTTAAGTTATGTGTACCTGTTTACAGTACCAATCAAGCAGTAATAAAAGAAATGATGGAATTTGGAATACTCTTTAGGAGCATTACGGATCCTCAACTCCGGGCAAGGATACACCATGTTATTTTACGGGACAAATGTGTGTGAGGGCGTTTTAGGTGCCTTTGCCACCTGGGCATTGTTGAAGCCCTGAAGCTATTAGCGCCCGAAGACGAGTTCTGGAAGCAGGCCTTAAGTAGTAGAGCAATACACTTGGCTACAGAGGAAAATGGATGCACCCACGCCCTCTGAGCATGGTTTGAGCCCCATAAGGCTTCCTGGATTCAACAAATACAAGGTAAACAAGTAGGTGATGGGCATCATCCCTTAGAACCTTGCTAGTTCGTACTGTCGCGACGCCGTCTCTGGTAGACAAAGACATAGAGAGTTAGTGCCGCCCCAAAATGGTAATTAAAAAGATGCCCTTGTTGCATCCAGCTGACTACTTAGTAGGCTCCTACTGGACACCATTCTGCACTAAGTATTTATTGTTACCCTATCTAAGCAATTAGCACCATCAGATCTTTCCTTTGAGCCCCACCAGGATAAATATCTACTGTGTATATTAGCCCACTGCTTCCATCTATTATCTTTTTTGCTCTTTACAATACCCATGCACTGTCACCTCTCACAACGAACAGACAATCGAATCGTTTGATCAGTTAGTTGATAGCAAAGTCTGCTGCCCACTGCATTGTTCAACAGTTGAACCCTATTCCTGAAGACCCGAAAGGCATACAGCAGTCCTCGAAGCTCACCTCTCTCTAACGCTATCTGGTATTCCATCCGCGCAACGAGGGTGAAACGCAAAATGGAAAAAGAAGAGCCTTCTCATCCTGAGCTGCTAAGGTTGAGGTGGAACGACTTTCGATCACGATGCTATACTGGCTACCCTGAACTCCACTCAAATAAAACCTTCGATATCGCACTGCGTACCGGACTTAGGGATAGAGAGGAACGGCGTAAGCGCAAGTTTGAGAACTACGAAATGTCCAAAGAGGAAGTACTCCATTACCTACGTGGACAACGGGAAATGCAGCACCGCGGTTGTATCCAGCATGGCTTCGACTATTACGCCTTCTGCTGGAGCTCGACGACACAGGGTCCTTGTCTTGATAAGAAAGCACGTTTCCGGCGAGCACGGACATTGCAGAACTATACCTCTTATACCCACGACTTCTTTCAGCTTTCCAACAAGTCTGTACCATTATATGTGCTCACCAGTTCACGGCTAGGGGATTATCAGAACACCAGCAAAGTACATATCTGCTTACAGAAGTCTTTATGCTGCTACCTTTATGATAAGTGGTTCTATCCCTACTATAGCGACATCGACTTCAACCAGTTTATTACCAAGATCATAGTCCCAATGGACTTAGAATGTTCCGATATAAGGCCGTCTACAATGCTGGTTGATAACATTATCGAGATTAATCGGGACATCGTCAGCTACCTTGAAACAGCTCAAAGCGAAATAGTCAAGGGAGTTGAGAGGCATATAGCGGAAGGGAAGGATCATCGTCTAAAGCCAGAATTTGCAAATCATTCATGGGAAGGCCGCGACCTTGCTGCATCACCAGGCAGAGTAATACATCACTACTCTATCCCAGCACTCTTTAAGTCCCTGGGAGTTATTCTCTGCACAGAGGCCTGGGGCGAAACCGGCCCTTCTGAGATAGGGAATACTCCTGTCTGCATGTTTCTGACGGGCATAAACAGTAAGGATTCGGGTCTCAGTGCGCCTATCACATTTGATTCTATCGAGGATAAGATCCAGGCTGTTTTACAGCATGGTCCAAAGAAGGCAGTCCAAGCAACGCTCAATACAGCGGTTGATTTTATTATGGAGCTGGAACGTCGAGAGGCCTCAGCACGGAGTCCTTTAGACCCTGCTTCAAGAGCAGACTACCCGGAACCAAAATTCCCGGAGGCGTACAACCATTTCTTTGAAGGGGTGACTGAATGGGGCCCATCTTCAGAATGGATCGATGGTCATGCCTACCAGGAGTGGACCGGCTCGGGGGCGGATGTAGACCTGCATTATTATGCAATGGAGGAGGTCGAGAGAGTGACTTACCGCATGCTTAGATAGAAAATCAGCCTGTAGCTTCTAGCTGCAAACCTTGGGGAACCTTTATATGACGCCTCTGTCTTGAAGGCTGTGAGATTGGAATGCCACTTACCTAAGTATAAATTGTGACCAGGAAGCGAGGATACCATCATCACCGTAGTCCACGACGTCTCGGCCCTCAGTTTCACCGTAGGGAGGCATGGTAGCAGGGCAGGGGGGGGGGCAGCAAATAATAATCAAATGGTATGCTATGCTGCACCGCGTTGTGATGTGTTGTGATGCGATGCGGTGCGGTGCGGTTTGGGCTTGGGGCATATGATCTCCAAGAGATGACGAGGAAAATAGGTGCGGTATCGATTATTTCGCTTGAACGATTGGTCTTGTCATTTGTTGCTCATAGCTATCTCAACGCAGCCAATGTTACTCAACCTTCTTCTCGCACAACTGTGATCCGCCCCGACCTCGGGACCCCTCAGCAGCCCCTGTAAAATGAGACTATGATACGGAGACTCCTGTGTACTTAACTACTATTAGTGCCCCGATCCGTATCTTCGCACATGCTGCTATCGAATACCAGCTTTCCACCAACACACACCTTGTTTTTTTTAAGTGAATTAAATTCTCCGTATGGGACTCCGAAATTCGGGCCATCTGCCTCCACTGTCAGCACTACGCTTGGGCTATCAACGTATGGCGGAATACGCATTGAAAGGAAGGTCTTTTTAGACAAGAGGTCTTCGTTTTCTGGATGGTCTTGGAGAGAAACACCCTTTGTGGGTATAAACGTCGCCCAACAAGGCGTCGGAAATGGCCCGTTGTATTACCAGAGGAACCGCCCCCCCCCCGAGGGCCTAGATACCGTCTTGGCCTACCCTAGGCTGCGCGGTACGGTAGTTGGACAGATGGCTTGACTGGGCAAAATGCCATTGCTGTGGGAAGTCACGCTGCAGGAATGGTAATGGCAACTGTACACATGCTCTTTCCGAAACAAGGCTGGAACTTGATTTCGTGTTGAATGATACTTCCCGTCCTGCGCGATGATCTGTTTACTTTCCCTTGTTCACAAACACGCACGCTTCGGAATCGACACTTTGCGAACGTGTACACTGTTTTGGGAGATTTCTTTTAAACCTCTAATAAGACAACTGACATACAATGGACGATTACAAACCTCCTCCGCTATCGGTTGATACGGACGAGTTCAGGCGTCTTGTTCAGAAGGGACGCGCGGGTCTCGACAGTCTTCAGAGGAAGGCTTCGGATCCGGCAGCGCAGGACAAAGGCGTGAAGAGACTGGAGCCCTACTATTGGGTCGACATCTTCGACACCGTCCCCGATATCGCCGTGCCCCCTATTGCAAGGGGAGCTCATCCAGCCGCGAGGTTGGTTGTGGCTAACGTCGTTGACGGTCGGGAGTCACATGAAGTCAGCCATTGCCGAAGAAACTTGCATCCGTGAATCAAACGTCTAACGTGATGGCAGGGTCTCTATACTAGTATCCTCGCCCATAATGGCCATAGTCTTTTGGCTATGGCCAATTGGAAGGACGACAACGTATATAACGGCCAAATATCCAAACAAGTCTTCTGAAGTGACGCCGTTTTCGCGTCCTGCAAGCAAGCGTTATCAAGGTTGGCCGAGCTTGGGATTGCCTATGGTAGCTTGAGCAATCTCACAGAGATCTAGCGGATCTGCATTGTCAACAAAGACACCTAGTCGGTCATAGAGGGCATTCTCGGGCGACATCAGCACGAGGGTGTCCTTGATCTCGATTCCACCGACGACGATTTCCTTGCTTTGCTTGGAACCGTCAATAGGACCGGATCGGCTCGCTTGTTGCGCGACTATTCCAACGCGTTCGGGAACAAGGTCATCTCCGGCGTACGCATCTACAGCATAACGGAGTCGGAGCCCGCAATTCCGAGCATTTGTTGGAAGCTTCAGCCAGCGAGAGGGTAAAGCCTCTATCTGGACTGCATGTGGGCTTCTCAGCGGCCCGTGTGGAGTGGACAACACTGGCGGAGGCGTAAGAAACCTCTCCGGTGCCAGCGCACGAAGTTTAGCACACAGAAACTTATAATCTCCCTAACACTTTTCGGCCCGGAGAAGAAAATATCTGGGTCGGTAGGAGTCGTCACATTCGCGTGGCGACTGCGTCTGATAGGACACCATCAGACACCTACCTCCGTCTACTACAACCTTGACTGCCTCTATGATAACAGTCGCCTTCTGTTTGCCGATATGATGGCGGGGTTGTATAGGCAGCGAAGTCGGACTCTATACCTCCTCGTGGGGCTGCCTGGAAACCTGTTCCCAAGGGTTGGTGAACAGGGCCAAGTATAGAGACGCAGTGTCACTACCTAGGTACATTGAAACTCAACTTGAATGACACTTTCAAGCAGTACAGACCCATGATATACCGACTGCTCCGAATTTTGCCTGGGTGACCGCCCTCCAGTGGCATATGTTCGCCTTGTGGTAAGGTGATACGCCTGTCAGACTCGGCTTTGGTAGGAAATACTTTTGACCTCTCAACCAGTCCTGCTCGCTAACACCAAGAACCGTAGCCTTGGGGATAAAGCACCCTCATCTCTTCATTATCTGCCATCTCACTTCGTCTTCGCCGACTCTAGAGGACCACCAGGCTTTCTCGCGCTAACAGAGATGTACTTCCAGTGCTCCTGGCCCGCCATGCCCCCAACCCCAGCAATAGTGTTGATAAAGAACCGATCCAGCCCCAGAAACTTGACGATAAAATACGGCACGATAGCCATCCAGTAGAACAGCCGCAGCATGGGCCGCACATTCTCCGAGTAGTCCACAATATCAACATCCACAAACCCGACCTCCTCGAGCGCCCGCCTCAGCCGCCCAGGGGCCATCAGGTCCAGCGGCATGGCGCTGTACTTGACGACGAAGTCGGCATCGCCGGCGAGGTTTCCCACCTCCTCAGCCTTGGTGACGCGGGTCTCGTACTCGTGCTCGACGAGCCGCCCGCCGGGTTTCAGGATGCGGTAGAACCCGCCCAGCACCGTGTTGAGGTCCGTGGCGTGCACGAGCGTCTCCATCGTGTACACGCCGTCGAGGGACTCGTCTGCGATCCACTCGAGGTGGTGATAGTCCGCCCTCCGCGCCGTGACCTGACTCTCCGACAGACCCGACTGCCGGAAGTTGCGCCGCGCCTTTTCCACGTGGTGTTCGACGACATCGATGGCCGTGACCCGCTGATATAAGGTTAGAGGAGATACCGGGAGGGTGTGCTCAGCCAAACGTACCAGTCCACGGCGAGCCATGTAAAGCGCGACGTGGCCGATGCCGCAGCCGGCGTCGAGCACCGAGGACCCCTCGGGCAGGTTGAGCCGCTCGAACATCTTCTGCTCCATTCTTCGCAGGGAGGGCGTGATTGGGAATGGGAACCATGTGTCATTATCCCTGTTGGATCCTGTGTCAGCGAGACAGACCTCAACGGGACGACCGGAAAGAGAAAGATCCGTCAAATACTCCTCCCTTCAAGAGAATATATGAGGATAATTAGGCGAGGAGTGTTGTACCAAGAAATGAACATCCAATGGACCATGACAGACCATTCATAGCTTCTGTGGAAACCCAGCACGGAACACTTTCCTCCCACCTCACCAACAAGAGTCCAGATCGGTGCCGCTTGCACAGCAAGCTATTAACGGGAACGGGTATGCAATTATTGATTGTCCCTCATCACCAGCACACCAAACGCTATGGTGATCATGCCGTGGCCATCGTCACTAGACGACAGCAACACATCATCCCATGGGCGCTCGTACCAGGCAGAAACCCTGGCCCTTCTCGCCAGTACCGGCCCACGACCTCGGAGTGATGTGCATTCAAATGGGGAGATATAAGCAAAAGCAGGGCTCACATACCAGTACCCAAAATGGCGCGTGCCGCCCAGGACAAGCCGGTACCCGATGCGGGACTCGAGCGACTGGTAGTAAGACTGGAGCTCGGGGTTGTCGTTGATGAGAGGCCCGGCCCCGCCGCCGGGTGCCTCGGCCATATTGTCGGCGTTGGGGGTTGATTAGAGAAATGGCGAGGATATGGGGGGAAACGGAGACATTCAAGTCTACCAAGGATGGGAATATCCTGAGGTCGTCGTCAGAGAAACAGAGATTCTGCTGTTCGGCCGTTGGTAAACCGGGGCAGGTGTGCAATGTTCTGGGCAAGTGAAAGTCGCCGAGGACCTGTGGAGTCAGTTGGCACCCAAAAGGGAAGGAAGTCTGGGCACTGTTGTCACGACAAACAAGGAATCACTGCAGAGGATGTCTGAATTCACTGGCTCTGCATACCAACATTGGATGAGGCTGAGGTTATGACAAACCCGGCCGGGCTGCTCGCATCAGATTGTTTTGTCCAAGTCATCCTGATTTCGAGCTGTGCCGCAGCACCACAAATTCTCACAAACAGCGATTTACCTGCAAGTCTGTTCCAAGAATGCATCACATTACGGAAGAAGCTCTAATGTAGGATACCTAAGTAGGTTGTAGTTTTTCGCTGTCGTCTCATCCCCATCCTCATATCGCCGCCTTGATATCATAAAGCAGCCTCGTGGTACATGGGAGGATATGGAATGCGCATCTATAAGACCGTCCTCCCAAACTCGTTTCTAGAAAACACCACCATGTGCTACAGTTAACCTTGGAACTCCTGAACCTTCGACTTCTCCCACTCGCCAGGGACCAGCGCCAGGGGCACGATACCCGACACGTGCATGTCAGGTCCGAAAATATGCGAGTCCAGGCCGAGCTCTTGAGTGGCCGACTTCATGTTCTTCAGACCCTCTTGCCAGTTGGGACCGGCACGACGGACCCAGATCTTGACGTTGTGCTCCTTCAGAGCCTTGGCGTATTCCCGCAGCGCGCGGATGACTCCCTTGAAGGTGGAAGCAACGTTGGTGAAGTTGGCGATACCACCTCCGATGAACAGCACCTTGCCCTGTTCCGTCACTGGTGCGCGCAGCATCAGGTCCAGAACAGTGCGGGCGTAGTGGAAGGTCTGCGACTCAGTGGGCGCGCCAGAGTACTCACTATTGCACAGTTAGATTTACATGATACAATTTCACACTCAGATTGGCTGACTTACCCGTAGTTGGCGAGCTCGTCGGCGAAGCCAGCGGAGGCAATGGCGTCGGCGTACACGACGGAAGCACCACCACCGGCGACCAGGGTCCAGATACGTCCGTTGGGGTTCAGGACAGTCAGCTTCAACGAAGCACCAGTCTTGGCATCGAGCTCAGCAATGTAAGCCTCTTCCTTGGACAGCTCACGGCCGAAAGGAGCGGGGAACTCCATTGGTGGGCCGGCATCGACGCTGACGGAACCGGACTTGGACGCAACGTTGGTCAGACCCAGAGCGGCGGGCGACCGGGCGATGGCCCACTTGACACCGCACTCGAAGTCTGCGGTCTGGTCAAGCTTGGCAGCAAGATCCAGGAAGTGCACAGAGGCGGATGTGGCATTCTCGTTCGGGATGACAACGAGAGGGTTGATCTCGAGGTAGGTGAACTGGCAGTCGACGTACACAGCGTACAGCCGCGTGATGAAGTCAACCAGGACATTGTGAACACCCTTGGGAACATCGGCGAGGAGAACGTTGGCGATCTCCTCGTTGGTTGGGTACTGGGAGAGGTCGACGGGAATCAGGAGCTTCTTGGCCTTAGCGTCGACATCACCGACATCAACACCACCCTCGTGTGTGAAGAGAATCCAGTCGCCCTGTGAAGCGAGGCGCGTTAGCAAGCTGCATCAAGAACGGCACAAAAACGCCGAACGGGTTTAGGAAGGTGCCGCGAGCATTCGGAAGAGATTAGGGGCCAGAGGCCGGGTGCAACGGTATCAAGGAGGGCTAGAGGTGGTTGATACCGGCCCGCAGTTCGGGCTGCAGACCGCTTAGAGTCACCCTTTTGGCCCTTCCGTTCGTCCGCAAACTAAGCCTGCACGGGAGCCAAATTGCCTGGTATCCACCAGCACGGAACAAGGCCAATTCTGGGCACTTATAAAGCCAAGCAGTTTTCCCGGCCTCTTCATCCACACTCTCCCACAAGTGAAGTCGTGGACGGAAATCCGAGAAAATGTGCTCGAGCGACCTCCGCCAGGACCATCTCTCCATTCGTGGGTGTGCTCGCACTTGCTGCGGCCCCAGAACCGATCCGCACCGCCGCCGCATCCATTGGCCATGAAGATCCTATCCGAAGCGCAAAACAGGAATGAAACTCACATCTCGGACCGAGTTGATGTTGATGTAGTACTCAGTGTCTGAAGGGTGAGGCACGAAAGGCTCGACGAGGAACTGGCGCAGGACACCCTCGACGTGCTCGACCTTCTGGGGCTTTCCAGCGCGCTCAGCAACCCAGGCCTTTGCCTCGGCCCAGGTCTTGTTCAGGGCCAGGAGACCGCTCTTGCCTCGCCTCTTGATCAGCTGGTCAGGCTTCGCGACGAACTTGGCGCCGTCCTGGAGCAGCCATGGGTAAGTGACCTCGGCCTGGTTCAGGACATCCTCGACAGCGGCGTCCTCTGGGAAGTACAGAGAAGCGAGCCTTGGAGGAGCGTTGTGCGTGGTTGGCTTCGGCAGGGGAGAGGGCTTGATGACGGGGGCGCGGGTGAGGTGGTAGTTGAGGATGGCCTTGCCATCAGCTTCGGTAATGGACTTTGCGGACATTTTGACGCAAGATCAAGGTATGTGGTACAGGCCGGATTTAGTTTGTGGCGTTGTGCTGTGAGTTTCACCCCCCTATGGATCGTCAAATCCACAGTCGCGAAGCAAACGGTGAGCTCGTATGTCGGGCTTGCGCCTGTTTTACTACCAAGACGCAATGTTAGCACCGAGAATACCAATTGGGCACGGCATTGGCTCCAGCACCAGAAGAGCGAGGTGAGAAGCGACTGAGGACCAGCTCGAGGGCAGATTCAGGCCTGCGAAGCCGCCAGTGCCTGTTCGCGCCCGAAGAGTTCTGAGCCCGTCTAGGGGTGAGGAGGGGCGAGGGGCATGAGGCATGAGCTGTGCGACGGGCGCTCATCAGGAATGGGTGCTCACAATTGAAGTCGAGATGGCACAGCCTGAGGGACTGTGGATGGTTCGTGGGAGATGATTGCCTCTGTTCTTGGAGTCTTGACGATCGGTTTGTTTGCTCAGGTGCAAGTGTGCCTGTTCAAAAAATTCAAGGACGAAGACCGGACCCGGCTGAGCTGGTTTGGGGTGGACTTGAGAGCGGGCGTGGGCATTGGAGAGTGGACAAGTCGGGGAGCTCCAAAAGTTCACCTCACCACCTGGGCCGCTGGGCAGGGTTCAGTGCTGAGAACTTTCCACAGCTGGTGTGCGAAAGGGCGGGGACTGGAGGGGAATTGCTGAGTGGCATGCAGGGGCCCAGCCCACAGGGGGTTACGGCAAAAGGTACAAAGAGCCCACCCCGGACAAAAAGCTTTGGGGCGGTCCCAATCGGTGGGCGGTCTAAGCGGGCAGGTACCGGTACATGGCAAGTCGCCTAGCACATCCGAGCTGCACAATCGGCGCGGACCTGGAAGGGAAGATCAGGGGTCGGACTGCGAAGAAGGCCAAAGAAGCATCATCCCGAAAGAAGAGTAAGAGACGGCCCAAGAGGAGGATTGCACGAACGCACGCACGAAACCACTGGGCAGTCACGCAGCAATCCTCGCAGCTTCGCACGCTCCTACTGTTTTTGGTCCATCCCTCCCTTCCATCCCCAACTCACGAGAGCAAGTGCCTCGAGAAGGAAGCCCTGAGAAGCCTAGGCTAGCATGCCCAGAGCGCAATCACTGTGTAGCCATCTGGTCGTCAGCCGCGGCAAGGGTGCAAAAACTTCCCTTTCGGCACCCGAGTCATTCTACGCCAGTTCAGACATTCCCGACACAACCACCTGCGTGCACACTGCTGTTGTCAGACCCCCAGACACAAGCAGTGGCAGTCCTCGGTAAACCAAAGAGCCAAGAGACGGTCATCCTCACGGCGCTCGTCACCGTCCACGGCTTCGGCTTCATTCTCTGACTCAGCCTACCGAGCTGCTCGTCACTTTTCTCGGTACAGGGCCAAGACATGCACCCAGCTCAATTGTCCCGCCACAAGTCCGCCGGCGAACGGAACCAGGCTGGGGACAATCCGAGTCGCTGTGCCGACTGCAGGATGGCTGCAGGCTGGCCGCTGGTGGTGGGATTGCTACTGTACATTGCTTCCATTTCTCTGCACCATGCTGCAGCACTCCTGCTCTGTAGTACTCCCTCTGCCTAGGGGCGTGGGGGCCCGTCAAGGGCAATGTCCTGCCAGACCAGACACATCTCTCGTTACCGCTGGAATGTTTCCTCTTTTGTCCCAACTCGGTCCTGGAATCATTAGGTTCAGGCTCGGAGAAACCTGTCAGTGGGCACCGGCTGACTGCGACGAGCCCGGCTAATCGGTGCCCGGGTGCCCGACCGGACTGCTTACTGACTGTTTCGGCCCATCTCATCTTATCGTTGTTTTTGTTGCTGCTACTACTACTGCCGTGGATTCTCTAGCCGTTGCCATTCTAGTACGGTAGTTCGTCAAGTCACAACGCACCGATCTAGTTCATGCGAGGGCATCGAGTGGTGCCACCAATTGTTGATATTGGACCTTGCCGTTTTGATGACGATCCTCCCTAGAACATGTTGGCAGCCCGTAGCGCGACGGGTAGTGAGCTAAGTAAATTTAGCTGCGACCACGGACTTGCAGGCATGCCATGCTTATTCCTTTGATGATCGCTCACCCCCTGATGGAGCGCGACAGTGATTCAATCCGTCCTTGGATCAGTCAATCAATCCATGATCAATCAATCGATGAACCAATCAACCAGTGTTGGTGCAGTTCCGAACAAAGGACGGGGCGTCATCTACCGGTCGGCATGTTTCCACGTTGACTTCTCGGGTTTGGGATGGCCTGGGCGGGAGTTGCAATTATTGGAATTCAGCCCATCTGCCCAGCTCGGGGATGCGCGTGCACCTTGTGCAGCCCTGCAGGGCCCCAAGTACCGGTACGCTGCGCATTGGCACGACCCACTGGCGCGGGCAGGGATCTGAGCTGAATCGGAGGTACCTACCCTTGCGCGCTCATCGTATTTTTCAACAAGAACTGAGCCAACAGACCAGGAACTTCCCCAACTTTTTCAGAGGTCACTCGCTCGCCGTCACAGTAGCTAGCTAGCCAGCCCAGTGGCCGTCAGCTCTCAGCTCATCGCCGCCGCGAGATTGGGAAAAGGGAAAGGGACGAGCAAAGCGAAGGGGTCAGAGCAGGCGGACCAGGAAATTCCAACGAGCAGAAACAACTATCTACTCTACCATCAGGACACCATCTCGGCATCGGCATCGTCGCAGAACCAGCTTGCCCACCCACCTAAACCCAGTAAGCACCACGGGTACCCATCAGTCTCATCGCTGCTGCCCCTCGCCCACTGCCTCGTTGCATCGATCTCTCCCTCCCCCCAGTCCATCCACCTTACCCTCTCGCCCATCCCACCAGACCACGCTTTCAGCTCCACACCGGACAGGTACTTCCTCCCTTTGACCCCTGCCTGCCCGCCCGTCTGCTCTCCCAATCGCTCCTCTGCCTCTGAGCAAAGCACCACGACAAAAAAACTCCCCCCCTCTCAATTCACATACCCACTCCTGGCCATTGAGTCTTCTTTCCTGACCTCGCTCCAGCCTTAGTGAACTCGACACACTTCAGAGCTCTAGGACTGCTAGACGCGAAGAATTGAGACAGGTATGTGGCCCCAGTCTGTTTCGGCTGTTTTGTTGTGTTTGATTGCGCTGCGCAAGCTGTGGTGGCTCCGTGGCAGTGGCTCTCGCAGATCTGAATGATCGGTCTGGAGAGAGCATGCCCGGACTCGCGGAACATACTGTGTCGCGAGGATATGTAAACAAAAAATTGGGCAGACACCGTCAACTCTGGCGGGAAAGTGATCCAAAAGGCACGACTGCAAGAAGAATCACCGTCATGCTAATGCGGTATTCCCAACAGGTCTTCCCTTGAAGTTGTTCGAGAAGCCAACCCTCCAGATACCCAGAACGACCATGTCTACGGCCACTGTGAACGGCACGACAGGCAAGGGCCTGTCTGCCAACGACAACATCACCCGTTTTGCCGCTCCCAGCAGGGCTCTCAGCCCTCTCCCCAGCCATGCCCTGTTCAACGACAAGACGCGATGCTTCGTTTACGGCATGCAGCCCCGTGCCGTCCAGGGCATGCTGGACTTCGACTTCATCTGCAAGCGATCCACACCATCCGTCGCCGGCATCATCTACACTTTCGGCGGTCAGTTCGTGAGCAAGATGTACTGGGGTACCAGCGAGACCCTCCTGCCCGTCTACCAGGAGGTCGACAAGGCCACGGCCAAGCACCCTGACGTTGATGTTGTCGTCAACTTCGCCTCCTCCCGAAGTGTCTACAGCTCCACCATGGAGCTGATGCAGCACCCCCAGATCAAGACTATCGCCATCATTGCTGAGGGTGTGCCAGAGCGAGTGAGTTAAGACCCGTATCCAAGACTGCCGTGGTGCTGGCGCTAATTCCCTCCGTAGCGTGCTCGTGAGATCGCCCACGTTGCCCAGCAGAGGGGCGTGACCATCATTGGTCCTGCCACTGTTGGTGGTATCAAGCCCGGCTGCTTCAAGATCGGTAACACTGGTGGCATGATGGACAACATCGTTGCTTCCAAGCTGTACCGCAAGGGCTCCGTTGGCTACGTCTCCAAGTCTGGTGGTATGTCCAACGAGCTGAACAACATCATCTCCAACAACACGGATGGCGTCTACGAGGGTGTGGCCATTGGCGGTGACAGGTATCCCGGAACCACCTTCATCGACCACTTGCTGAGGTACCAGGCCGACCCCGAGTGCAAGATCCTGGTGCTCCTGGGTGAGGTTGGTGGTGTCGAGGAGTACAAGGTGGTCGAGGCCGTCAAGCAGGGTATCATCACCAAGCCAATCGTCGCCTGGGCCATTGGTACCTGCGCGAGCATGTTCAAGACCGAGGTCCAGTTCGGACACGCCGGTTCTTTCGCCAACTCTCAGCTCGAGACTGCCGCCATGAAGAACAAGACGATGGCCGAGGCTGGCTTCCACGTCCCCAACACCTTCGAGGCCATGCCCGAGGTCCTGAAGAAGGTCTACGATGACCTCGTTGCCAAGGGCACAATCCAGCCCCAGGCTGAGCCTGCTGTGCCCAAGATCCCCATGGACTACTCCTGGGCGCAGGAGCTCGGCCTCATCCGAAAGCCTGCTGCTTTCATCTCCACCATCTCCGACGACCGTGGCCAAGAGCTTCTGTACGCTGGCATGCCCATCTCGGATGTGTTCAAGGAGGAGATCGGTATTGGTGGTGTCATGTCCCTCCTGTGGTTCCGACGCCGCCTGCCAGACTACGCCTCCAAGTTCTTGGAGATGGTCCTCATGCTCACGGCCGACCACGGTCCTGCCGTGTCTGGTGCCATGAACACCATCATTACCACCCGTGCCGGCAAGGACCTGATCAGCGCGCTGGTCAGCGGTCTGCTTACTATCGGTTCCCGATTCGGTGGTGCCCTGGATGGTGCTGCGGAGGAGTTCACCAAGGCCTTTGACAAGGGCCTCAGCCCGCGTGACTTTGTCGACTCGATGCGCAAGGCCAACAAGCTCATCCCGGGTATTGGTCACCGCATCAAGTCGCGGAACAACCCTGACCTGCGTGTCGAGCTGGTCAAGGAGTTCGTCAAGTCCAGGTTCCCCAGCACCAAGCTGCTCGACTACGCCCTGGCTGTCGAGACCGTCACCACGTCCAAGAAGGACAACCTGATCCTGAACGTCGACGGCTGCATCGCCGTCTGCTTCGTCGATCTGCTCCGCAACTGCGGCGCTTTCAGCAGCGAGGAGGCTGAGGACTACCTGTCCATGGGTGTCCTGAACGGTCTGTTCGTGCTCGGCCGGTCGATTGGTCTGATTGCCCACTTCTTGGACCAGAAGAGACTGCGCACCGGTCTGTACCGTCACCCATGGGACGATATCACCTACCTGCTGCCCAGCCTCGCCCAACAGGGACGGCCAGGCGGCGAGGGCCGTGTGGAGGTGCAGGTGTAAGAGAAGCTGGCGGAAGGAAAAGGCACATATCTAGAAGCGGGAGCCATGATGGATGTTTCACCCTTTTTATGAAACCTCGTGTAGTAATGATTAGCTCTGGGCCGGGTCTGATGCAATTCTTAAACAATTAGAAGGCAAATGAAATTTCATGAAGAGGTACGAGGTACATTGTTGACCAAACATGCAAAATTTGAGCGCTTTGCCACCAGTCTATCAACTGTACTGGCCAGCCGTAATCTGCTTGTATTTGTGCTTAGGGATCAGTGAGACAGACTAGCCTTCGCAGATAAACCATCCGTCCTGTGAGAGGCGCACGGACCAAGGCCTACATGTTCCTCGCCTGCCGGGGCCAGTGATTTTTTGGAGGAACTCGGTTGCGATAACTAAGACACAGCCACTACATCGTTGAACTCTGCTCCGACGGACCAATTCACCTACTACTGGGAACTGAGCAGGGTCCGTTGCTTCCGTTTACCAAGACACCCCGATTTTCTATCGCTCACGGTTCCTGGGAACGGGGCGCAAAGGTATGGACAAGAGGAACCCACGCTCAACGCGCGCATGAACGACTAAGAAGCTCACACGATCTTGTTACCTCCCCAGGCAGATAGGCCTGTCACCTTTCCACCGCACGGAGCCACGGCTGGAAGGGCTAACCGACGAAACTCCCGCGATCTCGGCCGTCTCCCACTCCACAGCTACACCACCCAGCCGGACGAAAGCAACGAACCATCCACACACCCACCCACCAGCCAGCCAAGATGTCCGCCCCAGCAACAAGAACAGCAGTCGCGGCGGCGGCGGCAGCGACGAGAGCGGCAGCAGCGGCCACGACAACAACAGCAGCTGCGGCCGCACAGTCCTACTTCCGCATAACGCTCCACCGCTCGGCCATCGGGCTGCCGGAGCGCACGCGCGGCGTCCTGGCGGCGCTGGGCCTGCACCGCCGCTCCCAGACCGTCTTCCACCCGGCCGAGCCGCAGTTCGCGGGCATGATCATGAAGGTCAAGGAGCTGGTGCGCGTCGAGGAGGTCGAGCGCCGCCTGAGCGCCGCCGAGCTGCGTGCCGAGAGGACGCCCGACCGGGGGTTCTGGGTCGAGAGGAAGGCCGGGCAGTCATGAGGGAGGACTGGGATCGAAAAGGCATAGAATGAGATGGGATGGATGGGCATGCCGTATGAGTATTACTCAGAGCACTGGAGGGCGGAATGGATCTATCTGATGCTCCTCGGGAGGTGTGTGCGACGCTGTGAGGAAGAGGGCAAGCGTCAGCGCAGGCTGAATAGGGTCGAGGACCCCGATGGACCGCTGTGTATATAGAGGGTACAATGCAGCTCCTCACGGGCTGCCACTATTTATGGAGGAGCTCACTCACAGCCATGGTTCCAGTGGACACATTCTGGTTGTATGAACATCTACCCCACTCTCGCTGCCACAGCTGGCAGTTACGAGGCGGTGTTGTCTGGGTCCGTCTCTGCGCAGAAAGCAAGTCGAGAAGAATACACGCCCACGCTACGGGCCGTCAATTGTCACGCACGGTGGAGGAAGATCGCAAAGACCATTGTACCGAGTTCCCTTTGATTCATTAATGTACAGGAATACTGTATGAGTCCGGAGCCGTGAACATTTCTGCGCAACAGTGCCTCGTCGAGAATGATCAGAGGCGGCAGATATCAAAGCCCCAGAACTGAAGTTTCCACTTCCATCATGCCTGCATCTCAAGCCTCAACGGTCCACTGCATGAAAAGATGCCTCACCAGACAACAATTAAGAGGCGGCAGTGACCAAGACTTCCAGAGACGCAGGTCCGTTCTCCATCGAACAACAAATTACCGTCCCTGAATCTCAATTCTCATCAAATACCAATCTGAAGCCGCGGTGGTCACTGTGACAATGCCTTGACAAGTCGTAAGGCGGTAGTAGTGACAGAGCCTCAGAAGAAGAAAACGAAAACCATCTGTCCAACATGGAATAGCACAACACCCCTGTCGTATTTTCCGTCAACATGACGGATTCATAGCCGTGATCGTAGTTGCCTCATCGCATCAAGGCCAGACCACAAGCTTCAGACTAGTCGCAATTCCACCCTCTCCATTTTTTTGTGCTCGAACAAGTTTCGAGAAATCCTGACCAGCCACCGCAATCGTGGCCAAAAGTTTGGTAGAACGCAGATTGGGAGTATGTCATCCCACGGTCTTGTGAGGGCAAATTCTGCCCCTCTCATGGCATTGTCAATGCGGTCTCGTGCGTGAATGACAAGATCGCAGTCGTAAGAATAGTTGGCAAAGACGAGTCGATATCGTAGCTCAGCCGAATGAGCATCAAAAGTGTACATATCTGATACAATTTTTTTCCGGTTGTGTCGTAATTGCGAGTGCCTCGTAGTGGTTCTCAAAATCTGACCTCTACTCGGTATTGACAGTACAGGCTGCCTAGCAGGTTGCAATCCGACGGATGTCCTCGCGTTGCTGTACTCAAAATAATTTGGGTCGTTGGAAGGAAAAGGCTTGCAGCAGCCGTCATCAGATTGTACTGGCCACACTGCTTCCCCAAAGTCGGGCTTGGTCGATCATCGTCTAGAGCCCATGATGGAAGGTCGATAAGGTCGACGCTTCTTGGCCGGAATCGCCACAGACTGCGATCCGCCACCCCTCTTCACTCCTTGTGGGGCATGTTGTTCCTCACGCTCGAAACCAGTGATTCGCTTGGGCTTCTGCTAGGAGCTCTTGGCTTTTTCCTGGTATTCTGGCCCGGGAACCTCGTACTCTCGGACAAAGTACTTCTGGCCGTTCTTGCTCAGCCAGTTGGTGAACTTGGTCAATTCCTCCCGAAGGCGGCTGACAGATTGCTGATCCATGTTGGTTTGGGCAAGCAGCTCCGGCAGCGAGACTGGAGAAGAGATTAGTTGCGTTCATCATGTCACGGAAGGAGATAAAAGATCATAACCTACCAAGCAGTCGGCAAAGATGCTCGCCTCCGTAAACACTGCTCGGTCCTCCGTCTTTCTCGTTCTCCCACTGTGGGAGCAACTCAGAGTACTGCAACCGCTCGAAGCTGGAGCCAGAGTTAGCCGAGTCTGTCATGTGCGGTAGATCTTTATCGAGGCACAACACTTACCGATAGAGGAGGATTCTGCCAAGGGCTCGATCGAAGTACTCGCGAAGGCCCGCGATCGTCTCTTTGAGAATGTCGACCTGAGCGGAATCTTCCTCACGCTTTGGCATCTCATCTTCCAGGTAGTCATTCAGAATCTTGGCGACCGGTTGCTCGTGCGGCAGTGGCACAAGTTGCGAGTCCTTGGTGACATGCTCCCAGTCATCCACGAGAATTCCCTTCAGGACATCGGTCATGACAAGCTTGATCGAGGGTCGAGCGTGGAAGGATTCGTCCTGTGATTTTAGGTTAAGATTAGGCCAATCAAATGACTTCTCCCACTCCATGTACGTGTGGCTCATCCACGTGGCTTCATAGTCGTAGCCTTCCCACGGCGAGTCCGTCTGGGCGTTGCCCTCGGAGTCAACGCTCATGGAGTCGATCACTCGAAGTATCTGGGGGTTGCCATCAGGCTTGCGGTAGTTGGGGCCCTTGCGCGTCGCGCGCTGCAACTTTGCAGGACGCTCGTGGGGATCCTCTGTCTCCTCACGCGCTCGCTTGCCCTTGTACTGCAGCTTTGCAGTCTGAGCCTCCGCTTCCTCACTCAATTGACGGCTACGACTTCGCGTGATCCGACCGGAGTAGGAGGACTGTATCTTGGTGGGCTGGTTCGTCGCGTTCTTGCCAATCTTGGGCTGGCTGAAATATTGCATCTTCGAGGGCTGAACATTGGGTCCCTCGCTATCCTCAGGGAGCTCCTCGATGGAGGGCAGTATCTTTGGGGGCTGAGCATTGGGAGCTTCAGCCGTGCCACCAGGGTTGTTGGCGGAGTCCTTCTTGGTAGAAGTGACTTTCTCCTTGCGCGCCCGCTTCGCTGGGCGGCCCTCCTGCTCTGCGTCCTTGTCGAGAGGCTCCTTCTTCACTATCTCCTGGCTGTCTTCACGAGCTCGCTTCATGGGTGCCTTTCTTCCACCCAGGGCGAAGACGCAGTTGAACCCTCTTCTAACACAGGCCTCACAGGGCGTACCTCCGGTGCAACGGGATTTGTGCGCTCGGCAAGGGTCACAGGCCTTGGAAGCCCTTGGAAGCTTCATAAGTGCCGACTTGTCCTTGCCCACGCTGCTGTTGGCGGTGTTGACAGATGCCGCCTTATTTGTAACGGTCTTGGTAGCCGCAGACTTGGTCGGCGCCAACTTCTTGAGTACTATAGTCTTAGATACTACAGCCTTGGTTGCTGCTGCAGTCTTGGTTGCCGCAGCCTTGGGGGCTTGAGTCTTGCGTGCCGTTGGCTTGGGAGCCGCAGACTTCTTGGGCACCGTAGTGTTTTCGGGCGCAGTGGTGGTAGTTGCTTCCGGATTGGTTCCTGCTGGCTCTTGTCCATTTGCGGGAGCACTTGGAATGTCGTTGCCGATGGGTTCATCACCCAATGACCTGGCTTTTGGGTAGACGCTGTTGTAGGCATTGTTCATGGCAGCATAGTAGCTCTTGGGCACAACACCTGTAACTGGGCGACTCTTGAATGTGTTCTGGGTCATTGCCGCGCGCGTGTCGCGCATGAATAGGTTGAAAGGAGGCTCGCTGAGGTGCCTGCTTCCCACTGTGTCCTCGTCCGCGTCAGGTGCGGCCACCGCGGTGGTAGCATCCTGTGTCGCACTGGCATCGCCAGTCGGAGCCTGGACATCAGCTGCTGTGGTGGCCTGGGCGGCCTTGGCCCTGAGGCGGGTGTTGCGAGTGTGCTGAGGCGGGGGCATGGTCGACCTGGCCTTCGCAGCAGCGCGTTTCTCTCTGTTGATGACTGCCTTTTGGGCCTTTTCGGCTTTGGTGGTTTTTGTGACGATGGGGTCTGGAAGTTCCTCAAGGTCGCTCGGGCAATTCTCCTGCATGAAGCTACGCAGCTCCTCGTTGAACTCCTCTCTGTCTTTTGGAGGAATACCGGCGGTCAATTCCTCCTCCGACTCTGGGGTCTCCTCCCTCTTCTTCGGCTTCGCCCGCTTGTAAGGGACAGGCCAAGCGTCACGATACTCGTCGGCTATGAAATTGGACTTCAATCCCTCATCGGTTGATGTGAAGTAGAAGTCGTGTAGGGCCTCTCTGAATTCAGGATTTGATTGGGAAAGGGTTTCAGGGGGCAGTTTGGAGAGATTGTCGTATCGTAGGGAGGCTTTGTACCAATTTGCCTCTTTCTTGACGAACGCTGCGTCCATCAGGTCGATGTGAATGGTGAGGCTAGGAACCGTTTGAAGTGGTTCGGACCTGGTGATGATGGAAAGGTGGTCGAAGAGGCTGTACTGACGGATTGATTGAGGGAGTGCGATTGGTGCAGAGTCAAGACCACTGGCACGCCGTTGAATGCAGCGTGCTCGAAAAGTTGACTTTGAGGTTTCTCAACCGTAGAAGTTGAATGAGTTGAGCTCGCGTCGTAAACACGGCCTTGTCTGTGGGTGTTTTTGGGTGATGGATGAAAAGGGAGGGGTCGCGTCACGGAAGCAACGCGTCGATGAGATTGATGCAATCCCAAAACTGACCAGATCTCATGAAAGAGTAGTGCTGAAGCTGTACAGAGCTCTGCGGAAGCCTTGCGCGAGGGTCTTGTGTTGCCGAGCTTGCTGTGCAAGTGTTGACGTTGACGTGGGCAAGGCTGAAAGCTGGTGTTGAGTTGATTGATGCCACGCAGATGCCGACAGCTTTTGCCTTGACACCTGTCTGTCGTGGGTATGCTGATGCACGCTGAATCAAATGACCTGGTAATGGGAAAAACGAATCTCTAAGTTTGCAGATGTTGTCTTGACGTTGAGGGTTTGGTCAAGCAGGAGGAGAGCTCGGTGTGTCCAGAGCACAGAGAGGTGGAGGTTGATGCCCGCGCCAGTAATCTTTCACCCAGGAACCTCGATTCTTGGGTCACTGAAATCCCGTGCAGCTGTAGGGCGTTGCTGAACAAACGAGCTTTGGGCTTTTCAAGACAGCCTATGGCAACGTTGCCGGAAAAACCGCGAGTGATGCAGTTGGGACCCTTGGGTTTAAATACCTTCACTCCAGCCGTATTCCACCAGTACTCGGGAAAGACGCTCCATTCACAGCCCATTCAACAGATCCAAGCCGGAGACACAATGGAACACATAATAAAATGGGTGGGCCACAATAGGAAACGGGGTTTAGTACTCACATTCTCCAAGTCAAAATCTCTCTTCCGGCCTCGCCCAGACATGGTGGCCGCAGCACCCGATCTCTCCTCGCTGCCTCTAGCCGAGCTGAAGTCGGAACCATTCTTCAGACCTGCCTTCTTTGCCGGGCCAGACTTCTTCTGCATGCTCGCACGAGCCTGCTGGTTGAGCTGGGCGGCAAGCTCGCGGTTCTCATCGTTCAGTTTGCGGATTCGGTCCTGAGGGACCCAGTCATCCCATGTGGCCTTCCAACCCTTGTAGTGAATTTTGTACCGGAAGCCACCCTCCTCGGTGGAATCAATCTCAATGATCTTGGCCTCGTACAGCATGTCATGATGGAAGCACAAGACCTTCTCGTCCTTGGCGTAGGGGGGAGCTGCCGGCTTGGAAGAAGGCGCCATGTTGGTGACAGTGTACCTGCTGACAGTGAACGGGGAGCTATGGAAATCGAGTGACACTAAACGAATCTCAAAGGACGGCGAGTCTCCAGGGCAGTCTGCTGCAATCGAGAGTGCCAGGTGGGTTGGGTGAGGAAGAGAGAGGTTGGACGTTGAAGACCAAAGTGAGAAAGGAAGCCCGTTACAGGAGTGTCACGGGACCAGGCGAGTCGAGAAGCGCGTCTCGAGGCAGGCGCGCTACGATTGCCGCCCCCCAATCAATCAAGCAGGTCAACTCACTCCTCTTGCAACACAACAGAGCCAGTCATTCACACAAAACAGTGAGACCAGTACGCCTGTCAATTATTCATGTGACGATATGAAAATTCGTCCCGTAGATTACACTTCAGATTACTTGTCCCAAACCAAAGCAGAACAGAACAACCGGCGCCGAGATCACCAGACACGCCGCCAAACATGGCACCCACCGAGTCGACAATCCTTGCCAACTATCTCCTGGTCCCGGCACAGCTGCCGGCCATCGTCACGCAAAAGGAATTCACAGAACTATTTCCTCGTGCGCAGCAGTCATCCCCGCAGGTCAAGAGACTCTACAGAGATCTTCAGATCCAGAGAAACGCGCTCATCGATGCTGTGGCATCCAACATTGAGACTGAGGCAAAACGGGCCAAGGCACTACGGCGGGAGGTTTTAAGGGCAAAGCGCGAGGCCGAAGACCATGAGATCGACGACGAGATTGATATCGAGAGAGCTGTAGGTTTGTCCTTTGCCACTGATTTTAGCTGGCTGCTTTCGTGAGGCCAGACTTCTAACAGCACCACAGCTTTACGGTGCAGCATCAGGAGCTCCTGTCTCAAAGCATGACATCAATTCCATCATCCCGGAATTGGCTAGCTCTGCAGAGGAGCTTGATGCCTCAATACAGGCCCTTGAGAGGGAAGAGGCCGAGCTATTGCAGTCTATCAAGCAGACCGTCGGCAACATGAGTGACCTGCGGTACGGTCGATTGTCCAACGGACAGCTCACAGAGCAGGTTCTGGAAGGCCTGCAGAACGTTCAAGAGACATGTCAGGCAAGACATTAAATAGGTGCCTAGCAGGCGTATCCCGATCAGGCGAAGAAGCCCGGATGATAAGTGTACAAAACCAGTTCCCCCGCCCAACCATTACAAAGCAAAAGCACAAAGACCCCCCAGAAAGTTTGGGCATCACGCGTATCACCTCGTACAATATCTCGTCATGCGCAAAGGTTGGGCCTTTACCGCGCGGCGGCAGCGCCCCCGGGAGCGGCACCGGGGCCACCGGGTGCACCGGGCGGAGGAGCCATGCGTCGAGACCTGGCTGGCGTTAGCGACCTTGTATGTTGCATACGGTGACCTTGGTGTGACTTACATGAAAGTCCGGCTGACGAAGGAGACAACCAGCATCATTGCCCAGCTGGGGACAACGCTGAGTCCCCAGAGGGCGTATGCGATAGGCACAGCAACGCCGTACTGGGCGAGCTCGCCATCGAAGGGATGGAAGTACCCGTCCTTCTTGTTGAACTGGCTCTTGTCCTCGCGGGTCTTGTACAGCTCCAAGAAGGTATCGCTGTCGGTCGTGGACAGGTTCATGCGCTTGATGTAGATGTCGATGGGCGCGGGAGGCGGGAGCATCTCGAACAGCCACAGGCTGCCGGCGCCAGCGGACCAAGCGTTGCAAAGGATGGGCTGGTCGTCGCAGTTGACAAATCCGACGTGAGGGGCGTCAGGCAGGACGGCGAGCTTGGCGGCTGTCTGGTTGAAGGCCTCCTCGACCTTCAAGCAGTGGCCTGTCGCCTGGTCAGCACGGGCGTCAAATTAGAATGCATCCGGATTCCACAAAATGGGGCCTACCAAAGCAAGTCTTGTTCCCACCCGAGATCAGAACCCACCACTCCTCGGGCTTGGTGGACTCGGGCTTGACAGGCGAATAGAGGGTGTCCTTCCAGTTGTCCAGCGTCAAGACGTTCAGTTTCATCTCGCCGACCTTGGCCTCGGCAGCTCCAACGGGGTCATGTTTGCTGGGGTTTGGCACGTAGGAGCCGAATTGGCCGAGGAAGTTCTGGAACTGTGCCTTGTACTGCTCGAACTGCTCACCCTGAGCTGAGGCCAACAGCGGCAGGGCCAATAGAGCCGAGGATGATGAGAAACGCATTGTTACACAGCGACAAGAGCCAAGACAAGTTCGAAGAAGTGATTATACTCTGGAGCTGTTCGAGAAAGAGGCAGCTCAATGACGATGGTCTGCCGGCCAAAAAAAAGTTGAAGAGAACAGATGGAGACGGCGGAGGCTGCAGGATCCTCCAGCGGTGGACTATCAGGGTCCTTGGAGAGCTCCGGGCTGCTAGCAGGCACCGAATCCTGGGGTCAAGGATGGAGAAAGCAAGCCGGACCAACGGTCGGTGAGGGGATCCGATAAGATAAGCGCAACTGCAGAGAAAGCGGCAAGTCAATGTGCAACTCCGAGTGAGGCTGTGGAGCAAGTGTGAAGTTTCCAAGGAATGAATGTTGAGTTGTAGCACTGGATAGAAAATTGGGATACCTCAAAGATGCTAGCCCTGGGATGACACTCTATTAATACTTCCTTAAGGTCTTCACCACTCTCTGTTTGTTGTTCAGCTTGAACGGTCAACTGTAATAAGAGGTGACCGTATCCTTGTCATTGGGTTGACCAGGAAGCAGGGCTCTCACTTACCCCAAACGGTCTAGGCCACTTCGAAGCTATCCCACCTGGGGCACTTATTGATGTATCCTTCCATGATGTTGCCGACCCATACCAGCTAAAAACCCCGATTTATTGACATCATTGCACTTTCACAATGGTAAGTCCATGGACAATCACTCCAAGCACACCTTTGTCTAACAATGCAGCCTCCAAAAGTATCCGATCAGAAGCGGAAACGCGGTAGGCCGCCTGGCGCGTCTAAATCGAAAGGCGACGCGTCGAGCCACGAGGCGCCCGAGCACGATGCTGAACCCGACCCCGAAGAACGCGCTCGACCGAAGAAACGTGGTCGCAAAAACGAGTCCGAAGGCGCGGGCACAGAGCCTGGTCCCTCGCAGAACGACAATGGACCGGCGCAACCACCGAAGGCGGGCCGGCCGCCCAAGAAGAGCCAGCACACCGCGAAGGCAGACATGCAGCGCGAAACCGAGGAAAGGGACAGACGCTCTAATGCGGAAGAGAAGGCCAGGTCCGTCAACAGGACGGCTCCGTTAAAGGGCAAGCGCAAAACAGCACCACAGATCCAGCCGCGAGAAGAAGAACAACAACCAGAGAGCTCAGAGCCTCGACGCAGCGGACGAGTGCCGGGAGGGAGTTCAAGCGCGGCCCATGGTGCCGAAGAGCCAGATCCTCCACAAGAAAGATCAACAGAACGCGCACCGAAGCGCGCTGGTGGCACATCGGCTGATGCTTCGAAAGACAAGAGGAAGGCGTTGGCAGACAAGGAGAAAGCGACGGCCAGCCAAACCTCGCCTGAAGAGGACGACCAATCGGCCTCAGCTCCAAGGCGTAGTGGACGAGACCGGCGAATGAGGGAACCTGATAGTGTCCCCAGTGTAAGCCGACAAAATAAACAGCAGGATGCACAACCTACAGCGGCCCCGGATAGTGGGCAGTCTAGAACGCGAGCGAATGGGGCATCACGGGAAGCGGCGTCTCTCAAGGCACAGCAGAACCATCCCGCTGCGCAAATAAGCAAGAAGCGCCGTGGGCGACCGTCGTTGAACAAGGAAGATTCTGAGAGTGCGAGGGCGTTACAGCCGCAGCACGGCAACAGGTCAAAGGCTCCGAGGGAGTCGTCTGAGGCGAACAAAACGGCAGATGAGAGTCGCTCAATACAACACTCACGCCCCAAGCGCCGCGGCCGACCTAGGCAATCAGATACTGCTTCTCAGGAGCCTGAGCCATCCCAGCCAACTCGGTCACGCGGCAGGCCACGACGTCGTTCCCCCGACCCCGCGAACGAGCAAGAGCAGGAGCAAGAGCAAACTTCTACCAAGAAAAAGCAGAACAAGCGTCAGCCTCGCCAACTGGAACCTGTTGCCGAGGAAGAGCAAGGCGAAGACGAAGACACAAGCTCAGAGGAAGACGAGCAGGAGCTTCCATTCCGATATCTGAAGGAAAGCACCAAAAACATCCCACGATCCGTCATATCTGAGAAGTGGAGTGCCCTGGACGGGCCATCTATCAGTGCAGTTGGGACCTTCCTCGCCGATGCACAGCGACCGGTCCTGCTGCGCCTCCAGAACACCAGCCGGCGACGAGAGCATGCATCAGCCGCGCTTTCAGGCATCTCCCGGCGACTACACACAAAGCTTGTTAGGGGTTTGCCTTTCCCTGCTCCCACGGCTGCGCCTGCAAGGCGAGCTGCGTCTGGCAGCCACGAGGACGAGTTCGATTTCGAGCGCGCCATGAACGCCGCGCAGGGCCTGGAGAACACCCTCAACCCACTGCTGCACTCGGTCAGCCTGCTGGAGAGGGAGATCAAGAAGGAGGAGGATGCGCTGGCGCGGGACTACGATACTCTCCACAAGCTGGAGGCGAACGCGAGGTCTGAGGCGAAGGGCTGGCGCGAGAAGGCGAAGCGGGAGCACGTCCTCGCCTCTGGTATCAGAAGGAAGGACGAGGGTGTTGAATATCTCGACGAGGGAGAGCCGCTGGAGCTCATTGCAAGACCCGAGGAAGCCGTCGCGGGCGGGCTCTTCAAGGACCTGGACGACGAGGAGCTGGTTACCCTTTCGAAACAGATTGGGAGCCACATGGAGAGCATGCAGGGTAATCTACAGCAGATTGGTGGTGTCGTTCCGGCGATCACCAGAAGCAAGGCTGCACTGCAGCAGGTGATGCAGAAGCACCTGGACGAGGAGCAGTACGACAAGGTGTTGCTTGGATAGTATGTGGTTTTGACAGGGCTCACGATGCATGCTCCGCAAAATTACGATTGTACGATCTGATGTCTGACAAGCGGTTTGCCCCCTTACTACTGTGAGTACAGGGACTGAGTAAACACGCCCTGCTGAGGCGAACTAGTGGACGAAACGTGATGTGAAGCACTGAACTGCGGTGGCGGTCAGCATCTGGGGCACCACGCAATGTCTATGGATAGGCGCCGCAAGCGAGTCATGCCTGGCTTCTACGAAATTACCCGAGTAGCTCTTGGGTGATACTTCTGTGTAATGGGCAGCCAGGCTATCTTTGCCCACAATATGCGAACAAGACTTCACTGGCCATGGCATGCGCGGTGCTGTGGACAGATGTGTGTAGGATGATGGCTTTACTAGGTGAACTGCAGCCCGCAGGAAAGCCAGACTTTGTTGGTAGCATTGATTATGTGCAGTGCGACGGAGAGTCACGCCGGCCTCGGGTCATCCAAGCACGGGAGTGACAAGGAAGAAGCGCAAGGTGATGACAGAACACCGGGTCTAGTTGGCTGGGCAGCAGGACGTCGAAATGCCCCGAGTCCAGAAGGGGTCTACGGACGGATTGCGAGGGGCTCGGCCGGGACCCTGGGAAGGCAGGAAGGCCAAGCGAGGGAATGGGATGTGTTGCAGCTTCCATCCCAGGCAGAGTTGCACCACTGGAGCAAGCCTCTGCATGCCCTACTGCAGTGATGTAGTAGTTGTACTGTGCCAATTGCGCCATATTAGGGCAATATTCTCATGTCATCGTCCAGAGCTGGTGTGTAAAGTAGACTACAATGCACACAGGTGGGCGGGGTTGAGTCTCATGAGACAATTGCTTCGCTGTCGTCCCAGTACAGTGCCTCGACTTTGAATTCGAGACGTACGGCTAATCACTGAAGCGGTGACAGTACAATTCCGCGACTCGCAGACAAGATGAGACAGACACGCAAACATCACGTACGGACAAAACGGAATCCAAAGGGTAGTCAGACCCCTGCTGGAAAAGCTTTCAACGGGACCCTTCCCCCTCCACAGTGCAAGACGACCGGGCTCGTCAACTCTAAAGTGGTTGTGGGTCCGTGGGGAGCTACCCCTCCCTCCCTCAGCCTTCAGCCCCTCCCCCTCCAGACTAGGAGCGCTCCCTCGTTGCTATCGCCTTGTTCGTGTCAGCGGTTTCGGCTCCCGATTGCCAGCCCAGCCAGAAGCACGTTTTTTTCTTCTCTCGTCTCCCTCCTTCCGAGCTCTGCCCTCTGCATGACCCACACACCGCTCGCCCGGCCGCCCTTGAACCGTTATTCATAAGTGGCTTTCTCCCTCCTCTTCTTTCCTGCTCTTCCACTCTTCTCTTATCCCCCTTCTCCTCCTACCTCACAGCATTCTTCACCTCCCTCCCAAGCTTCATCTATCTCTGCGGGTGTGGAGAGCAACGACAAGCACACCTACCAACACAGTCCTGTATGTTGCCTGTCACCCCTCCCCCGCTTCACATGTTGAGGATTTTACCCAACGGAAAATTGACTACATACACGAGAGGCATGAGTAAGACCTGCTGACGCAAAATACCACACAGAAACCTTCAGAAGTGGTCAATTGTTCGTGTCGGTTACTCGACCACATCAGCCATCATGGTTCAATCCGCCATTCTCGGTTTCCCTCGCATGGGAGTTAACCGTGACCTGAAGAAGGCTACTGAGGCTTGTGAGTGCCCATGCACCGGCCGAACAGGCTCCACCTTCCCAATCAAGCACCAAGACTGACTGTAGACACAGACTGGGGCGGCAAGATCTCTCAGGATGAGCTCCTCGCCGAGGCCAAGAGGCTCAGGCTCGCTCACTGGAAGATCCAGAAGGACGCCGGTGTTGATGTCATCCCCTCCAACGACTTCGCTCTGTACGACCAGGTCCTCAGCCACATCCAGGACTTCGGCGTAAGTTCCCCCGCTCCAATGACCACACTTGATGTTGGTCCCCGTTGCTGACAATGTTCCTCTCCAGGCTGTTCCCGAGCGATATGCCAGCTCCAAGCTGAACCGCGTCGATGAATACTTCGCCATGGGTCGTGGCCACCAGAAGGATGGTGTCGACGTGCCCTCCCTGGAGATGGTCAAGTGGTTTGACTCCAACTACCACTACGTCAAGCCCACCCTCCAGGACAACCAGACCTTCAAGCTCACTTCCGAGCCCAAGGCTGTTGCCGAGTACAAGGAGGCCAAGGAGGCTGGCATCGAGACCCGCCCCGTTCTTGTCGGCCCCGTCTCTTTCCTGCACCTCGGCAAGGCCGACCGTGGTCAATCTGTTGACCCCATCGACCTCCTCGACAAGCTGGTCCCCGTCTACGAGGAGCTCCTCACCCAGCTGAAGCAGGCTGGTGCCTCCACTGTCCAGATCGACGAGCCCATTCTCGTCCTGGACCTGCCCTCCAAGGCCAAGGCCGCTTTCAAGCCCACATACGAGAAGCTCGCCAGCCTCGGCGACAAGATCCCCAAGCTTGTCTTCACCACCTACTTCGGTGACATCGTCCACAACCTTGAGGCTGTGCCCAAGGATGTCTACGCCGTCCACGTTGACCTTGTCCGCAACCCTGAGCAGCTCGAGACTGTCGTCGGTGCTCTTGGCCCCAAGACCATCCTGTCTGCCGGTGTGGTCGATGGCCGTAACATCTGGAAGACCAACTTCAAGCGGGCCATCGAGACTGCTGAGGCTGCTACACAGAAGCTTGGTGCCGACCGTGTGATCGTCGCCACTTCTTCTTCCCTCCTCCACACTCCCCACACTCTTGCCAGCGAGAAGAAGCTCGACCCTGAGATCGCCGATTGGTTCTCCTTCGCTTCCGAGAAGGCTGTCGAGGTCGCTGTCATTGCCAAGGCCGTCACTGACGGCCCTGCTGCCGTCCGTGAGCAGCTCGAGGCCAACGCCAAATCTATCCAGGCTCGTGCCACCTCCAGCCGTACCAACGACCCCAAGGTCAAGGACCGCCAGTCCAAGATCACCAAGGCCGACTACAACCGCAAGTCTGAGTTCACTGAGAGAATCTCTCAACAGCAGAAGAAGCTGAACCTGCCTCTGTTCCCCACCACCACCATCGGCTCCTTCCCTCAGACCAAGGAGATTCGTCTCAGCCGCAACAAGCTCACCAAGGGTGAGATCACCGCTGCTGAGTACGACAAGTTCATCGAGCAGGAGATCGAGTCCAACGTCAAGATCCAGGAGGAGCTTGGCCTTGATGTCTTCGTCCACGGTGAGCCTGAGCGTAACGACATGGTGCAGTTCTTCGGCGAGCGTCTGGACGGCTATGCGTTCACCACCCACGCCTGGGTCCAGAGCTACGGATCTCGTTGCGTCCGTCCCCCGATCATCGTCGGTGACATTTCCCGTCCCGCTCCTATGACTGTCAAGGAGTCAAAGTACGCTGTGTCCGTCTCCAACAAGCCCATGAAGGGCATGTTGACCGGCCCAGTCACTTGTCTCCGGTGGTCTTTCCCCCGTGACGACGTCCACCAGTCCGTCCAGGCCGAGCAGCTTGCTCTGGCTCTCCGTGACGAGGTCGTCGACCTCGAGAAGGCCGGCGTCGATGTCATCCAGGTCGACGAGCCCGCCCTTCGTGAGGGTCTGCCCCTGCGCTCCGGCAAGGAGCGCGAGGCCTACCTGGACTGGGCCGTCAAGGCTTTCCGCCTGTCCACCACTGGTGTCGAGGACGCCACCCAGATCCACTCTCACTTCTGTTACTCTGAGTTCCAGGACTTCTTCCACGCCATTGCGGCCCTGGATGCTGATGTCCTGTCCATCGAGAACAGCAAGTCTGATGCCAAGCTGCTCAAGGTCTTCGTCGACTCTGCCTACCCTCGCCACATCGGACCTGGTGTCTACGACATCCACTCCCCTCGTGTCCCCAGCGAGCAGGAGATCAAGGACCGCATCGAGGAGATGCTTCAGTTCCTCAAGCCTGAGCAGCTTTGGATCGACCCTGACTGTGGTCTGAAGACCCGTCAGTGGAAGGAGACCAAGGAGGCCCTGTCCAACATGGTCAGCGCCGCCAAGTTCTTCCGCGCCAAGTACGCGAAATAAGTTCATTCAACACAAACGTCTGTCCCTGGTGGCGGACGGTCATTTTAATGGAGGCGATTTGAGATAATGGTGGGTACTAATACGGGCCGGTGACTTGGAATGACAAGTGCCGGTCTCGACTTCAACATCGGCGTTCACAAGAAAAGCTGGGGGATCTAGCGAGGCTTTGTTTTTTCAACCAAAAACGGCATTAAGGGAGAGGTGTGAACGGCGCAAAAATTCAACATATACCCATACAGGCATTGCAAGGCAAGGGCGGCACAGGCATCCATTGATAGCTACCCTCAACGGGACTATCATCTTGGATCGAGTTCAAAACATGACTCGATGGCGTTGGGAATTCGGAATGATGTGATGATGAGCGCGAGCGCTTTGCTCGGCAGCGGGATTGGACGGTCAAATGCTGTAAATGTAGTGACGAGACGGAGGTGGTTGGGAGGGCAGCACATAAGTGTAAACATGCCCGACTCAACAAGGGTGGATGAAGAAATACACATGCTGACCATGTTGTCAATTGTCCCTCTCAAGTGATGCCGCACACGAAAGGAAGCAGAGCGATTCTCGGGTGGTAGTCTCTCAGCAGACATTCTCGCACGTGAATCGTACATGGAATGCTGTGCTTGGTAGATCGGCTTCGGCACGTGCGTTGCTCCCGGAGACATCACCGCATGGCCAAAGCAGACACTCGCTGCGGCGGACTAACACGTCTGTTGGGCCCAACGAGGGCCTTCTCCCCAATCACGATGTCACGATGAAGTACTTATGTAGTCAGCAAGCCGCCGCTGGGAAACAAAACCACCAACCTGTCGACGTGGTTTACAGAAAGTTTCCTTGCTGGTTTTCACCGCACAACCACTCTCTCCCCCCGGGGGTCATCGGCTCACCCTTCCTACCAATCAATGGCAACGGCCGAGAGGGGCTGGCTGGACCGGGCTGGACCACGACAGAAGGTTGGCAGTGAGTCTGCAGCTTGTGGGTGGTTGCACGGCGAGGGCTACACCGCGGCATGTATAGTGTTTTGCGCGATGTTGTGCATGGTGGGGTGGTGGTGGTGGGTTGCTCGGGGGCTCCGTCACTTTGCTTCTCTCGCCTTGAACTTGGGAAGTAGCATCGCGTCTCCGTCTCTCTGTGCTGGCTGGCTGGTTGCGGTTGAAGGCGGGACCTTACTTGGTGGGTTATGTCCCCCTCTCGGTGCGACCAGACATACATGGCCCAGACAGTTAGGACAGGCGAGGCCGGGCGGGGCGCGCAGAGGGGGTTGGCCTGATGTTGGGAATTGTTGCCTTCTCCGCCCTTCCAGACGATTCCCCTAGATGGATCATGGGGTGAGAGGGCATGGCAGTTGGATGTGCATGACGGGTGTGGACTCCGGCCGGACTTACTTGCTCAGCCGGCGAGTTTGAATGTCTCGGTGACTTCTCATTCAGGTGTTGTTCACGAGCTTCTTTCTTGGTGTTGCTCTGCAGAAGGGCGATGTGCCATGTTTCTGACGCAAGGAGGGCCGACTAGTGACAGGGGGATAAGGGGTGGCACTGCAGGCTTAGGTGCTTCAGGTGGGGCTACCTGCTCAGGGGGCGTATCATGATAGATCTCTTTTCTTGTTGAAGATGTTCGTGCACAAAGGCCTCGTGATGGGGGCTTTCTGGTGTTCGCCGGCGACTGTAACGCTCGGGGCATGGGGTTGAAACTACTAGTTCACCGACCGTTCCCCCTTGGCTGGGTGGCCTCACTCAGGAGCTCTACCAGCGGCGGACAAAGCTGACAAGATGCCAGGTACAAGATATCAAACGGTGGGCAGTGGCTGAGCTTGTATGGGAACCGGGAACCGACATGGCTTACATGGCATGGTGCTGTATGAGGAAGAAACTTAGCGTGTGGCTTCCATGACCCCCCGCGACCGTTGGCTGATCTGTCTCGGGAGCCACGGGGTGATGAGCGCCAGGGTCCCAAGATGTTGGGACGGAATAGACTAATCATATACGTGTAATACGGGAAAACGTGCCCTCGGCAATCCAAACAACGACCATGAAGGAGGGGGCCCTGCTCCTCGTCGTTTTGTCGTCCTGCCCTGCTATATGCCACAGTAGCTTCGGCAATGCGGTCCTTGTGGGTTAAAGTGTGTTTCAAAGCGACAGAGAGTGCAAATACGCGGGTGTGAATACGCGCGAATATGCATGTTTGAAGACGAGGCAGGCCCGTCGTCCCATGCAGTGCCTCATCGGGAAGGTCTTGGTCTGCCATGTATACCTGGATCGACGGTGTCTTTTACATATTTGTGTGTAGTGCAATGCTACCCCAGCCTCGGGCGACAGAGGCCAGGCCAGGCCAGATCACGACCTGTCCCAGCGACCGCACGGCCATGGGGCCGGAGAGTTTTTGTCAACCGAGGACAAGACGACAAGAAGTTGAGATCTGACTCATTGCGAAGCTTATATCATGAAAACGAAATGACAACAGCAGTAGTCGGAGAAATAAATAAAGGGGGGCGGGGGTGGCCATTGTCGTGAGCAAGAAAACAAGAAGAGAAGCAAGATGTAGTCAGCTTGAATTAGAAGCGTCCAGCCTCGGCACGGTGGGCATACGGGGGGCAACAGGATCCAGGCGTTACTATGGAATAATAAGCGCACTATCATCAGCACGACATGGTGTCATGGGCGGTGTATAGCGAGATGAGCGGGCTCCTTTGAACAGAATCAAGGCTGTCATTTCCATCATCAATCATTCTGCGACGGCCCGAGCAAGGACCAACGTTGACGAAGCGCGCATCTCGCTAGAGGAGGTCTCGCCCGCCTTCGCCCATCGTCGCCAGAGCCCACAGCCAGGACTCATTTCGGGGCACGGTGGGGCCCTCAATCAATCGACGTTGGGGGCCCCGTCGATGAAGATGAGGGCCGCCAGAAGGCCCAGCCTGCCAGCCCAGCAACACAGTGGGCCAGCAGCCAGAGAGACCGACCCAGGGACCACCCCGAGTGGACTCATAAACCGCTCAGGGTCTGGACGGCCTGGGAGGGGTGAAGGGGGTGTGTGTCGAGTGATCCCGAGGCAGGCCACCCCCCAGGCGGCTCCACCTTATAGGGGAATTGCGGCTTGGCTGGTGAAACAGCGCACCTCCTTTTCGCACCCCTGCTAGACAGACTCCTGCCAATTTCCATGCCCTCCCCAGCGCCGGTTTTTTGCTCGACGATGCCACGCTCCTTGGGCTCTTGGGGAACCACCCCGTCCTCCTCGCCGCCGGCTGCTGGTATACGAGACTCCTGATGGCTCCACGTCAGTCAGACCTGATGGGGTTGCTACTCTGATCTCACCCTCACCATCTATTTGCACAGATGGCCCAGCCGCGCCGCATCGCACGCCAGCTCCTGGGCATCGTGCACCTCTTCTGATCGGCGAGGAGATCTGGAGCAATCTGGAGGCCAAGCATTTTCGTTTCTGCCAATCTCCCGGTCTTTTGTGGGGCCCCTCCAGAGGGCGAGAACACCTCACGGAACCACACAGAACCACACAGGGCCAGCACGGCCAGCACGGATTGGCCGGATGACGGTGCCGTGCCAGGCCATGTCATGGCCATGCAGTGTGCCCAATATAATTCCTGTCTTGCGCGAAGGGGCGTGGAGGGCTCTTCCTCGTCATCGCCAATCTCAACAGCACCTCGACGTTGCAGTCGGCAGTTTAGACTTCACGGTCTGAGAGCTGCCTCACCGTCGGAAGAGGGCCTGGGCGTATGCAACCTCACCCGCGCCATTACTCGATAATAATAACAAGAATGGCTGTCGCTGTGCGGACGGACGTCGTAGAGGAGTGTCAGCGAGCCTCCTGCCGTCATCAACATGGGCTACAGTATTTCGACACGCTGGTGCCCGCCTAGCATGCGGTGCCGCCTGTGCATCGCTACGGCGGTGGGCGGGACGGCCTCGGGCCTAGTGCTTGTACATGTAGAAGCTGGCAGCCTAGGAGCAGACGAGACCCACCGCTTGCTGGGGTTTCTGTGGTGCCCGCTTCCATCCATCCTCGACTGGCTGACTGGGCATTGCAGGGCAGTGAGCCCTATGGGATCAAAAAAGGAAATGAGGCAAGCGCCATTGGACCCGACAATGTCCCTCTGTTGCCGCCCAGCTCAGTCGGTTCAGCCATCTCATACACAGGAAGCGTCACTAGAGGTACAAGCAGAGGGTCTAGAAGGTGACACAGCTGCCAATAACCAGCCGCCTGGGTGATGATCTGCAAAACAAACTACCACTAGAATGCGGCGACGTTGCGGTTCGAAAAAGGGAATCGGGCATTAAATTTCGCAAGTCTGTTTAAGTTTACTGCTTGACCTGAGGTCGGACGATTTATTAAGCGCTGGATCTTCACCGTCCCAGGCCACAAACGTGCTCGGGACAAAGGCACTGCAGCATACCCTGGGATGATCATGGTCAGTGATGTGGCCCCCGAGCGAGATCTCCTCGAGATGCCCACAACGCTCTTCATCCCACGTTGCGACGCCATGGCGGCCGATCAGCCGGACAGCATCTGCTGCCCATTGCTTCCTATTCCTCAAAGAGCCAGAGGCTTCAAGCACGACGGTGCAAGAAACACCGGATTCAACTCAGCCACCACTGGGGAAGCAGGTACAAGCAGGTGCATCTGCTGGAAGGAGCACAGAATTTCCAGTGCATTCTCCAGGAGGTGAGGCCAGGCATTTCATCCGAACGTGCAGCACGCTGGGCCATCGAACCCCCTCGGACGAAGACATGGGACGTTAATGGGATGCCTTGGGTGTTGTGTCTACCAAGTGCTGAGCAACACTGCGGCCACCCCTCCTGTCGACTTGTGCTTCCTTGGCAGCAGGATCTGAGCCTCTGCGGTCCCTGCTGCTGACCGGGATTGGGACCGGGCTAGGGGCTCTGATTGGGCCATGTCACCTCCTCGCCGCGCCCGTTCCTGCATTTGCCCCTGACGGAGCTCAAGGATTCCCTGGCGACGGGAGGGCGGTTGCTGGTTCTCGTTTCTTTTCTCGCCCAAGAGGAGATTCCCACCCGTCCCAGTGCGCCGAACCTTGCAGATGAGTTGAGTGGCCGGGCCCCGGTACCACGCAAGCCTGCCCTGTTTGCTCTAGGCGGTGGATCAGCCAAAATTGATTAAGGGTTATTCATATCTACGGGCTGGCTGAGGCGGCAAGTCCACCATGATGAGCATGGCGGTGCTCTCGGCCTCCTATGCTCAGATGGGGACCGGGGTCCCGACGAACCAGACTTGACCCTGGACTGCTCTCACCAAGTGGGCTCCTGGTCGAATTTACGGGGTGACCAAGGGAAATGGGACCATCACCGGGAGACCACCCCCAGAGAGATGCCACCCCCCTCCTGCAGCCGCCCTGCTCAAAAGGGCTGATGGCCTCCCATCCGCGGGCCTGTATATCTCCCTCCTTCTCTCCTCACCCAACACGGAGCCTGACCTCGATCGTTCTCCCCGACATTCTTTTGAACAGTGTCTCTTTCGGCGAGCAATAGCAGCTTAGCTACTCATTCATTCCCAACCCAATACATTCTTTACCGAACGAGTGCAAACTGTGTCTGCCCTCCTCCACGGAATTGACTTCCACTCATTGCTTGCTGATCAGCATACCCACGATCTTTCACTCCCGAAGAGTACCGAACAAAAGAGGATCCTCGACTCCTGAGTAGAAATCTGAACCCGAAAGCCAAAATGAAGTCCGTTCTCGCCGCATCCCTGGGTCTCGCGACCCTGGCTTCCGCCAACAACGTCTACCCCCAGCACCCCCACTTCAACTACCGCCGACAAAACGGCACGGCGAGCGCCGGTGAGCAGCTCACCACCCTGACCGTCCAGTCGACCTCCATCCGCACCATCATCAGCTGTGCCCCGACTGTCACCAACTGCCCGGCCAACTCCGCCTCCCTGACCCAGCTGGCCTCCACCGCCCCCGAGCAGGTGTCCACCGTCCTGGTCACCGACGTGATCCAGCTCGCCACCACCATCTGCCCGGTCACCGCCGCCGAGGGCATCTCCTCCAGCGTCATCTCCGTCGCTGCTACCGGTGGCATCACCGGAACCACCATCACCGGAACCACCCCCGGTGCCACCGGTGGTGTCGCTGTTCCCACCCCAGCCCCGACCGGCGGCTTCTCCAACGGAACCGTGCCCACTCCCCCCGTTACCGCTGTCTCCCCCGAGGCTTCCAACCCCGCTGAGGGTGGTGATGATGAGGATGAGTGCGAGCCCGATGTCACCACTCTGGTCTCCACCTCCGTGGCTACCCTGACCTCTGGCGTCCCAGTTACCGTCACCGTCACCAACGGTGGTGGCAACGGCAACGGAGGCGGTGTTGAGGTCAGCACCTCCACCTCTTTCACCACCTTCGTCACCGCCATCCCTGTGACCAAGACCGTCGTCAACACCGAGTCTTCCCCCGAGTCGACCGGCGAGTCTTCCCCCGTTGAGGGTGGATCTGGCGGCGAGGGCAGCGGAGAGGGCACCACCATCTCTGGCACCACCACCACCACTGCTTACACCACTGGCACCAAGACCGCCACTCTCACGAGCAAGGTCACCAAGCCCACCGGCGACAGCTCCCCCGTTGACACCAACTCGAACTCTAGCGGCTCTGGCTCCGGCTCCGACGCTGAGGGCTCTTGCGTCCCGTAAGTTTGAGACTGCTCATAACTCACTCACCGCGCATTCTTACTAACCTCTTCGCAGTGAGACTGTCACCGTTACCAAGGAGGGCCCCACCGTCTACGTGACCGTCGGCCAGGCCTCCCCTACCGGCGCCTCCAGCATTCCTCTGGCCGCCAACGCCGCTGTCCCCACTGCCGCTTCCGCTTCCTCCCCCGAGGCCTCGGGCGCTGCCTCCGGCGACGACTCCGCTGAGGACGACGACACCTGCGAGGACGACGGTGAGGACGAGACCTCCCCCGTCGACGGCGAGGACGACACCTGCGACGAGGAGCCCGAGGAGACCGTCACCGCCACCGTCGTGCCCGTGCCCACCGGCTCCAACGGAACCGGCTCTGCCTACCCCACCGGCGCCGCCCTCAAGAACCGCTTCGCCAAGATGTACTAAATCGCTTGATTTAGAACAAGACTTCTTCGCGAGGAAGGGCGCGTCAAGATGAGACGACAGAAAAAGGACAGCGGATGAATTTTCTGTGTGGGTGTTGGCAACGGGGCTTGGTATGAGACCATGACTGGACTTTGACGTTGGATCATTGTATCTCCAACCTTTTTTCTTTGTTTAAACAAACCCCCCATTTTTTGGTTAGGGAAAATGGGCGGGAGATACAAGAGATCCTCTCCTCCTGTGTGTGTGTGCGATCATCACCGCTCCGCCTGGAGCAGTGGGGGTGCAGACCATAAAAACCTTTCTTGTAGAACGTTGTAGTGTTGTTGGCTGGATGGAGGACGCATTTTTGTGTGGTTTTTCGATAGCGCTGGCAGAGGGAGATGTTTGAACCCACCTGCTCTGCCTCCTTCCCACGAGGGAGGGAGAGCGAGCCGTGCGTGTCCTCCCCTGTCTTCCGATTCTTGGAGTGCAGAAAATTTTAAGATGGATGGATTATTGTCGTTTTGACTGCTCATGAAACTTGCGTGTGTTCTCGTGTGATGATTGTGTGTGTAAGTTGGAACTGGGTTGACTGCTGTTGGTGATGTGAGATGAGATGAAGTGAGGTTGGAGAGGAAACACTTGGTTGTCTCCCTCCTTCCCTTCTTGGCCCAACGTCGAGCTTGTCGGGGCGACCTGAAACATAAGACGCTTCCGCCGGCGGTTTCCTCTCCCCACGGCATTCCTTAGTCAACCCGAATTCGACATTCGGCTCGCGAAAGTCTCCGTCTCCCTTGTTAGTCCCGTTCGCAACAGTTCACGTCCACCTGGACATTCATGGCAAGGCGGAGAATTGTAGTGTGGTTCGGAGGGTTTACCCAGCACCGGCAGTCTGTCGGCCTGACGTGAAGACGGGGGCCAGGAGAATGAAGATTAGTTGTCCCGTGTACAGTAGCACACTGAGATCAATACAGTGAGTGTGTATCAACACTCTCGAGGTTACTGGCGACGCATATTGATGATGATTCGGCCGCACCTGGAGTTGGTTGCTGGCGTTGATGGAAGACCCCCACGCACAGCCGATGTCTCCTCCGAATGGGGACTGACAGAGGGCCAGTCTCCCGGTAGTAAGATTCCACGGGAGGGCCCCGGCGCCTACGATGTTCCCCAATTTTGTATTACATTTTTCTTCGCGGGTTGTCCTTGCCTACGCTGAGGGTGGTTTGTAGTTTGGAGACCATGAAGTGCCGGAGCAGGTTCAGGAGTAGTAGGCAGGAGAGGAAAACTCCGAACCCCGTTCTGTTATACGCATTACGGGTCGTCTTCCGCTTATCTTCCGCGGCGCCGAAAGAATTTGTAGAATACAACAGAGCAGCAGTTGTGTCCCCATCCCGCGAGCTGTGGTGTACATTTTCTCCACGATATGGGGCTATGGAGGTGCCCCGTGAGGACGTGTCACAGGATGCGATCTCGCAGGCGAATGGGTCTCAGCCTCTCGGGTCAAATGGTCTCGTCACAAGCCAGATTGTGGGGGCTCGGGAGTTCCCACAGCACACGCGTGCGTGCTTGCTAGAACTATCCAGCTGGGCAAAGAACCTGTTCTCCTCTGTGATGGATTAAGCAGGAGTAGGATCGTGGTCGTGTCGCCGCCAAGGATCGCAAGAAACTATCGCCCCTTCTTGCCACCTTGGACTGTCCCTCCGTATAAGTACGTTGCAGTACGTCTTATTCAGCTCGTTCAGCCGGGTTGGTGGGGCGGTGTCTCTTGCTGCGAGAATATCGGGAAAGGCGCGCTGCTGGTGTCTAAATGCAGCCCTAGTGTAACAATCCGCCTGGCTCCTTTGTTTGCGCCCATGGGGGCTTCTACCGTCTGCTGTGTCTGGTTGCTGGTTCTTTATTATTGACAGTACCCACGGATGGCATGAGGATAATCTGAAAGGCGTCAAATTGCCTGGGTGCCTCATGAAAAGCAGGATCTTTCAATGACGAGTTGGGCAGCATAACAATCTCGCAGGGTGGACCGATTGATTATCTTGCACCAAGCCCGAGTCACCAGGGGCCAGAACAGGCTGAACCGGGAGAGGGCGGCCTCTGCCTAACCTAATCCTCCCCTCGGGCAGAGAGAGAGAAAGGGCTAACAGCGCCTACTGTACTCCCTTCTGTGCTTGCCGCGCTGGTACTGCCACTGCTGTCGAGCTCGCGTCTGTTCCAGTTGGGCAACCCCGGGGGCCTGGACCTGACCTGGACCCGGACCCGGACAAGGAACCGACCTGCGACGTGACGAATATCTCGTGCCCGTCTCCTGTTCGCAGCCCAACACCCTCTTCACCCCAGTCCTTTCTCTCCTCCTCCCCAGCAATTGCGCTGCTCTCGAGAGCCTCTCCATCCACTCTGGTCTCTTAAGTTTTTTCTCCCCTCGAAAACGAACCATCACCGCTGCCGTCCGCAATGTCAGGGCCAGGTTCTCCGGGCCAGGAGGGCCCCACGTTTGCCCCGCCACATCTTCCTGCTGGCTGGATTGCGCAATGGGATGCGAACAGCAGGAAGTACTACTACGTCCAACTCTCGACTGGCGTTTCGCAGTGGGATGTCCCGACAGACGCCGCTCCCGTCGGAGGAGGCACCCCGGCCTCTACCAACGAGCACCCTTACGGCGTGCCGGGCCAGCGCCAGCTGATCACCCATCCTGATGGCACCCAGACCGTCAAGCACCCCGATGGGTCATTGGAGCCCGTCATGCCAAACGAGGCTGGCGGCACCAGGGGCATTGATAGCGATGGTCCAGCTGGCGATAGGGGCCTTGGTGTAAGCCCACACTCCCTTCCCTGGCTGCCTCTGGCTCTATCTATCGTGCGCGAGCCTCCCCGCTGACACCCTCGTCTCCTCGCGCGTAGAGCATGGCCATGAACGCATTGCTTGGCGGCAAACAAGGCGGCAGCAGCAGCGGCCACAACTCGAATAACAGCCCCTTTGGCGGCCTCGCGAATCAGGTCATCAGCGGGCTTACACACAGCAACGGCGGCGGCCACGGGCAGCAGCAACAACACGGCTCATCGGCGGCATCCAGCGGCCTCGGTGGTAAGATTGTCGGGCAGCTCACGTCGAACCTCTTCTCCTCGGGCAACAAACCGTCGCAGCCCCAGAATTACCACAGCGGCCAGGCCTCGCAGGCGCCGCATAACTCTGGGGGCCTTGCAGGTTCCATGATGGGCTCTGTCGCACACATGTTTGGGGGACAACCTGGTGCCTCGGTACGTTTACATGTCAAAAGCCCCAGGATATAAAGCGCACTTGAGACCATGCATATACTGACCGATGCCCCACCCCTCTGCAGAACCAAAACTTTGGATACTCGAATTCCGGCCAAACAGGTACCTACAGTGGTTCCGCGCCTCCTGCCACATACCAAACCCCAGGCGCATCCTCGCAGCACCAGTCTCCTGCGCAAGGGCACAATGCCCAGCCCACCCACAACGCCCAAGCCGCGAGCACACCCTCCTCCTACCACGCGCCCCAACATACCCCAAGCTTTCCTGCGCCGCCGAGCCAGTACGAGGGACAACATGGCTACCAGGGTCAGCAGCAACAACACACACCGTATGGCCAGCACGGCCAAATACCAGGCCCGCCGGCCGGCGCACCACCTGCGCAATACGGCCAGTCCCAGTACGGGCAGGCCTATGGCCACCAGCAGGCGCCATCGGCATACGGCAGCCACCAGCAAGGCGGGTACAACGGGGTGACGCCGTCATTCCCTCCACCTCCGAGTCAATACCAGTCCCAGGCAGGATATGGCGGTCAGGACCGTGGCTTGCCACATGGGGCGCATCACTACGGCAGCAATCCCGCTTACTAGGAGAGCGGGGGGTGCTGTCATCAACAGGGAAGCAAATGGTTTACTGGATGACCCGTCCTGGGCAACCTGTAGACTGGCCGTCAGATCGATTGACCCGGTTTTGAAAGGCGGGGGTGCATTCCCATGCGCCATCATATGCAGCAGGGGTGGCGAGGGGTAGTTGAGGCGACGACGGAGAGGCGTTGTGGGCGAGAAAAGGAGGATTCATAGACCAGACCGATTATACCATGAGCGAGGAGCGAGCAGCGAGCAGCAGTGGTTGGACAGAGCCTAGTGGGCAACTGGCTCTTGAGGGGATTTTCTTAAGGTGGTATCATAATTAAGCTAGCTACGTACATGTTTTGCAAGTGAGAGAAGAAGACGAGAGAAAAAAGAGAGCTCAGCATTTCCGGCGGGGCGAGCACACGCCCAATCCTTACCGCGTCTTCTTTCCCTCCGCCCCTTCCCGCCCCGCGTCATGCTGACCGTCACCGCCGTCGTCGATCATCAGCCCCCTCACCCACGGCATGAGCAGGCGCGTGGCCAGCACCCACGACGCGGCGGCGACGAGGACGACGTACCCCACTGTGGGCAGCAGCGTCCGCGGCAGGACGTTGAGGACGAAAGGGTCCAGGATGACGTCGGCGAGCACGGGCTCCGGGCGGCGCATCAGCTCGCGGTCGGTGGTGAAGTACTCGGCGGCCGCGTCGATGCGCAGGAGGAGGACCGAGGACAGGTGCTCGCCGGCGCCGCCACTCTCACCCTCGCGCATGGTGGCTTTTCCCGGTGGTGAGTCCTGCCTGGACATGGAGTAGTTGTTGAGCGAGGTGATGAGCTCCGGGGTGTCGAAGACGGCGGGGAGGGTGTGGGTTTCTAAGTGGAAGGCTGTTGGTTGCTATCCGGGATGGCCAATGTCAGTATCACTCACATGTGCTTCTGTGGATAATGGCAGAACTCACGGTGGCCAGCCAGCATATGCGGACCTCATAGCGCTGGCCCTCTGTGAGGTTGTCGAGTATGAACCATGACGACTTGCCGCGCTCGAGCTCTGCCGTAGGGAATACTGCCTCGAGGTGGGCCCTGAGCGACCAGTCCTCGGGCGTGAGGGTGTCGATGTTGAGGCTCGACAGCGAGGGCTGCTGGTTGGGGATATTGACGGGCTCCGGGCCGAGGAAGATGGTTTTCTCGACGTTCGCGGATGCCAGGGATATGCCCAGTGTGAGGCATATGAGACTGGCGAGTATCATTGTCTGAAAGACTCAAGATAGTCTGTCTCTGTGTGTGCCTGCCTGCCTCTCACATGAAAGAGAGATGTATATGGAGACTGAAGTGAGATGAGAGACCGCATGTACCACCAGCCACAATAGACGGGACTGGCAACTGGCCTCGACAACCCCAGATCGGGAAGCACCGCCACACCGCCCAGGTAGCTGTCCCGGGCAGGCTGGCAAAGACAGACTTGATCACATGCGAATTCCCAGGGAGGGTCCCCACGGGTGGGCTCCCCCAATCGCGGCAAAAGCTGGGGTACCGCCTGGCGTCACTGACCTCGCTGACCGAGGAACTGACGGACCGACCTCCAAGCACTCTCTGGAATTTGGGGTTCCAACATTGGGCCTGCCCACGCCAGCTGCTCCCTTTGCCGTGGTCTGCTGAGAGTCACGACCATGGCCACGACTCTTCATCTTTGTCGCCGCTAACCACGATACTGTGGGAATATCGCACCCAGCGCGGCTGAATCTTGGTTCGAGATAGTTCAATGCATTGCACTTCCTTTGAATCTATCCAAGCCAAGCCCCCAATGCCAACAAACCTACGTATCCTACCTATTGTCGCATAGCATCAAGACTTAACAACATCGGACAGCCTCGAGTGCTCTCCAGCCGGCCCTCGAGGCTCACTACATCCCCCTCTCCCTCCGTCCACGGTCCCTCTGCGACTACTATACGAACTCGGAAGCAATCGCGGTCGAGCCGGGGCAGCGACGCCCACCATGGCCTCCCAATCGAAGCTCCTGCTCTCCCATGTCTCCACCCCGGGCCAGCGCGAGCGCACCATCCGCTCCATCATCTCCCACCTGACCCACCTCTACCTCTCCAACCGCACACGCATCTCCCGCGCCGTCTACCTGACCCTCTTCGTCGCCCTCATCAACCGCGTCCGCAACGCCATCGCCGAGCAGAAGGCCGCCTCCGCCCGCGACGCCGCCAAGCGCGCCGAGCGCAGCGGCACCACCGGCCGCGTCGATGCTGCCGACGCCGAAGGCGATGGAACCACCAAGAAGAAGCGCAAGGTCGAGCTCGACCGCGAGTTCTTCCGCTCGCTGCTGCGCCTGATGCGCATCGTCGTGCCCGGCTGGCGCAGCAAGGAGACCCGCCTGCTCATCAGCCACAGCTTCTTCCTCGTCGTCCGCACCCTCATCAGCCTCAAGGTCGCTGCCATGGACGGCGCCATCGTCAAGGCCCTGGTCAAGGGCAACGGGAAGGAGTTCCTCATGAGGATCGTCTGGTGGATGTTGATCGCTGTGCCAGCCACGTTCACAAACTCCATGGTAGGTCCAGCTTGCGACTCCGGCGATATGTGAAGGATTCAGGGTTGGAAGCCTAGCTGACAATATCTCGAAATACAGTTGTCGTGGCACCAGGCGGAGCTGTCGCTGAAGTACAGGACGAGACTGACCCAGCACATCCACGACAAGTACCTGTCGAAACTGACCTTCTACGGCATATCGGCGTTGGACGACAGGATAAAGAACCCAGACCAACTGATAGCTGTTGATGTCGCGAAGTTCTCAAATAGTCTGGCGGAGCTGTACAGCAATTTGGCCAAGCCAATATTGGACATGGTAGGCTTCCACTCGTATTACTCAAGAAGTACATTCGTTGATAGCTGATGCGCCACAGACTATATATACCTGGTCGCTGTCAAGCAGCGTAGGCGGCGAAGGCGTCATGTTCATGTCATTACTGGTTCAGTTATCCGCCAACATGATGCGGGCGCTGACACCTCCATTCGGAAAATATGTCGCCGACGAAGCGAGGTTGGAGGGCGAGTTCCGATTCCAACATTCGAGGTTAATAGACCATAGCGAAGAAGTAGCACTGTATGCAGGCCACGAAGTCGAAAAGGACACTCTCGATAAAGGCTACTTCACACTTATCAAGCACGTCAACTACATTCTACGGCGGCGCTTCTACCACGGTTTCATGGAGGATTTTGTCATCAAATATTTCTGGGGCGCACTGGGCCTGGTCCTCTGCAGTGTACCAGTGTTCGTCAAAATACCGGGCGCGGTAACACAGAACATGGGCGACAGGACCGAAACGTTTGTGACGAACCGACGGATGCTGCTTTCTGCTTCTGACGCCTTTGGGCGGATCATGTTCTCGTACAGAGAGATCATGGAACTCGCAGGCTACACCTCGCGGGTGGCCTCCCTGTTGGAAGTCATGGATGACATCCAGGCCGGTCACTTTGAGAAGAAGCTGGTTTCCAGTGCGGGCACCGAGGACAACGAGGCTGTGCTTAAGGGACGAGGAAAGGTCGTCGAGAGCAAGGACATCCAATTCATTGACGTGTAAGTCTACCCCCTCCCGCCGCCCCAGTCTATCCTAAGGCTGGTCGACTCAAGATCGAAGACTGACTCTGAATCCGGACAGACCCATAATCTCTCCCAACGGCGACGTCCTCGTCAAAGCCCTCTCCTTCTCCCTCAAACAAGGCGATCACCTGCTGGTCGTTGGCCCCAATGGCTGCGGCAAGTCTTCGCTCTTCCGGATCCTGGGCGGCTTGTGGCCCGTCTACGGCGGAACAGTGTACAAGCCCCCCTTCTCAGACATCTTCTACATCCCGCAGCGACCATACCTGTCGCGCGGGTCGCTACGCCAGCAGATCACATACCCGGACGGGCTGCGCACGATGCGGGCCAAGGGCGTGACGGACAGCGACCTGCTGGGGATCCTCAAGCTGCTCAGCCTGGAGAGCCTGGTGACGCTGTACCCCGAGGGCTGGGACGCCGAGGCCGAGTGGCGCGACGTGCTGTCGGGCGGCCTGCAGCAGCGCGTGGCCATGGCGCGGCTCTTCTACCACCGTCCCCGCTACGCCATCCTGGACGAGTGCACGTCGTCGGTGACGCTCGAGACGGAGAAGGTCATGTACGACAACGCAAAGGCCCTCGGCATCACGCTCATGACCGTCAGCCACCGCCGCTCGCTTTGGAAGTACCACAGCCACATACTGCAGTTCGACGGCCAGGGCAACTTCGTCTTCACCCGCCTCGACGCGGACCGCCGTATGAGGCTCGAGGACGAGAGGGAGGACCTCGAGGTCCTGCTGAGGCAGGTCCCCGAGCTGGAGAGGCGCGTGGCCGAGCTGACCTCGTCTTGAAGGGGGGGGGGGGATTTGCATGCATGTGTTGATATGGGAATGGGGCTTATATAAGTGTGTGTTTACACTAGCTAACGGATGGATCATATGCATTTGGTTGTTGCTCATTCTCTGACCTTCATACTAGAAGCATATTGGACGATAACAAGAATATAATACAATACAAATTCTTCCAACATTGCCGTCCCATAGTGGTCCTCAGACTGACAGGCTACGTGAAGTCGAGCCACTACTTATATGCACCCGAAGTAGTTCAGTCTTCACTCGAATCAAGTCCCGATAACCATCAAGCAACACTCAATCTATGCCAGAGTCTGGATTGGGGAATCGGGGAGCAGCGAAGAACCATTTCATTCATTCATGACTTTTCTATCCCGCCTTGCCAGGCTTTGTATGCCATAACTACTCACAGGATCGGGACCAGACCTTGCAGAGAGCATATGCTTCATACGCATGCTCCACTGCCGGCTGCCCTCGCTGTGTATGCCTTCTCGCTCAATGCCAACAATGCCTATCACTGGGTCCTGTTTCACCACCCCAGCCTGCCGGACTCTCCCTACCTCGAAGGGGATCGATCCCCTTGATCTGTTGTCGTTTCTATGAATTTGACCGGGTTGCACGCGCGCCAGCCGGCCCACGCGCAAGCTCCGGTTTTTATATCATCTATGATCGCTGTCGTCAATGCGCTTTCTTTTTAGTTCGCAACCCTCACACCCCCGTCCAGCGGCTGCGCGTCGATGACCACGGCGGTGTCGTCCTCGGCCACGGAGCCCGGCAGCTGGCTCTCGGACTCGGTGAGCCCCTGGCGGATGGCGAGCACGCTGTCGACGATGACGGCGTCTATGCCCTCCTTTACTTGACGCTGTGGGTTTGGTCGGATTAGCTTTCTGAGAAGTACACGGAAAGGATTGAGGAAGGGGATGGGGTGAAAGAGTGCGTGCATACCTGTACCATGCGCGGATCATTGTTCTCCGTACCGTAGCTGACACAGACCAGACCATGCTGCTTGACGACCCTGACGAGCCGGGGGCTGTTGGTGAAGGGCTTGGACACGCTCACGATGCCCAGCAGGTTCCACCTGCTCGCGAAGCGGATGGCCTCCTGCAGGGAGGAGGCCCTGACGTCGCCGACAGGGGCGTCGCCGGCGTCGGTGAGGAACATGATGGGGAAGTTGGGCTGCTTGTAGCTCAGGCACAGGCAGATGTCCGGGTTGAAGCTGGAGAAGATGATGTGCCTGTCCCTGGCGAGGTCGTACACCTTGGCCAGGACCGTGTCGCAGAAGCTGTTGAGCTCCACGGCGTACGCGTCCATCTCGTGCTCCTCGCTCTCGTGCAGCATCGGGTACTTCATCTCGATGTTGAAGCCCACCCCCGAGGGCAGGTCGCGGAACAGGTCCTCGAGCGTCGCGAACGGCGCCTGGATGAAGTTTCCCCGAGAGTTGCCCTTGTAGCCCTTCTCCTTGAAGTCACGCGTGTGCTTCATGCGCTCATCGGCCGTCGGCGTGTCGCCCACGCCATAGCCCACAGACATAGACCGCTGCCTCGGCCCTGGTATCTCGTTGTTGCTGCGCATGTTGCGCAGCTGCTGGTTGAACATGTCCTTGCCATTCAGGCGGCGCGCGTCCGGGTTGATGTGCAGGAACTGCTCAAGGGTGAGCGTGTGCACCGGGGCGTCGATGCCGGTCTCGCTGACGAGGAAGTCGTGGTAGATGACGGGGACGTGGTCCTTGGTCAGCTGCACGTCGAACTCTACGTAGTTGGCCCCCAGGTTGGCGGCTGCAATGAATGACTCCACAGTGTTCTCGCCGAGCTGGAGGGACTTGTTGGACGTATTGTTCTTGCCCAGACCGCGGTGACCGATGACCATGGTAGACGCCAGCTTTTTCCAGTAGGTCTGCTCCGAAGTAACCTCCATGTTTGGGTGTGAGAAAGGGGTGACGACCAGGAAGTTGAAATTGACGGTTCCAATCACTTCCAGAGTGCTCGATGAAACGACTGGTACACAGACGTCGCCTTGGAGATTCATCCGCTTAGATCCGACAGAAGGCCGGATACTGGACAACAGCGCCACAGCTCTGCCAATCTTGTTCTTCTCGTTACCAGAGTAGGTTGGCACGATATCGAACAGCAGCTTGACTTTGCTGGCATCCTTTGTGGTGAATACAATGGGCTCGGTGGAGATATTCTCATGCACAGGGAGGTCAATGATTGTAGGCTCGCCCTGGGCACCATTGGCGGATACTACGACCGACAGCGCGGTATCGAGCTGTGTCGTGTGAGCCTCGTTGAGGGGCACGCGGTCCAGCTTGACAGCATCGACGTCCCGTCTCATGTCCATAGAGCCAAGACTGACCAGGACCAGGCTCTCGTCCTTGAGATAACGATGCCCAAAGGTCTTGACCGGGTCAGCGACACGCGTAGTTACCTTGGAACGACGGTCCTCAAGTGACTCCACCTTTGGGGGCGAGCCCCCGCTAGTAGTTGACTGTCCATCACCGTTGGTTTGGGCTGCGAGGGCGGCATCGTTCACGTGGCTGTTCTCCTTGAGCAGATCAGCGAGAGCGAGGTGGCCCCTCAAGGCGGCGTGTTCTCTGGCTGTCCACCCAGAGGAATCGATCTTGTCGACGTCAGCGCCGGCTTCGATCAGTAGCCTGGCGACAGACAAGTGTCCATCAACGGCTGCGATATGGAGTGGCGTCCAGTTGAAATTCTTCTCCACAAGTTCCAGGTTGGCCTTTTGCTCTTCGGTTCCTTGCAACAAAATACGAGCACACTCGTCATGGCCGAATCTAGCGGCGATGTGGAGTGCCGTCTCGCCCGAGCTGTCCTGCCAGTTGATATCCACACCAGCTTCGACAAGAAGGTTCACAATTGTCTTGAAGTTGGACTTTGTGGCAATAGCCAGCACAGCGCTTGACTTGGAGATGCCTCGTCTCCTGGCCAGCTTGTCTTCGCTGGCCCCCTGCCAGTTTTCACCCTGGAGGAGAGCCTGGATCGTCAGAGGGTGGCCACCAATGACAGCGAGGTGGAGTGGCGCATTGCCCTCCTTGTCTTGCCAGTCCTCAGCATCGATGCCTTCTTCAACATTGAACTGACCCCACTCCTGCATCTTGGCCATGATGATCTGGCAGACCACGACGAAACCAAACTGGGCAGCATAATGAAGAGGCAGGCGGCCAAATGAATCCCTAGTACTCAGTGCGGGCCGTTGATGCTCGCTGAGCCTATCCAGGAGGAAGATAAGTACCTGGACAGCGTCGTCGTTCTTGTCTAGGAGATTGGTCTCCTTCACATGGCGAGAGTCCGGGGATGCCGAAGGTGAGGCAGCTGGGGTGATGTACTGGGAAGCATAATGGTTGCCGGCTGGGAAGGGGTAGGCTGGAGAATCGGACTCCCTTGCGTTGGCAGACTTGGTGCGACCGATGTGGATGACCAACCGATGGATACAGTTCCGCTCGTTGATGTCATCTGCCTCGTCCAGAGTCTTGAGGTTTGAGAGTAGGAACTCAATGGAATCCTTCGACCGGGCGGAAATCGATCTCTGCAGGAGGTTGTGTAGTAGACCTTGGGCTGGCGTTTCCGACAAAGCCAAGTTGGCTTGTTTCAGATGGCTCTTCAAAGCCTCCACATTGTTGTCGCGGATGGCCTGGTCCAGTTGGTCCAAGAGCGAAGAGGGGACGGTAAGCATGGCCTTGGCAGAGGCTCGCCCCAGAGACCTGATGGATCTCTCAGAACGGTTGTCCTCTATGTTCTGGGCATCACCGACTGCGGACATCCACTTGTTGATGTCGTTCAGGAGCCGAGCAAGGGTGTTATCCTTTGCGAAAGGCTTCGGGTCAACCTTGGTAGCGATGTACCGGTGCTGGGTGGCCGAATGGGGGACCTTCTTGTCGAGCTTCTTGGTGATCTTGACGAAACCACGCCTATTGATCTCGCCGAACCACTGCAGCTTCCTGAACTGGGACCGAAGCTCGAGCAGGGCGCCCATGAGCTCTTCAGTCTCATCCACGTCCAGGTCGGATACGTCGGAAGTCTGGCCATAGCGGTCTTGAAGGAGCTTCAGCCGCCGGCAGGCGTCTGAAAATTTCTTGTTGTAAAAGTAGTCGACATCCTCCAGGTTCCGGTCCAGGGCGAAGAAGAATTCTGTTTCCGACTGGTTAGGCGACTGGGCTCAGCCCACCAGGGAGGGAGTTGAGCAGTCCAAATGTTTACCTGCAAGATCCACCTTTTCACCGCTCTGAGAGGCTCTGGCATCTGCCTTGATGAGCTTCTTCAGGCCCTTGTAGTCAATGTAGTTAGATGCCCACTCGGGCACCTGATTACGTGGCAAGCTGTGAGCAGTCAGTCTCAGATCTCAGTGCCTGGGGTTACGGGGCGACATGGGGCATGGCATTGCTTAGCATCTCATAGCGTACTTCTTTCCAAACTTCATATCGGCGGATTGGTCAAGGTCGAGTCGTGTGCCGATCAGGGTATGCCTTGGAGAGTTGATTTGTGTGGTGGCGAGTCGGATGGCAGATACTTATATCACCAGGCTGGTGACAGGTTTTAATTGAGGGAAATTATGGGTCGAGGCGGCTGCTACTGACGTCGGAATATCTGCCAATTTGTTGCTGTAGTGGCTGGCTGGCGACGGGCTGGCCGTGAAGCCCAGCTAGGCGGGAAATTCAGAGGGAATCGAGAGTCTGCATTTTCATTGTGAGAAGAAGTCTCGGATTGAAAATGGGTACTCAGGCGGTCATGACCCTGCAGTAATGGATGTCGCCGTGGTTTCCGCAGCCCGGGGTAGAGGAGCAATCGATCAACCCAGTTGATGCTGTAGTGTACTGTGCTGAAAGAAATGAGTGTTGTTTGTGTGTACACACAGTAATAAACAGGCCGGCGCTGTCAGAAGCGCGGCCAGCAAGGTGCCTTGATCTAACGGAAACCTTTGGTCGAGTAGATAGGGTGTGAGGTGTGACGTCGAGGCGGTCCGGGAGCCTGGCCAATGGAAACGGATGGACAAAGACACGTTCCTCAGCAAACGCGGCCGTCTGGAAGGCTGTGGGAGATCCGGGGAAAGTCAGACTGCGCCGCGCCTTTCTTATTTGATTGTTGGACGCGGTGGATGCTGCTGACTCTGACAAGGGATGGCTCGTCGGGACATGTGGCCAGAGTTTTACCTCTGTTCCACGTCGGTCGTCACGGGTTCGTCCACGAGCGACGAGCTGAGGTGAGGTGGAGAACGGGCAGGACACGATTATCCAAGGAACTGGACCCTGAGCAGCGCTACTGCCCGCGCGCTGGCTAGGAACACCCCCCTGATCCCCTCTCTTTCTGCAGTCCCAACAGCAGAAAACCGGGATGGTGACGAAATAGGGGGAAAACTCAGGGTCCAACGCGCAAGATTCCATCAATTGTGTGGGTGCACATGCCCACTGACAGTTGGCCTTGGGTCCAGCGCTCGGGGCTGCAGCAAACGGCACGTCAAAGGAGACTGGCAGGCCTAGAGCATCCCACTTTGTTGTCTACCTTCCCAGTGTAGCCGAACAGCCTCGCCACCCTTCCTTCCAGCTACGGCATTGTAACACCTTTGTGTGACTTGGTTGATGCTGGTGTCTGTGTACAATCCTTAGAATAGCAAGTAGACTAACCGCGGCTGACTCGAGTGACAGGACGAGGTTGCGGGTCCCCTGATGCCCCAAGCAGATCTACGGTTTTGCTTTTCCCATGTTCCTGCCTTAGTTTGTTAGCCTCAGCCCTTCTCCCGACGCACCCCACCCCGGCTTGATATGCACACTCCAACACCACCCACTCGTGGCAAGGCACTGCCAACTCAACGCCTCGAAATATAGTGCATTCACCTGATACAGATCAAAGTAGACGAGCCATTGGACTCTTTCAATAAGCGTTTAATCTATCACCAAAGGAAACGAAATGCTCTGAGTGGCCTCATCCTCAACCGCCGTCTACTCGCCTCGGAACCCCGGCCTTGGCGCCGCGTCGATACATATGCATACGCCCCGACACCCGAGAGCCTAAAGACTGCAGATCTTATCAGCAGCCTCATAACCGCTTCGATGTTGATTTCATCATTGGGTGCTTGAAATATCGCACGACAAGCTATTTTACCATATCTGATCTCGCACCTGAGGATATTCAACTTATAAGAGATCTTGCGCTTGAGTGCTTCGATGTTCTGGTCCGTGACCCTTTCGGACCCGAGAACCCCGATCGCTATTCGTGTGCTGACTCGGCAATTGAGCAAGTACAAAGGACGGTGAAGAGTGCCCACATCCCAAATTCTGGGGTCGCCATCCTATGGAAGGTTCTCCTATAGAAGGTTCTCCTATAGAAGGCTATCCAAGAACACAAGCCAGGGATGGAGTCATTCAGGTAGAGCTACTTCGAAGAGAACCGACGAGGCGACGGTGCCGGAATGGCTAAATGCCGTCTGATGTGACTGTTGTAGGGAAACATGGCGTCGTACGAAGTGAAGAGCGTGCAAGAAGCAAGAGAGGCGATGTGTGCCTCCAAGGCTGAGACACAGCATCGACTGAAGCCGTCAGGAAGTGTGAACATGCGAACTCCATCCTACTAAAAAGTACTTCGCTTCATGTGCATCGCACCAGTGATAAAGGCTTCACAGTCCGTCAGATCTAGGACATTTCAGGCTGGGGCCTGAGAGTACACAACTGTGGTGTGAGGAGCCGTCAAAATGAACGACGAAGCACCCGTGCTTGATCACCTGCGCTTACTGCGCTCATATGTGCAACGACTAAAATGTGCGATCATGTCAAAGCTCAGGCTGACCGACCGGTGAGTTCTTGCCACAAGTCCTCGTGGGAAAGCAGCAAGCAAGTCACTGAATCTGCATCGACCAAGTGATTGAGATACACAGTCTTGGCAAGGTGGTATGGAGCAGACCATGTTCTGTGCGAGCTAGAAAGAGCGAGTTATCTTTCCTTTCCCCAGGCGCACAATTATTTGTATTTAACATGAAAAGGCCTGAAAGCCCTTGCGAGCACTCAGGAACTATCATTGCGGAGTTGATTGGAGCTCTGTACGGATACAGCACACATGTACAACTCCGTGAGGCTGCCCGCGGCAAGCAACGCCGAGCACAGTGACCCGTGGAATAAATATGTGTCTTTTTAAACCCTGTAAGCCCCCGCCTTAGAATTTGATTCAAACATCGACGGACCTCATCAGAGCAAGACAGCCAGACGTGAGCGGTTGTTCCGTTTTGTTACTCGACGACAACCGTGAAAGGAGCCAACAGCCTCACTCCTTCCGAACCAACTTCAGAGTGCCATTGTCGGTGAGTGACGTGCTGTCCAAATGTGTTCACAATGTCATGCAATGATGTATTATTCCAGTCTTCCTGGGAAATGTGACAAGAGCCTCTTCCCATCATGTCTGTGTTCAATGTCGCCCTCTTTTCATCCCAGTCCTGACGGGCTGACAGACACCTGAAGGCTGAGCTATACTCATAGCATAGGTAGTCGAGCGGCCGAAGATACAGAAGGGAGGTCGCAGCCCAGAATGGACACAAACGAGAACTCCGACGTGAACCCAGACTCGCAAGGAGCCTCGGAAGAATCAAATGCATCTCGCCAGGAGAGTCATCAGATTGGGACTGAGTGCGCGACCCAAATACTTTACGAAGGCCTGCTACGGTGTGTGTTGCATAGATCGGCTCAAGTAATAACCTGAAAATCTGCGGACGCCAATCGAGGAACAAGAACAGACGAGGCAGAAGGCTCTTATCGTCCGCATGCGCAAGAGCCACGAAGAGGGGAGTGCACTAAAGCTTGACTCTGTTGTGGTTCAGAGCAGGTCTTTAAAGGAGACACTCGCCAAGGTCTTTGGGGGGCATCACAATTATTCAGGACTCCCTTCCGGCCTTTCTACTACCGTTGGTCACTCCTCGAGGAAACACTCCGGCGCCAAAAGCTTGAAGAGCAAGAATCCGCGAGATGTACGCAGCTCCTGTATGATGTGCTGGACAACGAGCTATGTGTTGTAGGTCAAGTTCTTAATTTTGCCATTGGTAACAATCAGCAGGCAATTGATGTTTCGAGTACCTATTACTCGTTTGGACTTGTATCTTGGTGGTAATTGCTTGGAAAGGGGCCCGATTCCCCTCCCTCCAGATTTAAGAAACAACGCTAGTCACCAGATACGAGTCTAACAGAGTCACACAACCCCTGAATCCCAATGAAAATTCGTCAAAAAGTCATCACCAGGCCAAATGCTCTCGTCTTCAGAAATCGACTGGGTAATGTGCTTCTGTTCTGTTGAAGTTCAAAACCAGACCTGCCGTTGGGCAACCACCAGAGGCTGTACATTTTGCAGCCAATATGCCCAATAAGGTGATGTGAGCCTAAAAGATAGATCACAGCAACTGCACGGGAACGTTGGCGTTGGAGGGCTGGAATCAGGTCTGCTTCGACAAGTTTCAGACGGCGCAGCGGATGGGCGAGCAAGAATGGAATAACTCAAGGACGATGTGAAACTCAGACTGAGTCAAATTCACGTTGAGCCACATTTCAATACGATATTGGGCATCATTGCTGGTGTGGAGATTTCAAGAAGTCCGTTGGAGAGCCTGTTGGTGATCATCTCATCTTTTTCCCTTTGTTTGCTCACTCAGCGCTGATTCCTTTGCTTTACGCACAAGACCTGGGTGACCGCGAAGACCTCAAAAGATATGACGGGAAAAAAATGTGACCACACAAAAATACGAGACAGGACTTACATCGAGGCAACAGATGGATCAATCGTTTCTCTCTGAAATACCGGTAGCACGCCGAAACATCCGACTGTGTAGTTCAGGTACCCTCCAGCATTTACCGGTACTGAAAGCATCGAATTGACATGTACATGAGCACATGAAGCCCCGAAAAGAAATTGCGCCACCTAATTTTCAACAGACTGGAACCTATCAAGGTTTGGTGAGTCGGTATCGCTCTCATCCTAGTAGAAGTGCTGAAGGAGAGACTGAAGTATTTTTTTCTTCCGCAAATCAACATCTCCAGACTCAAGCCTGAACTACCATCCCGCCTATCTAAGTATCCAGCTATCCTCTGAACATTGCTCAGACCTGGCAGGGACCGTGACATACCACCACTCGATTATTCACGCAATTTCTCCTCACTGACTTGCAGCAATGCAGCGAGGTTAACCTGAAGATTGAGTGCTGTGGAATGTCCGTATCATCGAGTCAATCATCATGTCCCGAATGCAGGACTGCAGTTTCCACATATCATCTCCCCTTCTGGACTTGGGTTCCTCCCACAGCCATGATTCATCCGCCTTTGAAAGCCGGCTCCGAACGGGTCCATGTCTTGATCGACTCGGTGTGGTGATCTGGTTGACTCGTCCATTTTCTTCAGAGCCGATATCGGTATCCCGCATTATATTTACGGACAGAAGGCGGTTGAGAGAGCATTCCCAGAAAGTTTTCCCAATCCTCTTCGCCCTTTTCACTCTCAGCAAGCTTATAGGCCAGTATGTCAAGGCTCTGGCCGTTCCGGTCCAGGGGACCTTGATAGAGATCCGGCGTATCCCAGACCAAATCCCAAAATCTTGTGGTCATTTTGGCGGATTCAACGAGGATTTTGTTCTTTGTGTGGGGAGAACGCACCGTTCTCATTTCAGCAGACTCTGCGTGAAGAATAGAGTCCAGGTCCCATAGAGTGACATTGAGAGCTCTGACGATGTGGAGATTTGATTTGACGGCGTCTCCCAAAATCGCCACCTTCTTGAACCCACGCTGCGGTGCACAAGTGCTTTCGTGCGTTCTCCACGGGCTTGCCTTGTCGTTCGCAACCTTGACATTGAACCTTGATATTCGCAACCCCCACTGTCCCCGTTCGCTTTCCCGTCCGCAGCGGAAGAGACCCAAGGTATCATCCGGGGACATGACAACACGCGCACGCCGATAGTCGCATCCGGTCCATGCTCGTGCAGTGCAGATGGTGATATCGACGGTGAATCTCCAGGTGTAGTGGCGAAGGGCGAGGTATCGGGATTCTTGATTGACTGCGAGAAGAGCCGGGATGCCTCGAAGGAGGCTGATCTCTCGATTTTTGCGGTTCCTCGCCTCGTCAAGGCTCTTGGAGCGTGGCCTAGGTATGACCGCGACGAGACGAGGCACCATGGCTGCTTTCCAAACCATCAAGCGAAGCTCGCAGGGAAGTTGCTGGAAGCTGGAGAACACCATGCTGCTGTTCCGTCTGCCGATATGGTCGGCCTTGGCCGTGCCTGCTTTACCCACTGTATCAACTCGGGTTGGCTGTGCTGTCTGGTGATGCTCGTGCTGCATCACATCTTCAGTGTAGTCTTTCTTTCGTGTGCGGACCATGATGGCGTCGACAAGTCGAACTGACAACACGCAACTTGAGAGTGGAGGTGTGTAGTATAGGTTGGCTACGAAAAGGAAGTGCTGCCCGAGGTGGAGGTGGAGGGTGTTTTAACTAGAAACAACAACCCAAATTGAAGGCAGAACGTGCAGGCTGCCTGGGCAACAAAGCTAGGCATCAGTCGAAACGCGTGTGAGCCTGGGTAGATGATGTCAGGTGGGATGTTAAATACTTCATTGTATTTTTGTGGACAAAGCAATGCTTCAATTCCATACAGTGCTATTGAAATGAATTGCAGCGCATGCAACTCTGAAAGTAGGTCGTATACGTTTCTATGTACTTCCTACACAGAAGTTTGCTACAGCATCGACAATCGGGTTGTCTCTTCGATCAGGCGTTCCCTTCGAAATTCAACTACGGCTCCTTGATTACAAGTACTTTGGACAGATTTACTAATCATGGTTTGTTTGAAATCCCAGTACTAGATCCATGTTCATGGCCCTTCTATCTCACCATCAGTATTTCTACAAACGCGTTGACATCAGATTGAAGGTGAGACTAGGAGGTAAATGACAATACACTGATATTTTTGGAGAAAGGTAGAATCAGTGTTCAGTTCGATGTGGAAGTGATGTTTACAAATTCCAGGAAGTGACTTGCGGGGAAAGTCCTCTCCGAAAATCTTTTAGGAAGAGCCAGCAACTTTGCCAACCAGCCCCGCGATCTCTTCGCGATGCTTGACATACGCCGCGTGTCCAGAGGGGAACTTGTGGACATCGACATGAACTCCTGCGTCTTTGGCGTTGGCCAGGCAAATATCCTAGGACCAGTCAGTCTCTAGCATGCTTGGCTCCGTTCAAACTTGGGGTACCTTACCTGGAATGATGGTGGAACCCAGAGGTCCTCCTCGGTGTAAATGTAAGTGCTGGGAATGTCCCTCCACGGCTCGTATGTCGCCTTGCCCAATAGCGCTGAGAAGAAGTGCGGCCGGATCCCCGCCTTCTGCTCCTCCTGGTCCTCAGGCTCGAGGTCATGGTACAGACCCGAGATAGCATCAGTCGGGAGCCACGTCCCGTCGTCCTTGAACTCGACCAGCGTCCGACGCTCGGGGGTGTCACCGCCGGCTTGGACCAGGATGTCCCATGCGCTCTGACCTTTGGCCAGCATGTAAGCACTGATGTAGAACAGGTGACAGATACCACCAGGAAGGCCCTTGTCCTGACGGCCCTTCTTGGTCAGTCCGGCGATGGAGCTGGAGCCAACCACGCCGCCGTAGGAGTGCATGATGAGGACGACGTCGTTTCCGGCCGTGACGAGAGGCTCGATGGCCGATCTCACAGCCTCCACATCGGCCTCGAAGGAGTTGGGGGGTGTAGCGCCATTATTGGAGGCAAGCCCCGGACTGTGGACGGTGAAATTGTAAGGGGCGTTTTCCAAGAGGGTAACAAGTTTGTGATATGCTGATGGGGGAGTCCAGGCCCCAGGGACGAGGACGATGAGGGGTTGCTTAGAAGGCATGCCGAGGTTGAATCTCAATGTGAGTGGTCTGGTGACCCAAGACAAGTAACAGGCCGGGGAAAACTTGTTTGCGTTGTGAATTTCACATCCAGTACTTTATCTGTGGAATACGTGGGCTCAGACCCGAGTCTGAGAGACCGTCATGGTTTGAGAAGCACCGGGTTGCTCAGTTGGTGCTGTCTGCTGCGCCGCATGCACCACAGCTGCTGAGGTGATGTAAGATTCCCGCAAGCCTCACACTGTAGGGGGCATATCCACCCGGTGGAGCAAGGGCGCATATGCAATGGAACATGAAGCTATCTCAGAATGGAGATGGTGACCGGAACGCTGGCTTTTCCCGTCGACATGCTCCTTTAGGCGCCTGAATATTTTTTTTTTTTCGAATACAAAGATTTGTACCTGTAAAACGGGAGGGTAAACCGGTACATAACTCCAGAGCTTATCACCCAGGCCTAATTCGCACACCCACACACCTATACACCTATACACCCGCACACCCACACACCTACACACCTATACACCCACATACCCAACACCCAGCACCCATACACCCACACCCAATCTATATAGCTAATTCATATGCCTAGGGCTAGTTAGATATGCTAATTGGGTATGCAAATTAGGCGCTATGTGTGTGAGTTGGGTGTGGGTGTTGGGTGTGCAAAATTCTCACGTGGTTTAGTGCTGGCGATGTACTGGTGTACCCCCTATTTTTGCAGGTGCGAATATCTGATTTCCTTCTTTCGGTCTCACCCTGGTGCATACCCGCAAATCCAGAACCGCTCAAATTTGTATTCCCAGGCTAATATCTGTCCAATTTAACTGCCTGACCAAATTTTGACTATATAGGCCATCCTTCATCAAGATGCGAGAGGGCGAGGGCATCATCAAGGGAGATCTCACCTGACGCAATTGTGTCAATATCAATAGGTCTATTGTGCAAATATCTCATAGCAGTAGTCGATATACTAGATATATCCTCATGAGCTTAACCTGCAACACTGCTTGTACAAGAAGAAGACATATTCAGATGATACTCCGTCTCTCTATCGTCGACGAAAACATACCGAAGAGAAAAATCCATCATCCCGGGTAGAACTCAGCCAACACATACCCATCCCGTTGAAAACAAGCCCTACTCATTCCCTCACCATGTCTGCAGTCAACAGAGAACCACAGTCTCCCAACGAGGGTTACAAGATTGCCAGAGCTCCCAGCTCCTTACATATCCTACTCCAATGCGACGTACTGCGAGCGGCTCGCGCGGGTCCGGCTCGACCAGCAGCACGTCCACCACTTCTGGCTTTGACGTTGGTGAATCTTGGTCGCCACCATTGACCCTTAATTGGCGCACGGCTATAACAACGAGTTTGATTTCATCGCCCGCCCGACTCCCCGTCCCCCCAGTCCACTTGGAATCGACATCAGCTAGGCCCATCGACCTTCCACTTGGCTGAGCCAACAAGGCCTGAGAAAACAGTCTCGTTGAATCCGGATGGCCCCCGCCCAGCGGTTCACCCAGTGGTCCTAGACGACAGAAGATTGTGGCCGTGTTGAAAATTAGTGATCCTGCTAATCGCCTGGCGACCTCGCAAGCAGATTGCGCCAGGACCGAGGAGGCATGAGAGAAGGATTCCTGCAACGCGGTGTGCCCTGACTTCCAGCGTGGGCCTGGTTCACAATGCTCTTTTGCGTCGACCTTTCGGAGTGGCTGGGCCAGGCCGGTTGATGCTGGGTCGTAGTAATAAAAATGGATCAAGTCTAAGCCCATATCAAGAATGGACCAGGAGTCGTATCCCTTGAAACACTGTGTAGAGGCCCAACTCCAGCTGAGGGCATAATCAGGCACGCTCTCTGCCTCCCAGTCGACCAAGGCTTTGTATGGAGGCATAGTCCAACGCAAAGCAAAGTGGAAGTATCTCTCCGGAAGGCCAAACAGCATTCTTGTTTTCAATCCACGCGCAAGAACATTGCCTATACCGGTGAAGGCGTTAAGTATATCTGAGCGGAACGATAAATGGCGCGGTGTATATTCATATATGAGTGATCGGTAGTCCTGGAAGTCCATGTTATGTGGCTCCTTTAACATAATACTGTCAATGCCGAGACGGACATTGTCGCTCCCAAGAAACCTGGTAACATTAGAGCGCTGGACCTGACCTTGACCATGCTCAATCGAAATCGGAGTCAGGCTGACAGTAGATGCATTTTCAGCCTCGTTCGAAAATTTTCCTGCCGCTTCATTGGATTTCTGCGCCATTCGGGCAAAGTGCTCGAAGGCCGAGTACTCGCCGCAGCTGCACTGGAAAACGGCCTGCGATTCGGTAATAAACAGTCGACATCGCGAGAGAAAACGCTCCTGGAATGTCCACGCGCGATGATTCCACACAGAAGCGTTCACAGGCTCGTAGCTTCCATCAAACCCTGGATGAATGCTTCGTTTGTCTTCCCAAAATCGCACCCATGGGTCCATGGCAGATAGTAGACGCGGTCTGCCGGGGCAGCCGGGAAGTTCAGGGCAGCCGGAAAGCCCCACGCTGGTCTTGTATGTGTTTAACGCAGCCATAATCGTGAACTTTGCCGAAGAGTAGACGACATCCATTGCGCGTATTTGCTGAGACTTCGACGCTTCGTCGTCTTGGACAATACAAAATCGGTCGACCCAAATGTAACGCTCACCTAGGGCCCGGCAGAGAGCGATAGCATCTGCGATGACGTTGGGCAAGAAAATGTCTCTGAGACCATTCACAGCCTCTAATGAGTGCAGATTGGCCTTCTCTAATTGCCCTGTGCGATGCTCGGAAGATGGACTTTGCCACATGTAGCTTAATGCGACGAAAGGTTCCCCGGGTTTCGGTCTCACGACGTTCATAGACTGAACGTCAATGAGTCTGAAATCGAACGGTAATATGCCATCTGGACATCTCATTAGTTCTGCTGACAATCTCTGGCGAAATGAAGTTGATGCTCGCCCCCCCCCCTCTCAAACCTACGTGTACTATGGTTGGGCCTCGATGCAGGGGACGAATCCATATCATGAATGCTTTCACATGCAGAAACCCAACTTTTCAACAAATCGACGTCGAAGAAGGGTGACTCCCACGGGTCCACGCCTGATAGGCGCGAAGGGACGTCTTTAGTATGCCTCAATTGGAACCGTGGGACCAATCTATGGACCTCCTGGTACCCGATGGAAGGCTTGGAATCATGGGATGAAATGTTGGCTGTGCCAGGCTCGGGTGCAAGCGACGACTCGGTCAGCTCGTAAATTCCGATATAGATGGCTACCAATAGCCGAGACTCGCCGGGTCGCCAATCGTCGACCCTGTTCCCAGGAGTGCTATCGTTGTCCATGAAAATCGGACCTAAGTTACGAGCAATTAGGGAGTTTGTGTACGTCCGCCCTTCGTTTTGCTCCCAGTCTAGTCTGGTCTTTGCAGCGGTATAGACTGCTCCGCAGATTGCACAGTCCGGACACGCAGCGTCTAAGGGGATGTCGATTGCGTGTGAGTCATAGTAAACTTGAGACTGAAACTTTGAAGAAGTGAACGCGACATCGTTCCAAGTATGACACTTCTCACAAAGACTTGAGTTGGGTTGCGATGGAGGGCTAGTGGAGTCCTTAGCGATCTGAGAAGCCATTGCGTTGATCGTCTCGTCTGAGGGGGGGATATTCCGAAGCAGGAAGAAAAGTAATGTTTGGCGACGGTGCAAGCAGAGGCCAGAACGGGCATTAGAACAGAACGAGGACTGCCATGTGAGTGAATTCAAGGAAGAGACGAGCTTCTGAGGCACAGGCGAGACTGCCTAGTTAGATTCCACTTCACCACCAAGGAACACATAATCCACCTGTTGGATGGGCAGAAAGATTGTGGAGGTGGACTGAAAGTCGCATTTCAGATGCTCACAAGTTGAGGAAGCACCGGAGAAAGAAACAAATCCAGAGAACAACAGGCAGAAACCATCCGCGGTCTTCCAACGTGAGGAAAATCTGCTGCCGGAGCACAATTGGCCCTCTCTGACCCACTCAGCCCACCTTGGGACGCAGTCGAGTCCGTTGTGCCAATGGTCCCTGTCCGTACCCCTTCTAAAAATGAAAACAGAGACTCGCACCTGCAAAGAGAACATCACCAACATTAAACCACGTCAGAATTGGCACATCCAACGCCTAATTTGTATACCCAATCAGCCCACCCGATTAGCCCTAGGCGTGTAAATTGGCTGTGTGAATTAGGTGTATATGTATTAGGTGTATAGGTGTTGGGTGTATAGGTGTTGGGTGTATAGGTGTTGGGTGTATAGGTGTTGGGTGTATAGGTGTTGGGTGTGCAGGTGTTGGGTGTGTAACTATTGGGTGTGTAGGTGTGTAGGTGTAGGTGTGTAGGTGTGTAGGTGTGTAGGTGTTGGGCTTGTGGGTGTTGCATGTGGGTGCAGCTGTGTCGCAGGTGATGTACTGGTGTACCCTCTGTTTTTGTAGGTGCGAATCTCCGTATTCCTCAGCCGTCGTAGACTTTGACCGCAGCTACGATGTGCTCGGCCGCCCATGGCAACTGTGTTTTGGTGTATTGTATATACATTGTCTCTATGTGTGGTATATGTCTAGTCTACATAAACGGTACGTGTGATCTATAATGGATTACATCGGCCTGGCAGCCACTGCCACACCCTCTCCCAAGGGGGAAATGGGTGCTCACGATCAATCTGAAGCCCACAGGTCAGGCAGTGGATATAACGGGGCCAGGAGCCCAAGCCGGCAACGCCTCCTCCAAATCAGCCTCCTCTGGCTGGGCATCGGTCGTCGCTTCTTCAATGCTGATCTCATCGTCCAGTGGCGGAACCAGTTCCCAACGGGTGAAGTTGTTCATGGGCGACTTTAGACTAGTCACACCGTAGCTGAACAGGATGCGACGGGTGGCTCCCTGCAGCCGCCGAGCTATTATAAGTCTCAGCTCGATATCAAGCGTCGTACGCTGCACCTCCCTCCTGATTCCGTGCATCTTGCTCAGCCGGTACCGCATCCACTGGGTCGCCAGCAGGGCGATCTCCTCGTCGTGCTTGAAGCGCTCCCAGACCCCCGGCGTCGTCGGCCTGGGGATGGCGAACTCCAGGGCGAGCACTACACGGCGGTACAGCTGCGCCGTAGTCCCCGGCAGGACATCCCACGTCTTTTCCTCCAGATCTCTGGCTGTCTTCAGGAGCGCCTGGTGCTTCAACAGGGTCGCGGCCAGTTGGCGGTTGTGCAGGGAGACGGACAACAGCTCTCTCATTCCCATTTGTGCGTGATCGATCACATCCCGCGGGCTTAGCGAAGTGTGTATTATGCGCTCCATGCGGGGAATGATTTTGTCAAGTCTCGAGAGGTGGTTCTCGGCTTGCCTGATGAACATGGCAACTGTGAGTCGCCGGATGCTCGTCCGGTCCTCGGCGGTGGTTGCCAGGGTTTTGGATTGCCATAACAGGCGGGCGCGCTCCTCCGAGAAGGGCCAACTCGGCGGTTTGCCCATGTTCAACAGTGGGTAAAGGTGCTCCGCCAGTTTCCTTGGGCAGTTCGCTCGGAGAACAAGTGCGTTCATCACCCTAGCGTTCTCAATGAAACCGCGCAGGAGGATGTCCGCCGCTGGGGCATCCAGCGTGTAAAGACATTGCCTTAGCAGCTGGATGAAAAGCTCAACACTGATGCCCCATTTCTCCTTGAGCGAGGCCACGAAGACCTTGGCAGCGTCCTTGACACGACCGAAATGCAGGAGCCCAGAGACAAGAGTTTCGTATATATCTCGGTTCCTCATCGGCATCTCGATGACCCAGTTACCCTTCAAAGAAGTCCTGACCTCGGGCCCCTTGGCCCACTTGCGCAGGTCTGGGATCTGCATCACTTCCTCAGACCAGCGCCGCCTTATGAGCAGGCCACGATTATCAATGGCCAGCATCCGGCGTATGACACCATAGAAGCCGAGGATGTCGTCTTTGTGGCGATAGTGAAGCAGCAAGCAGGCAACGGTTTGAGGCGTTGGTCGTAGACGGCTCTCGTCGAGAAGAGACTCCACTACTAGGTCCGAAAGATTGTGCATCCTCTTGCGTGTGAAGCCCAGGATAAGGGCATTATAATGGTGGATGCTGGGCGGGACCGGACAGACAAGCAAGTTGTAGCAGATTTTGGCCACTTGATACTTGGAGCGTGTGGACTCGTCCCACGAGTCGAACAGTTTCCGCAACATGTCCGTGAGCTTGGTACGCCCCTCTTCTGCAGCTGCCGGGTCGAGTCCTGGGTGGTTGTAACGAGGGTATCCTTCGGAACGGAGCAGGCGGATGGCTGTCCAAGCAGAGTCCAAGCTCTGGAGAGATTTGCGAGCATACTCAGGGTCAGATGGAGTCTCGTCATAGTAAGACTGTATGATCAACGAGTCGACGAGCTTGTTCATCATGCCGTGGTATCGCTCAAACTGCTGATTCGTCAGAGGTTCGCGATGAAGGATGCCACCCGGCTGAGATTCCTCCTCGATGGATCCGGCAATCATATCGAAGTTTGGCCCCATGCTCTTGAAGGCTGGGTCCCCTAGCCTTTTCGCTGGGTCGTAAGTCTTGTGCATGTTTCGGATGAACTCTTCGAAGGCGGATCTGCTTTCGGCATGGCGTATGAGGGCCTCCTCCGTTTTGCAGATGGAGTTCAGGATCTCTATGGCGTCACTGCCGAGCGGACGAGGCCTCATGGAAGTGCTAGGCCGCTGACCTGTTGAAGGCGCGCGCTCCTCGGCATCTTGTTCGCTGGCAGATGAGGACGACAGGCGGCGCAACAGGGCCAGGCCGTTGCGTGAGGAACCAATGTTCCCACGCAGCGTCGTGCGCAGTGTCGTGCGCCGCGCATCCTTGTATCGGGGGTCGGAAACAGCTGACGAGCCGCGTATTGTGGTATAACAGGCCGCGGAGACGTCGCCAAATCGTGGCTTTCGGAGACGGTTCACAGCGGCGGCGGCGGGTCTCATTGGGGTGCCAGTGGCGTGTGCGCAGGCTCTGCAGCTGCAAACGTGAGCTGAAGCAGCTCGAGACCAAGTCGGTAGCATACCGGAGGCATTGCGGAGGCACGCACCGGCTGCTGCTTGGGTTGACGATCCGGACGGAGGGGACGGCGGAGGTGGCGGCCGGTCGGCTGTGCGCGGTCGCAGAACGGCGTAGTGGTAACGATGATGATTGACAGGTGCACAGTTGGGTGGATGCACGTCAAATTCTCGGCTGCACTGCAGTGCGTTAGACCCCCTTGTCTCTGTTACGAGACCCCTCCGCATATCTGGCGCCACTATGAGGGGTTGAATGTAGATAGGATGTGCTCTGCAGCAATAGCTATCATAATTGCAGTTCGATACCCCCACCAGCCACAACAGCGTCGACTGCAAGAATAACTTTGCAAAACGGTCAAACAGGGTTAGTACTCCTCAAACGATTACTGGCATGTATTACTTCTCATCTAATAAGTACATACATGCAGCAAAGAAACCAAGCCGTATCCCAAAATGTACGCTCTCAGTGCGACGGCTGAGCTGGGCGGGTGAGTAGACAGCCATCCTGAAAGCTTCACCTCAAGTCAACAGCTTCTCACTGACACCTCTCTAGAGTGACCAATCTCCGGCCAGATGACACCGAGGGGAACCCCTTCTGGTACACCTTCAAGGTCCAGTGCACGTCATGCAGAGAGACGCACGCGAACTGGGTCGGGGTGAATCGATTTGTGCGTTAAGGATCATGCACCGTCTCCTCCCGCCCTTGTCGGCGCAACTTACCAACCAGCTGACCTCGCTGCCAGGAGATGAACGAGATGAGTGGAAGCCGGGGCGAGGCAAACTTTGTCTGGAAGTGCAAGAACTGCAAGGTATGAGAAGATGGAAAGAGCTTTCATCCCAAGATCCACTGCAGAAGAGGGATGGACACGGAGAGACAGTCAGAGGCAGGTTTCACTGACACCACATGCGCCCAGCGCGAGTCCTCGGCAACCATCAAGACAGCTCCTGTTCCTTATGAGCAGACGGAGCCGGCAAAACCCAAGAACATCCTCGAGTTCGACTGCCGCGGGCTCGAATTCACCGACTTCAAGCCGGAGGTACGGAGCTTTCCCCCCCATTGAGACTGGAGACATACTGACATGTGTCGTAAATAGGGTGAGTGGCTGGCGGAGGGCATTGAATCTGGAACCAAGTTCACTGGCGTTGATCTGTCTGAGGGCGAGTGGTTCGACTACGATGAGAAGGCTGGGGACGAAGTTAGCATCAAGGACATCAAGTGGGAGATCAAGAGGTCATGAAGAGGCTGAGCTGGTGCACCGTGATCAGGCTGTCTCGAAGAGAGAGAGCCTCATGGAGAAATCACAATGGAGAAGTCCAAAAAAGAAAACGCTCCTCGGATGAGATACTCGGCCGAGCCACCGTGACAAGACGACCTGACATACAGCCATTATGGAGTATATTTATTTTCCAACTGGCTGTATAAGTTGAGTCGACAACGTAGATAAAATACCAGGCCGCCCATACACAGAGAGGGAGGGAGGAAGAGGGCGAGAACCTTGTTGGATTCGGCCCCTATTGCCTGGCCGCCGTTGTATTTGCACTAGGAACGACCGGTTACCCGCACCGGCCAAGCCCCATACCTGACTTCCTGGCTTGAAATCAAATCACCCTCACTCTTTCCCGTATGCAGCACTGCTGCCACCACCACAGACAAAACCACCTCACCTCACCTACTCACTCGCACAACGACGAGATGGTGTCCTCAGAACTGGGCCCGCAGCTGCAGTTCTTGACCGACGCGGCCCATCTGCTGTCTGCCTCGTCTCCCGAGACCTCGGCCTTCCTGATGAGCAGGCGCACGTCGCTGCTGGTCGACCATGATGTGCCCGTCACTGACCACCAACGCCAACATGTCTGCAGCTGCTGTGGACATATCATGGTCGCTGGTCAAAGCACTGAACTCAAAATCGGGGCAGACAGGGTGCCCAAGAGCAGGATCAGGAAGCAGCCAAAAACTCAAGGTACACTACCAGCTGCCGCGCCTTCCTCTTCGCACAAGCCAGGGATATCCAAGGTCTTCACTTGCGGTAAATGCAGCAGGTACACCAAACTGCAGATACCCGCTCCCAAGCCTCTCAAGGCTAGGGGCAGGAGGAAGAGGGTGGACCAGCAGAAGGCGCCACAGGAGCAGCGCCCAGCAGCACCCACCGAGCCGGCAAGAATGTCTGCCAATGCCAGCAGCAAGAAGCGAGCAAAGAACCGCAAGGCCGGCCTGCAGGCCCTGCTGGACCAGAGATCCGGACAGAGCTCTAACCCCTCTTCAGGCCTCGGGCTGAGCCTGTCTGACTTTATGAAGAAATAATCCGAGTCAGGCCGGCGAGATGTCTCTTTTCTTGGCTTAGAGAACTGCATCTCGCGCCGTCAATCAGGACCAGCTAGCCTGTCCCCAAGCCGGCAGGCTCCCAATTTGCACCTGCTTCCGGCGCCACTCGGCCGAGACTCAGAGGCGAACGGGCAGTCGCCAGAAGGTTCCCCCACGCCTGCCTGCCTATGACATAAGCTACCCGAGGATTTTCACCCCGCCATCATCCAAATTCTTGGATACTATTAATGCCCATGTTGCCCCTCCAAACTTTTTGATCGCAAACAACAAAGGCCTATCATTTTGCGACACAGGACTACACCATCCTTAACTTTTGACGGGTTAAAACGGCACAATGTCTTCTTCGGACCAAGCACAGAGCAATGACTCCAATGTCATTTCTTCAAACGACTACTTCCGCTCCATCGGCCAGCAGGTAGACCAAGTCGCCCCCGCCACCAATGGCGCGACGCAGCAGTCCGACAGCGACGACGTGAAGCCGGTCGAGGAAATCGAGTCACTCTGCATGAACTGTCATGACAATGTAAGTCGTTTATTCTCTCGGGCTGGCCGCTCAGAGGCGGACTGGAAACTGACTTGTTTTTCCCTTCCAGGGCATCACCCGCCTTCTCCTCACCAAGATTCCCTACTTCCGCGAAATCATCCTCATGTCCTTTTCCTGCGACCACTGTGGCTTCAAGAACTCCGAGATACAAGCGGCCGGTTCGGTCCAGCCAAAAGGCACACACTACGAGCTCCGACTCACCGCTCTCCCCGACTTTGCTCGCCAGATTGTCAAGTCCGACTCCGCGACCGTCAAGTTTATCGAGCTCGACCTCGAGGTGCCCGCGGGCAAGGGCCAGCTCACCAATGTCGAGGGCCTCCTGACCAACATCATCGACGACCTCGAGTTCGGCCAGGAGACGCGCAAGGCACAGTCGCCCGAGGTCTACGAGAAGGTGGCCGAGATCATCGCCAAGGGTCGCGCTATGGTCGCCGGCGAGGCGTTCCCCTTCCGGCTGTACGTGGACGACCCAGCGGGCAACAGCTGGATCGCCCCCGACCTGCAGGACGGCGTGGGCAAGTGGTCGAAGCGCGAGTACGTGCGCACGGCGGAGCAGAACGAGGCGCTGGGCCTGTCAGACACGGCGGCGACCAGCGGCGACGGCACGATCCCGCTGGGGGGTCAGGGCCGGCTGGGCGAGAATGACGATATCCTCCCCGACGAGGTGTACAGCTTCCCTGCGAGCTGCCCGGGCTGCATGCACCCGTGCGTGACACATATGAAGATGGTCGACATCCCACACTTTAAGCAGGTCGTGCTCATGAGCACCGTCTGTGAGGACTGCGGCTACCGCAGCAATGACGTTAAGACCGGCGGTGCGGTGCCTGCCCGTGGCAAGCGCATCACCCTGCGCGTCAAAGACCAGACCGACCTCGCCCGTGACATCCTCAAGAGCGAGAGCTGCGCCCTCGAGTGCCCGGAGCTGGACCTGCACGTCACCCCGGGCACCCTGGGCGGCCGCTTCACGACAGTCGAGGGCCTGCTGACGCAGGTTCGCGGCGACCTGCACGGCCAGATCTTCCAGAGCGGCGCAGAAGGTGGCAGCGGTGGCGGCGACTCTCTCGCCAAGGAGGAAAAGACGAAGTGGGACAGCTTCTTCGAGGGCCTTGACGCTGCCATCAAGGGCGAGCGCGAGTTCACCATCGTGTTGGTCGACCCGCTGGCCAGCAGCTACGTGCAGAGCCTGGCGGACGACCCGAGCCAGCCCGACGACCGTATGACGGTCGAGGAGTACGACCGGACGCACGAGGAGGAGGAGGATCTGGGACTCAACGACATGAAGGTTGAGGGCTACGAGGAGGGAGAGAAGGCTGATGCGCCAACGGCATCGTCATGACGTGGTTTCGGGCATGATTGACGGCCTTGCTACATGAGATTCCCTTGCCCTGTTCATAGACGAAAAGTTTGCATTATAGAGATACCAGAGACGAATTGAGAAAAGTATGATCTTGACGGGACAACTATTGACTTTTACTCCTGTGTGTACTACATCACATGTGTGGCCCTAGATTACACGTTTGTAAGAAACGCAACTGTGCTGTATCAGGACACGAACAGACGAAAGAAGAGCAAAACTACTGATGTCATCATTACTTTTGGCAGTGCATCTATCTGCAAGAAGTCGGTCTATTTGGCCGGAACTGGATCATCAAAGCCTATGTCCATCGAGGCTCAACTCGGTATCGCCCACGCACCTCATATCGTCCTCTGCCGTCATTTTTATTGCTCTCTTCTCTCCATTTTTTTTGTGTCTTTTCTTTTGTTCCCGAGAGGGATATCATCGAGGCCTCCTCTACTACCATCCCGTGCAAGACGCCAGTCTCGACGGCGAATGGCCAGCCCGGCCTCCTGTCTGGTCAAGGTAGTCCGACAAGCCTTATTTTCATGCACCCCCCTCACTAGTATGTACCAACATGAAACCAGTCGAAAGTCTCGTGTCAGGGTGAAATGAAGCTGGACCGTTGCCAACTCAAGAACCAGGATCCCCAAGACGAAGTAAACCAAGCCGCGTGCCGATGGAGCCGAGCCGAGGAAGCCACTCATCGCAGCCCAAGAAAACAGGTCTCCTCTTCCCTCCCATGATAAATGAGACAAGACGAGAGTCCATCAAAGTCGAAAAAGGCTGCTGTGGCGCATTTTTGCCGTACAAATACAGTCATCTGGTAATACGACCATGCCAGTCCAGTTAATCCTGGCCGAGGCTTTTTGGGTTTGCTTTTTGTGTGCACCATTTTGCGTCTAACCCTCGTGATTAAAAGAAATCCAGAATCGAGTCGCGAACCGCGGCGACGAAAAGAGACGCAAAGAGAAAGAAACCGTTCTCAAGCCGTGAAGCTGCCGCCGTAGGAGGCCGGAAAGCGAAGGAGGCAACAGGGACGCCTCGATATGAACAGGGCCGGGTCGTAAAAAGAAGAAATGCGGGCTGGAAAACACAGAGCATGCCGAGGGGTATTAGTTCCGTAGACCAAACGCCGAAAAAGAAAAACCCCATGAGAGAAACCAAGGTGGCCGAGGATCTGGTGTGGTGGTCAAACTTCCTTGACCTTGAGACCAGACCAATCGAGCGAATTAAGCTTTAACCGTTTCCTTGGGGATGTCCATGGCCTAGACCCAGTAAAGAATGGCGAAGGCAGGGCCTTAGAAGAAGGTGGGCTTGGTAAGAACGCGGTACTCCACATAGTCCTCACCGTCAATAGAGATGATGGTTCCCTGGGAGACGAGCTTGCCCTCGAAGGGGCCAGTCTGCTTACGCTCGTACTTGATGCCCATGTAGATCTTGGCGTCCTCCTTGTTCGCTCGCATGCGGTGGGCCTCCTGAGCAGCCCAGACGCGGTTTAGGCGGGAAACGTTGTCCTGGAAGGTGGACTGTCCTTCGACATCTCCGTCTGCGTCTCCCTCGGTGCTCTGGCGGGCAATGTAGGCAGCCTCGCGCTGGTCATTCTTTGTCTGCCTTGCCTCTGCGCGGGCGACCGCGTTGACGGCGAGGTTGTTGGTACGGGACTCGACACCACCCGATCTATTGGCAGCGCGGAACTCGGGAGGCTGCGTGGACTGGCGGGCCTGGTTTGGCACGAGAGTCGGAAGCGAACGGCGGGCGTGGGCCTGACGGGTCTCATGAGTAGGAGCCTCGTGCTTGAGGACAGCTTCAGTGTAGGGACCTTCGCCGAGGTTGCCGTTGGCGTTGGAGGGCAAGGGGTGCTCCCTAGGCTCAGGCTTGGTGAAGCCCGACGCGACTCGTACGCGTGCTTCATCGATGGCGACCTTGCGGTTGTGATCCTTCTCCTCGGGCCGCTCGCCGTGGTCCATCTGGTACTGGCGAACACGACAGTACTCCTTGAGCTCCATTCGGGTGAGGCCCTCGAGGTAGTCCTCGATCTGATACTCATCGAAAGACAGCCATAGTGCGCCTGCGCCCGAAGGGAAGTTGCTCTGCAGCGGTCTGCCATCGCGAGTCTCGCGGCCGACCTTGACACGGAACATGTCGTTGTTGCCAAGGATTCCGAAGACGGCGTGCTTGTCCTTGTCATCGGGCTCTGCAGAACCCTTCCAGAAACCAAGGAGGATCTTCGTAGGGCGAGTTCCGTGGAGATCAGCCACCTGGGGGTGCGACTGGGCGTTGGCTGCCTTCGCAACGGGGGTGGCGTTGGCAGAGGATGGGCCACCGGTGCGACGACGCTTCTCGGGGCGGTGAAGGGCGTGGTCGGGGATGTCGACACCGTAAGCAATCTGCGGCGGCTGGGCACCCTCGGCTTGGGCGCCCCGGGCCTTGCAGCGGGCAATAGCCTGCTGGACTGCAGCTGTGTCGTTTGCACCGACCTCGCTCTCCGATTCGTCCATGTCGGACCGGATCTTGACATACTCCTTGACCTGGGTCTGGTCGAGGTGCACGAGGTGGTTGTCAAAGACGATCTTCTCAAAGGTGACCCAGCTGCCACCCGGTCCAGGATTAAGGGGGTACAGGTCGGTGACAACTTTTCCCTCGCGGTTGCAGGGCTGGACACGTGTGCGGAGACGATCGCGAGAATCAATAAAGCCCTTAACAATATGCTTGTCGCCAATCGGCGCCTTGGACTCGCGCCAGCAACCAATGGTCACGCCCTTGACGCTAGCAAGGCCGTGAGTTGTACGGGGGGTCTTACCCGACCTGGTTGCTGCGGCAGGGGCTGGAACAGGAGAGGCCTCGTCGTCTGTCTCGTCGGCGAGCAAGCTCTTGTTCATCTTGTCCTCAGTAAGGTCGCCAAAGACATAAGACCGCTTCCGCTTAGGGTAGGTAGACGTAGGAGGTTCAGCCTTGTTCTCGTCTCGGTCGATGTCCATGATGCTGGAGTCCTCCTTCTCAGAAGGGACAGGTTGAGGCACGTTCTTGGGGGTGCCATCGTTATTGGCAGACCCGACGACGATCTCATCCTGGGAGCCCTCGTTCATGACCACATCGCCGCTAGATATACCGCTCATAGACTCGGGTGGAGGGCTCAGGTTGTCCTCGTTGCCAGTGTCGTCATCAAGGGTGGTGTCCTTGCCGAATGAATTTGCCTCGCTGCCTCCGGTGTAGGCCGCGCTGGTCATGGTGCTGGGATGCAAGGTCAGCTGACGCTCAGAATCATAACTCTGAAGTGATCATGTAGGTGTGGTATAGGTGTGGGGCAGTTGTAAGTCAAAGGGACAGGTGAATATGGAGGGGTAGTTGGGCTGGTTGAGATAGGGCGGGGCAGAGAGGTCAGACTGGGAGTGTGAGTCTGAGTGTGAGAAAGCCAAACGAGTTGAGGTTGAATTGGCTGATATTTCAAAACGATAGCAATTGATGCGTCGCTTGACAAGTCTGCGATACTTTGTGACAAAGTAGGAACACCACAGCTCCGGGCGTGCAAGGGATGAAGAGTTGGAGCATATCGCACTCGCGATTCGTTGTCAGGCTGATGAGTACATACGCGTTGCGAGACCGGGTACCAGAGAAGCCAAGCATGGGGCGCGAGAAAGACATGGCATGGGCCTGTTGCTGACCTCGTATTGTTGTTGTCAGGGTGAAGGGCTCAACGTCTGGGCTTGATATGTTGTCGTTGTTGTTGCGCAAGTCTTGTGGCGGAGTTGGTGTTGACACAAAACGTGCCGGGTTGGGAAGGAAGTGTGGTCAGGAAACTTAAAGTAGGAAGGAGAGGGGCAACGCTAGAACCCGGGTTGCGATGAATACGATTGGAAAACGGGCGTGAAGGCAAGTCAATGGACTTAAATGCAGCAGACTAAGTGAAGTGATGGCGTTGGGATGAAAAAGTGTCGGTGCTCAGTGCTGTGAATTGGACATTGTCAGAGTGCTTCCAGGAGGGCTCACCAAGTCGGTGACCCTCCACTCCACGAAGTGCCCTCTACAAGTCGCTCTTTATGTCAGGCCGGTAGGACATCTCTTCACTGGTTGAGATGACATAATCCCCAGCAAAAAGTGATACATTATCGGGGATGGCAACGACAATTTGTATTGCTGCGGCTGTCATGGGAAAATTGAGAGGCCCCAAACCTACTACTGAGCAGGGCTTCGGGGCTGAGTTGATGGGAAAAAGTGTTCGGTGAGAGCGTCGGAAACGCGCTAAGGTGACGGTCAAGTAGTGATGCAACAGCGACCGGTTTGAGCGGTGCGAGGACAGGCCAAGGCAAGAAGACGGTAGGCAAAGCACACTTACGTAGCGAAAGAAGCCTTCTCAGGAGCAATCTTGTCTGACTGTGGGCTTGTCGGCTTGGATGCGACGACGCCCTTGTCGGGGGACGTCTCGGGCGTCTTCTTGAGCTCGATCGGGGGCGTCTGCTCAGTGGCAGGGGACTTGTCATCGACAGGCGGGCTCTTGGGCGCCTCAACCGAGGAATTGTCCGACTCCATACTGGTTTTGCAGGGCTCAATACGATATGGTCAGGAGTGCAAACGGCCAGTGGCGGGGCGAGCTGTTTTTCAGAGGCTTGAACTGATGCTTGCTGGTGTAGTTGTGGAGGCTGAAGAGGAATGTGTAGATGGATGGTGGGTGCGGGAAGGCCGTGCCGTGCCGAGTCAGAAAGTAAGGAGGGTAGAGGGTGACTTGATGATGACGGGGGTAAACAGCTGTTGCAGGCGACAGTCAATGAGGGTTTGAATTGGGAAAGGAAAGTAGATTGGAAGAAGAGAGGATCTATGGCTGGGTAATTGATGAGAAAAGAGATTGTTGTTGTGTAGGAAGCTTGTTTGCAAGTAAGAGAATCGCGGCTCCAGGGGGGGTGGAGGGTGGTTTTGGTATTGCGAGGTGTGGCCGGAAACTAGAGCGAGCAAGTAAAGTGAGTTTTGACGAGGGGTCTTTTTGTCCCGGGATAGTGGAACTTTGAGAAGCAAAGATTGTGTTACTCAGCGGTTTCAAAGCCTACACTCTTAGCGTTGGAGAGGTTTTTTTCGGGGGTTCCTGGAACTCTACAGCAGCTCCCAGCTCACACTAGCTGCTCGGGGCTATGATGGCACAAGTCTCTGCAGTCACACTGTCCCCAGATATAAGCTGTTTGCATTCATATATACATGTGAATGACGGTTCCCTCTAGGGCAGTTAGTCTACTCCAGTGCAGTACACTGCAGTACACCACGTCACAGCTGTGTGGGCAGAAGCCAGAGAAGGAACACAAGGCGTCTGACGCAGTAAACCAGTCTATTGACGTGACTGACCCAGCCATTGCCAGGTACATAGACAGACACATGGGAGCTTGCCTTGTCTTTCTATTGGAGGACTGACTCGACATCGAAAAGGTGGTATCCAAAACCATATGCATCTTGCACTGCTGCTTCGTGGCAATACTAAGGTTAAACAAATGCACACAATGCATGGTATGAACCTGGGCAGTTCTTTGGCACAATCAGAGGTCCTGGGGCCTGGGGCGGTTGATCCGGGTCCAGCTTCCAGGCTCGGACCTGAACCTTCGGTCTTCGGTTGTGGGTCTTAGGTCTTGGGTCTTGGTCTTTGATCTTGGAGTCATGGGTCATGGATCTTCGGGGGATGGGCAAGACACTAGCAGCAGCTCAACCGATTGTCCAATTTGGCGCGTCATCACCATAATTACCTTGGAAGCTGGTGACACTCCAGCTGGTCCAGCAGCGCTCCGGCGTCCCCCCAAAAGGCTCGCTCTTTCCCAAGCCGGACAGACGCCCTTGGAACCATTGGCTGGGTCTTCCCACTGTGGGGCACTAAATCACATTGCAATCAGCAGGTTGGTTTCAAATCTAACCACACCTGCCAGTTGCCAGACACTGCCAGAGACATCGAGACTCGGAACTTGCCTGTCGTAGTACTTGCTACCTACAGTAGTAGTCCGTTGTGACTCTGATTGTCTCACCTCTCTCTGGAGCCGTGACAGCCGCTTGGGCCCAAGTCCCTGTATTATTATGTGACTGGTACTTAGCTGGCTAGATAAAGGTGGCAATCATTTTCCATAGCTGAGCGTTGGTTTTCCGGTAGTGCAGCCACTAATCAGAGTTCTCCACCGTAAGGTTCAAAGATAATGATGGTGCAAGTGGAAGGCCATGGATCCAACCTGCCAGTCTTGCACTGGGTGGTGCCAAGCTTATCTACAGGCCACCCACTTACACGCGGCTGCTGGAAGGGGAGATTAACCTCGGCCAGCGCTTGATATGGCTGATATTCAACTGAAGCAATGAATGTAGAACACAACATGGCTATGAATAAAGCCAATTTGGAATCAATTTAGAAATCAAGTACTCTTTCAATGAAATGGTCTGTAGAGCCCAAGGTAACTTGCTCGCACGTCTGTTTGCCAGGTGCCTCCCAGGGTTCCAAGGTTGTGTGCCAACAAGCAGACCAGAGCCCCACCGTGACCGGAAATTTTGGTCAACCACAAGGGGTTTCTTGCCCGTTTTCTCTTTTCCCTTGTGCAAATAAATACATTGCCAAGCTACCCTGGAAAGCATTTCGAAGAAACTGACAAGCGGTCAAAAAAGGTGGCTAATCACAACGCACGTACAATGTTGCCAATTCAAACAGATTTCGTATGGAGTGAGCAGCAAGGGAGTGGTGCCTCGGAGCTGCGCTGCGTGTTCGAAGCTTCGGACTAAACTTGAAGTTGCACCTGATCCTGCATGATGCGCACATGGTGACTTGTCATGGCACAATATGTAGGCAGTCTTTGCAAATGGATAAGCTCCAGGCAGCGAGATATTTCAAAGCAGCCGGAACGTATTCAAAGCCAGGTCCTGCCGTTCTGCAGGGCTTGCAACGGAAGCCTAATCGCGGGCGAGCTCCTTTGCTGAGACACCAAGAGTCTAACTCGGAAAGGTTGGGAAATGTCTCCTACAACCAGGCTCTCACAACCAGCACGAAATGTACACGAAATTGATCTACTGCTTGCTCCCTTTTGCCCGTGATGACATTCCCAATTGAGTAGTACGGGAACTTTCACAAATGTAGTCTGTGAATTGAAATTCTCGCGGACCCGAGGAGGGCGGACGCTGAGACCTGCAGACGAGCTAGGTACTGTCTTCGCCGGGCTAGACTCAAATCTGCCAGTGCGGGCGAGGCTATCCACTGCAAGACAACCTGTGGCCGGCAACACCACCTCCATGCCGAAGAGCCATGTTCCCATGTGGCCTTGCCGTAAACTAACAGATGGGCCGATCATACTGTGTCCCTGGCATTGTCATCTCCCCGCGGCCTCCTTGCCAGGTCTTTGGTGGGATTTAAGGGGATCCGTCGTGCCCTCAGACGGGCTAGATTATGTGTGCAGTACATGCACTCTGTCGAGTGAACAGGCTGCAATGAGCCGGACCGTGTTCGACGGCACCACACTCGCGCGGACGGAAGAGGCAACACTCGTTGACCCAGATGTGATGGTCGGTCCCCAGGATTGGAAGAAGAGCTTGCACAGAGCTGTCTTTGTGAGAGATGAGATTCGCTGAACCTCGTTTGATGTTGTGCTGGAGACTCACTCACGCGTTGTGGGGTCGAAGGCAGCAACGGTGACTCAGGAAGAGACCGTCACTACATGCAGGCAGTGGCTCCGAGAGCATAATGGTCACGAAGACCATGTAGCCGTGTTCAGAGCATGAGCGGCCACAGTCAGATGAGCTGGCCTAGGCCGCTTTTTCAGTGGTCAGTGGTCGTCACTTGGTCACATACCCAGTGACATTCCCGGTCCCAGGTTTCCATCCAATATGGACGTGTCCAGAATGGCCTTCTGCTGTGCGTGTCGTGCTGAAGCAGAAATGACAGATCCGTGACTCAACCACCTCTTCCGCCCCGACCCCCTCTACCACCTCTACCTCCTCGTCCACCCCTTCCGCGGCCACCGCCCCTCTTCCCGCCCCGCGGCGCGGTGCGCACGTCATACTGCTTGTACAGCAGCTCCTCGCCGAAGGCACCCTCACCAAACCGCATGTAATTGATGACCCCGTGGTCATTCACCGCGACCAGCACGTTGCGATGCCCGTGCTTCAGCCTCCTATGCATCATGAACGGGGCCTGGCCCTGCCGTTGGGGAGGCGGTGGTGGGGCGTAAGGAACGGACTCCAGCAGGGCAGAGACCTCCTCGGAGGTCGGCACGGACGTCTCGTGCGCGTCGACGACGGCGAGGTAGTAGTCGGGCGAAGGCGCCTTGGTCTTGGACCAGTTCTGGACACTGGGCTTCCAGACGTGGAATTGCACGCGGAACGGGCTGTGTTGTGTTTCCGTCAGTGACGTAGGCGGGTGTGCGGTTGGTTTGTATCGCGGGACCAGGGCGATCTGCTTGTAAATTGAGCTGTAAGACCTGTACAGGCCTGGCCGGACCAGCGGACCGTAGGCAAGGTGGTTGGGTTCTCGGTCGGGGAAGAGCAGGGCAGTGAGACGCTGCCACAGAGGTCGTTGATCCTCTGCGGCTGCTTCGGGTGTGCTTGGATCTGGGTTCGGCGGAGGCACTCTGATGACGTTGAAGCCTGCGCGGTTGAGATTCGAGTAGACTTGCAGGTTTCGGAGCGACGTCTTGCCCCTTTCGCCTTCGTTTCCGACGAGCAGGGCGTACGCAGCTTGCAGGCTGAGCGGGAATCCCAGGGCGTACTCGTCCTCTTCCTCAGCCTCTAGCACCGCGCTCGCACCCTTGCCCTCGCTGCCGAGTGGGAATATCTCGTCCATGGTAGCTGTGGGCCACCAGAGATCCAGGCCGCCCCTCTCGATCAGGAAGAGCGCCTCTTCTGGCAACAGCCACACCTGGTCCCAGCCCGGCTTGTTGTTGCCCTGCCCTCTTATCTTCCTCCCCAGGGTCTTGTGCTCAAATCCGACGCAGACAACCCTCTCCACCGCGTGCAGCTCCCTCCTCTCGGCGGCGACCTTCTCGGTCTTGACCTCGTTGCCCTCAAACACCTCGTCTTCGAGCCAGCGGTCGGGGAAGTACCAGCCGCGCGTCCAGTCCTTGCTGTTGTGCACGCGCGTGTAGCCCAGAACCTCCTCCATTGCCTGCCGGCTCTTCTCTAGGGCGCTGGCCTGCGACTTGGTGCCGTGTGACTCGAAGTCCTTCTCGCCCTTGCGGATGGCGGACACGGAGATGTTCTTCTTGCGCTGCAGCGTTGTGAAGTGGCGGAAGTCTTGCGCCTCGTCCTCGAGGGCCTCTTCGACGGTGGCTTGCGCATCCTCGGGCGACTCAGCCGGCCGCTGCGTCGAAACATCGTCGTCGTCATCGAATGCCATGGCTGTTGTGGTGTGTGACATGTGAACGTCTTGAGGTCAGAATCGGATTTTACGCAACTCAAAAAGTGACGGGCAGATTTTGGGGTAGAGTGCAATAGCGCCTGGGTACCTGTGTACCTAGGCAGCCCTGGCGGCAGACCCCGCAATACACCTAGGTGCCTTGGTACAGTGCAATACTGCTGTGGCATGCCATGGGGTGCAGGCTGGTTGGAGAATGATTAGCTACAGTCACCACACAAATAGTCTTCCGCACGCTACAGGGCACCCACTTAGAATGGCACAATATTACACTTCACACATGCGCAAACACGCCCTACCTGACCATGGCAAATACCTTCTACCAAGTACACCAGCCTGATGCCAGGCCATGTATACACAACTGTCCAGCACCATACTAAGCATCTTATAACTAATATAGCAGAGTATCCACTATAAGGATGAGGGTAATAATATATCTTTTAATTAAAATTGAAGAATATTAAAGAATAAATCTTAAAATATTATTAAAAAATTATTATTAAGTTTTATATATATGCTTATATAAATAAAAGAAGAAGAAAAAAGAAGAAAGAATAGATTGAAAGGAATAGAAAGAACAACCAAACGTATTATATTCTAGAATTACTAGCCTGATGAAATCTACTGGAGACGTGGCCGAGTGGTTATGGCGCTGTGTTTAGGTAACATCACAGTTCCCGCAGTACGAAAGTGCATGGGTTCGACTCCCATCGTCTTCATTTCATTTTGTTCTATTTTTTTTTTAACTTTTGGGTGAAGCAGCCGATGTATACGTTCACCCACCCTGCCCTTATCTAAATCACTCAGCTCTTATTTAAGATAAAACAGTTTTGGGCCGACTTTATATTGTGTATAAGGGCTAACTCCTTTATTGTTTCCAAGAACAATATATCCCTTATTCTTATCTTAATATGGCTTGCAATTATTATGGCCACTGTATTGGTCCTACATCACAACAGCTACATTACACACATGCTATGATAAAGGTATGTTACGGTCTAGTATAGTCTAATCTAGCCCCTGGACTTAACGGGCATCTCCTTGGCTTTCACTGCTTCCTGCCCTTTGGGCTGGGAGCAGAGAAGCAAGTGCAGATCAAACTTCACCACAGCAGTTGTGAAAGAAGATCAAGAGTTATTCCTTTTGGAGTTTCTGTCCAGGACTTGCCTCAGTCCCGCAGATGGCAACCATGATCTTCGTCTTGCTTTCCCTTTCACCACTCCCAGCCTCCTTTCCCACTGCAACAGCACATGGGGCAACTTTGGAGAATAACATTACTTTCTAGTTTGAGAAACATATACTTTCTTACTACATAGGTCTATAAGAAGTACTAATGCTGCAGATTTCAAATACAGTTACTGAGCTTTGTTGGACCCGATCTAAAGCACTCTTGGTTGAATATGCCTTGCTAGTCCTGAGGCAGAGGTACGTGTCGCTGAAGTGACTAGGTGTCTAACAGCTTCGCCCTGGCAATTGAGGCAAGTAAAGATCTAACCTGTCCCTTTGTCTTCTTAGTCTTTCTGGTTGCTGGTTGCCTAGGCAAAATGGCCCCGCTCTGGGCCGATTTGTTGTGCTCTACCAGCAACTCGGGCCGCTTTTAAGGGTGGCCGACGCGCGTAACCGTGTTCAACAATCAGCGAAACGCATACTTCCTGACATTGAGCGACCACCTGCCAACAACCTGTAGCCCTGAAGTCTTCATCAACTAGAGCTCTGAGAACACCACCTCTGAGGATGCTCCGTCAACTACGGCCCCCAACCTCCCACGACGAGGATACCTCGCCGCAGGCAGCCATGTCTATTCCCACAGAAGATCCAGCCGCCACAGGTCACCCAGCGGAGCTCCCCCCTCCAAGTCCAGCTTCCGTGGATGCGCGTCCTGTGGCTCCCAAACACGTCGCTGTTGAGCTGGCCAACATATTCAGCCACTCCCGTTCTTTCGTCAATTTCAAGACCAGCTGCGAGTTCTACGGGATTCACATGCACCAAAATCGATTCATCACTAGAGCTCGCCTCAGTCTTCACATCGTAGGCGTCACCAGTGAGAGTGTTGGAACGAAAAAGTGGGAAGAACTTGCCGAGAGGCTCGCTCACTTCACCAGTACATGCCGTATAGCGAATACGGTGACTATTGGTCGTTGGAACAAGTACGGTCCCATAATCTTTCCCAATGCGTGGATCCCTTGCATCAGTCCCGTCGAAGCCCTGCGACAGTGCATCAAGAGGCTTCTCGATGAGCATCGAATCCCCATTCCCACAGACTCATTGGATCTGCGTGGAATGGAAGCACCCCGCATGCCAACATTTAATCTGCACGGTTGCTTCGAGCATCTACTCTCGGAGGAGGAGGGGAAAATGACCCGTTTCTTGTACATCGAGAAAGCGTTGTCATGCTGGGGCGTCTACCCAAAGACCTCCTTATTCCAAGAGATCGGAACACTCCTCGGCAACGTTCTGACGGGGCCCGTTGTCACGCAAAAGTCGTCGCCATGGAAAAGGTTCAGGGTACTAAAAGCTCTGGGGATGGGCATTGAGCCCAAGAAGCATCGTTCGGGCAGGTCGACGCGGAAATTCATCCTACACCCGTGGGGCATAGAGCTGGGCCGTACCTTTGATATCGACTTCTTCGTATCGCTATGGCTCGGAGTAAGTCACAATCCATAACACAGAATCTCTTGAGACAGAACTGACTCGTTTCAGCATGTTATCGCCTCCGGGTTTGTTGAGGGCCGGAGACGGATGGAAGGGCCCTCCGAGGCTGGACGGGAGATAGCTCCATCTCTTCCAGTTGAAGAGGGACAATCTGGTTACGACGCCGAGGATGAGTGCAGTTGGTCTTCTGATGGCGTCATGGAGCAGGCAGAGCCTTCTGCGCCGCTTCCTCTCGCAAGCGCACACGAGCATGTGCACCGTGGTCGTCCAGACGGCCCCCAGGCCAGGCCACTTGACGCCGTGCCTATCACAACCCCTCAAGCGACCCCGTCGAAATCGCCAGGCAAGCGTCTCGCCTCGCCGTCTCTGGATGCGGTGCAGCATTTCCAGGTTTCTGCGGATCCGCTCTGGACATTATCTGATGTTACCCCCAAGCCGCAGCCTGTTGGTAACCAAACACCGCTCGACGATTTCGACTGGAACTACGACGCAGATCCCTCCCAGGATCTCGAGGACTATCTGGCCGAGATTGGTCACTGAGGGCACCAAATACGGCGGGGCCGGGTTCAGCATTGAGAAAAGTGAGCCATGAAGGATGATTTGTAGGCTGAAAGGGCTGCCCAACGGTGAATGCAGGTACTGACTCGGGAAGCAGGCTCGGGCTTAGTGGTTGCAGTGGCGGATAGGTCTACTTTTCTACATACGTAGGCCGAACGCATATCGCTGCTACCTGAATACGAGCCAATGAAGCGCTGGACAGAACTCGACAGAATTAGGAGATTGGAACCCTCCAGGACACTCCTCCTCAGTTTTCTCCAGATTGAACAGCCAGGAGCCGTGTCACAGTGACCCAGACATGATCACCAATGACACAAGGCCAGTGTGAATCAAAAGGGGTTGTCCACGGTCGGAGTGGATTCCCTGCAGTTGTGGCCAGGGGTGTCCGCTTTCCCTCTGTAGCTTTTGCCTGCGATCAATACACAGATATCCACAACACTTTGCGGTATCTTGGTCCTGGGATAGCCTCCTCTAGGATCATTTCCTTTAGCACAGCCTCCTTTGGTGAAATCTCCTCTGGGATGGTCTCCTCTGAGACAGTCTCCTCTGGGACAGTCTCCTCTGTGACATCTCTTCTACCAAAGTCTCCTCTAGGACAATCTCCCATAGAAGACTATTCCTAGAATATCAGTAAGAGTCTCCTGGGATGGCCTTTCCTTCCCACAGTCTCCCTTGGGAGGACCTCTGACAGCATAATCTGGGAATTCTTCAACTTGCTGCATTGCACTGCCAAGAGAAGACCCCAGCTGGCGCTCCAATACACAATCACTCCTCTGCTCATCCTCTAAGTGATTGGTATCTGTTTGATTTCTGTCATTAATCTAGATAGCGACTGAGGTTCGATGGCAAGTGCACTTTGGTGACGGCCATGCGCCTGTGAGCAGTGGGCTGGGGTGACGTCTCTACAAAAGCCTCGGGGTTGCTTACATGATGGCAGAGACCCGATTGTCATCAAACCCTCAAGGCCCTTATGTGTATACTATGCAAGGTCTCCGCTGGTCGTATTGCTGATCTTCTTGCCATACCGTTCTTCTACTTAGACGCTTCTCCCCTCGTACGTCTGCTCGACATGCTGCTGGACCACTATCGTCATGCCCCCTTTCCTGCCGAGAGACCCGCCGGCAGCCGCAGCCATCGCGTCTAGGGTGCCCTTGCTGCGTCTTGTTCCGACCTGGATCTCGGTCCGAGGGCCTCTTGTCTCGAGTTCGAAGCTCTCTTCAGACTGCAACAGCAACGACAGTCAGCCATCTGGTCATCGTGGAATGGTTCAGTGGCTACTCACGTCTCCAACGTTCACGAACTCCCTCCGCTGTTTGCCGTTCATCCTCGACTGGCTGCCCATGTACGGCGCTGAGGCATTTGAGGGGCCCGGTGTCTTCTCCGACGACAACGAAAGGATGCGGTGGAACATCTTATCGAACACTGGCCGCAGGAGGGCGGATGATGCAACCAGTATGGCGACCCCAGCTTCGGCGGTTGTCCATGTCATGACGGGGATGACGGTGTATGAGAAATCTTCAAAGTCGATCGAGTTCAAGGAGGTGAGGCGGACGGCGGAGAAAGCTATGGTTCTATTTAAATACCAGGTCAGCATGGACAGTGTGAGACTTCAGCATTAGTCTTGCCCTGAATGCAGACACCAGCACAGGTCGAGCGGAGAGAGACGCCAACGCGACTTACACTATACCAATGCTGAAGATAGCAAATAGACCCACCTTATAGCCTGGTCTCGTCTGCAGCCTGTAGACCATAGGCAGAGGAAGAAGCAGCATCAACACGTCGACGATGACGTTGACCACAGAGACAGCAGTATAGCCAGCTATCTGGTTCCCACAGGTCCCCTCGGCCGTCGGGTCCCAGTTCTTTTGGACAGGTCGGCAGATGAGGAAACCAATAAGTACGGTCATGACGAGCCACCCGGCTTGAAGGCCTATGATAATCCAGGTCACGATCTACACGGATAACGCCAGAGTGTTAGCAAGACCCAGCCAAATCTGTGTTGGTTGTCCACACCAGGGGCATGGCACCGACCTCGAACGGCTTGACGGCGAAGATCCTCTTCAACATGAAAAGCATGCTCCATTTGACGGTGCACATCGACAGACCGTACAGAGCTTGGATGACAAGGAAGGACTATGATACCATCGGATGAATGTCAGTCAGACGAAATCTGATAGCTTGAGGAAGCTCTGTACTGACCTGTGTGAGTCTTGCTACATGACTTTTGTTGAGTTTACTCATGTGATATCCCGCTCCACCAAGGTACAGTGCTACACAAGTCAATATGTGCTTGACTTTTAGACAGAGGGTTACGATAAACTCACCTAGGAACAGGGCGACAACGAAGCCGAAGAAGGAGATCTGAGCAGCATCGTAGCATGAGCAAAAAGGCCGAAATCAGGTCGATGGATGCCAGTCCATGAGCCAGCGGGACTTGTACTCACCACAGAGATGTGATACAAAGCATCCTCGACGGCCAGAGGCAAGCGTCTTATACGTCTCGAGTAGACCCGCAGACCGGTCCATGTTGTCACGAGGATGAGGAACACGCTCGCACACCAAATGAATTGGTGCACGTCGGCCCTCGCGGCGAGCGGGATAACAGTCGATGTGAACTTCTCATCACTGCTCGTCAGGTCCGTCTCAGCGGCAGCGGCAGCAATGTACAGCCGCATGGTGTGCCGAAGCCGAGATGCAAGTCTGAAGGAGGGTCCGACTGTCTGTCACCGTGGTGGAGGGTGGTGGGCCACCGGCCCAGATGACTATTTTGTTCGTCCAGACCTGTCCCCCTTGAAGTCTCCGCCTTGGCTCGACACGGGCGGCATCGCACTCACAGGGGGAACGACTGGCTATGCTTTGCTTGGGTCTTGTATCTCCTCCCCGGGGAGACTGACAGGAACCGACCCGCTGTCCGCATGCAAATTCGAGACAGGATTGCGAGTGGAGTACCGCTGTAGGATGTGCATGCTTGCCCATGTGCCCTGCACTTGGGTGTGACGACGCACGCGAGAACTGATATGCCTGGCCCGGAGCATGAAGCCGAATCGCTGAGGGCGCGCCCGCTCAGAAACCAAGTAAGTGCCAATGCACATAAGAAGCTCGGTGTGATCCCACGTTGGGAGCACAACGTCACGGCGTACACCGATCGCCAAAGATGCGATGGGTGTAACCGGGAGTAGAGTGTCAGCGCGTGGGAATGTCACCCTGAGGGGCAGGAACAATCCCCCAGGGAAGGACATCCTAACTTCCAGGGTCTCTGTAGGACAACCTTCTACCTCTCATAGGATAACCTGCCATGGGATAGACGACCCCGGGGTAAGTCACCCTTCTACCCTAACCAATGGATTGAAGGAAGAAGCAGCTGCGTAAGAGTGGATGGAGTTCCCTGACAGATCTCCACCACTTACTTCCAGATCGAGCTCAACACGCAGGGGATTGAAGACCATTGTTCAGGTGCTTTGGCTGGCTTTGGGATGGCAACCTGAGAAAAGCTGAATAAGATCCTTGTGAACCACGCAGATCGAGGAACTCTGCAGTGGAAATGGGGAGATTGCGTTAAACCTTATTGCAGTCCATTCGGACTGGAGTTCATAGCCGCCCAGCTTCCGGGGAATGCAAACATTGGGCGCACGTCCTACACATGCGCGTGCGTAACTGAGACACGAGTAATTGAGTTTGGACGGGATATTCTTTTACCCCATTTACAGAGCCTCCGGAAGATCGAAATGATCTACTGTGTAGTGGTTTATAGCTGATTGAAGCTGTACCGTCTGACAGTGCACAGTGAGCACACAGATAAATTGTGGCCTTGTGCGCGCTAGTCTCTCTTACTGGCGGTCCTCGCCGGTCCTACTGCAGGCAGGTGGAGAATATCCCCAATACAACGACATGTGGTATCAGGCACCGCTGTCGACCACGACCCAAGAATTCTGCTTTGAGAGTCCTGCATCGGAAACCTCATTTGCCAATTCGAGTGCTAACCGGAACTGTCCTGGTGAACCGGCAGGTTGGCGGCGGTGTCAACAGGGGCAACGATCACCACGGAAGACTTGGCTGTTGATCCTACGACCACCTCACTGAAACCAAGGGTCCAGGGGTCCAGACCATACGTCCAAGTAATCGGAGCACATGAAAGAGCTTTGTTTTGGCGGTTACGATCTAAGAGTAATACTTCATGTGGAAAGAACGAGGCACAGACCGAAGTACTAGTCGTCCCAATTCAAAATTCGAAATGCCTGCAGTGCTGCGCGGGACTAATATCATGCTGCATAACCAACGCTGTTGGTTCAGGTGCGGCCCACCAGTCCTTGCCTGGTTAGGAGAGCGAGCGAGGGATTGGCATCCACGTCGACCTGCGGTAGGATAGACACATCGTGCCACAATATGGGGAGCCTTGTATATCCTTTCCGGAAGCGCACCCTCGAGCAACAGCACTACAATATACTGCTCAACTACTCGAGCTGAACCCCTGCCTTTTGCCGCCATCACCAGGTCTCTCATCGCTGTGCGCCCTGTGGCCGATCTCCTGTACAAACATCCCATAATCTGTCACCATGGCCTCGAGTACCTATGACCATATCATCGTCGGAGGCGGCCTTTCGGGGTGCGTTCTGGCCAGCCGGCTGCAGGAGTACAAGCCGGGGTCAAAGATCCTGCTCATCGAGGCCGGTCAGGACACCCGCTCCCGGACCGACATCCTCCAGCCCGATATTCTCAACCTGGGCGGGGAGCTTGACTGGATGTACCCAACCGAGCCTCAAGCGAGTCTCAGCGGTCGAAGCATTGTCTACAATGCTGGCAAGGGACTCGGAGGAGGAACCCTCATCAACTCGGGTGAGTCTTCTATGTCGCCTTAGAAGAGCAGGCGAACAATCCCACCTCCGTCGTATGAGGATCACAGATTTCTGACATGACCTCAAGGTGGCTGGACCCGTGGCTCTACTGCGGACTATGAAGAGTGGGCGGCGGTCGTGGGCGACGCGAGGTGGAGCTACAAAGGCCAGCTGCCTTTCATCAAGAAGGCGGAGGCGTGGTTCGACGAGAGCAACCCTGAGCAGCACGGCAGGGAAGGGCCCATCTCTATCGCCTCTGCGGTATCGACAGGCCGCAAGTTCCCCCTGACCGAGCCCATCGCCGCAGCCTGGGAGGAATTGGGCGTTCACGCCCTGCCCGGTCTCGATCAGAACACGGGTGACAACCTCGGCCGAGGGTATATCTGCGAGGCCCGCCGCGAGGGCAAGCGGCAGTTCTCAGCTATCAACTACTCCCTGGATGGTGTCGAGGTTTTGACAGACACTCTCGTGAAGAAGGTTGTTCTGGAAAAAGCAGACGGGTCGCCGAAGGCGACTGGTGTAGAGCTTGCTGACGGCAAGATCATCTCCGGCGCAGAGGTTATCATCTGTGGTGGCACCTTTCGATCTCCTCAGCTGCTGCTTCTGTCCGGTGTAGGCGACGCAGCGCACTTGAAGGAGCACAATATCCAGACGCTGGTTGACCTCCCCGAGGTCGGCCGAGGGCTGCACGACCACATGTCGTTCTACCAATTCTGGAAGCTGAAGAACCCCGAAAAAGGTTACACCATCGGCTCAGCCAACCCTCTCTTCCAGCAACCCGAGTTCGCAATGGGAATTCCACTGGACTGGATTGTCTCGACCGATGTCCCCCACGACCAACTCGCCAAGGCTATCGAGCGGGACGAGGGCAAGGCGCCCGACGCAGCGGCGCACCGGCTCCTCCGCGAGCCACGGACACACATCGAAACGGTGGTGCTGTACGTCAAGCTTCCCATCCCCGGCATCCAACCGGACGCCGAGCACCTCACCACCCTCACCGTCCCATTCCTGCCGACATCCCGCGGCAGTGTGACCCTCAAGTCCGCCGACCCGCACGACCCTCCGAGAATCGACGTCAACTTCCTGGCCACCGAGACCGACAGGTGCGTAGCCCGCGAAGGCGTACGCACGCTGACGCGGTTGATGCTCCAGACCAAGTTCGGGAGGGAGTACATTGCCGGCGAGTCGGTGCCCCCCGTCCCGGGGACGGAGGCCGTTTCACTCGATGACAGCGACGAGAAGCTGGATAAACGCATCTCTCTGGCCGGGGTGACAACTTGGCACTCTGGGGGCAGTTGCGCCATGGGCAAGGTTGTGGATGCTGAGTTCCGTGTCAAGGGGGTGGATGGACTGCGCGTTGTCGATGCTTCGGTCCTCCCCGTCCCGCTGAGTGCTCACATTCAAGCACCAGTGTACGCGATGACGGAGCAGGCCGCAGCTATCATTTCTGGGGCCGCATGAAGATGAATAGTCAATCCATATCTTCGCATAGTCATTAAGCCTTCGGAGCGTTTATCAATAAAGTGAAGGGGTGATACAGGCATACCCGGCTCGATTGCGGCCAATTGTCCACTCGGAGCTGTAGAGAAGGCTGCTGAGAGGAGCGACAACCCCCTCCCAATATGTATTTAAGTGAATCAGTCATGAACGCCAGATTCTTATGACACGATGATCTCGTTCTGAGCCAAAGGACCTGACCAACCCAATTTCGTGGTCACAATAATCCAGCCGCCATAGCCTCGTAGTCATCAGAGTCCTGTAGTCGTCGCCGTCTTGCAGTCACCGCAGACATGCAGCGAGTCTGGACTTGTCGTCATCTTGCACCGTGAACCATCGCCCGTGGACCGCAGCGCGAATGACAAGTCGACTGCGTTCAAACCACAGCCTGGCTATGTAATGACCCAAAGGACTTGGACAGCCTGACGTTGCACATCATGCCTGCTTATCTCGGTTTCTTTCCTGCGCGACCGTGGCACAAATCTCCGACAGCGCGTCGCAAGCCCGGTACTCGCTCGCATGGCAGGCACGCCTGGAGCCGGCCTCACGTCCATACTCGCCAGGGTGGGCACAAGCGGTCGGGAACCTAGCATTTTCAGACGTGGCCTTTCGTCGCGCTTCAGGGGCGTCAAGGACCGAAAATCGTCCGACTTCGCATCCTCGGAACCAAGTCTTTCATCCGGCCAGTGGGTTCGCATGAACCGTGATGTTCTCGATCTTGCAAGGCTCCTTGGGCCGACTCTTCTTATCCACCTCGAGCGCCTCGATCTTGGCCAGGGTGGCCAGGCTGTCGTCGCCAATCACCTTGCCGAATACGGTGTTGAGCCCGTCGAGGTGCGGCGCCTTGTCGAAGATGATGAAGAATTGCGAGCCGTTCGTGCCGGGGCCCTTGTTGGCCATGGAGACCATCCCCCTCTGCGCGTGTTTCAGCGCTGGTCGGATCTCGTCGTCGAAGGTGCCGCCCCAGATGGAGCGGCCGCCCTTTGGGTTCTCCGGGGGCGAGGGGTCCGCGGGCGCGCCCGTCTGGGCCATGAAGCCCGGGATGAGGCGGTGGAAGGGCGAGGCGTCGTAGTAGTGGGAGGCGCACAGGGCGAGGAAGTTCTGAGGCGTGGTTCTTCTTGTTAGCTACTGGATTACCACCAAGAGCCCGTGGAGGAAGGCGGCATTGGATCGGCCTGGGTGCGTGTTACCTCTGCGGTCTTGGGGACGCTGTCGCAGAAGACCTCGATCTTGATGGTACCAGCTGTTGTGTGTAGTGTGACAGACATGGTGGCGGCGAGAGTGGTTGTTCCAGGTCCACAGGATTGACAGTCTGTCTCGGCGACGAGGGACAGAGTAGATCAATAATAACGTGGAGTGGCGCGAGCAGTGTTTTGAGTGCAAGGCAGCTGTGGAGTGGAGGGATGTCTGTACCGTGTCAGAGCTTTTTAGAAGTCTCGATCCTGGAGCTCCCCCTGTCGCTTCAATAATATGTGATTGGTCGGCGTGACACAAATATCAAAGCTCCCTAGGTCCCCTCATGCTGGGTGCGGGCGCAGTACGTACTACGCACAGTGAGATGGGCTAGACCTCAAGCGCTTCTTTGCTTGGTCTCGGCTCCATCCGAGATGGGCGAGAAGCAACCGTGCAATTGTGAATTTAGAGACGGTGCGGGGCGTATACCTGTAGGACAAACGTCTATGAGGAACCTTTAATGTGATAACCTCCCACGGGACAACCTGCATGGGATAATTTCCTATGATATACTGTTGTAGCATAACCGACTATACGGTAACCTCAGATGGAAGAACATCCTCCGGCACATTTAACATGAGAACGGATATTCGCACTGGTAGAAATGGATGGTACACCGGTACATCACTTGGGCCATAGCTACAGTTACAATACTTATACGCCTAATTTGCATGCTTAATTTATATGCTTAATTTATACGCTAAATTTATATTAGGTATATAGGTATTGAATATATAAATTGGGTATATATAAAATAGGTATGTAAGCATTAGGAATATGGGTATTAGGAGTATGGGAGTATAGGCATTGGGAGTATGGGCATATGGGCACTGGGAGTATAGGCATTGGGAGTATGCGTTATGGGTATTGGGAGTATGGGCATTGGGAGTATGCGTTATGGGTATTGGGAGTATGGGCATTGGGAGTATGCGTTATGGGCATTGGGAGTATGGGCATTGGGAGTATGGGCATTGGGAGTATGGGTGTTGGGCGTGGGTGTTAGTTTAGTGTATCATCCATTTCTACCAGTGCGAATATCTGATCTCTTTAACATTTGTATATAGCCACGTGCGGACTTCGGCAAGATCAAATTAGCGAGAATCTAGGTTCGAAACACAATAAGCGCTATGGCAGAACAGACGTGGGCTGGTCGTCATGGTCGCTCATCGGGCTGCTGAGTGTGCGAGTAGGCGAGCTGATGAGCTTGGTGGGCGCTGGATGACGCACTGGATCCCAGAGCTGAGGATTACAGGGTCCTCCCGGCATTAGAGACTGCGCCAGCCAGGACCAGAACCAGAACTAGCACAGCACCGGCGCCAGCACCGAGCCCGTTGCCGTCGTCAACAAACAGCCCCTCCCGGGGATACTGTTTCTAGGTGCTTGTAGGTAATCCGTAATCTGTACGGTTGTTCAGGAACCTGGGATGGCCATCTGAAATGTCTATTATCCACCAGGCCAATTTATCACACCACCGTCCTGCAATATAACAACAGGGTTGTCTCATGTGCATCTGTGTTTCTCCTCAGCAAAAGTGCTCTGCTGTCCCACTGCCGCTGCGACTGCCGTGCAACCAGACAACAAACAAACCAGCAAGCAAGTACAATACTGTTGCTGCTCTGGGGTTCGAACCGCCTCGCTCCCGTAAGCGGAACATCAATCAGTACGGTGCGACTGACCAGAGTGTGGAGAGTGGGCCCTCCAGAAACCCACCCACAGCCTTCTTTCGTCTGTTCTGCCCAGTTCTGCCTGTGACGAACCCAGTCGGTGTCGGGCGGCTCCTCCCTTTGCTTTCCCGCTTTGGGCCTCAAGCCGGTCTCGTCACCCATTACGACGCCTCACAAAGCCTCTCTCTGCCTCTGTCCTGCCTTGTGCTACCAACACAGGCCGCCCGCTGTTGACCAACTCGAGGGGAACGGCCGGGACAGCACAAAGAGCCCTTGCAGCAGTTCAGTGACCACCGCCAGCACCGAGTTTTGCCCCTCCACCCCGTCCGACAAGACAGGAGGACCACCTGCGCACACCCTTCGAACCGGGCTCGACATCCCCCTCGACTCGAACTCGACTCTGCCCTCAGACCCGGCCTTGAACCCGACCTGGCCGACCTGGGTTCCCACCTGCCGCACGCCAATCTCGTCTGCAGGAGACGCACATCCTCTGCGTCTTCCGTTCTCCATCCAGCAGGTCCTGGCCCAATTAGGGCCGACCGCCACCAACAGCCCAGCCCGGGGTTGCGCTGCGCTGCGCTGTGCCGCAATCCGCACGAGGTGCCAGCACTTCGCGCGGCCGCCCAAGAGACGACCCCAGCAGGGGGGGCAAGGTGTGCGTCGTATCAAAACCTCCCAGGCCGGGGGATGCAGCAACACCAGCATCATCGGGAGCACAAGACCGACGGACGAACCACCAGGCGACCAAACTCCAAACCCTATGCACAGCACTTCTTCGTCAACTCTGCAACTCTGACCACCGCATTCCTGCTCCAAAGTTTGCCTCTGTCTCCCTCACCTTGCGACCAGCGACCGAGCTCCACCCATCGAGGGTACAACAGCACATTTGCTTGCGACACGGCGTAACACCAGACCGCCCGAGCCTCGCAGTCCGCTCCTATTGCTGCACGCTGCACCAAAGTCCTAGACCATCTCACCAACCACTTGCGCCCACCTTCCTCTTCCGAACCGCCTCCCAGGCTTTGGCGACGATTTGCTCGAGCTCTCGAGACTGCAGCTGGCCCCTGCGATTCAATGGGCTCGAGCTGCCGAGCTCCTGACCCTCATCCCAGTTCTTGTAACTCCCAGGAGGCTGCCAACTACCGTCTTCGATACCCCACATTGCCCGGCTGCAGCGCTGCTGCTTCACAGCCTTGACGCGGCGAGGCCGGCGTTCGCTGCGCATTCATGACCGTCCATCCGAGGCCTTCCACTCGCACCACACCTTCTCGCCTGCAGTTGTAGTTGTAGTTCTGGGCCTGCGAACAGGATGGCTGCCTTTGTACGGGTCACTGGCCCGCCAAACAGCAGCTTCCTCGTCGGCTACCCTGGCATATCAGCAACATTAGTGAGTCCTGTCCTGCCAACATCTGGTACCCCGATCCTCGGGCGCACCCTCGCAGTGGCCAAGGGTATTGCGCAATCACTACTGACTGCTAACTCAACAACCTCGCGCAGCCGCGCATAGAAGGAAAAGTCGAGATCAGACCATCACAAGGCTTCTCTATGCCAGTCGCAGTTTCATTAGTAAGGATATGTCTACAACGGAGAGAAACGATACACCCCGCCGCCGAGAACGTCGCGAAACGACACCTGGGAACGCCGAGGAGAGAAACGATCGATGTGGTGGGAAAGGAGCTATTACTCTTTAGGTGTCAAGCAGGGAAAGAGGCCGAGAGCGTGATCGCAATGGACCTACCCTTTGTGCTTTTCATACCATTCGGCCGAGGCGGCGAGGAAACAAATAGGAGGATACCTCCCGCTTCACTACAATTACCATCGAGGACGGCCGAGACCCTCTACGAACTCGTCGTGACGGTGCAACAGGGCGCAAGCACGCAGAACAAGTACGCGTTCCCAATACCTTTGCAGAGGTACGACACATTATCAACCTTCGGCATGTACAACCGGCCGGAGTCAAAAGTGGTCACAGCCGACAACTTGGTGACGCTGGGGATATCGCTGCCAAAATGGAGCTATGGCCCCTGTGACCCGATCACCGTCTACATAAAGCTTGCGCCGAATGCGGACTGGGTTAACAAGGCAAAGAGGGTCACGATCCAGAAAATCACGCTGGCAATCGAGGAGGAGATAACATACAATCCGGAGGGCGACGAGCCGACCAAGAAGGTGAACAGGATCGCCAAACACACGCAGCCAGTACAGGCAAAACTACCAGAAGCCGGCTATGTCACAAACCTGGGGCTGGTATTTCCATCGAAAGACCTGAGAGATTCCGAGGGCATCGTCAAGAGAGGCAAACCTGGGTTCCCGCAGTACGAGGTGACCTCCTTCACGACAAGCTCCACGCTGTACAAGATCGAGTTCTTCTTGAGCATCAAGGTAAGTCAAGTTCAGCGCACACAAGCCAGCGGCGAGGCCAGTCTGACAAGAACGGATAGGCCCAAATGAGCTCTGCTCGGGATATAACTTTGCGACAGCCCATTGTCATCTGCCCGATGGACCAGCAAGCTTGCAAAGAGGAAATGGACGCCATCGAGCAGGCCGCCAAAGACGCATCCCACGTGGATCCAAACAATCCTATGCTCCCCGCGAGATCGATCATAGTCTCCACTGACAAGGACGCTCTTAAACACCTCGGGCTTTGCAACGTTGCAGGGCATAAGAAGCCACTGATCGAATGACAAACCCGACCCAGTTTATGATGCACTGTTCACGGGGGATCGAAACTCTAATCCTTGGGCTGCATAACGCCGTGTCAGGGCTCGAGTGAGGCTGACTTCATAGTCCCACGGCAACTCTTCAATCTCAGCACAGATGGGCCGTACTCGAATTAGTCGCGCCAGTGGCACCACGAGGCTTTGTAGTTCCATGTTGTCCTGCCTCGTGGACGATTGACCGACCGCCAAAGGGTGCCTGCCGAAAGAATCTAACTAATGCCCCTTCCGGTCGGTTCATCGCATGCTGCTGTGTGGGTCCGGGTGCTTGCTTCCCGCATCCTACGCTTTCGGACTCGATATTGCGTTGCGGCGGTTCTGTCAAGCGCAAGCCAAGACAGAAGACGTGCCAGGGAAGAGCTCACTGGGCGTGGGGAGACTAGGATTCGTGATAGATCCTCCTAGGCTCATATGAAACCACGACTTTCAGCGTATGCTCTCCTCGGCCGTCTACCGCGAAAGTTGAAGACGGGGGACAGGGCGAGAGACCGAGGGGAGATAACATTCTGCGACGGCCGAGGACCGGATCGAGATATTTATTCTACTTCATTAAACGTTTATTTTTCAGAGCTTCAGTGTACCACGGCGGCAGGCACGACCAGGGGGCCAACGTGCATTCTGGCGCCCCATGACGGCAGCAGGCGAGGCAGGTTCTTGATTGAGCGGGCGGATTGGCATTTTCGGCGCAGATTTTACGAATGACTGATGAATCAAGTCGAGCTCGGACGGAAGAGACGCATGCGCACACATACCCACCCGTCCATATCTCCGCGCAAACATTTTTGGATGGCAGCGGCTGGGTATATGAGTTGGATTAGAATCGGACCAAAGAGCAAGGCCAGGCGGATGAGCACCCGTCCGTGTGTCTATGTCGTTGCTGTTGCTGTTGTCGTTGCTGCTACTGTACAGCGCCTACGTGCCTGATGAACTACCAAGAGAGAGAGCATATAACATAATTGTGCAACCCCGATACCCTACCTCCCCTAATTTTTAGCTTGGGTCTGTGCCGAGGACGGGGACGAACTCAACGAGGAAGACGATAATTCTAAGGCTGATGCTTCTCAACCCCCGGACGGATTCACGTCATAAGAGACGATATTGCTCAAAGCCGGTGGCGATTTTGTACATGGCTCATGTGACACGTATGTTGTGTTTGGTTTCTACTCTCACTCCCGCGAGGGACCGCGTCTGCCTCGTCGGCCCCCACAAGGCTGAATGGAAATAAGGAGGGGGGTGGAAGGAAGAACGGCCAGGGTGGTGTTGGCTGGAGAAACACTGGGTTCACCACGCAGCCAACACACACCTACCAACCGACCAACCGCTCGCCCGCCTCTTCAGCCCTCCTGGGCGGGCCCGGAGTTTATTAATCGCAAAACCCACGTCAGTCCGGCCCACTTGATAATAACGGCTGACTGCGCTGTGGCCGGGCTGTCCGGCGCACGCGGGCGGGAGGCGCGCAGGTCGTCAGCGCTAGGGGGTCTGGTCCGACAGCTGGGGTCCACGAGGGCGGCCCGGGAGGGGGGGACCCAAGTAAGTGATGAGTGAGCTGTTGACTGTCTGCCTGTCTGCCTGTCAGGGGAGGCTCGGCGGATGGATGATAAATCATGGGACTTGTCACTTGCGGATTGGTCCCGGGGAAAGGGTGGCAGTCAGCGCAATGACTTGAGTGTACCCTTTGTTCGATAGCTTGATACCACGACTGTCATTCTGCAAGTAAGCTTAATTGGGTCAAGTAATTCTAAGAGGATGTTCACAGCGCGGGCCCCTGTTTAGCACCCTATGATATAAAAGCAGATGGCAGATGGGAAACAGACAGTTGGTGTAAATGTCTTGCGTCTTTGAGTTAAGCATTTGCCGAAGTCTATTCTCCGGAAAAAAAGAAAAGAGGAACAACTGATTCATTGGACGCCAAAACACGAAGGTGACCGTCAAGTCGTCCTTCTCTTTGGTCATCGTGCTGCCTTCACCCGGGATCCGCATATATACCGGTAGGGCTCTGCCTCTCCATTTTCGATCATGAAACTGCGCTGCTCCGCCTTCGTGGCCAGGCGCTGGTAGGTTTCTCCGAGAGAAAAGTTCATTCTAATGTGACACATCGTCCCACGAAACTGGAACGAGTACCAATCCGCACGGACTGCTCGCTTCTTTGGCTTACTTGCCCCCTTGTTCTCTTCCGCAGAAGCATCGTTGCCACCACCGTCACCGTCGCCATTACTGCTGGAACCCTCCATAGAGGCGCTGGAAATTGTCATCCCTTGTTCACCGCCAGCTGCAATGTGCAAGCTTTATACTCTAATGACACACTAAGTAGCGTCTAGGCCACGATGGGATGGAAATAGTATGTAGGTAGTGTGGGAACGATGCAGTGCTTGGACACTAAGGAAACTGACATGAACCTAGACCGTTGACTATATGTATAAGTGTTAGGTATATACGCATTAGGTGTATAGGTGTTAGGTGTGTAGGTGCTGTGTGTGTGTGGATGTTGAGTATGGGTACGCAAATTAGGCCTGGGTGATACAGCTATGGCGCGAGTGACCGTTTTTGCAGGTGCGAATCTCCGTATTCCAAATAATGGGCGATCAACAGACAATACCTAAGCACATAATGTTGATGTAGCACATGGATGAGTAAATATTTGTCCAATACAATGTATCGAGACCTATGGGTAAGTCTACAAAGGGGTGTGCTTTGTTACAGCAAGGCTGCCCATCAGGTTTCAACAGGAAGATTCATTCATAGCATCAGTGTCATGGTTCGCGTGTCAATTGGAACGGCAAACCCTTCCATTCGCTCCCTACCCATACATACTACTATTCTAGTTTGGTCATGATGGATGAACCCCCCCCCCCCCAGGACTTGAAACTCTTGGGTGGGGACGAGTTCTGTTAAGAAGGTCGACTAGACCGGAATGGACACGCTGATAAAATTTGTAACCGTCGAGCTTCTTCTATCCTTGCCGCCTACGCTTAGTGGCTGGCTGTTCTGAGCCATCCAGGTCCGGCCGCTGTATCTCCTCCGTGCCGGCCGGGCTCGGCGTGTCTGCGACCGCGCCTGCGCCCACGGTAAGGCCACCGTTGACCGGAGCAGCGGTGCTTTGGGCATAGTCTGCATTGGGGAGGCTGAAGTCAAAGTCAGTACCGTCCGCCGCGCCGTAGTTGCCTGCGTTGTTCAGGTCGTTGAAATCAAAGTTGTAGCCGGTGTCCATCGCCGCGGTATCTAGATACTGGTTGAAGTCAAAGTTGTTGTTGGAGTCGCCAAAATAGTCCGAGCCGCCGTTCTGAAAGCCATCGATGCCCATGATCTGACCATTGGGAGAAAGCGGGGCCGCAAGCTGGGCTAGGCTGTTGATATCTTGGCCAATGTTGCGCTGCAAAGCCTCCACCTGGCTGATACCGTTCTGCTGCCGCGAGACTTCTTGGACAGATGGGGGTTTGGCAACATTAAGGATGGGTGACAGTGATGTGGCAGGCTGTGGTGCTGTCGGAGTTGGAAAGCCGGAAGGTGCGGGAGGAATTGGAGGCGTGGCCGACATGGTTGGAGGCCGGAATGGTGATACGGATCGATTATTCGATGGTGTGGCAGTTCTGCGCGACATGTTGTCCACCATTTTGTTGCGCTGACCAGATGACATCTTCGCGGATGTTGCAGCAGCAGCTTCGGGGAGATCAACGCCCGGGGTCATCCGAGCATTGGTCTCACCCATGATCTTGAGCATGGTCTCCTCAGGATTCGACTGAAGCTCATTCCGGATGTGATTCGGGGAGGTCGTGTCAGACGGTGAGGTATCAAATACCTCGGTGACTCGTGGTGCCTGGTGGGGAGTTGAAGAATAGGGCCCGGGACTCGCGGGTAGGCCGAGTGCACTTTCGGCAGGAACGGAAGCGTTCGGGTCGCCTGGGATACCGGGCAGGAGGTGCTGCGGACGCTTTGGAAGAGTTGGGCTCGGGCTCGCTCGGCTCTTGGTAGCATTGTGCTGCTGCAGATACTCGCTCAGGTCTTGCACGCTCCCCGTCGGCATAGCATGGTTATGCCCATGCTGGGGGAGAATGCTCGCCAACATATCAGAGATATTCTGCGCACCACCATTTTCCTCCAGTGACTTTCTAAAAACGTTGGCTAGGAAGTTCAAGATGGCGGTGATGGAATTCTCGTGGCGATGATGCATCTCTTCGAACTTTTGTGCTCTTTGCACAATCTCGTGTTGATTGTTTTGTAATTGCTGGATCAGGGCCAGACATTGCTGCTGCTTCTGCTGGACCTGCGCGAGCTGGTCTCGCAGCTTCCCTAACTCGGTCTTCGCCAATGGCCCAGCCTCACCACGCCCCAAGTTCCTGCCTGGGTGGATATCGGAGAGCGCGTACTGGCCGGTGGGGTCGTCCATGAAGTCCTCGGCGTCGCTATCCTGCTCGATGGCTCCAGACGGATCCTTGCTGGTCTGCTTCTGCCTCTTTTTACCACCGGTCTTGTTCGGCTTCGTAATCAGCCACTGCAAGACTGGGTGCGCGCGCAGGAAGTAGGGGTGCGCATATTCGCTCGGGCTCTTATTCTTCTTCTCGCTCGCCCTCATCGAATTGTCGGACAGCCCAACCCGCTTGTGGAACCCGTACATGTTCAGCTGGCGGACAAACGAGGCGTAATTGTTGTGCTTGAACATCTCGGGTATCAGCTTCTTCGCGAATTCCTCCTCGTCGAGCACAATGAACGAATCCCCTTTTTCTGACCATCGGATGAGATCGCTGTTCCTACCATTGTTGAGGAAGCTGTCAAGCAGTCAGCGGCAGTCGTCCGGGCGCGGCGCGATGAACATGGAAAGGTATACAGACCTGGAGAGCTTCAGCACGAACGGCGGGATACTCCTCTTCTGGTTAGGCCCGGGGTTCTCCTTGGTGGCCTCCTCCTCAATTTTCCTCGCGCGCTCCAGGAGAAGTCTCAGGTGCTCCTCCTCGCTCAGCGCTTCGCTCGACAGCGGTATGAGGGCGCCATCGCCTCCCAAGGAGCCCCATTGGTCGGGCTGTCCGTCGTACGGCGAGCGCGGCGCCGTGGAAATGAGAGCTCTGCTGCTGGCGGGATCGCGGAGTGCCAGGGCATTCGATGTTGTCTGGACTGGCGATGGCGACAGGAAGGCGTGCCCGGGTGGGGCGGACTGTTGCGCAAGCATGTATGGGCTTGAGAGGTCGGTATGGCTGTTTCCGTTCGCCGCTACGCCGTTCCACCTCATCATATCCTGTGGCGTGAATTGGGGGTTGGCCTGGGGGATCGGACCAGCCGGAAGAGGCGACGCGCTGGGTGCGGGCCTTTTTCTTGTACCGGGAGACGATGACATCGCGAGGCCAAGAGGACGGACGGAGGAGGTGGTTGAGGTGGCTGATGACGGAACTTGTAGCGGCCGTGGAGGATGGGACCAGGGAACCTTACTAGGTGTCCGTCCCGCCTGCCCCGCTAGGTTGCAGGCTTGAGCTATGTGTGTGTATATGTGTGTGAGAGTATGTGTGGGTGGTAAGTGTGTGCAGAACCACTTGCTGACAGCGGCGGGTGCGATGGAGGCTGAGCCTTGTAGCGGCGGAGCCTTGCGATCGGACTGTCTTGGTCTGCCTGCCTGGTTGCCTGGTTGCGGGTGCTTGCTCGCGGGCGAGGTTGGAGGGGGAGGGGTTTGTTTTTATAGGATGTGTCAGGCCGGCTGTCAGGAATGGACCGCCGGGCACAATGGGGCGCCGCGACACGTTTCGATAGAGCTATTGATTCTTGCGACAGACACGGAGGACAATAGCAGGTCAGGAACTGGGTTACATGAATGCCGTCCCGATACTGCAGCATTGTTTGTGAGGGCTGAATGGGAACGGGAACCACCCCAGAGCTGGGGTTCTGTTATCCGTCCAATCGATAACGCCATTTTTTTCTGGCAGTGGGGACCAAGGATCGTCATCGCGATCTTGCATGTGGAAATAAGGAAACCGAACCTTATTGACTCTCGCCAGCCCTGGCCGCCGGAGCATACTCTCCTTTCCCAGACACAACACAGCTCTTGGGCCTCGATTGGGAGCAGTCAAAGTCTACGTAACGACTTCAGAGCGCAGGGATTCCAAACATCCTCCTGATCTACTTCTTGACCTGCACACCGTCCAGTAGGATAACCTCTAGTAGGATAACCTCCAGTAGGATAATCTCCGGTGGGATGACCCCCAGTAGGATAGCACTCAGACGGCCGCTGGAGTGCCTCGTCTCACATGCAATCAAGGTGCTATCTCAGTGTCTCCATACAGAGTGTCTTTACCAGAATGTACGATCCCCGTGGCAGCAGGCATCCCCACCGCAAAGTGGATACTTCCGTGTAAGTCGACCACGGTCACGGCCGCAATGGGCTCGCCCTCGTTCTTTATTGCTCATAGCCGAGAACGAAATGCAATGACAAGGTCACCTCTTCACCATGCGCTCAAAAATTTTCCCCATCGCTTGACTCGGGGGCGGCCAGTGCGGCAGGACTCGTCCAATCGATTTGATTTTGAATGCCTTCATCTGACCGTTCACATGAGAAGGTTTGGGTATCTTGAGAATCAAGGGAGAAATACCTCCCATACACTACTACCAACAATTGCATATTCCTGCTGCTCCCACCTCACTTTGCTCCTCTGCCAGCCAGGGAGGATGTCCGTGACATTTGCGCGTTGCGTGCTAGGTCGCCCCATGCACGTCCGGACTTTCCGCTCCGGCCCTCGCTCTCCTTCTCCGCCTTCCTCTCCGCCTGGATGCTGCGGGCCTTTGCCAGTGGGTCGATCACGATCAGCTCATCCTCCGCCTTTTTGCGATAGCTCAGATCCTTGCCAAGCTTGTCTGCAGCAAAGCTGAGGGAATGCGACATCCAGCCCTCGTCGTCGCTGTCGTCCTCGCCCTCAGCCTTGTCCCACGCCTTACAGGACTGACAATTGGCGATGAAGTGGAGATCGCAGACCTCGTCTTCCTCGGCATTGTCCTCAGCCTTGGCTTCGCCCTCCCCTGTGACTGGCACTTCCGTCCCTGCTGCCTTCTCTGGCGGCGCCTGGTCCAATTTTTCCTGGAACGCTTTGAGGAAGCTTAGTGCTTTCTGTTCCTCAGCCGCCGTAGGGTTGTTTGCGCCATGTCTCCTCTTACGCCCTCGAGTGGATGTCTCCGGTATCATCTGCTCCAGGGCAGAGTTCTTCTTGCCTTCACTGACAGGCTCCGAATGGACTGTTCTTTTCATCGACGCTTTCAGGGCAGCTATTTCCTCGTTCATCCGATCAAGCTCAGACTTTCCCTTGTGATCTTCTGGCTCTGGTGAAGAGTCATCCTCAATCTTTTGTGCTGCCTTGTTGGATGACTTGCGGGTGACTTGCGGAGGGGGTGAAGGCTGAGGCTCAGGTGTTGCTTCTCTTGCAGGTGCCTCCCTTATTGGTACAACGGTCTTGGTAGCTTTAGCCTCTCGTTCTTTCTTAGCAGCCTTTGGCGGCTTGACTTGAGGTTCTGGCTCTTCGACATCCATCACAATCCTTGTATCGAACTTTGGCTTCTTTGGAAGAGGCTGTATGTCGCCCTCGCCCTCTTCGTCGCCAAAGCTTAGTAGCTGCTTTCCGCTTTTCCTTTTCTTGTCTTTCTTCTTCTCCGTAGCGACCGGCCGTGTGGTGCGTTGGGCAATGCGCTCCCTCTTCTTCATGTCGTCGAAAGGATTAACAAGAATCTCCACGCCGGTGATCTTTGTTGGGTAAAGGGGGCGCTCGCTTCCTTCTTCCATTTCAGCCTCGCCCATCTTTGCCAGATTGTAGATGGTGTCGCCGGCCACTCGTCCGAACATGGTATTCTTGCCATTGAGCTCGTCGGTCTTGTCTAGCGTGAAGAAGAATTGGCTGCCGTTCGTGTCGGTTCGACTCTCATTTGCCATGCCCAGCAGCCCACGCCGATTGAACTTCAAGCGCGTGTGGAACTCGTCCTTGAAGTTCACGCCTTGAGGTCCGGCATTCTTCCCCCTCCGCTGGTCCATCGGCCATGGGTCCAGATCACCACTGAAAGCTCCGCCATCGTAGATCGACTCGCCTCCATTGCCAGTGCCCGTCGGATCGCCACCCTGCAGAATGAAGCCAGGCACCAGGCGGTGGAATATCGTATTGTCGTAGTAGCCATCCAAGCAGTGTTGTATAAAGTTGCGGCAGGTGAGGGGGGTCTGCTTCGCGAACAGCTCGACCGATAGATCGCCATGGTTCGTATGAAGGATGACCGAAGCCGTTGGCTGCGGCTCGGTATTGTAAATGCTCGACATGTTCCTTCGTTTACCACCGCGCTTCCATTCCCAAATGCGTCAAATTTCGACTGTTCGGGGTCTTTTTCCCCGTTGAAAGAGGGACTTCGAAAGGGAGCCCCAAAGTGCAAAGGAAGTGACAAATGTGAATCAATTGAAGGATGCTAGGTTCGAAGTGAGCTGGAGCTTCTGGCGAAACGAGCTTTGCCAGCCGGAACGATCACTCAGGTGGGGTGGGGGAGGGGTGTTAACCCAGCACCTCGAATGACCTACACAGGTGCTGGCTTGGAGAGCTGCTTAGGTCCCTAGGTAGGTATGGTACGTAAGTTACCAGCACTGGTACAGCCTTTCCGAGTTGGTAGTGCAATGCTCTGGAATACTTATAATGAGCTTTGCTGCGATGAATTCCATAGGACTGAATGGTCTTGAACATACTCTTGAAGCTACGGCGTTTAAAAATAGAATCGTTGGCAACAAGGAATCAGGAGCTGACACACTGCTGTGGTCTAGCACCAAATACGTAGGTAGCTGGTGCTCTAGCAGAGTGCCTTCCTGACCTCGGGAGGCTGCTGGCCAGTGCGCCGAGCTTATCATCCACCAAACCTCCTGGGAGCTCCAAACCACCAACTACAGTCGTCATCAGTCTGCATCGTTGCGCCTCAACCACCAGATCCACACACGTCCAAGCAGCAGCCATGGGTGACCCTCGCGAGTCGTCCTCCTACTCGGTGGTGCCTCACCTCAAGTACAACACCGTCGGTGGTGTGAACGGCCCTCTGGTCATCCTCGAAGATGTGAATACCTCTTCCCAGACGCCTCCAGACCAACAGATCCATTGACCGGTGTGACAGGTCAAATTCCCCCGATACAACGAGATCGTCTCCCTGACGCTCCCTGATGGGACGACGAGGCAAGGACAGGTCCTCGAGGCTCGAGGTATGTGGGAGTTGTGTTGAGGCATTTCGGACGAACAAGTGCTAACGGGTCAATGTACAGGAAACCGAGCCGTTGTCCAGGTACTTCATCAGACATCTCGACACGACGATTCGATCGATTAACGAGTATATTAGGTCTTCGAAGGCACCTCGGGTATCGATGTGAAGAAGGTGCGCAGATCCTAAGAAACGCAGCCCAAGAGCATAATACTGACGGCTTTCCAACAGACGAAAGTCGAGTTCACCGGGCAGAGCCTGAAGCTTGGTGTGTCGGAGGACATGCTGGGACGTATCTTCGATGGTTCAGGTCGGGCCATCGACAAGGGCCCCAAGGTGCTGGCAGAGGACTACCTCGACATCAACGGCAGCCCGATCAACCCATACTCGAGAGTGCGGCAACCAACCTCCCCAGACGAGCCAGGGAAGGAAAGCTAACAGCGGCCAGGTCTATCCTGAGGAGATGATCTCCACTGGTATTTCCACCATCGACACAATGAATTCCATCGCTCGTGGACAGAAGATCCCCATTTTCTCCGCCTCCGGTCTGCCGCACAACGAGATCGCCGCCCAGATTTGTCGTCAGGCTGGTCTGGTCCAGAAGCAGGGTGTCACAGACAAGGGTGTCCACGACGGCCACGAGGACAACTTCTCCATTGTCTTCGCCGCCATGGGTGTGAACTTGGAGACGGCTCGTTTCTTCACTCGCGATTTCGAGGAGAACGGCAGTCTGGAACGTGTTACCTTGTTCCTCAACCTCGCCAACGATCCAACGTGAGTCCACCTGCTGGAATGACACTGGAAAGATGCTGACTTGTTCAAAGGATCGAGCGTATCATTACGCCTCGTCTCGCCCTCACGACCGCCGAGTACTACGCCTACCAGCTCGAGAAGCACGTTCTGGTTATCCTTACAGATCTTTCCGCTTACTGTGACGCTCTCCGTGAGGTCTCAGCCGCTCGAGAGGAGGTGCCTGGTCGTCGTGGTTTCCCCGGTTACATGTACACTGACTTGTCGACCATCTACGAACGAGCCGGTCGTGTCGAGGGCCGCAACGGTTCCATCACGCAGATCCCCATTCTGACCATGCCTAACGACGATATCACCCACCCGATTCCCGACCTGACAGGATACATTACGGAGGGCCAGATCTTTGTGGACCGAGGTCTTTACAACAAGGGTATCTACCCTCCTATCAACGTGCTGCCATCACTTTCCCGTCTCATGAAGTCGGCCATCGGCGAGGGTATGACGCGCAAGGACCACGGTGATGTCTCGAACCAGCTGTACGCCAAGTATGCCATCGGTCGTGACGCGGCAGCCATGAAGGCAGTCGTTGGTGAGGAAGCTCTGTCAGCCGAGGACAAGCTGTCGCTTGAGTTCCTTGACAAGTTTGAGCGACAGTTCGTTAGCCAAGGAGCCTACGAGCAGCGAAGTATCCATGACTCCCTGGACCTGGCATGGTCTCTGCTCCGCATTTACCGCAAGGACATGCTCAACCGCATCCCTAAGAAGATCATTGATGAGTTCTACTCGCGTACTGCCGCTGCGGACCGGAAAGCAAAGAAGGACACCAAGGAGACCAAAGACACCAAGGACAACGCGGGCGAGGAGGAGAACTTGATCGACGCATAAAAGAAAGTGCTCGCGCACGGTGGGAGCAGATTAACGAGGCCTCAGATTGGAGCATGAAATTTGGTTGCATTTGTATTGCTAGCATGCTGTGTTCAGTGAGGTACAGTGACATGTTACAGACTGGAAATACGACGATATGGAACATGCAGCATTACTTGCCGGAAACTGACCCTTCGGCCCGAGTCGAAGTTGATGACCAAGATTTGGCTGGCCCGCAGTCGGTTCATCTTCGCATTCTCTGATTGTGCGCCCTATAACTGAGGATGCTAGGGTTGCATACAACGCAGCCTAGAACCTATTCGACCACCTGCCACTCTCCCGCTGGCCCTGGGTGTGACGGAGGGTTGTGTGCGTGCTCGGAAGGTCGCATTGAGGAAGGAGACTGCCAATGGGCGCCGCGTCCAGAATCCCGACGACTTGGAGCTCCCAGCAGCTCGGTACCCGCCCCATGGAAGCGCGTGCTTCTTCGACTTGGGCATTCAGAAAGAGAGTAAGATGCGAGATTGACCCGAATGAACTAGGCGATGCCTTGCGTTCTAGTTCCCGTGCCCTGTCGTGAGTGTTCATTGGCAGGGCAAAAGCAGGTAGATACCTAGTATCCCTTCGGCTCGGGGCAAGCAATAGCTGTTCGCGAGTTCCGCTAACAACGCCGGGCATGGGTGTTTAGTCTAGCAGTGTGTTGATGACCTTGCCAGCTTCGGAGTTCTCATTGCTATGTAATGCCAACTAGATAGATCATTACTCAGGCAGTGTCACTGACCTCTCTCTACATGTGTGATTCTCTTGCACCGTTCCCAGATGGGCGGGCCGAACAGCCTGCACGAGGTCACAGCCCGTCCAGAGCCCTGTAATTCATCACACTGCAGAGTGTATTGTGACTACAAGTATTCCATACCAGCTAGTCCTGCCTGCCCTGTCAGGCTGTTGATTAATGCCTGTGCCTGAAAATCATCGAAAATCACCTCAATTTCCGCAAAGCTGGGGACCCCGCAATCCTTCATGTCCGTCCTTCATATCCGGCACGCGCAGACAGGGGCCACAAAGCTTGAAAGCCATCTCTCCCAGACAGACCCGCGCCAATGAGATGGGACGGCATCAGATCCATCCCGAGTGTTAGTCCGTGGCGGCCTTTTTAGCTTGCATTGTTGGTCAAGCTTGCAGGGCTCGGTGCCGTTGGGGGCATGTTGGCGACAAGTCCAGCCACATGACGTTCGTCACTGATCCTTCAACTCGGCGAGCTCATCACTGTCAGACCAGAGGCAGTGAGGTGGGGTCGAGTCTCACAAGGCTGACCTACCTACTAGGTAGGTTGGACAAGATGAACGACGTGGTAATTGAAAAGGAACAGTTTGAAACCTCAGGCTGTGACTGTCAATATGTCGCTGGCCATGTAATTAGACTTCGCCTATGCTAATGCTAACCGTCCCTTCGTCTTAACTAGCTTGCTCTATGGTGCCTGTAAACTGTCTAGGTCCAGGTTGTTTGCGGAAGAAACAAAAAACACCACATGTTCCTGGCCGCGTTGGTCGAGCCATTCAATTGGAGTGCCCATCCCAGCATCCCCGCAAATGATGGTTGGTTGACCCCGGACGAATTAGTCGCGATCACCCACGTCGTTACCCCAAGAGGATGTGTGTGGAGAAGCAGAGCTTCACAGGTCACCTGCGGGTGCGACTACGCTGTTCATCCCCAACTTGCAGGACCAGGCTCGAGTCCCTGTCCGTGGTAGCATTGGAGATTTCCCCGGGCCATGACATAGAAGTGCGAGAGCCCACGACCATGTCCAAGTGAAGTAATATAAAGTAGCTCCTTTCCCTCTCCTCATAATACGAAGCGGTGGGCTCCCCAAGGCTCTCGACCCGACTCGCTTTGACAATCCCCCCTCCCCCGAGTCGCATCTAGTTCTACGAGACTACGTTCTCTCGAGATCAAGCCCCCCGGTCAAGATGCATTCCACCCTTCTCCTGTGGGCGTCAGCACTGCTGCTGCCCCTCGCCTCTGCCCAGAACAGCACCTCGGGCCCAGATGAGAACGGCAAATACTGGCTGTATGGCACTGGCATCTCTGCCTCCTTCATCCCCTACGGCGCGTCCGTCTCGAACCTGATCATCAAGGACAAGTATGGTGTCGACCGAGACATCGTTACTGGCTTCGACAATGCGTCTTACTACGGGATTGACAAGCAACACCCCCATTTCGGCGGCGTGCCCGGTCGCTATGCCAACCGCATCAAGAACAGCACCTTCGAGATCGACGGCGAGACATATCATGTCACGCCCAACGAGAATCCCACGCCAGAGGCGCCTGAAGGAGCAGACACGCTCCACGGAGGCCTTGATGGCTGGGATTGGCGCAACTTCACTGTTGAGTCTGTCTCCGAGAACAGCATCACGTTCAGCATCTTTGACCCGGACGGAAAGGAGGGCTTCCCAGGCGACGTCTTGTCGTACATCACGTACACGCTGGGAGACATGACCTGGGACTTTAAGATGGTCGCCGTGTCGCTCACCAAGAAGACGCCCATCATGCTGAGCTCGCACACGTACTGGAACCTGGACGGCTTCGCCAACAACGAGACCAACACCGCCCTCAACCACACGCTCTACATGCCCTACAGCGGCCAGCGCGTGGACGTGGACAACATCCTGATCCCCACCGGTGACATCGTCGCCAACAAGCCCGGCTCGGTCAACGACTTCTGGAGCGAGCCGAAGCAGCTCGGCGCGAACCTCACCAGCCCGGAGCTCGTCAACAACTGCGGCTTCAACTGCACAGGCTACGACACGTGCTACCTCGTCAACCGCGACCAGAACGGGCCCTACGACTGGCGCGCCGACGGCGGCTTCGTCGCCCAGCTGGCCTCCCCCTGGTCCGGTATCACCGTCGACGTCTACAGCGACCAGGACGCCTTCCAGGTCTACAGCTGTAACGGGCAGAACGGCTCCATGGCCCTCAAGTCGACGCAGGGCATCCTGGACGACCCGGACTTCCCCCGCACCATCCCCAAGTACGGGTGCGTCGTTATGGAGGTGGAGGACTGGATTGATGCCATCAACCAGCCCGAGTGGCAGAGGGACAAGAAGAACATCTTCGGGCCCGGTGATGACCCTTATGTCCTCCAGGCGAGCTACAGGTTCAGTGTCAACTGAGCCGCAGCACCGCTGTGAAAGGGTGGGGTCGTGGGGGTTAATGGGCGGAGAAGCATAATTAATATTCTGAGGCAGACTACGATATGAACGTAATTTTGATATGACCTCTCAAACAAAGAGTTTTCCAATTGCAACCAGTGGTGAATGAGTTGGCATCCCAAGTAAATAATACCTTCACTCACTAGTCTCAGTGACAGTGGCTTAGCCGTGAGCGACGTGTAAAGAGACGGAACCAGCAGAACACAAAGCCATGGATGTGACGAGTGATTACCAAAATACACAAATCTGAAATGAATCCGTCTTTTGCTAATTATTTATAACTAAATACGGCCTCACGGTGCTGGCTGCTGTAAGGACGACGGTTGAAGTTGGAGATGTCACTAACCTGAAATTCATGCAAACGCGCCGGCGCGTTCAAACCTCACATTTCCGATCCCTCTCTTGACCCTCAAAAACATTTCCGTTGTCTCAATTTTACTCAGACTGGTCCATCCCATTGTCAATGTCAATGAACTTGGCGCATATTCTCATTTCAAGCGTTTTCTCCTCCTCTCCTCGCCCATAGGTTCCAGGCGCGACGCGAGCACCGCACCATGGCGGCAACCTCAGTCACGCTGCACCCCAGCACGACAGGCCCACCAGCCACAGCCGCCCCGGGCAACCCGCTACCACAACTCCTGCAAACACCGTCCGGGCTCGCCCTCCTGGAGCTCCAGGGGACGATCAACCTACCCGGGGCGGAGGGAGATGATGACGGCTCGCAGCAGCAGCCCCACATATCGATCGGCCGCCTCGACTTCCCGGACTACAGGCCCGACTCCATCGCCTTTGACGCGTCGAGTACGGCGTGGATGAGGCGAGTGTACATGTACGTGGGCCAGCACCAGCGGCTGACGGGCGAGGTGAAGAAGCTTCCGCGCGCGGTCGGCGTGGTACGGCGGCGGCAGCAAGGGGATGGGGCCGGAGATGGCGATGACGACAGGGCCGAGGAACTGGAGGTCGTGGAGATTGTCAAGTACAAGATCGTGTTCTCGTCGAGGCCGGAGCCGGTCGGCACGGCGTGATGAGGGTCTTGAGGAGCCCTCTCTCTCGCGCGCGCTCTGGAGAGAGTAGCTGGCTTTGAGGTTCTCGCGAGATGCTGCCTTCTTTGGGCAGTTGCGGTGGAGACTTGGCTCATCTCTTTGGGGGTCTGAGGCGGGCAGATGGAAGTATGCGATGCGATGCATGGCTGGAGGAGGTTCAGCGCTGCGTCTGTCCACCTGGAATGTAACATCCGCTGGCACCTGGGCAGTCGTGATGCCCGTTGAACCAAGAAAAGACAGAAATCTGGTTATCATCGAATTGGGAAGTAGTAGGGGAGCTTGTAACGCCCTGCCCCATGTGTGAAGAACCGAACTGGACTCCTTCTCGCTTCCTGTCGCGGCTCAAGTATTCTACGTAGCGAAATCACTCTGAGCACCCATTCTTCGTGATGATGGGGTCGTCAATTGGACGAAGTCAAGTTCAAATATATGGAGCAGCTGGAGATCAATTCCCTGCCTATACTCATGCTTTCAGTAGTGGTACCAACCGCTGGCCATGGCGGGCCAGAAGATATCAAATCAAGCCTTGAAAGCAAGACTGTGCTTCGAACTGGGATCAGAGCAATTGATGTTGTCTACACGAGAAGGCCTCGTCCTGATGAGCTTTAACGGTTCAGGATTGTTTCATTTTTATTCTCCGTCAAGTATCTAAGTGGCCTCTACCAGCTTCACGGGTTTTGTTCTCCCCAAGCCGTCCTTGCCGTAGTAATCCATGGGGTAGACGCCCTTGCCCCAGTCCTCCCTCTCCCCGAGTGCCACCAGGGCTTCATATGGTGTCAAGAGCGGCCTGGGGAACGCATATCCCCAGTCGATGCTGAGCCTCGGGCATGCAACTTGCACCCAGCACTCCACGTCGCTCATCATCGCAAGCTTGCCTGGAAAGATCTCGCTCAGTAACAGATTGACCCATGGTATGCCCAGCGCCGTCAGCTTCTTCTCTATGAGCGTCATCGTGTTTGGGTTTCCCTGCCGGCCCAGCGACCCGAGGATAAGACCCCATTTCTTGGCCGACTTGGCCGTGTCGATGGCCTGCTTCCGCAGGTCCTTCATCTCGTCGTGGCCGTACGTCTCGTGCGTCAGCTTGCGAGAGTACGGGTCGTACCTGTAGGCTGGTATGCTGGGGTTATGGATCATTATGCTCTCCAGGTGAAAGCGGCCGTCACCGAGGTAGAGGATGAAGTCCACGGGCCCGTCGTCGGCGTATTTGGTCAGGTCGGGGCTCGTGCAGCCCAGTATCTCCCCCTTTGATAGGGGCGCGATCTGCGGGACTATGACCTTGAACCCGGCCTTCGTCAAGGCCGCCTTTACGCCGTGTATTGTGGCGTTGAACTGGATCGTGCCGACCATGGCGATCGTCTTGCCTGGCGTGAAGTTTCTCTCGAGTGTCGCTAGCAGGTGCGCCGTGTCGATGCTGATGTCAACAAAGACGTACAGCGTCTTGATCTTGGTGACATCCACGGGTATCAAGCACGAGTGGGCGTAGTGGATCAGGACGTCGCAACCCATGGCGCGTGCTGTGTAGTCGTCGATGCAGCAAGCGCCGTAAGTCACATCGCCCATGATGAGCGTCTCTATCCCAGGGCAGAACTGCTGCAGGATATCTGAGATGGTGGTGGCGAACAGGAGTAAGCCCTCAGGCATCTGAAGGGCCACCTTCTTAGCACCGAGACTCCGGATGCGATGGATGGTCTTTGGGATCTCAAAGGAGTAGTTCGCCGGCAGAAGAGAGATGGCCGCCTTCAGCTCGGGATCGTTGAGGATCTCCGGAGGGACCTGATTGAGGAGACGGGGTGCCCTTCTGGGTTGAGCAACTAGGAAGGATGTCATTATACGAGTATTGTCATAAATACATGACGGGCACGGGCGACTGTACCCTGAACGGCACCGGCATCTTCGATAGATCCAGAGCCGTTTCCATTCTTGGATGCTGCAGCTTCCGCCGCCGTCCTCCTGCCGACGAATCTCTTCTTTGGCTGCCTGACGACTGGCTCTGGGGCTTGTGCTTCCTCGATGTCGGCGGCGATGCCAAGATCGGTCTCAGCCCTGTCGTCCTCCATACTTCAGCGTCAAGTACCGTGGCTCAGTGAGAGGCCACTGAGGTTCCGTGAGCTTTGCAGGGCGTCTTCAGAATGTCGGCAAGGATGATTGCACGCCTTTACGGTAGTGGACCGTGTCACATGGGAGTCTGGTCTGGTAAATCTATGAATTTTGTTCTTTCTCCTCTTAGGCATCTCATGAGATGATCTCGAGGTCCCAAAAATCTCAGGCCTTAGCCGGTGGGGAGCCCATCCGCCACTTTTCAAGGTGACTGTTTTCGGAACCAAGGTGAAGATCTCGGTCAAGGATCTGGCCCCACTGTGCTAAAATCCTGAAAGCCAATCAGAAGCCCAACGAAAGCACGGACCATGTCAATTTTAGCGCCCACAACTGCGAATTTCCATTTTGCTGTGGCAGGAACGACCTCTCTCTTTTGAAACTTCCCATTTTGCTATCTCGATCAGCCCGCCATCGACAACCCGACTTCATTCTTTCAGTCCACGATATCTCGACTGAGGGCCAGACAAGATGAAGTTGAACATGTACGTTCTGGACAATCTCTTTTTGCCATCCTGACCGCTTTCCAATGCGTTTGTGGCTGTCGAAGTTTGCATTCAACTGCCAAACGCATCTGTGGGGCCTGCTCACGAGACGACGAGAAAATGTGTCTTGTCGCTGTTACTGACTTCTAAATCGACAGCTCCTACCCGGCTAACGGCAGCCAAAAGCTGATCGACATCGAGGATGAGCGCAAGCTCCGCGTCTTCATGGAGAAGCGTGTACGTTCCATTCCCAGCCGACCCCAGCACGAGCCGTCGAGATCCTCGCATCCACCGCATATCTCAAGCACGAGCGACGAGCGACCGGGCGATCTCCATCCAATCCATACAGACATATTTGAGACTGACTTTCGACATGCTTAGATGGGCGCTGAGGTCCCCGCCGACTCCCTCGGAGACGAGTGGAAGGGATACATCTTCCGAATCACCGGAGGCAACGACAAGCAGGGTTTCCCTATGAAGCAGGGTGTCATGCAGCCTACTCGTGTCCGCCTCCTGCTCTCCGACGGCCACTCCTGCTACCGACCCCGCCGCACCGGCGAGCGCAAGCGCAAGTCCGTCCGTGGCTGCATCGTCGGCATGGACCTGTCCGTCCTTGCTCTGGCCATCGTCAAGCAGGGCGAGCAGGACATCCCCGGCCTGACCGACGTCGTCCACCCCAAGCGCCTTGGCCCCAAGCGTGCCACCAAGATCCGAAAGTTCTTCGGCCTCACCAAGGAAGACGATGTATGTTGTATTCGACCCGTATCATACAATTCCGTCTTCGCCTACCCGATTACTGCGATGGTGGAAATCAAGCAGTTCGGGTAGAGAGTGAGAGGAATGAGATTCAAATAAGGAATCTCAGGGCTAATAATTACATTTCCACCGGGATATAGGTCCGCAAGTACGTCATCCGTCGCGAGGTCCAGCCCAAGAAGGAGGGCGCGAAGCCCTACACCAAGGCTCCCAAGATCCAGCGTCTGGTCACTCCCCAGCGTCTCCAGCACAAGCGCCACAGGATCGCACTCAAGCGTCGCCAGGCCGAGAAGGTCAAGGACGAGGCCGTACGTTGCTATTCCCTCTCACGTTCGAGGTGTTCGTACCGTTTTACTGACCTGCCTTCCAGTCCGAGTACGCCCAGATCCTCGCCAAGCGTGTTTCCGAGGCCAAGGCCCAGAAGGCCGAGAACCGCAAGCGCCGTGCTTCTTCGCACAAGGCTTAAAAAGTTTGGCGTCACTCGAGGATGGCTTCTTTTACGGATGGGTTACGGATTGGGGATCTGAATGGTTCCATTGGCCAAGAACGGGATTGTATTCATGGCATACTAAAAATGGACGAGACTTCAGAACCTGCTCAATGATTGATACCTTGGTATTTAAACGGCGTCGGCGCAAGTGATGAAATGAAAACGATGGTCTGATGATCGAGCTGTGAGGACCTGTGCTGTCTAACAAGAATCTGTGCGCTGTTGCTCCTGTTATTAGCATCGTCGGTGTAGTCCAAGGTGTCTTGAATGTCATTATCCTCCCACTCCACATAGGAGCATGGTCAAGGCTCAGCTGCCGGTCACCTAGCTTGCACATTCCTTCCCGAAGTCATTACCTATGTGCGGATGTTGGTGACTAGGATGGCGAGGGCTCCACCTGCTGCTTTTAAGTCTCATGGCAGTGCTTGTTGGACCAAGACCTGGTGGCCAATGGCTAGTGACAGTCTCATCCCGAAACATTCATTCCCACTTACCAACCTGGTCATTTTTTCTTTCATCCCTCACACTACTTCCCCCCATAGCTTATCTGTCTGAATCAGGCGGCTCATTGTGGCTGGGCTATACAGACCGCAAAGGCTGCCGCTCGGGGTCATGTATTGAGCCTCTTCACTTCGGTTGGTACCCACATCGTATCTGATACAAGTGATGCTCAGTGACAGTCGAAGTGTTTTGAATGTTGGGGCATGATATAAGGTCAGGCTAGCCCGTATCTTTGGGAGCACTGTGTGCCCCCTAACGGTGTGAACATAGACGGGCTACTTGGACATCATTCCTACATGTCCAGATTGTTCCGGACAACGACCAGTGACTGCCATGAATCCTATGTGTTTATCTATGCATCTGTTTCTTGTCAACTCAACTGTATCCTGACTAGTGTATACACATTGTCTGTTATAGACTGTTGTACTGGAGACGGGACTTATCTGTACACTTGCACCAATGCGTTCATTTTGGCCTGTCCGCCCTTGTAGAGCTGGAATTCAATGCTTTAATGCAATTGCTACGTACATAAGATTGCAGCACATGTTCCACTATTGTGGTTTCCTGCTCAACCTTCAAGACGCTGCATTTGTGGGCTCCTTTTGCCCATCAGCGGCGCAGATGGATAACCTAATCCATGCTTTGTCGCAGAGCCACATTTTGTTCCCGTAGTTATCCATTTGTCTGGACTTGAAGACTCTATGTAGAATGTCCTGCTGATCCTGTGTCTGCCCAGACCAAGCGAGAACCAATGCCTTTTGCTAAGACACACAAACACCTGTGAATGACACAGCCCAACCCAACAATTTCCCTGTTCCTCTTGGCGCCGATTCTGCTCAAAAGACATGCGTAAACAAGTAACTGACACTCTCACCGTTGTGCGTCCTCCGGATCGACTCCGCCAGCGTCCCGCTGACGTCGATGACCTTGATCTTGGGGCACCTGTCCAGCTTGTCCCCGAGGGGCACCGTGTTGGTCACGACGACCTGTGACAGCACGCTCTTGTTAATGTTGTCGATGGCGGGCCCGCTGAGGATGCCGTGCGTCACTATGGCAACGACCTCCCTGGCCTTGTGCTCCTTGACAATGGCGGCGGCCTTGGCGAGGGTGCCGCAGGTGTCGGCCATGTCGTCGACCAGGATGCAGATCTTGTCCACCACGTTGCCCACTAGCACCATGCGGCCGACCTCGTTGGGCCGGGGCCTCTCCTTGTGGATGAGGGCGAAGGGCAGGTCGAGGCGGTCGGCCATCGAGGTCGCGCGCTTGGCGCCGCCGGCGTCAGGCGAGACGATGACGCAGTCTTTGATCGAGAGGTTCTCCTGGACCCAGCGGAGGACGGAGGGCTCGGCGTAGAGGTTGTCGACGGGGACGTTGAAGAAGCCCTGGATTTGCCTGCGGGGTTGCAGACGTGGATTAGTAGGTGCTGCGGTCTATATGCGCTGTCGGGCTCTCAAGGGCGAGCAAGGGAACAGGAATGCGCAGTGAGGACGTACGATGCGTGCAGGTCCATGGTAATGACATGGTTGCAGCCGGCCGTTGTGAGCATGTTGGCTATCAGCCTGGCGCTCTGTAGTTTTGTCAGGATCCTCTATTCTATTCTGCCAGTCTCCGGTGCGCAAAGCAACGTACAATGGGTGCTCGGCTCTTGTCCTTCTTGTCCTGCCGCGCATATGGGAAGTTCGGTATCACAGCGGTGATGCGCCTTGCGGATGCGGTCCGGCCTATATGTCCACGAGAATCAGCACTATATCTCCGGCACTGCCATATTGTCGCGAGCGGGCGGGATCGGTCGAGCAAATAGAAATGCCCTCGGCGGCACGTACAGGCGTGGATCATGATCAACAGCTCCATGAGTCCGTCGTTGATGTCGCCGGGTGCTGTGGATTGGATGATGAAGACATCCTCGTCTCGTACGGACTCGCCTACGGTAACGCTCGTCTCTTGGTTTGAGTAATTCAGACTCATAGTCTTCGCGATCTCTATCCCCAGCCTGTTTCCCCCCAACCCGTGGTTAGACGCGACATGACCACCCCGGCGAGACGGCTTGTGTCAAATTCAGGGCGTGTAGGGTCGAGAGGGAACAAGGGAAACAAGGGAGACTGACCGGTCGGCCACAAGCCGCGCCAGGATGGGGTGCGAATTCCCGCTGAGCAGCTTGATCTCGTTGGACATTGTTGACATGGTGGAAAAAAGGTCGTTTCCTCGGGAGACGCCCCCTTTCTTCACCGGAGTATCTATGTACCTTTGAGGTCGTACGACTGCAACTGGTCTCGGGCTCTGGGCTTGGGCCGTGGGCTGGTATGCAGTGGCTGCTGTACGCTGTGGGCAGTAGGCCGTAGCTGAATATTTTAGCGCGGGGTGGACTCCAATCGCTGGTATCGGCGCAGGCTGTGGCTTTTTTTGGAGGGGCAGATGAGTTCCCCACGAGGCTGTTTGGTTGGTTGCGGGTTTGTGAGAGCAGGGTATGTCTGCCCGGAGAACTTTTCGAGATATTGAAGGATGACGGTGTTGAACGAGCAAGAATGGTCGGGCTTTCCCGTCTGTGCACGGAGTAAAGACTGGCTCAAAGAATTCCTGCCTGCCTGCCTCGTAGTCTATTATTTCCTGGACGGCGGGTCAATAGCGGTCAGAGAGTTGACTGGGCACGTCTTGTCGTTAGTCCCAGGCTGTTTGTTCCGTCTTGCCTTGAAAACTTTCCCGGCACAAGGCGAATTTTTGTACTGTGTTACACGCTTCGGCACCTCATCGGCCCCACGCCTCCAGCTTGAAACCGGGGGCATCCTGTCAGGCAGGCATTCCTCCAGCACAGTGGGTGTGCGGGGCCGCCTCCTGCTCCAGATGTCCTGTTTGAGGCTCCGTACCTTCGGGCCCGATGCCCAGGCCAAGGTAGCCAGCCCTACAGTATGCAGTTTCACTCCTTCCGCTCCCGTCCCCTGAACAACACGGACCGTCCGTCGACACACTAACAAGCTGTCTGCTGGAGGAACAACGGAGCTGGATGGCCGTGGTTTGCCCGGCATTTCTGAGTCACTCTCATGCGGAAGCTCTGATCGTGCGCTGAGAGAAGTCTCAGGAATACTGAGTTAGCATCATGCCATTGATCTGATACTCACCCCGTGCCGCATCAGCCCCTTGATAGTTTCTAGAACATGTTCGCAGCCGGTCACTCTGTGCATACAATTCGACAGGCAGCTAGAGGCGTCAACAATCGAGGCCGGCTCCGACTCCGGCTCCGGCTCCGTGCTTTGGTTCAGTTTCGAACAGGGACCGGACGGTATCTCCGCCTGAAAGATTTGCTGCCAGGCGGTCCAGAGGGGGAAAGTGAACCTCCCCCTCCTTGGGTGGTATGCAGACCAGCATCACCTCTGGCAGAAAGTTCACTTCACCCCGGTGAGGAATTGCAGGAGCTACACATCTTGAGGCGCATAGAAATACACACCCTGAGGCTGGAAAATTATATGAATATGGAGATTCGCACCTGCAAAAACGGAGTGTACACCGGTACATCACCTCACCCAACACCTACACCTAATACCAACACCCACACCCACACCCGCACTCTTACTTATACCCATACCTAACACCCAACACCCATACACCCAATTTATACGCCCAACTCACACACCCAATTTGAACTAGACGTGCAAATTGGGTGTGTAGGTGTTGGGTGTGGGTGACGTGCTTTAATTGGCTATAGCTATGGTGTGAGTTAATATACGGGTGTACCCTCCGTTTCTACAGGTGCGAATCTCCGATTTCAATTATATATATTGAGTTGAGCGTTTGACATACAGAAGGTGACTCCTTCTCCTTTGTATAAGCAGGTGTCGGATGTCTCTGATTTCCTCGGGCCTATCTAGATGGTAGTTGTGCTCCAGCCCGGAAAATCCCATCCCCGTCATCGGTGACTCTGTACTTAATATGCACTGGCCTTTATCCGGCCCAGGAGCATTCATACACCAGCGAAGTAGTCTGGCTTGGAGGGGGGGTTTGGGTCAGTCACGAGCAGCACCACTGAGGACCATCTTCGCAAAAATAAACCACAGCTACAGCTAAACTCATACCGAGCTGGCTACCTAGGTAAGTTGGTCTGTGATCTCGAGACGACTCCGAGTCCATTGTCACGGAGATCATGCCCAGCTTCCCGATATGATCGGCGCCGGGAATTTACTGCGTTGCTGATCACCCTGGCATTAGACATCATCCACTTGCAGTAGTGGAAATCAGTCTACCTAATGAACTAGACAACAATTTCCATGGAGGATGCAGCACGAGCCTGCAATTCAAGCAACGAACCCGAATATGCAGAGCTGCTTTGCTTTTCAAGAAAACTGGCTGCGGCCGCATAACTCGCTGGCGGGTACAATGATCCACTGGTTGGCCGGGAACTTCGGCAACATGGCAGCTGGGGACAGGCATTAATAAACAATGTACTCATGGGGATTGCCTTGCCTTGTGGAGCCACTACCTGCCCATTCCTCGTTTTCAGATGATAGCATGGCTGCTTACCAGTTCATAACCCGCTGGCCAAGGTCAATGAGGGCTTGGACATGGAAGCAACCCTGTTGTGGAGGTTGCGGAAGGACGAGGGAGGAGAGACTTGGACAGAGAAAAGTTGGCGAGTTGCCAATGAACGGTCAGTCATGGTTTTGTTTTGTCAGGGGGTGGGCACAGCTAAAGAACAGGCTGGGAACCCGCCCTGCGACACGAGGATACTTGATTGATGTATGAGTATGCAAATGAGCGCAAGCTTGGAGTCTGTCAGTCCTTCGAGATTGGCTGTTTGAGCTTGTGCGATATGTTGGGACAGCACACTGGCTCTCTGTAAGTGAACTCATGGAAGCTATCGGGTACCTAGGTACTTACTACCAAGAGGTGGTCTCCCGTAGGTAGCACACCAAGACCATTGGTCTTGGCCTTCCTTTCCCGAGGTGGTCCGAAGGAAGGTCCTGCCCAATACCATCTCTGTGGAGTGAAGCAGACAGCTTGCAATCTGGGCACCTACGTAGTCTGCTGTGGAAGTTGCCTCATGCTTTGAAAGCAAGCATCGAATATCTCTTGTCCTTCACTCAGATAGATCTCAAGACACCTGGTTGCTGGGCAGGTGCATACCTAGTGGAAACTCCCCGCCGCCTGTCATTGTGAAGCCCCCCATCGCTGCTGTTGTGGGGTCGGTTTCCGGGTGGAGCCTGGCGGACGTCAACAAGCAGTGACTCTCGGCTGCTGCTTGCCTTGCAAAGAAGCTTGGGCCCATTACGCAAATGCTTGCCGGACTTTTGCAGGTGGCACCCTCAACTCCAAAACCCATCATCAACCTCGACCTGCCATCTACCTCCGCCTGCCCTCCCCCATCTTCCATCTAGTACGAACCCAGATACCCTGATCATTTCCTTCCCTCACCGCTGAACCTGCAACTTCAGCTGCCTGCACACGCGTGCAAGCAACTTGCCTTGGAACGACGTCACGACGACCTGCACACGTCGCGGCCTCCACCTAGGTCTCCTCTAACAACCACATCGCGCCGACTCCTCAATCACTCAGCCTCCTACCACCCCGCCCGACAACACCAACAGACTTACTCCACGGTTTATTGGGTGGCTCAACGCAGGACACTCCTGCGCTCCGCCAAGCTGTCTTCCAGGGCAGTTGGCCTCAGGTAGTGGAGGGGGAGTTTTCATTTCTGCGGCTCTGCCGCTCCCGCCGTCAAGATGGGAAAGATTACCAAGACAATGCAGCCCAAGCATAGGGAGACTCTGGTATGTCACACACGCATACAAGCACATGCAAGAGCAAACGCAAACACCCACGAGCACCCACACCTTACCTCTCGTTTCGTTTCCCTCTTCTCTCCCTCGTACATCCCCACGAAAACAGACAGCTGACATTCGACCCAGTCCCCTTGGCTCAAGGACTTTGTGCAAGCCGCCTCAACGGTGCCTTTGCCAGAACTTCCACGACTACTCGACACTTTCCCCGTAGCGAGGTGGCCTTTGCCCCGTGGTGATCTATATCACTGGATTCCCCTGCTGAATCGATTCGACAACATACTCGAGTGCTTCAACAAGGTCTATCAGCTACAAGAAGGCCCACAGACACGTGATTTCGGCTGTGATGTCTTGCTCGGTTGTGGCACACGTGTCGACGAGTACGGCTCGGACGGGTGGGACGAGGAGAAACTGAGAGCACTGGGCTACGAAGAGTTTGGCGATTCTCAGCTGGTACAGGCCGTCCTGCAATTTACCAGACGGTTGCTGAATCACTGTGGCAATCGGAGCATCTATGCCAGCAGCTCTCACCTGAATGACCTTCTGAACAGCACCTGTCTGTTTGTCATTCAGGCCACATTGGAGGTTGGATTGGAGCTTGCTCAGCGTTACCAGGCGTCTGTCAAGCGTATGACGCAACCGTCGCGTCAAGTCAGCAATGCTCTGCTTGCCAACCACTACAATATTGAACTTGACCGTGTTCAGCAAATCGCACAGTCCTTTGTGAAGACTCCGATCATCAACTTGGCAGACTCTTCTGCGCATTCCACCCCTGCCTCCACAGGCAAGGGCAAGGAGAAGGATAAGGATAAGGTCCAGGCCTCAGCCTCCAAGAATGCAGCCTCCATGATCGCAAATGATCTCGGGTCTGTGGTTTCCTCGGACGACGGCTCGGACGGTCGTTGGAAGGGCTGGGGTGATCTGAAGGTGGTTTACTACCCGAGGGTTGAGGGCGAGCCAGCACCACAAGTATCGAACGATCGCATCAACGCATCTGCCCCAGCCACACCCACTCCGTTGCGACGAAGCACTACCATAGGGACTCCTCACCAGACACCACGCGGCGCCAGAGCTGTACAAAGCTCCGATGACACTCCCTCGCCAGCCCAGCACTCTCCAGCCGTGAATGCAGAGGGAGTATCGAGCTCTAGTCAAAAGTCTGTTGAGATTCCTCAGAGCGCCGTGACCTCTTCATCAATCTACGACCTTTTGAAGCGCACTCCTTCGGACATGCCCAAGAACTCCCAGTACGAGTTCCTCAATCGTTCACGAATATGCAAGGCTCTGCTCGGTGGCTCAGAAGCACGTCAGCTGGCTCTTGCCGTCCGGCTTCTGGCTATTGCGAACCTGGCCTACATACACCCAGAATTCGTGTTCTTGGAGCAGGTTCTGAAGCAGGACAACGATGAACCACGGCGCTACCACCTGGTCTATCAATTGGTGGAGCTCATTCACCCCTCTACACCTGGCCAGACCGCTGCTCCGCGTTCCTTGCAGCAGATCGCACTGTCGTTGCTGGAGGCCATTTCTCACTTCAACGCGAAGTATCAAGACGTGATCTCGGCGTTGAATGCCACCGTGAATCATGGCGTTCTTTTGTACGTCATCCGGAAGGCAGTTGCCGAGATGAAGGAGGAAACTGAGCAATCGAATGGCAAATCGATCGAGTTGGACGACTGGCGAGACAGCCTGTTCTCTCTCGCGCTGCACCTCGCCATGAACGGGCGTGTGGGTGGCGAGATGATCAACGCTGGATTCATGGATGTCCTCGTGAGCATTATCAACTTGCGGACGAAAGTGGCGGAACGGTTGCACAGCACTGCCGTTTCCTACGTGGATGCGCTCGTGCTCAACTACGCGCCAGCCGCATTCAACTCGTTTATAAGCGCCAGCGGTTTGGATGCCATTGCCCAGCTGATGATCGATGCAACGTCTTCAGCCAAGAGTCTCGCAGAGGCTGGTCATGGAACAAAGCCCGAATTCTACTCTAGTGTTGTGGATTACGAGATACCCTACGTCCAACAGCAGACTCTGAAGTGGCTTCTGAAGTTTATCCACCACATCATGAACCCGAGCAACTTTGCCCAGAATACCAATACGGACCGACTGTTGAGGAACCTCGTGGACAATTCAAAGCTTCTTGGAAGTTTGCGAACTATCATGGAGAACACGAAGGCTTTCGGGTCGGTAGTTTGGACAAACTCCATCAATCTGCTGACCGACTTCATCAACAACGATCCGACCAGCTTTGCCGCCATCTCCGAAACTGGCATGGTCAAGAGCCTTCTGGAATCCCTCACTGGCCGGGAGGTCTCGACAGACCCAGCAGCCGAACGGAAAGATGACGAGCAGCCGAGTGACGAGGGCGGTCCACCTGCCGAGGAGTCCGTCGTCCTGCCATCAGATGAACGCCCACATCCTCCGAGCCAGGAAACACTTCGAGCCCAGCGACCTACTCCGCTGGCTTGCGGAATCCTGCCATCTTCGGAAGCCACAGCTGTCATTATCCCCGTTATCAACTCGATCTGTCTCAACAATGTCGGACTGCGATTGGTAGCATCCTCGCGTGTTCTCGAGAGCTTCCTGGAGGTCTTTGAGAGTCCAGAACACGTGCGGATCATGGGCATCGATGCCGATCTTGCTTACAACATTGGGCTTCAATTTGACGAGCTCGCTCGACACCACCCCGCTCTGAGACAGACGGTTGCGAACGCTGTCATAGATATGATTTCGAGGATCAAGCACTTGGGAACATCGAAGGCGGAAAACGCTGGGTGGGGAGCTAAGCTGTTTGCGACTGACCTCGAAGGCAAGGTTGTTCATGCTGATCATTCCCTGTTGCAAAAAGCCGGTGTCGAGGTGCCGTCGAAGAAGGGCAAAGAGGCGGCCACGTCCGCTGAAGATGTCGAAATGACAGATATCGCCGGATCAATTCAGGACTTATCGTCTCAACAGTCAGACGCCTCGCCTGCGCCCAAGATACCCGAGAGCATTACTCCCTACATCAACGCTCTGGCGTCGTTTTTGAACGCATACATCAGCAACTCCAGTCTGAGGACATCCTTGACGAAGAGCGGTGGCATCGAGTACTTACTGGACATTATGGTCCTGCCGAGCTTGCCCCACGAGTTCGCTGATTCTACTGCCTTGGGACTGCTGCAGCAAGTCCTCGCCAACATCATCGAGCATGCCCCAGTCATCGGCATGCCCTCGTTACTGAACCGCATACGGGCCACCATGTCGTCCCTGACACCGTTGCTGTCCAGCTCTCCATCCCCTTCATTCTTCCGACCTTTTGTGGAGCCCGGTGCCACTTTGGGACAAAACGAAGCAGGGGTTTGGAATGTCGACCTCGTTCGACAGGTCTCCAGCGGCACAGATGTTGCGAAAGCACTCCTGAACATCCAATCCCTCCTCAAGACCCTATGGAGCTGCTTCCCTTACCAGAGCCGTCATTCATCTGTTTTCTTGCCTCCGGTCAACGTGTACGACCACTTCCACGAGGTGGTCAGCTCCTTGGGACCTTTGCTGCGCGTCGTTCTTTCGGAAGAGATATCCCTGATCACCCTTGTGCCGCAGCACTGGACTGCACGAAAACTGGCCAACGTACGTCCTGGTAGCCCCAGTGAGTTGTTGATGGGCGAGCAGGAGATATCACTCGCGCAAATGCTTGGTGGCGCTGGGCTCAACCTTCCTGCCGATCAGTTAGACTCGGGTCGACAGAACCGCCCTTCGACAGAGGAGCAGTCAACTGCTCAGTACCAGAATTACCAGATTTTAAGAGTCCTGTTACAGTCCCTCATGCCGAGCGCTTACTCCTTCTTCCAAACCCTGGGCAAGGCGCTCATGACACGTCGGGAGCGAGAAAGCTATCCGAGAGCCAAGCACATGCAGTTGGCCGACGCTCTGGCCGAGACAGTACTGGATCAACTGGAACCGTTCGTCGATAGGAGTCTCACCAAGTCTGAACTCCAGTATTGCATCATCATGTTGCACATTATTCATGAAATGCTCGTCGACTCTACTCGGCACAGCGATCGGCCTGGGTCTAGTGTGATCGTGCCCGTCCTCGACGCGTTCAAGCAGCGCCATGGCTTCGACATCCTCAATAAGCTTATCAACGTCTTCTCAGAAGAGGTCACCAAGGAACGCGACGAGACAGAAGAGGCATCTGCCACAGCTAAATTAGCATCAATCGGTGCCAAGAAGATTCTCGATCTGTACTCTGTGGTCGTGAACGGCAAGAACCTTGCGGATTCCATTCAGCACCTTAATGTGGGCAGTCGATCTTCGAACAACCGACAGAATGAGTGGTTCCAGACTATCAACCAATTCGTCGTCGAGGTTCGAATGTCGGTGCTTCCTACCGTCTCGAACCTGTGGCGCTCGAATCTGATCGACAAGGCTTCCACGGACGTCGTCGGCAAAGTCGTAGACATTCTCAAGACGATCTGCCAGGCAGAAACTGAAGGTTCCGCATTGCGCAGAAGCGAGCTGGCAAAGGCCGTCCCTTTGTTCAAGCGGGAGCAGGCGACATTCCAGTGGAATCTACATACACCTCTACTCGCACGCCTGGCCGAGGAATATCCTGAGGACCTAGCCCGCGAAGCAGTGTATCGTGCTATCGGAAACCAGGAAAATGCGAGCGAATATTGCAGGATGCACCTGAGGGAACTCGCAGGAGAGCTCAACCCAATTCCTTCTGAGGATGCCTTTCAGGTCACATCCCCAGCAGCAAACGGCTCAGCGAGCCAGACCCCCGCATCCTCTCGCAGCTCAGACCTCCTACGGGAAGCAATGGTCGTGGATTCTGAGCCCGAGCTTGCGCAGCTGATTGGTGATGCGCTTGTAGGTCGCGGCCTTCCTTCTGATTCCAGAGAGAGTGAGGTTCCCGCTCAACAAGACGATGACGGGTCCTCTTCCACCCCTGTGGCTGCTCCTCCGACTGCGGGCGCCACCTCTACGGACAATACGGAGCAAGAACCTGCCGATCGGCCACTGGTGTGCAAGGAAGATCTCGACGCGGAGCGAGAGAAGCTGCGGAAAGATCTCATTGACCGGTGCCTGGATGTCATAAGAGCACACCCGAACTCGGTTTTTGAGGTTTCTGAGCTGATTAACGTCACAATTGACCGCCAGGATAATGAAGATGCGCGCGAGGAGGTCGGCGAGACCCTGGCGAATGCATTGATGTCCTACGCCCTTGACGACGAGGAGAAGACTACAAACGGTCGGAGCATAGCTGCTTACGCGCACTTGCTATCTCTGATGCTTCATGGCTCGCCGCGCTTTTTCAAATCTACCGTCAAGACTCTCAAGGACAACGTCTCAGAGTATCTCAGCTTTCTGAAAGTGCCTCCCAGTAATTCCAACGAGGAGCTGCCTCCCTGGATTCCTCACATCCTGTTGATATTCGAAATGCTGTTGGCGGACGACGCACAACCCGTGGAAGCGAAGTGGACTCCACCGGCCACCGAGAATGACAAGATCGAGGACCCGGTGCTGCAGGCTAAAGAGCCTATTATTCCTGAGGAAGAGCGAGCCACCTTGCTGGAATCTGTCCTGGAGATACTACCTCGAATCGGAAAGAACGAGAACCTGGCAGTTGCAGTTCTCCGTGTCTTGGTGATTCTGACACGGAAGCGGTCAGTGGCGAAAATTGTGGGCGACAGGAGGAACCTACAACGTCTCTTCGTCATGACGAAGCAGCTATCTGGGCTGGGTTCTGCTCGTCTGAAAGACTCCACGGTCTCCGGAAATGTAATGACGGTCCTGAGACACGTCGTGGAGGACGATGACACCATTCGGCAGATCATGCGAAGTGAGATTCGGAGGTACTTCGAGCAGATGGGCCACAGAAACCCCCGAGCCATCGACATACCCACATATACTCGGAGCCTTGCACATGTCGCTCTGAGGTCGCCGGACATTTTCATTGAGATAACAAACGAGACTGTTAGGCTCGGGCGGTTTCAAACATCGAGCGATCCTTCAGGGCCAACTGCGAGAGGAGTCACACTGACGCTCAAGGACAAACCGAGCGAAAAGTCACCAGCCTCGCTTCCAGTGAGCGAATCTGTTGAGCCAGCGGTCCAGGCTACGGAGGAGCTCACTATTAATGATGTCAAGCCAACGACCGAACCCGCCGACAAGGAGATGACTGACGCAGTCAAGTCCTCTGCAGCCGAGTCAAAACGACCCGTCGTCGAGAACCCCGACGGAGTGGTGCACTTCCTACTCTGCGAGCTGCTCAACTACCGAGAGGTTGCCGACAAAGAGCCGACGGACACTGCTAAGGAAACGAACGCACCTGGTGATGACACTGGAGCGGCGAGCAGTGAGGCTACGCCTGTGGAGGAGCAAAACGTCGAGAACAAAGACAAGAAACCCCCAAAGGCTTCGTTCAAGGCTGAAGAACACCCCATCTTCGTCTACCGCTGTTTCCTGCTCCACTGCCTAGCAGAGCTATTGCAGAGCTATACGAGCAAGAAGATGGAGTTCATCAACTTCAAGCGTAATGCTCCCATGTTCGCCAATACGCCAGTGAAGCCTCGCTCAGGCGTTCTCAACTATCTACTCAACGATCTCCTCTGCACGAGCAGTCTCAGCTCGCCACAGGACAGTGTTGCAGCGAAGAAGAAAGCCGCTACCTCCGAGCAGGCCCGCCAGGTTCTTGTTGCCTTGGTGGCCAAGACCAACGAGAGGCCAGTGGACCGGAGCCGCGATCGTTTCGATTATGACGATGATTCTGATCTGCTCTTTGTCCGCAAGTGGGTTCTGGACATGATCCTCCGCGCGTATAAGGACGCCTCACTGCCCAGCGAGCCTTTCGACGTGAGATATGCAAAGCTGCTGTCCTTGGCCGAGCTCATGATCAACATGATGGGCGACAAGGCCGACTCAGCAAGCCCTCGTTTCTCGGACCACTCCACGGCGAGTCGCTCACACATGCAGCTCAAGCGGCTGATGTATGAGAAGAGCTTCCTGCCAGCACTGACCTCATCCATAGCCGACATCGATCTCACATTCCCTGGTGTAAAGCGCACTATTAAGTATATCCTCCGTGTCCTGCAGATCATGACGAGCACCGGCATCGCCCTTAGTCACGCCAATCTGCTCCCATCCGGTCCCCAGGACAATGTCGAGGATGAAATCGCGTCGGCATCATCGCTCTCTGACTTGGAAGATGACCGTGAGGAGACTCCTGATCTTTACCGGAACTCTGCCTTGGGCATGCTGGAGGCTGGCCGGGAAGACGACTTTGACGAAGATTCCGATGAAGACGGTAAGCGAATGAACCCACTTGCCATCGAGTGATTGAGGTAGCTAACAAAATCTCTCCAGAGGACGAGGAAATGTACGACGAAGAGTACCCCGATGAGCTCGACTACGGCGATGACATGTCGCAGGATGGCGAAGAAGACGTCAGCGACGATGATGAAGAGCTCGGTGAAATGGGGAACATCGAAGGCCTTCCAGGAGATCCAGTCGGCGTCGAGGTCATCATGGATGAGGACGACGAGGACGAAGACGATGACGACGAGGATATGGACGAGGATGACGAGCTCAGCGACGACGACGATGACGGGGACGATGACGAAGTCGGCTCTGAAGATATGGACGATATGGAAGATCGCATCGAAATCGTCGACGAGGAAGGAAACCCACTCGACGATGATGGTGGTTCTGGCTGGGAGAGCGAGACCGACGACGAGGATGAGGGCGACGAAGAGGGCGAGGGTCACGCGTACGAAGATGGAGTGCACGACCTCGACGAGCTCGCCAACATGCCCAACCCGCTCCACGAGCTGCAAGAGCTCATGCAGGATGACCATGCGGACGGCCATCACCACCACCACATCCTGGCCGAGGAAGGGTTCAACTTCGGTGGGGATCGTTACGACGACGAAGCCGAAGACGACGGTAAGTCAGCGCGTGGAGAATCGAAGATCCTATTTCGGAGATCGGGAATGACATACTAACTTTCTTGATAGACGATGAAGACGAGCAAGTTGATGTCGACGATGACTACATCTATGAATACCCGCCGCGTAAGTACCATGGAACCATTTATCATTATTCCACCATACCAATATTATTAGCAGGACCAGGAGATGATATTGCTCCTCCCCCTATGCCCGCCGGTCTTGGCTGGGATGCTCTTGTTGTCGAACGTGGCCCTCCACGGCCCCGCCGCAGTCCCTTCCCAGTTGGTCCCTTCGTTATTGGCGGCGGACCCCGGGGCGGCGATCCGCTTGGTGGTATGTCTTCTGGTCAATCAGAGGCTCAAATGATCGCGCTCGGGGCGCAGTCGTTTGAGCAGGAGATGACTGCTGTTCTTTCTCAACTTATAATGAATCGCCGTACTGATCCTGCGACAGACTTCCGCAGTTACTTTAGGAGTAGAGCTCCAGGCCCAGCGGCTAACCAAGATGACGGGCTCAATCCATTACTCCGACGAGGCGCCAACAACGCTCGCGACGCTTCCCCTCGCCCACTTGGGTCACCATTGCAGCGGTTTGGCGGCTTGCACAGCTTCCTCGACAGCCCTATGAGCATTCTGAGTGATCTGATGGCAAACCTACCTCCGGGCATCGCAGGACGGACTCCTCATCTATCCTTCCAAATCCAGGGCCCAGGTGGCCGTGGCGAGATCCAAGAGTTTAGCATTCCCCTCCGAGCTGGCCAGCACAGTCGTGATGTGCGGACTGAGACCAGGCGAGAGGTGTACCAGGAGCCGCAGCAAGCAGTTGGGTTTGCTCCAGCTACGACTGAGCAGCGGTGGCTTGATGAAGCTCGACTGGTCTTTGGCCACATGAACCAGGAAAAGGCGACGAGGCTCAACACGTACATCTGGGCGACGCTCACGCCTTATGCTGCTGAGCACGAGAGAAAGGCCAAAGCCGAAGAGGCGGAGCGCCGACGCAAAGAGGAAGAAGAACGCCAGAAACGCCACGAAGACGAGCGCAAAGCACGTGAGGCCAAGGAGGCTGAAGAGAAGATAGCGCGAGAGAAGGAAGAGGCGGAAGAGCGTGAGCGCTTGGAGCGTGTGGCAGCCGAAGCAGCTGAAAAAGCCGCTCAGGCTGGTGCAGAAGATGACGAGCAGGCGGAAGGCTCTGAGGACGCTGAACCGCAGCCTATGGAAGGTGTCGAGACGTCTGATGAGTCTCGGCAGCCCGAACGTGAGGAACCTGGACCTCCCCAGCCGCGGGTAGTCACAACGATCCGGGGCGAGGAAGTCGACGTCACCGAGCTCGGAATCGACCCTGAGTACCTTGCTGCTATCCCTGAAGATCTGAGGGAAGAAGTTATCGCGCAAACCGTCACCTCGCGACGCACCGAGGCCCGCGCAGCCGCAGCAGACAGCTCTGCTGGAGAGCAGGGTGAGGCTTTCCAAGAGTTCCTGGATGCGCTCCCCGAAGATATTCGGCACGAGATTGTCCAAGCAGAGCGACACGAGCGGAGGCGGGCCGAGCGCGAAGCGCAACGCCGCCAGACCGCAACAATCGGGCACACGCCCGCAGCGCAGGATATGGATGCTGCTAGCATCTTGGCTACTCTCCCACCCGACCTTCGCCAGACGGTTCTTATGGAGCAAGGCAACGAGATTATGGATCAACTCCCCCCCGACCTAGCTGAGGAAGCCCGGGCTCTGGCGGAAAGGTACCACCGGACCGCGTCCACCACCGCCATGTTACGCACACGCGATGCGGCCCGCAACGCCCCGGAACCCGCGGCTGGAACTGACAACAAGGTGCAACGTCGCGCCATCGTGCAGATGCTGGACAAGGCGGGTGTAGCGACACTTCTCCGTCTGATGTTTGTGAGCCAGCAGGGCTCTATCCGCAGCCACCTCTTCCGCGTGCTCGGTGACATTTGCGAGAACCGACAAAACCGATTCGAGGTCATCGGCTCCCTTCTCCAGATTCTCCAGTTCGGCAGCACCGACATGGAGGCCGTCGAACGCAGTTTCAGTTCATTGTCCCTAAAGGCCAAGCAACCAAGGGACAAGGAGAAGGAGAAGGACAAGGACTTCAAGACTCCCCAGAGCCTCAAGCGGACGTTCACGAACATTAGCTCGACCAACAACATTCAACAGAACTCGGAGATCTCCCCTCTCCTGGTCGTCCAGCAGTGTCTCGATTTGCTTGTGGAACTTTCGGGCAGGAATCCCCACATCCCCTCCCTCTTCCTGACTGAGCATGAAGGCATTGCCGTCTCTTTGAAACAGGGGCACAATCGCAAGGGCAAGAACAAGGACCTGAAGGTGCACAAATACGCCATCAACTCGTTACTGCATCTCCTCGACCGCGATCTAGTGATGGAGAGCTCTACCGTGATGCAACTCCTCGTGGATCTTCTGAACAAAGTTACACTTCCACTCCAGGCACTAGAGCGTCGTCGAAAGGAGGCCGAAGAAGAGGCCAGAAGAGAAGCAGAGAAGGCAAAGGAGGGCACAGAGCAGGGAGAGGCTGCCGCTGCTGCTGCCGACACTGCTCAGGATTCCTCAGCCGTTCAGACTGAGGCTCCCACAGAGGCGCCCTCGAAGCCGGCCGAGACCTCTGCAGATAAGGCTCAGCCCGAGCAGAAGAAGGTTCGACAGCTTCAGCCTCCATTCATTCCGCCAGAGAACCTGAAGCTCGTGGTCAAGATCTTTGTTGCACGCGAATGCAGCTCAAAGACTTTCCAAAACACCATTTCCACCATCAAGAATCTGTCCAATATTCCTGAAGCAAAGCAGGCTTTCGGAAGGGAGCTTGTGAAGCAGGCCCAACTGCTCAGCAAGAACATCGTGTCAGAGCTTGACGAACTCATGCCGCACATCTCAAAGGCAGAGTCTGGTACTGAGATTCAGGGACTCGCACTTGCCAAATTTTCTCCTGGCGCTTCTGAGCAGAACAAGCTTCTCCGCGTTTTGACGGCTCTTGATCATCTTTTCGAGACTAAGAAGGACGAGACGCGAGATGCAGGCGATGCTGCTGCCGCTGATGAGAAGTCTAGCTTGCTTATGACTCTCTACCACAACGAGACCTTCAACAAGATGTGGGAGAAGCTGAGTGGTTGTCTTGCAGCTATCCGTCAGCGAGACAGCATGTTGAACGTTGCCACCATCCTTCTGCCCCTTATCGAGTCGCTCATGGTTGTTTGCAAGAACACAACGCTGGAGGATGGTCCTCAGAGCAAGAGCCAATTCAACAAGGACATGGTTCTCTCCAGCCCACCGCCTGAGGACGCTATGGCAGGGTTATTCTTCACTTTCACGAACGAGCACCGGAGAATTCTCAACGAGCTTGTACGGCAAAACAACAAGCTCATGTCGGGCACGTTCTCCCTCTTGGTGAAGAACCCCAAGGTGTTGGAGTTCGACAACAAGCGCAGCTACTTCACACGGACGGTCCACGCAAAGCAGAGTGGTCACACACGGCCATCCTACCCGCCGCTGTCGGTCAACGTCAGGCGAGATAATGTTTTCCACGATTCTTACCGAGCCCTTGCCTTCAAGTCTGATGACGAGGTCAAGCATGGCAAGCTCAACGTACGCTTCCACGGCGAAGAAGGCGTCGACGCCGGAGGTGTGACCCGTGAGTGGTTCCAGGTCCTGACCAGGGCTATGTTCAACCCAAACTACATCTTGTTCACCCCCGTGTCTGCGGACCGCACAACATTCCACCCGAACAAGTCCAGCCACTATAACGACGAGCATTTGGCCTTTTTTAAGTTCATCGGGCGAATCATTGGCAAGGCCGTCTACGAAGGACGCCTTCTGGACTGTTACTTCAGCCGTGCCGTGTATAAGCGCATCCTCGGCAAGCCTGTGTCTGTCAAGGACATGGAGTCGTTCGACCCGGACTACTACAAGTCACTGGTCTGGATGCTGGAGAATGACATAACGGGCACGGTGATCGAGTCTTTTTCGGTTGAGGAAGACGAGTTCGGCGCGAGCAACACTGTCGACCTCATCGAGAACGGCCAAAATATTGACGTGACCAACGAGAACAAGCACGAGTACGTCCGGCTCATTGTAGAGCACAAGCTCCTGTCATCCGTCAAGATCCAGATGGAGCACTTCCTGCAGGGATTCCACGGTGTCATCCCGGCGGACCTGATTGCCATCTTCAACGAGCAGGAGTTGGAGCTCCTCATCTCTGGCCTCCCCGACATCGACGTGGACGATTGGAAGAGCAACACGGAGTATCACAACTACACGGCGGCCTCTCAACAGATCCAGTGGTTCTGGCGCGCGGTCCGGTCGTTCGACAAGGAGGAGCAGGCCAAGCTGTTGCAGTTTGTGACGGGCACGTCCAAGGTTCCCCTGAACGGCTTCAAGGAGCTCGAAGGCATGAATGGGGTCAACCGCTTCAACATCCACCGTGACTACGGCAACAAGGATAGGTTGCCCAGCTCGCACACTTGCTTCAATCGTAAGTTTCTTCCCTCCCCCTCCCCTCCCCCTACGCGCCCGCTTTGTGCTGACTATTGTTGCTGCAGAACTTGATCTGCCCGAGTACGAAAGCTACGAGGCTCTCCGCAGCCAGGTCATCAAGGCCATCACGACGGGTGGCGACTACTTTGGTTTCGCCTAAAGGAAGAGCGAGATGCGCTGAGTGAAGGGGTTTGGTACCACCATGGGATGCATTTTCCCGGCATAAAACACCGGCTGTTTATTAGGGGTCTGGTGTTCCGGAAGGGAGGGAGAAACTACAGCATGGGCAGCCATCAGAGGGCTTGCCCCAAGCACTGGGAGTGTTGTGTATTGTATTGTTTTCGTGTCATGGGCACACCTTGAGCAGAATTCGGGGAATACCGGCCTGAGGGGCTTTTGGCCCGCCTGTTGAGGAGTGGTAGACATTGAAGCGGAGTGCAGGCCGTGGATACAGATACCTTGAGTCATCCTCATAGATTAGGCAGGCGGAACGTCGCAGCTCTCAGAGAATCTCTGGCTCGTGCAATTCAGATGCTAAGTGACTGGTGAATCTGATCATCTGTTGTAGCATTACACTCGGAGACAAATATCGAGATAGACGCTATTCCACATGGATGATTCTTAAGGTCAGCCAGTTGTCACGGCAGGCGGGCTATGAGCATTACGGTGTGGAGGACGAGGATGGCCTGGGTCTTCGCTGAGATCTGGCGGCAGCGTACAGCCTGGATCCTTCTATTTGTTCCGCTTGGAGAGGCTGTCAATGGAGGAATACCGCAGACGTAGGCGGTGGGGTGTTTTTGAAACGGCTGGTGGCCGGGCCTCTTGATGAGGGCCGGCGGAGTGGCCTCGGGATGCGCTGGTGCTGGATTTGATGGGGCATGCAGGTGTCCTTGGGGGCCGAGTGCGGATGAACTGGGCAGGGCAGGGCACTGGGGCTGTCTGATGGAGGTACAGTCAGATGTGCTGATGGCGTGTCTGTCCAGTTCAGTCTCGTTTCGTTTCAAAGAGGCTGCTGGACCTGGAAGTTGGCACGGGATTGGGGGCTGCCCTTGATGAGTCTACACTAGTTGCCTATAGGCGAGTGGCCTGACTGTGCGAGTCTGCCTGTCACATTATTACTGCGAGGGAAAAAGTGAGGTGGGAATAGCCAAAGCTTACCCACATAAGAAGGAAGCGGAAAAGGGGGTCCTGGGAAGAAATAGATACTAGACTATCACAGTTTGCAGAGAGGGCAAAAGATCGGTGTGAAAGCAATCCAATGTATAACCAAGGTACTCTTTTCTGTTGGACAAGGTGCTGGAAGGGGTTCTGCACGGTCTAAGCCATACAAATTGCAAAGAGAAATTTGTATCGAGATGATCTGAATGACGGACGATGCGAAATAAAGTCATCACTCCACGCACTTGTAAAATGTAGATAGTCTGTTGTGCTAGACCAAATGCCTGGTCTACACTAGATACTCCGGGAGCCCCAAAGGACCGTGCTCACCGGCGTGGCAGGTGTGGCCCGACCCCTCCAGATGGACTGGACTGCGAGTATACCGTCGCGGCTCTATCCTAGTCCACACCAAAGGCCGGACCCCTGTAGGACCCCTGGTCCCTGGTCCCCCTGGTCCCACCATTTTTTCTGGTCTTGTGGTTTGGTGAAGAGACGGTCAAGTCCGCCCGGCCGTCAGTGACTGGTGGTGACGGCACACGCTGCGGAGGGAGATAGGCCGTTCGGGGAAAGCAAGCACACGGACGAGCAGGACAAGGACAAGGACAGGGTCACAGTCGAGGTTGAGGCCGAGTTCGAGGTCGGGTCAAGGTCGAGGTTCGGGCCAATGTCCAACAAGAGTCGCGGCCAGCGTCATCATCAGCATCGCCGTCAGTCAATCAATCAATCATTCAATCATTCAGTTCACCATCATCACTATTGTCCCCGGCCTTGTCCTTCCATATTCCATTCAACCCCGCGGGCCCAGGCCGGTGCGGTACGGATCCTGCCCGTTTCAAGCCTTCTTTATTTGCAGACCGCCATCAAGGCATATCACGTCAAACGGCAGCGGTTGAAACAAAGACACACACAAGACACACGACAGACAGAAACACAGTCCACAGCACGCAACAGGTCATCGAGCTCCATCTTTGCTGGTGCTGCTCGCAACCTTGTCTTGGCCATACTGTACTCGGTCGGTACTCCTCCCACCCCCACATATCACACACAACACACACACACCACACGACAGCATAGATACTGCACTTACTTGCTCTGCTCTACTCTGCCTGCACCACAGCCCATCTAGTCCATCTGCTTCTTCCTGTGCTGTCTGTCTGCACCACCGTCCCGGGGAGAACGAACACCTGTACTCGAAAAGCCGCTGATCGAGACTCAGCTGCATCCCTAGTCTACTCGTGCATTCATATGACATGACGGGCGGACTGCCGGCACTCGACTAGCAAGCAACCCAGCCCGGCCCAGCCAATCCACACATGGCCTGAAGCTGCATCCAAGCTGTGAACAGCTCTCCAATTCCCCCTTTTTTGGTCCCAAGCGCCCGCCCACCTCCAGACGCGGCGCCCCCGCGACTTTTTTCGAAATACTCTACTTACATCCTGTCCTCGCACGCACTTGGACACAACCACTCCTCTCCCCAGCCCCAACACCCGCCCGCCCAACATGTCGGTTCAACAGCAGGACGCGCCCATCCGGACGCCCATCTCGCCCGCCGCGCCTGTGTCCCCCATCTCCCCTGTCAGCCACAAGGCCGACGACAGGGACATCGAGTCTGCCGCAGACTCGGACCGGGAAATGGTACGCTACTCCCAAATGTCGAATTTCCCTTGCATGCAACCACGGAAACCTTGTCTCTTTTGAGGGCCGTCCCCTATCTCCCACGTCTTGATTCTCCAGCCCTGGCATGGTTACACGTTGGCGCCTGTCGTCACACAGCAGCCCATGCGCCTAGCCCGTCACATCCCCTGCCTCAGCCTGTGTTATTGCCCTCCGGAGATTGCATGGTGCTAACATCGCCAATCGCCCTGCAGGACAGCTTCGAAGACGCCCCAGACACCGTGCCAGATACTTCCTCTATCCGCTCTCTGACCCGTCGAACCTCCCCCATCCCAAAGCCTCAGCCCACCGAGCCCGAGTCAAACCACGACAAGGACCAGCCCCAGGAGGAGCAGAAGACCACGCCCGCCGCCGAGCCAGAAGTAATCACCACCAAGGACGACGCAACGGAAGACACCAAGGACGAGTTCGAAGACGTCGACAACACACCATTAGGCGAGGACAATGACCAATCTCTAGCACAACCGGGCAGGCCCTCCATCTCACCGAGCCAACGCCTGTCCCTGGCGTCCAACAGCCAACTCGCTGAAGTGAGCCTTGATGACGAGGCTCCACAACGAGAAAAAGGTTTGTGATCCGCTCACACACCCCTTGGAGGCGGGCTATTCTGACAAAAGCCTACAAGCAGAACCAGAACCAGAAGCACAAGCAGAAGCAGAGGTCGAGGACGTCAAGATGAGCCCCAGCGAGAGCGAGCCCCCCAAGAAGACGATATCTTTAAGCAGTATTACAAGCGCCCTTCCAGCTATGCCCTGGTCGCCCGGTGCTCAAGAATCACCAAAGAACCTCGAGACACCCCCAGCTACCGCCCCAACGCCGGCCTCCCCAGGCGTTCCTCCTGCCCAGGCGCAGGCACAGGCTCCGGCGCAGGCTCCCGCACCAGCTCCGCCTCGGAAGCTCGCCAGTGCTTTCTCGTGGCTGTCTAGAAGCTCGTCCAAAGATATGACAAACTCGTCGCCACCAGATCTATCGCCTAGGAGGAATACTGCCAGCTCCGTGACGACCTTGGCTAGCAACCCAGAGATGATGCTCAGTAAGCTGGAGGAGGAGGGCGGTACCAACGGGGTGAACGGGAATGTGCGGAATAGCTTAAAGGACCGTTTCAAGGCGATGCGTATGAGGGAAGAGGCCGGCATAACAAGCCTCCCCGACGACGGTGACAAGAATGGTTTTGCCAACCTGGTGAACAAGGGCCCCGGCGGGTTGGCAGCTACTACGCCGGCAGAGGAGAAGGATGCGACGTCTGCGCAACCTCCGGCCTCACCCAACCCTGCAACCGCACATCTGGCCCCGGGAACCGCGTCGGGGGCAGCAGCTGGACCCTCCACACTGTCAGACCAGCCAGTCGACTGGGATTTGTGGCAGTCTGTAGTCTATGAGGGGCCAGCGGCCGTTGCCAAGACGAGTGCCGAAGAACTGAGCAGAGCCATTGCGACTGGCATCCCGAGTGCTATCCGAGGCGTCATATGGCAGGTTCTGGCACAGAGTCAGAGCGAGCAGCTGGAGGCCGTTTACCGGGAACTTGTGGCTAGGGGCACAGACAAGGAGCAGGACCGACACAGCAACGCCTCGCTAGGTGCCAGTAGCAACAGCAACAGCAACAGCGTCCACTCATCAGCCTCGTCGGTACATTCCGGTGACTCTGGTGTCAACGGCGCACCGCCTCCACCGCCCAAGGACGACGACCCGGCCGCCGCCAAGGCGCAGGCAGCCTCAGAGACCGAGCGGATAAAGAAAAAGAAGGAAGACACGGCCTCGATCCAGAGGCTGGAGAAGACTATCCGGAAGGACGTGGGTGCCCGGACGGCGTATTCCAAATTTGCTTCCGCCCAGGGGCTCCAGGAAGGCCTCTTTGGCGTCTGCAAGGCCTATGCGCTTTACGATGAGGACGTCGGGTACGCCCAGGGCATGAACTTCTTGATCATGCCCCTACTTTTCAATGTAAGCTTCGGGAACATGCCCTGGCTGGCTCCCTTGACTGGTATGTACTAACAAACTTTGCAGATGTCCGAGGAAGAAGCCTTCTGCCTACTGGTGCGGTTGATGAATCAGTATCACCTGCGTGACCTTTTTATCCAGGACATGCCTGGTCTGCATATGCATTTGTACCAATTTGAACGACTACTCGAAGACATCGAGCCCGCGCTTTACTGCCACCTCAGACGGCGAGGCATCTCGCCGCACCTCTATGCCACGCAGTGGTTCCTCACCCTTTTCTCATATCGTTTCCCGCTCCAGCTGGTCCTCCGCATTTATGACCTGATCCTCTCTGAGGGTCTGTCGGCCGTCCTCAAATTTGGCATCGTGTTGATGCAAAAGAATGCACAAACGCTTCTTGGCATGACCGACATGTCCCAACTCACTACCTATCTCAGGGATCGACTCTTTGACGTGTACATTGAGTCCTCACCAACCGCCAACAGTATACTAGAGAACGGTTTCTTTGGCAGTTCCACGTCGAGTATGGACAAGGAGGTCTACCGCGCTGACCAACTTGTTCATGATGCGTGTGAGGTCAAGGTTACTCCTGAGATTCTCAAGTTCTACCGCACCGAGTGGGAAGAGAAGACCAAGACCGAAAAGGAGCAACAATTGGAGCTCGAGACCCTGCGGTCGCAGAACACGAGTTACGCTGCCAAGCTACGCAAGCTAGAGACGCGGTTGCAAGCGGTGGACCGGGAGCAGGCAGACCTGGCAACGGAGCTGGTGCACACCAAGGTCGAGAACGAGGAGCTGAAGGACCAGAATGAGTCGCTACAAGGCCAGGTTCGGGAGCTCAAGATTGTTATCGAGAGGCAACCCATCGACATCGAGGAGCAGTGGAAGCTCGAGAGGGACGCGCTCATCGAGCGGAACCAGCGGGTACACGAGGAGAATGAGAAGGTCGAGAAGGAAATGGCCGAGTTGGAGGAGCAGCTTGTGCAGACCAAGATGCAGTATGCCGAGGTGAGTTGCTTACTTCCCACACCCATCACCAAACATGAGCAAAGGGCGATTGCTAACAAAACTTTGCAGATCAACTCCCAACACGAGACTCTTCAGAGGAAGTGGAACGACCTGAAGCGTACGTTTGCATGAGGGGCATAGGGAAGTGGACATGGGAGCTCCCAACTTGCATCTAGCCGGCCTGGAAGCCCGGGCTATTATTACTTGAGCGAGGGTGATGCGGTGTAATCTATGTCATATCATCTACTCCTGCTACTACCATCACTACTATCAGCAGTAGCAGCCCTTCGAAAGGGCACAGGCGTCAAAGGGCAGAGACAGCAATTTGGAGAATTGAAACAAACACACACAAACACAAACATACGCTGGACGACGATCACTTGCCTCGAGGGCATACAATAACAGCAGCAGCAGCCATGGTTGGCGTGGGGCGCCTTGGTATTTGAGGGCATAACATAGCATGAGTTACTTAGACATGATTCTTGGGGGCGGCGGTGGGCTGTGTGGTGGTGTGTAAGGGTTGGGAAACGTGTAACCTACAAAACACTCGTCCGTCTCCACGCATGCGCAAAAGACAGTCATTCGTGTCGAACTACCTACCGTACTGCCTCGTGTTCCTGTTCTGGTCCGTCTGTCCCGGAATGTCTCGTCTGTGTTGTATTGCTGAGAGGGAGAAAGATTTCGTGGGAAGTTCCCAAAGATGACCACTGAAAGAGATACCAACCAATGTGGACAACGTTGTGGTTGTATAAACCACAACGAATTGTGGCATTTACATGACTAGGTTTTCTCGCGACTTTCTGGTTCTCTACATCATCTGATGGGCCGGCCAAAAGTTTTGGCATAGAGTGGGTTGGGCAGGAGAATTCAATTCACGGCTTCAGGGTACAATACACGACAAGAGCTTGCAGGATGGACCGGATGTTCATTGCGCACGTAAAGGCATTTGTTCCTTTTTTTGATTGTTCCCTTTTCCCGTCCCAATGCAATGAACCTGAAGAAAAACGACCAAGTGGGCATCTCACTGCTGGACTGCTTCAGCACAGCCATAGCCACCGTTTCATAAGGGCAGCCGATCCGTAGAACACCGAAATCCGATTTCGCCTGGTGAGAGGGAGAGTTCCTCTCCCCTCTTCTCGCTAAGCTATCCTTGCATCCTGAGCATGATGTGGCACTCAAGAGCGCTTCTCCGACCCCGCGGAAGAGACCGCCGTCTACTTGTGGAGCTTGCGCTGGTAGAAGGCGAGCTCCTCACCCTCGAGGATGTAACCGTCGGAGCGGCCAGACTGGCCGGGACGGGAGGAGATGACGGCGTACAGACGACCGGCCTCGAACTGCTTCTCGATGGCGGCCTCGACCTTTCCGTGGGCGGCGAGGCGGGCGGCCTGCTTCTTCTCGACGGACTTGCTCTTCTTGACGGGCTCCTCCTCCTTGCCCTGCTTGGCCTGGCGCCTACGGCCGAGGGGCTGGCCGTAGTGGGCCTCGTACCACTGACGGAAGGGGGCGGCGTCGATCTGGACGACGGCGGACTTGGTCAGGGTGTTGGTGCGGACCAGCTCGTTGTTGGACGGGTGGTAGGCGACGGCGATGACACGGGTCTTGCGGGTGGTGCCCTCAGAGGCCCAGGCGAAGTTGCCGGAGTCGAGACGCAGGGCACGGTACTTGTGGTTGCCGCCGCGGGTGCGGACGGTGTGGATGCGCTTGGCGCCGATACGGGTCTGCGCCGGCTGGCGACCGAGCTCGAAAGCGCGCTTCTTCCCTGTTGACAAAGGTCAGAACGTATGTCCCGGAGGGTGAAGCACCCCCTTGGCCCCTTCATCCCCAGTTGGGGAGAGGCCCAAGGAGACACAGCAGAGCTCCGGAATCGATACGGGCTTTCGATTATATTTTTCATTTGTATGTTATCGGGGACGCACTGTAGTAGGCACGCTTGGCACCGGAAGCGGAGCGCTTGTGACGAGAATCGCGTGAGATACCCATGATTGCGGTGTCTGTTTGCAGATATGGAAAGTTAGCGAAGGTATTTCCAGGAGGTGGGCAGGGTGAGCAGGCGGGCCCGAAAGTTTTGCAGACGGGACCCTTTCCCAAAGTAATCGTAATTGTCGAGCTACATGAGATAAAGGTAGCAGAATTGGGAGTTACGAGATTTGCACGTACCTGATGAGTTACTGAATCACCAGAGCAATCGTTGTTGGAGGGATGGTCGTCGGTTGTCGAGGGATGGGATGTCTGGCGGAGATGTGCAAAATGCAAAATCAATCCAAGGTCGGTCGGCCGTTAGCAGCCTGTGGGTTTGAAAAGCGGTGAGCGGGTGCGGCAGAAAAATGCCACGTCACGTGCCGTGTCGCATGACACCCCTGGAATCGACCACCCCAAAAGGGCCATGGCTAGGCCTAACGGCAACAACGATGCTAGATAGACTTGAACCCAAAACTGAATTTGATCTTGATTAAAATCTACTTTGTACACCTAGGATTCATAGATACTAGCCCGTAGAAAATTCAAGTTAATTCCAACTGCTATATGAGGCGAGAAGTCTGCCGCAGTGATAATGACCAGATTGGGCAGGAAATGCCATTTTTTGAACGCATTTGATGAAGCTCCATCGCCTTTTCCCCCTTTTCTCAGCAAATAGACAGTTTCGGGGTACGTGCCAGCATGTATCCACGCCATTGCACACCTGGGCGAGCTCCTGTGACGTGGGACAGGACATATTCTTGGAGACTTTACAGCTACCCCCTGATATCGGTGCCGATCCGGGTCCACCGTGCTATCCGCTCATCAACGGAAGTCGACCTTACAACAGCATCATCCTCGGAGTACTTGCTCAGCCACAAGCTCCCAGCTGCACGTAGTTCTAGGAGTCATCTAGACAATTTAGTGAATTGTAGATTATATGATTTCATGGGAGACGTCAAGCTGTGCCAGTTGCGGATATCATCTTGTCAATCCAGCCCACTTCCTGATGAGCATGGACTGTCTGCCCGTCAGTAGCCATTGAGAAAGTGAGGCACGATTTCATATCACAGCCATTCGAGCCCGTCTTGACAACGTGAGTGCTCCGCCACGACTAGAATACCCTTCACATTGTTTTGCACAGCAAGAACCCCGAACAATGAGCACATCGCAATTGTCCATTATCCATTTCTGGTGTTGTATCACTCACATCTCGCAACTTCACCTGCATGGTGCCTTATGAGCATCTCCATTAGCCCAGGGAACCGCTAACGATACATTGGCCAGCTAGGCAAAACACCAGCCTAGCAAGCCATGTGACTCCCATAACTCAAGCCACACCAGATCTGGAATTACAGGAATGTTTCTCCTCGCATTGTCGTCCTTCCCCAAGGACGATCAGTCTCACATGCCCCTCGCAATCACCAAAAGCCCGGTAAAAATAAGTCCTGGCCGTCGCCCATCAGGACGGGACAAGATACATTATCACATTATTCGAACAAGTTATAATCCCTTTTTGAACCATTCCCACCCATCATTGCTCATGTAACGCAATTAAAACAAAACCGGCCCCGGCCCGTCGCCGCCAATGCTTAAGATAAAGTAGGAAATTCCTGTTATGCAAGTTCAAATTGATGCGTTCCGTATTGCGTTCGTTATAATACATCCCCAATCAGAGCGCGACCCTGCTTCCGTTGCCCAGGCGGAATGGGAGCTGACCGCTGTAGGATCCGGGGCCGGGGCTCACCGCTGTATTGGGTGTCATGAGCTCGTCGTTGGATGATATGCTGGTGATAGAGTTGAGGCTTGATGAGCCGGCACTGGACATGGTACCGGTTCGTGACCCATGCATCGAGCGTCCGCCCATGGAAATCAGGGCGTCAGCACGCTCGAACACCCCGCCGTTGAATGCCTTGGCGAACGATGCGCTTTGTGGGGTCGCGACGGTGGCCTGGACGGCCGGACCGAGTGCCGCAGACTGCGGTGTCATGGGCAGTTGCGATTGGGCTGTAGGCATCTGGCTCTGCGAAAAGGAGCCGCCGAGAGAACTCGACGTTGAGTTTGAGTGGTTGTGTGCGCGGAGGGAGTCGGACCAAGGTGACGCTCGGATCAAATCGCGAGTCTCCTTGATACTGTGCTGCACCGGGCGAAGTCGCTGCCGCGTGTCATTTGGCAGCTGCACTTCTGGCACGCCATTGGTGATGTGCTTGATCATCTTGCCCAGCTCAGCCCACGCATCAATAAAGTTGGTGCACAGGGCCCAGAAGGCGCTGTGTGTCCTGATACCTGGCTCTTTGAGCTTGATGAGGGACAGGCGCTTCTTAAGCGTCTCAGTGTTCTGGATCGCTGTATTGCACTTAAGAATCAGGGCTCTCCAGTACTGTACGACCTTGGGTGTACTGTGGGCGATGGCGTTATCCAGGCAAGCTCCGAATTGGCTGTTCAGCGAGGGCAGGGATCGCATGATCCAGTCGGTCGATCTCTGAAGGGAGAGATAGATCCTCTCAAAAACGCGGTCTTCTTCCGTGAAATCTCCGTTCATGCCCCTGCTGCTGGTTGAGGTCCAGGATTCCCCGGACCGTGGAGTAGGAGTGACGGTGGCCGTGCGTCCTGTTCCGTTAATGTAGGGAACTTGCAAGGGATTCAGCGGCACGTCGGTAGCCACCCTCAGATTGCTTGGGTTGTGGACGAAGTTTCCACTACGGGATCGCAGACCATGGCCGGGTCGGTCGGCCGTGGGTGTGACCGAACTCTCACGCGAATGAGGCTGCGGCCGGATGGTATCGCCCATTGCGGCTCTGCTGGCAGCTCTCCTAAAGCCAGCGTCGGGGCTTGGGTTGGAAACCGTGACGCGGAGTTCCATAATGCTGTTGTAGAGCAGCATTAACAGTGTGCGGATGTATCTTGGGTCACCGTTTTCGATGAACAGGTCCACATTCGTTGCCAATAGTGAGCAAACATGTGCGTAGGCGTTGACCAGGGTGATGCAGGCCCTCTGCACGCTCTCGTTCTCTTTGTAGCCAGAATCTTCCGTCTCGATGGCCGCCTCGTGCCTCTGGATCTCCTGCTCAAGCTCCTCCACATGTACATTAGTGTTGTAGAAGACAATCTCGAGGCTAGATCGCTTAGATGTGCCATCGCTTGTGAGATGCATCAGCATCTGGATCATCGGGTGAATCTGGAAAACCGAGTACAGGATGCCCTTGGCCGCTTCGAGGACGGGATCGATATATTTGGACTCGCGCCGGCGCTCAGGCAGTACTGAAAGCCGTCGCACATAGATCGGGCGTTGAAGAAATGGCTCCGCGGGGCTGGCGGGGCTTTTGATGGTCATGGTGGTGCCGTTGGGAGCTTGCATAGCTGAACCGTGGCTCAGTCCACGATAATGGCTGAATCGGTTGTTGGCCTGAGTCTCGTCCAAAGTACCTAGCTCCTGTGTCCGCTTGGATATGGATGCCATGCGGCGCTGACGGTCTCCGGAGTATTGGTTGCGGGCTTGAAGTAGAGTTTCGGAATTGCTGCGCACGCGCTCATTGACGTTGCCCCCCATTGTCAGAGGCATGACACCAGGTCGACGAATCGATGATGTACTCTGTTGAGAAAGTCCACGATAATGTGATCGCGTGGGGATTGGGGGCGGCCGTGGCGCGGTATTTGGCGACCGAAGGTCAGGTACATCGGTGCCGTTGACCTTGATGGGAAAGCGCCCGCTTGCAGGGCGCTTGATTGGGGCCAGGCGCGGCGTCTCGACGCCTTCAGACGAGTCTTCGCCGGCGGCAGCAGCTTCTGCTTCCATTCGATCGTTGGCGTGCTGCCTCAGGAATTTCTTGATGGCAATTGTGACGGTCAACTCCTTCACTTCTGTCTCCTTCAAGAACCCATCGTTGGGTGGGCTGCTAGCTTGTGCTTGAAGAATCTCCCTGGGTGGGAACACGATTGGGTTTCCATCAAGCTTTATCATCTGCAACGAGCCCATGTCGGCCAGACATAGGGGGAGCTCCTTGATCAGATTTTTCTGCACTGCAAACACCTTCAGCGAGGTAAGCCTCGCAATGTCTGGTGGTAAATTTCGCAACTGATTCCTGCCGAGGTCGAGGATCTCGAGCGATTTCAGATCACACAGCTGCGACGCAAGTCAGACATGACTCTCACCAGTACAACGGACAACGCAATCGCCAAGGAGGGGCTCAATTACCGGTAGTGGGAACTCGCTAATCCTGTTGTTACGAACGTTCAAGTATCGGAGTAACGTGCATTCGGCGAATCGGGCTGGGAAAGACGAGATTTTGTTGTGGGAGAGGGCGAGTCTGGCAAAAGTAAGTCTTGTGGTTAGTCGCGGCCGCTGAACTACGTCCCTTGCATGTGCATCGAGGTCGGGATGACATACCTTTCTAGCTGGTCTTTTATAACGTCAACGACCTCTTCCGGCAGCTTCTGGATGTTCTTATGGCTCAGGTTGACAGTCACGCCGGGCTTGAGCTCGCTGCTGACGGCGCTGGCTTCGGCAACCTGGCTCTGGTTCTCCTCGACAGCCTTTTTCATGGCGTCCCTCGCCAGGACGATGACCTGGCTCTGAGCGATGGGGGCTGAAGCCGTGAGGCCAGAATTGGAGGGTATCTTCCGAACCGTCTTTGGGATGGGAGGTGGGGGAGGGATGTTGATGCCAGCAGCAAAGGCAGCCCGACGCCCCTGGGCCGGATTGCCAGGGAGCCCCATCTGCGCCGGGTTCGGACCGGATGGCCTCTCCATGGTGGTTGCGATCATAGACCCAACTCTTGTTCGCCGTTATATCGAGGATGAGGGATTGGTGTCGTACAGGATGCCCCAGTGCGTTCAACCCAAGATCCGCGCTCGAGAGGTATCTAACTCTCTGCCGGGCCGGTTGCTCGTGTGCGGGCGAACCCACCTAAGGAGGTATGGGTCTAGGCCAATTGGATGGGCTGTGAAAGCAAAGCAGGCGATGTCATGATGCCAAAGCAAAGAAGTGCACAGAAGGCGAGGAAATGAAGCCGGGCTTGGAGGCAGAGGCGGCGGCGGAGGCGGAGGCTGTTGAGCTCGAGGCAACAGCGTGCGGAGGAGACAGTTGAAACGTTCGGCGGCAGAGTCTCGCAGTGGCACAAGCCCTTTGCAGGACCAGATCGGATGCCGTGATTCGGGGCCGGCCAGTTGGCAGACGGATTAGGATGGTGATTGTTTGGTAGAGCTGGCAGATCTTGGGACAGTGTGACGGTCGTCGGTGCCGCACAAGTTGTCGATGCAATGGCCCTCTCGCTCTCTCGCTCTGTGTTCCTGGCCCGGGGTGTCGAGGGCAAACAAAGGTGCAGCAGAGATGGGACTGGTGTGGCAGCGCCTCCCGGATCCGCCCAATACTGTGGTTGTTGTCAACTTGGGGACAGCAGTCTCTGGTCTCCGGCCAAGGATGACTGACTCTGAAATGTCTGTTGGGCGGGCTGGCTGGCGTGCGTCGGTCGGGCACAAGTGTTTCCAAGACTGCGCGGCGCCGGTGCGTTGTGGAGGGAAAGGGGTTGCAGGAAAAGCGTCGGGTGCCAAAAGGCTGGAGTGGCACCGAATGGCCAAGCCTAGCCCACAACAGCCTAGCGACGCTTGGGCCACTAAAACAGCAGGCCTACCACCTGTCGAGTCCCCTTTTCCTAACCGCAAGAGGCTCAAGGGGGCACCTGAACAGAACTGCTTAGGTACCATGACCTCGGCACGTACTGTAACACTGGTGCATTACCAGGTAGAGAGAAAGAGCCTTGGGAGTCTCACTCCTCCTGCAGGTCTCACTCAGAGGGGGTGGTGTTCTTCGCGTCGGCCGCCACCTTCCTTCCCACCACCCAATCGCCTTCCGGACCTAATAAACATACGGTAGTCTGCTATATCTAGCTATGTGCCTGCCACCCCACGGCCTGACGCTGGTCGCCTGCGGGATCCTCAGCCGTGCTGAAGTGGTTGCACATGCAGGGCAGGACTGAGATACTGCAATATCTATACAGTACGGCATGCAAGGCACATACATACGTACAGGTACACAACCTCTACATAGGCTGGGCTGATGTCACTCACTCTCCGGAGGGCACTCGGACTGCTGCCCCTGTCTATTGTTATTATTAAATGATAGTCTGGCCTAGACAGAAACCGAGTCACCGACATGACTGACCGTCCGTTGCCCGTCGCCCCGTGGCCGGTCCACCGTCCGCCGTCGATTGCTTGATTGGGTTCAGGGGATCGGTTTCCATTCATCGTCAAACAAAACCCGAGCGAGGACGTCGGATGGATGCCACGTCCCATATCACGACATTGTTTCCAACTGTTTCTGGCCGCCAGCCGAAGGCTCTGGTCCCCCACCCAACCTTGCGGCTGCTCGGCGAGTCGGCGCAAAGCGCTTCCACTCGTCCCAACTCTGCCTGTCGCAACGTCAAACACAAGAGGCGGTGTCGGCTCCATTTGTTTCGTGGCCCACGCCCAACGCCTTTTTTTTCTTCTTTTCCGAGTTCTTTGCTGACGGTGCCTGCCGATTCGCTCCGCACACAAAGACGGCGTCGCCGTTCCGGGCCTCAGCATCAAGCTAGGAGCTCCCTTTGATAGCCCCACATGGCCACTGTTGGCCGTCTCCAGCGTGTTCCATCTGGCATAAGTCGATGAGTTGTTCCTGGAGCCACATTGTGAGGCGCCAAGTCCCCTGCGACAGCATCCTCCATTCACCTCTGAGCCGCGCCTCTTATTCGTGGACTCGTTTGAAGGAACAGAAGCCACTTGTCTTCGAACTGATCCCGGGCCACCCAAGCAACCAGGCCATACTTTTACTTCTGCAGTAGACTGGCTTCAGCCCAAACTTATTAGCCCTCGTCCGACATCTCCTCCAGTAAGAGAGGCAGCGTCGCTTCCTACGGCTCCACACACCATGAGGTTCCTCTTCATTGAAGAAGTGGGGACTGGCAGGTAGCCGACGGCCATTATTGCGAGCCACGGTTCAATCTGAGTCGTCCGGGTTGCACAGACCAGGAGCATCGTGTTAGTGCAACACCATCAGAAGACTGCGAAGATGGCATGCTAGAAGCAGTCTGTCTACATTGTACGGCCTGGCCAGGTCCAATGTTGCCCATATCATCTGCTCTGGAGCAACACCAGGCAACAGCAGGACGGAGTATTCCGCCCTCGTAAATGTAATGGTCTAATCCCAGGGAAGTGTCTGCATTCAGCCAGGGGCTGTGGCCCCAGGTTCCATGGACTGGCAGGCTAGGTGCGCCTCTGCCATTCCGCCAAAATGTTCAACCGTGAGTTTGCCCCGTGTGGAGCCGGTGGTGCTCGTCTCTTTTTGAAGCTAGACAACTACGTAGATCTTCAGCCACGATAGGACAGAATGAGCCGCCTCATTCCAGAAGCTTTACAACGCGGCAGAGGCACACTTGTTTCCGAGCGTCGCGATGGTAGCCTCGTTCTCTCACACAGGTACACAAAACAGGCCAGAGCTCATGACTCCGGCTTATTCATTACCCGAACATCATTCCAAACTCTGAATTGACTATCACAGAGTCGCATCGTGTTTTCAAAGATTGTTTCGAGGGTACACTAGTTAAGGGTCTGTCATCCTTGCTTGGATTTTGTCGTCACTTTTCTTCGTATCCAGCAATATGCTGGCGACAAATTACTGCTAGCAGAAACCGGGGGGAGGGGCATGTGTTGAGTATATTACCTAGACCGGGGAGGACACAATCTTGACCTTGTGGAAGGCTGTAACTTTTGACGCGTCTTCTTCTGGAACACCACGGTTGGTCGTCACAATGATGGCCCCTCCGAGCCGCCAACCCATCGGCTTATTCCCGTATGGCCTTGCCTTGCGGTAGCTCCACAAAACAGACTTCCCAGTAGAGCCGCCCATGACGAATATTGATCACGAGGCTGACGCTCTTTCATGCCCGCACATTGCAAGTTTGCCATAATTTCTGGGCGGTTTTGAGAGCCGGTCCTAACAGCTGTTCTGGAAGCTTTCGTCTAGGCTATGAATCGCCTGGTGCCGGTTGGTTTCAACGTTGGAGTTTACAAGGCCGGAAACAACCTTCACAGAATCCTAAGTGGTCTGGAAGGGCGCTAGAACATTTCCCCAGGCCTCGATTTCAAGGGACCCTTGCCCACGCCTGACCTGGACGCGATCCAGTCAATAGCGCCTTTTGCCGACAACTGTAGTGAGAAAAAGCATCTTAGAAGTCGATGCACGATCAATTCAAACACCATGGGAAGTCAGGGCTGCGTAATCCCATGAATGATCCGGTCATCACTTTTGCCACACCGCTGCAATCCTTGACGCCTGTCTTCCAGAGTCCATAGGATTCATTGAAGGTCCTCACACGGTTCTGGCGGCCAAACAGGCGCGGCGAGTCGAGCGCGTCTGGCGATGGGCGGACCGACCTGATATCAATCTGGGATCTTGGAGGTCAGAGTCACGACGTAGTGGCCCCAGGACGACACACGACCTGTACGCGTGGCCTTGTGGTCTCACGCAGGCTACCTCGGGATGGCGCCCCTTTCGAGGGCCAGTTCGTACACCGACCCGGGCTTCACCTTGAGGCGCCAGTTCGGCAAGGAGGACTTCAGGTGATTACTGCTCGCCCATCTGGCCCGCTTCACTGCTCGCTTTCGCTGACATATTCGATGCAGGCCTATGCAGAAGGAGATCATTGAGGCAGCTCTGCAGCGCAAGGATGTCTTCGTCCAGGCCGCCACCTCGTTCGGCAAGAGCCTGTGCTTCCAACTGCCCGCCGTTATAGACCACGGAATTACCATCGTCGTCTCGCCCCTGCTCAGCCTGATGATGAACCAGATTGAGGCCCTGAAGCTCGCCAAAGTCGACGCCAGGACCCTAAACAGCAACACGCCCATGGCCGAGAAGGACCACATCTACCAGGACCTCGCATCGGGCCACCCGCGCACGAGGCTGCTGTACGTGACACCGGAGCTGTGCTCGGGCGACAACTTCCGGCGCCGGCTGAGGGTCGTGCACGAGCAGCGCGAGCTGGCCAGGATCGCCGTCGACGAGGCGCACTGCATCTCGGAGTGGGGCCACGACTTCCGCAAGGACTTCAAGAAGCTGTCCTTCTTCCGCGAAGCCTTCCCGGACGTCCCGATCATGTGCCTGACCGCCACCGCCAACGAGCAGGTGCGCGCCGACGTTCTGTCCACCCTGGGCCTGCTCAAGAGCCCTGCGCGCCTGAGGACCTTCGCCATGACCGCGTACCGGCCCAACCTGCACATGGAGATCCGCTTCACGAGCGACCAGTCCGACGATCGCTTCGACAACTTCGTCACTTGGATCCAGGGCGTGTACGCGCGGCGAGGGACGGACGAGAGGAGGCCGGAGCTCGAGGCCCGGGGAGAGAGGGTCAAGAACGTGCCCGGGATCATCTACACCAACTCCAGGGACGAGTGCGAGATGATCGCCGCCGCGCTGCGGCAGGAGGGCATTGGCGCGCGCCCTTTCCACGCCAAGCTTCTCAATCAGACCAAGGAGGAGACGCTCGCCCGGTGGGTCAACAACCAGGAGGGCTACGATATCATCGTGGCCACCACGGCCTTCGGCATGGGCATCGACAAGAACAACGTCCGCTTTGTGGTGCACTGGCGCATGCCCAAGAGCTTCGAGGGCTACTATCAGGAAGCCGGCCGCGCGGGCAGGGACGGGAACGCGAGCTACTGCTTCCTGTACTACAGCCGCGAGGACCGCGACCGCATATGTAACATGGTGTCGAGGGACGTCAAGGACGGGCAGAACCGCGAGGCGAGGCTGCGGAGCCTCAAGACCCTGGTGGACTATTGCGAGAGCACCGAGGGCTGTCGGCACGCCGCTATATGCAGGTACTTTGGGGAGACGGACGTGCCCGCGTGCGACTTCGCGTGCGACTGGCACAAGGATCCGCAGGACCTCAAGAGGAGATTTGCGAAAGGTCTGGCTACCGAGGAATGGGTCAGCACACAGGCGCAAGGGGGTGTCTACGACAATTGTTATGATGATTACTGATGGATGGATGTGCTCTTGGAAGATACCCCGGCATTGCTTTCCTGCCACGCTATGCGAACAGAACATCTGCTTTTAACACTTCTTCGACATGTGCAAGTCTGTCATTCTAACATCTGGTCCTGAAGGGCATCAACGCCGCCCTCCAAGAGTATCCTCTTGTTGTTCTGCCAGTGTATGAAGGCTAGGCCCTGTAACAAGCAGTCGGCCAAATCGTCCAGCTTCTTCATCCTATCGGCCTTGCGCTGGAAGCTCTTCTTCCCCTGCCACTCGTCCAGGTACTCCACAGCGACGGCCTCCGCCGCCCCCTCTACCGCCAGGCCCTCAGCCGATGCCAGCGCCCTCCCGATGATATCCTTCTTGACCTTCTTGTTGTCGGCGCCCCGGCCCCAGATGTCCCCGACGTCGAACCCGGCGGCCCTGTCCCGCACGACCATGAACTCGAGCACGTTCCGCGCCACGACGGGCTCGATGCGGCCACCACGGTGCCACTGGCCCGTCTCGCGCAGGAGCGTCAGCACCGCGTACAGCATCGACTCGAGGCTGTTGACGCGCAGCGTCCACTCGTACACGCCCGACCCGCCCATCTGCCGGAACCGCTGCTGCTCCAGGGTGACGACGTCGGGCCGCAGGGGCAGCAGCCGGTTCAGGATGAGGTCCACCGCCAGGGCGGACAGGCGCGCCGGCGAGAAGTCCTCCATGAGCACGGGGGTGGTTGTTGGGTCGGCCTCGGCTGTGAGGTCGTCGCCTTGGAGGCCTGAGGCCACCTCGTCTGTTTTGGCTTTCCTCCGGCTCTTCTTGGGGAGGATTTCTTCGTCTTGGTGGTCCGCATCGGTCTCATCATCTATTTTGGTCTTCTTCCGGGATTTCTTGGTACTTCTTTTGGGCGGTACCACTTTCTCTGCCTTCGGGATCAGCGCCAATCGCTCCCAAGCGAGCAGCCTTGGCGCTATGGGGACTGAAGACGACGGCAGCTTGCTCTTCTTCTTTGCCCCTTTCGTAGTTTCAGCATATGGTCCATGATTAAGATCTGGAACTTCTAGGAGGCTGTAGGCGAGGTTTCGGATGCCTAGGTCGATGCTGAGAACTCGCGTCCCTGGGGCGAGAGGCTTGAAGGTCTTTAGGTCATCTACAATGCGGTCTGCGATGACGGCCTTGGTGCCAGACCTGCTTTTACCGCATAGCCTAGCGATAATCTTGAGTTGGGCAGAAGTCAATTTGGGAGGGAAGGCGAAATTCATTGTCCCTCGTGTTACTAGGCATGAATCCGTGTCTCGTTTCGTGTTGAGCGCGGCTTGCCACTGAGACCCTCCTTGATGATTTCTAATTTCATAATGTCGGTCATCCTACACTACAGGGCGGAGCCGGATGGAAGCTTGACATACTCTATGAGGATGGCCAAGGTGGCCGGCTTGCCAAACGTATGAGTGCAGTGTGTGGAGGGCGAAGTGATGTATCTATATCCTGCGTCGCAGATCTCGTCGTCGCGATCCTCGATCCACAGGGACGCGCCGGGAATCCAATGGGGAGCGCGCCAGATCGCGCATGATGATCCCTGCGATGACGCTGTCAGACATGAGGCATGTCTTGGCGGTTCCATGCAGGGATTGCAGAAGCTGTGGAACCCGCCGCTGCACAGCTGTAGAGCTTTTTGTCATGCTCGCCGAGGCTCGGAAGCGCTGGAACAGGCGGGACTACCGAGAAGGGTCCTCCAACAAGCTGCTTATTGATCAGTTGAAGTCTGCTCGCGCTTACCTAGCGGCTGCAAGAGCCTGTCGTCATCAAAGAGGAGCTGCTTGTACACGCAAGGGCTAAGCACTGACTGCACCGTAATCTGCATGCCAACTGACTGATTACCGATAGAGTTCTGGATCTGGCGTGGTGTTGATTTGGAATAAAAGACGTCAACCTCGACCCCTCCCCCGCAGTCCCCTATAATAAACAGCCACCTCCTTCTCTGCCCCCCAGAGGCTGCAAGTACACGGCACCCAGCACCTCATGCTAGCCTTTGCCTATCTTACAAGAGCTTCTTCCAGAACGGCTTCCCACAGACTAGCTAGTTTCTCAAGGCACTTGTCCTCCTCGGCCTCAGTCATGGCTCCCATCAGCAAGGAGACCGACTATCTCGTCATCGGCGGCGGCAGTGGCGGTCTTGCCTCTGCCCGCATGGCGAGCTCCAAGTTCGGTACCAAGGCCATGATCATTGAGAACCAGAGGCTGGGAGGCACATGTGTCAATGTTGGGTGAGTCCTCTTCTTCCTCCTCCGCCCCAGCGCTGCACTGCACAGCAACATGTCTTGCGCGAACCAGGAGCTGACCAATGCAATCCCCAATATTGCAGTTGTGTGCCCAAGAAGGTGACCTTCAACGCCGCCATGCTCTCTGAGGCGATCCACGACGCCAAGTCCTACGGCTTCTCGGTCGAGCAGACAAAGCCCTTTGACTGGCCCACCTTCAAGGAGAAGCGTGACGCCTACATCAAGCGGCTCAACGGCATCTACGAGCGCAACCTGAAGAACGACAAGGTCGAATACGTGCACGGCTGGGCGCGCCTCCTGTCCAAGAACGAAGTCGAGGTCACCCTTGACGACGGGTCCAAGGAGACCATCCGCGCCAAGAAGATCCTCGTGGCCGTCGGCGGCGCCCCCACGATCCCGCCCTCGATCCCCGGGTCGGAGCTGGGAGTCAACAGCGACGGGTTCTTCGACATCGACAAGTTGCCGAGCAAGGTGGCCCTGGTCGGCGCCGGCTACATCGCGGTGGAGTTTGCGGGCATGTTCAACGCCCTAGGAGTCGAGACGCACCTGTTCATCCGCCACGACCACTTCCTGCGGAACTTCGACCCCATCGTACAGGAGGGCGTGACGGCCGAGTACGAGCGGCTGGGCGTGCACCTGCACAAGGGCTCGTCACAGTCCAAGGTAGAGAAGGACAGCAACGGCAAGCTGAGCCTGCACTACAAGGACAAGAGCGGTGAGGGCGTGCTGAAGGACATCGACCACCTGATCTGGGCGGTCGGCCGGACGCCGCTCACCGACGGGATCGGCCTGGATAAGGCAGGCGTCAAGTTGAGCGAGAAGGGATACATCGTCGTCGACGAGTACCAGAACACCTCGACGGAGAACATCTACGCGCTGGGCGACGTCACGGGCCAGGCGGAGCTGACGCCGGTGGCCATCGCCGCGGGACGGAAACTGGCGCACAGGCTATTCGGCGGACCCGAGTTCGAGACGCTGAAGCTGGACTACACCAACATCCCCTCGGTGGTGTTCGCGCACCCGGAGGTCGGCGCCATCGGGCTGACGGAGCCGCAGGCCATCGAGAAGTACGGCAAGGAGAACATCAAGGTGTACAACACGAGCTTCACGGCCATGTACTACGCCATGATGGAACCGGAGCAGAAGGGCCCCACGAAATACAAGCTCGTCTGCGCCGGCCCCGAGGAGAAGGTCGTCGGCCTGCACATCCTGGGCCTGGGCAGCGGCGAGATGCTGCAGGGCTTCGGTGTGGCGATCAAGATGGGCGCGACCAAGAAGGACTTTGACAGCGTTGTTGCTATCCACCCGACGAGTGCTGAGGAGCTGGTCACACTGAAATAGATAGACGAGGAGGATGTGTATAGATGTACAGGTTGTCACTGACCGGCATGTAGACTTTTACCAAGAAAATAAGTCACAATTTCACGAACAATCTCATGACAGTCGCCTGGTAGTGTTCCAAAAATGTTCCAATGCGTAAACAATTGAGTTCACGTACGCTATGAACCTTTTGTTATCTTCTCTCTTTTCTTCTTCTTTTTTTTTTGGTCATAGTCATTTCACGGCAGAGACGCCACCGGCTTAGTCTGTTGTTTTACTTCGCACAATTGTGTTGATTACCAAAAAGTTGCAATACCGTTTCAATGACGTCTGGGCACGGGTGGATGGGGAAGAGGGACAACCGGCTCGCTTTAGTACCGCATGGATTCAAGCTATTCCGGCAACGCCTCCGCTCTTTCAACCGAGTGATAACGATATACACCCAGCAGGTAAGAGAAATTCCAGTGCAACAAGGAATTGTCTCAAGAGTTCTATAGTAGATTTCAGCTCTCCAAGATTGCACAATCTCAGCATAAAGGTTTCAATTACTGATAATTCTCATGACTCTAGTCACCTACGCCAGACCACCCAACTGCCATGGTCAACATGCTGGAAGAGAACGTGGTCATTCCAAGCATTGACGCACAGCTTCGGTGGGACATTGGAATTAAAGATGGGGAAATTGTTTCTCGAGTGCCATCGCTCTCCGCACCATCATCCACTCCCAGCCTTCTCCTGCCGCCTCTCTGCCATCCGCACATCCACCTCGACAAGGCCTATCTTCTCACATGCAACAAGCCAACTTCTCATGGACAGCCAGACTATTCCGATCTCATGCCGCAGTCGGGCGACTTCAAGGAAGCCCTCGCCAACACTTCGGCCGCGAAGAGCCGATACACGCCTGAGGATTTGTACCTCCGCGGCTCGCAGCTCCTCGCTGATAGCCACCGGCATGGGGTGACCTCGATGCGGGCTTTCGTCGAGGTGGACGCCGTCACGGGGTTCAAGACGGTCGATGCGGCCGTCAGGCTAAAGCGGGACTTTGCTCACCTGGTGAGGGTCCAGATCTGCTTGTTTGCTCAAGACCCTATCTTCTCGGGAGACTGTGGAGATCGCAACATGGAGCTCCTTATCGAGGCACTGGACAAGTACGCCGCGGATGTGGAGGTTCTGGGGACGACTCCGTATGTGGAGGCATATCAGGATGCGGCGGTCAAGAACATCGACTTTACCATCCGGACCGCGATGGAGAGACGATTGTTCCTCGATTTTCATTTGGACTATCACTTGGAAACGCCACAGCCGCCAGCACCAGGCTCGCTGCTCGAAACCCTGCTTAATAACCTTATTGAACACGAGTGGACCGAGCGAGCCTCGAAAGACAGACAGGCCATTGCCATCGGTCACTGCACAAGGCTGACCACCATGGACTCGTCAGTGACGCAGGACATAGTAAGCCTGATCAAAGACAACAAGCTACCAGTCCACTTCGTCGGCCTGCCGACAAGCGACCTCTACATGATGGGACGGCCCAAGGCACCACCAGAGCACGAAGGGTCCGTCAGCCAGCCGCATTCCCGCCTGCGCGGGACAATGCAGATCCCCTCCATGATCAAGGACTGGGGGCTGGACGGATGTCTGAGTGTGAACAACGTCGGCAACGCCTTCACGCCCAGCGGCAACGGCGACCCGCTCCAGCTGGCCAGCTGGGGTGTCCTGCTATACCATACTGGCACTGGGGCCGATGCCCAGGTCCTCTATGGATGCGTCAGCGAGAGGGCGAGGAGGGCAATTGGGCTGGTCCAGGAGACTGTGCGGCCAGACATACCACACTCTCAAGACTTGGGGCATATTGTACCAGTTCCTGGCCTACTTGTCCGAAACTCTGAATATGTAGAGGTGCCTGGGAAGAGTGGCGACAAGCATGACCAGATCAGGGTGTGTGCCCGACAGAGGCTCAGTGTCAAGGATGTGGTCTGGGACCCACCCTCGTTGAGATATATTCTGAGATGAAGGCTAGACATATTAAATGCCCTGTAAATTTCTGGTCCAGAGAATTTTCCGCACGATAGCTTGCGACTATCTCTGAGTGTCAGCAGTCGCTTGGAAGTGGTGAGAACCCTTCTCATGCCATCCATCTCCCAAGATGCGTCAAGCGAGTGCTTTAGTACAGGACAGATGGATCATCAATATTTTGAGGGCATTGCCAGCAGTGGAGAATCCATACTGGTCGGAAGAAGAGTCCAGTGGCTTATAGTAGGTGGGCTGACAACACATATGACCAGAAGAATCGATGCGGTAATGAAGTGGCAACTTTTTCATAAGAGCATCGTGATATGCTTGAGACAATCACATTTGAATTAAAATCACTCCAATACTATTGTAAGGTAATAAGCATATGTATAGAGAAGACATTGTCTTAGATTTGGCCCTCGAGAAGAAATTGCTGCAGAGTAGACTTTTCCGGATGCTATTCTCGACATCTCCATGCAACTATTAGTTGCTCAATCTTCTATTTGAAGTTTCTTTTTCCTACAAAAACAATCGAACTTTCTAATATCCCGCTTCCTTGAGGCGCAACAATTGAAGCCTGCAGAGGCATAGAGAGCCCATTTGAGCGCTCTTCTAGTAAGAAAGGGCTATAATGTCATCTGTACTTCTTCTCTCAAAGGCTATGGTTGTTTGAGTGTATGTCGGACACCTGGCGTGAGCTCTGCAGGAAGACACTATGATGGTTTTATAATGACAACGTTGAACTTCTGCCTGAGGACTCCGAGGACTCTATTGTACACATTTCCCGCTGAACCAACAAACACGCTTGGAAGAGAGTCAGTCTCACAACTACGCGATGTTAAAAATTGTAGAAACAGCTACATCAGGCTTCGGTGATAGCCGAGCTAGCACCAATAGCTAAGGCCTGCTTGCTTCGAACTGATGAATGCCTCGCGAGGTCGACTTTCCTGGTTTTAATGCAGCCCCTGGTGTCAATGGAACGCACCCTGCACCAGCTGCTGTGCTCGGGAATTGTCAACTTTGAGACTGAAGGGCTGTGCAAAGCAACCCCGTGCAAATGTGCACTTTGCACAGCCAAGACTGATTGTGCACGCCTCCCATTCTTCCCTAGGCATTGTCTTTTTCGGCGGCTTGCAAACAGCACCCATGCCCGTATCAAATCGCAAGACGTTAGATTGCAAAGAAAGACTTGGGGGACCGCGAGGGAAGGATAGAGATGGCCATGCCATTCACTTCCATTTGAGCAGCACAACCTCGTCCATGTCCTTGGCTCATGGTATTTAAACCCGGCCCACACCCACTTCCAGACCCAGTCACCATCGTGACCTGACCATTCATCGCTGCACCACAGTCACATCACACTGGTGCAAAGCTGAGGCTGTACAGGCCGGAAGGGATCGACCGAGAGGGGGCAACAGCACTCACTCTCACCCAAGAAGGTTGTTTTCATCGTTTCTTCCTCTGCCGAGTTGGACGCTTGACACCATCCCCCACTCATTCTCACCCAAGAGGTTTACCCATCACTGCTTCCTCTCCGGAGTTGAACTTTGACACCATCCTTCAACTACTCTTGACCTTCCCCTCATCACAAGAGATCACCCACCTCACCGGAAGCTTCAGGTCACACCAACAGAAGGAGATCAGCCGAGCAAGGTCAGGAGTGCAACAACATCGACTCACCTTTCATCAATCCTCTCAAACCTCATACTTGACCTCATCCCACACCAAAGCCCTTCAAATCTGGGCACCATCCTCCATCTCAATGGTCCAGACTCGAGGCCAAACAGTTCGAAACAGAGCAGCCAGTTCGGGTGGTCGACCACCGATCTTCATGAGAAACGGGCCGACCTGCCTCAAGCCACTACCAGCCGGCAGGAAGAGGATCACGAAGCAGAAGAAGGATGAACTGAAGTCCTGGCCTTTTGAAGACTTGTTTGCCAGCCCACCCAAAACTTCCACCACAGCCGTCAAGAACGGTAAATTGGGCAAGGACAAGGTCCAAAAGGCGCCCACCACTGGCCCATCCAAGCCCAGTGCTGCCACCAAGACAGGCACCAAGGCCGCCAGTAAAGTCCAGAAGAAACCCATCACTGGCCCATCCAAGCCCAGTGCTGCCACCAAGACGGGCACCATGCCTGCCAGCAAGGTCCAGAAGAAACCCACCACTGGCCCAACCCTCCCAAAGGAGCTCATCCAACAGCTCACCCTGAGCGTCACGCCCCAGGCGGGAGCGGACATGGAGGGGCTGGAGGAGGCCATCCGCAAAATCGAGGGCCCCTGCGGAAACGTGGTCTGGAGCGAGTCCTGGATCAAAGAGCGCACGCGGGGCAGCGGCCCGACGACGCTGGACATCAACGTCATCTACAACGACTGCAGCGGCCGCAAGACGATCCCGTACTCGTGCCGCAAGAACAGGATCGCGTGCGGCGCCACCAAGTGGGATCCGAAATCCCACAGCGACGCATTGAAGATGGAGGATGTCGTCCGCCGCGTGCGGGGCATGGTCGACCTCGTCGCGGCGTGCGAGGTGGTGGCGCGGAGGAGCTGGGCCGTGAACGCGGTCTCGCACCTGGGCAACGGGCGCGGCTCTTGAGCCGGCGGGGACTGAGTCTCACGACGGCACTGATTGATCCATTTGGATGTCGGGCAGGGCGTCTGGTTGGAGGGAGACAGGGAGAGGTCAAGATGTGGTTTCAGGGAGAAGGGCACGCATCACGACTTGAATGATGGAGGTTGATTTCGGGAACTGTTGCATGGAGAGTCAATAGTCCACAGAAATCGGACTATGCAAATGCGAATTGATACATTGAGAAGAACTTATGCAAAGTTCACATGTGACTGATGAGTAAGTTGTGGTGTCACGGCAAGCAAAAGAACATGGGAAAGCATCCCAGTGAGCTCAGCTGCCGTGTGTTCTACCCCGCCAATTGCTTGGAGCTATAAACCTGGCGCCCTAATAAGACGACACGAATGAGAGAAGACGATTCGTCCTGTTGGTCGACATAGCCAACGAATTGCGTGCGCATACGGATGCCGTCAGGTGTGGGTGTGGCTCTCTTGTCATGACGAGTGGTCAAGTGATGCCGGAGCAAGACTTATCGAACAGTCCACTGCCTACTCTCATTTGCAATCAATCATATCGTTTTGGCGCTAGTGACTTATATATGATACTTTATACTAAAAATTATATGTACTTATTATATTATTAATTAATACCCTTAACATTATTAATTAATGTATTAATAAAGGTTATTATTATTAAAAGCTTATATATTAATTATTATCAAACGGCACAGCCAGGAGATGCCCAGAACCATGTCCGCCTCAATACGACCAATCAGCCCGCCGCGGCCCTCGTCTGCGTCGGTGACGGCTACCACCGTCTCCTCGTCCTCGCCCCCGACCACCAGCAGGAGCACGGTCTTTCCGAGCGGCAGCTCGCGGGGCGGAGGAGGCCCGTCCACAACCGCGCCATCCTCCGCCTCGTCTGCCCACCCGCCTCCGCCTCATCCCCCCGGGGCCCGGCGTCGCACCGGGAATCCAAGCCCAGGAAGCCCAGACACATGCCCACCCTCATCCTCACACTCATCATCAACCACACACCCTCCATCCCGCCCAGAACCGGCCCCAACAAGCCGGCGCACCACACACCCCCCGCCCCTCCTCCTCCGCCGCCCGCGCCCCAGCCTCGCCCACCAACCCCTCGTACCTCCCCACGGAGGCGGAGCAGGAGCAGATCGCGCGCAGGCGCGCACGGCGCTGGTCGCGAGCATCGGCAACACGCTGGACCACGAGCTGCAGACGCGCGCGTCGCTGCTGCACTCCAACCAGGCCGCCATCGAGAAGCAGGAGCGGACGTCGAGCGCGCCCTGGCCGACCTGCGCCGCGAGGACGACCGCCTGCTGAAGGTGCTGAACAACGGCAGCCGCCAGGTCAAGGAGCTCGGCGACGTGCAGAACTGGGCCGAGCGCCTTGAGAGGGACTTCCTCGTGCTCGAGGAGACGATGAGACTCGTGCATGAGGGGGATAGTGGGGGCGAGAGCGGGAGCTGGACGGGTAGTGAGAGTGGGAGCTGGTCTGGGAGTGAGAGGGGGAGCTTTGTTGGGGACGGCGATGAGGTGGGGATGTGAGGATGGCGGATGGGGATGAGGATCCTGACCATGGACAGGTTAATGAGAATGCCGTGGGCAAGGGCAAGGGGAAGCAGCCGGATGGTCCCTCCTCTACGAGTGCTATGGACGTCGACTCGGCCCAGGATTCCTTGCCTCATAGGACTGCTGGCCCTGAGCCAAGTATGCTCGTCGACCTCGTCTCCTCGTCGAACGGGGCAACCGCGCCGCCACAGCAGTCACCGACGTCGACAGGCTGGCTGAGGAGATTCTGGTGGCGGAGCTGATCCATGCCTGGATGCCGAGCAGCACAGATTCTGGACTGTCATGATTGATGAATTTACCGATACCACGAATAGCCTGACCGAGCACCCTTCTATTGATGTTTAGAACAGCGATATCTGCTTTCACGTCTACTCTAGCATAACATGGTCCGCATTAGCATGAGACAAGGACCGAACTCAGTCACATCCACCACTAATCTGCACCGTACGAGTGCCAGCATGCCTGTCCGCCGGTCTAGATGAGCCCAGGAAGCATGGTGTACCTCTTCTTCTTGTACTTGTCACCAAAGGTCGCCCTCAGCGCCCTCTCCTTGTCACGCGACCACTGAGCCATGTACGAGATGCCAATGGCGATGAAGACGATCACCGACCACTCCCTCGCGATCAGGATGACGCCGACCCACGCGGTGACCTCGAACATGTAGTTGGGCGACGTGACCAGGCTGGAGCCGATGCAGCTGGGGATGCCCTTCTCGGTGCTACCTGGCTTTCGCAGGCCCGCCAGGTGCTTGTGCACGACAAAGTTGCACGCCTCGCCGCCCAGATACAGCGCGAAACCCACGTAGTCCAGGGGGCCGAACGACGTGCGGGCGGCTGGCGACCGGGGCGCGTAGATGAAGTAGCCGGACAGCAGGCCGGCGAAGACCCAGTAGAAGAATGAGTTGCGGAAGATGTTGAAGGCCGGCATGGTGCTGGCGGAGAACTTGTGCAGGAAGGCGGTCTCGAGCTCCCGCTTGCCGAAGTGCGCCATGAACATGTAGAAGCACGCCTGCTGCACCACCGTCACGGGCAGCTTGTCCGCGTCCTTGTAGAAGTACGGGTCGACCTTGGCGAGCTGCGGGCGGATCGAGTAGAAGAGCCCGTGGAAGAGGATCGGCCCCAGGTACTCGACGAGGAAGACGGTTCGCCATGCCATCTGCGGGCCTGGTTTGGGTTGTCAGCGGGACGGTCACATCACAAGCTCCTTGGAGGCCATCATCACGTACCCAGGTCCTGGACGAGGAGCTCTCCGTGGATGTGACATCCTCCAGGTTGCGGATCAGGGCCCTCCGGTCCGCGATCCTCTTTCTCGTGGATGGGTGGAAAAGGCCGATCCGGTTGAAATCCTTCACGCCTGCCTGGCGCGCGATGGCCTTCTTGGCATCTTCAATCTCGGCATCGTTGGGCAGCTCAATGGAAGCGGGAATCCTTCCGGGTGGGGGGCGATTGGCCTTAATGCCTGGCGCGCGATGGCCTTCTTGGCATTCAATCTTTTTTTATTTATTTTTTTATTTATTTATTTCCTTTCTTTCCTTCCTTTCTTATCTCTTATCACTTATCACTTATCGCTTATCGCCTTATCTCTTATCTCTGCCTACCCCGCATGCGGGGAAAAATGAGCTAATAAAAAGAGCTAAATTTAAAGATTTAAGCATTGTTAAGAATTTATATAGGGAGGCACTTAAATCTTTAACATTTCTCCTTCTTATTTTATTTTATTTCTTAAGGAATATAAGGTCTTAAATTATAAGCCTAATAGTGCCCTATAGAAAAAAATTCAGAGAATATTCCTATATATATAACTTTCTATAAGAGAAAATTAATATTTTTTGGTGAGAGATGGGTCTGAGAGAATTACTAACGGGATACAAAACCATTCTAAAAGAATGGCATATCCCTAATTACTTTGCTTATATTCAACAACCCTTACATAGTTAATGCAAATATCCCCTGGATTTTTGAATTTAAAGACATCAACTTGGCTGTTCTGAGCTAATACGTATACTGAGATCAAATCATTTGATTCGGATTTCAGTACTGGTGCTGTAGTCAGCAACAATGCAGAGTTCACTTTGAGTTTTCGGGCATTCAATTCTGTGGCAGAAAACACCATGGTTTCTTTCTCTCATGCTGATCTACCGCTCGAACCATTACATGCACTGGTTTCAACTTTTCCAAACGATTGATTTTTCAGGAGCATCCGTATTATTGCCATTTGTAAGTATTTTTTCTGGCTTGGCCAGGGTTAATACATAATACGGTCTGAACGTAGTGTTCCGAGACAGGACAAGTGCATATTCTTGATGTGGCTACTCACGGCGTTAGGTCCGTATAATCGTTCTGCTCCTTATCTAGATATTTGCTGTTACTATTTACTGCTTCTAACAGCACGGACAGGGGTACCATGAGTCCCCCATTTCCAATTGGCCACCAGACCAATCCGAGCGGAAATTCGGAGGAAGAAAGAACGTCAAATTATATCTTAGGTAGTTCAAAAAGAGACTCTCACCTCCGGGTAGCGATCTCCCCTGTCGGCCCTCTTCTTCCATGACAGAGAAATTGGCTGCTCCGCCGTCCCGGGCGAGTGCGAGATCTGGACCACACCAGCCCCTTCGAAGCGGCTGTGGATATTCCATCTTGGGACAGCATACACGACCTTCATCCTCTACGAGTGGTGGTTCATCTGGCTGCCCCTCGACGGCGCAAGCTGGTCCGCATGCGACGAGCCGAACGACTTCTAGTGCCAGGCCGCCGGCGAGGATGAGCTGTGCAACGAGGCGCCTGACCCCGAAGAGGATGGGAACCCGCCCTTCCCGAACCGCTCCTTCACCATGACGAGAAACGAGGCCAAGGAGTGTATGTATGAAGGTACTTCTGCAGGACCGGGCACGTTGACTTGCCCTGGATTTACTGGCCCTGTCAGGTGCCGGGATGCGGGTGGTGTGGGAGTGCTGTTTTAATGATGCTGTGTATTGTGGTTATAGCTAGTGTTTTCATACTCATCGACATCACACCTTCAACTTCATAAGTATACTACTACCCTGTAGCTTTAGTCCCCGAACTATACAAATCATATGCACTTGGGCAGCCGCTCTGTCGAGTGTAAGAGTGAAATGTATGCAGGCGACCTTTTCTGAAAAGCCTGAAATCGTCAGTCCATGGAGAATATGTTTCAGTCCTCCTGTGGAAGCTGGGGTACCTAGTTGAATGTCGAGGCTGGAAACGACACTGATATTCGACAAATGCAGTCTTTGATCGAATCCATCTAGCAGGTCATGAGCAGTGTCCCCAGAACATGACTATCCTCCCACATCACTCTGCAAATGTGTTGCCACTTGGAACTTGCCTTTTGTTGATGTCGTGAAGAGTTATGATGGAAACGTGAGGCTCGGAAAGTACGCCTAGTTCGTGTTTGAGCCGGCCGACTTCAGTGTCTCTCAGTCTTGTGTTTGTAACTACGCGTCGAAAATATCCCAAGTCTTGCTTTTCCGCCGTTGTAGGTTGTTATGCCGCTGCCGTGGCTCTTTGATGCATTTCTGTGCTGTCTTTCGTTCACACTCATCCTTTTAGTTTTGTTAAAAAAAGTCTTTATACCTTTTTTATCTTTACACTAATTACTAACAAGTATCGTCGTATTTCAGAGAGTCAATTTTAGTAAATTCATGCTGAATTTGTCAATAGTGACTTTGAGATTGAATACGGGCCAGCACGGTCATGCCATTTTAAGCGCGAGTGATACTCTTGCAAGGGGGAGCACGATTCAAAGTGCCGAGTTGTATGCAGATCGTTGACCGGACATATTACCTGAGTGAGCAGGTAAAGGCAAGTGGGCGGCGGGAGACACGGCTAAAATGGAACTAAGGCCATGGTGCGATGGAGCCACTTTTTAAGCCCTGTAGATTAGTCTGCCTGACAGCCTAGTGGGACTCAAATTCCTGGAGCACATTGGACAGCCATTTGAATCCTTGCATAGCGAAGCCGTTGTGGATGCGCTCCCACGGGTGCTAGCCCTTGTTTCGCACGAAAAGTGACCCTTCCTTCATCTCTCTGAGACAAGTCTGTTTTCTCCGGTACGGTATTTGCTCCACTTTCAATGGGCTACAAGTGAGAGAACCTGGCTTACAAAGAGCACCGTGAGTTCGCTGCTGGATCTTCGCACGATATCCGACCTGTTGTCTTACAATGAGAAGATGGCCAACGCGGCTCTGTCGTCCGTTGCGGCTCCGACGCAGGCAATGTCACCACCTCCGGGCATGCCTCCAAATCAAGAGGACTTCGTCTACAGCCCCACCCAAGCCAAGGCGACTATTGCATTTGGTGCAATTGTGACGACTCTCACAGTGGTATCTGTTGTTGCAAGATTATACACGCACAAGTTCATCATAAGAAGGGTTAGGACAGATGATGTCTGGGCAGTGATAGCAATGGTATGCCACCTAGATTGCAATCACATTAGTTCAGCATTATTTACAAGTCTTCTCAGGTGGCCGTATTTGCGGTAAACATCTTGCAGAGTATCTTTGTGTCCAAGTACCTCCCTAGCATGACGTCGATGAACGCGGATACCGAGGGTGCAAAGGTATTTGTCTCGTTCCTTTTTTGACTTGTAACTTGTCTAACGAAGTGAACAGATTGCTTATGCTACCATGATTACCTACAACGTCGCCATGGCATCGTTGAAGATGACGTTCTTGTTCCAATTCTACCAAATCTTCAGATACGTCTACGTGATGAGGATTGTTTACACGGTGGCAATATTTATCGTCGCAGCCTGGAGTATTGCGCAAATCTTCCTCGCGGTCTTCGTCTGCGTTCCTATCGAAGCCAATTGGAATCATGGTATCCAGCGCCCTGTGTGTCTGCCAAGCTTCGTGGCAACATACATAAACTCATCAGGAACAATTCTCACCGATGTGATCGTCTTGTTCTTGCCATTTCCGACCATCTTCAGTTTGAAGCTACGCGTTCGTCAATTATGGGCTGTATTCGGCATCCTTGGCATAGGCGCAATGTAAGCTCTGCCCACCCTCTTCGATTTGTTGTACCAAACCTTATTCAACTCCTAGTGTTCCCATTATCTCGGCCGGTCGTATCCACAGTCTCAGTCATCCGCCACCTAAAGGTTATATGAGCACCGCATGCTGGACAATTGCTGAGATTGGTGTCGGTGTGATCACAGCATCTCTGGCAACAATTCGTCACCTCCGAGATCGCAACATAAGATCCCTGTTGTCGACAGGCTTATCTGGAAACCACAGAGACTCTGTGTCCGAAGGAATCCTACAAAGGCCGACACAACAGGTACCCCATCATATGTCTGGAAGCCAGGTGGACTTGATCGATCAGAACCAATCAGCAGCGAGTGGCTCTCTGAATAGCATCTCCAAGCTATTCGCCAAGAAGCAAAGTTCGCGGACCTCGACTGTAGGCATTCATGGTCCTCTAGCAGACTTGACGGCAAACGAAGGTGCGACGAAGACCATCATCACATCTTCCCGAAGGAGGAGAAAAGATGTACCGGTGGCAGCGGGAGCTGCTGATTTTCTGGGAGAGTTTGGCGTCCTAGTCGAGAGAACTTGGGAGGTTCAAGAAATCCGTATGGAGTAGTGGTGCTGCATGCATTTGACGACTAATGACATCCGAAGAAAATAACGACAAGTAATACAATCCCCACATAATGAATGAATTTGTAATTCCTATGTTTTGAAACTCTTGAGATTATTTTTGAAGTTATCTGCTGCAAACCTGGTGCCATCCATGGATTCGCAGACTGGTGACAACATCGTATTATAGATGAACATGAGATATTCATCTCCAAGTGTACACTCGCAAGCACTCTTAGAACAACTATTGGGCAAGGACAGCGGAACTGTCCAGTCAAGACTGTTTGCAGTGAATACGTTCCAAAAAATGAAATTAAAATGACATTCTGGAGATGGACTGAAGAAAGCTCCCAAGTCAGAGTTTAACTCCTCCCATTCTTATACGCTGCTTGGACTGATTTAGTAATACCTGGTCGTGTATGTGATCAATACAGGGTGGAATAGTTGGTGTAGTATGTGGAGTCTGGTGTGAATTAATCTTGCTAAACCTGTACAAACGAACGGTAACAAAAGCCAGGAGTGACGACAATTGGGACGAAAGTGGCCTGGAAAAGGCCCACAGAAGAGGGCATTACCATCCAGCGCCTAGGTAGCTGTAAGAACAGAATGCAGTTGTGCCTACAGACTTTCACTGGCAACCTGGTGAATTGAGCCTTAACTACCTAGGTATGGATTACCACACCCAGACACTCCCACATGGGTGATGTGTAGAGGATCGCACCTGCCTGCAAATACAAAAGACCAGGTTTCCTCCCACATCCAACCTTCTCTCTTCCATCCCTCAGCATACTGGTACCACCAAATCAACAGCCAGCTTGATTGTTCAGCCAAGCACAACAATCAGCAACAACACTTGATCCACATTATACCCACCGTCAACCCATCTCACCCCATCTCACCGTCAAGATGCGATCCATCGCCTTTCTCATCGTCTTCATGGCGATGGCCCTCTTCAACGCATTTTGCGATGCCCTGCCTCAGGGAGACAACTTCTCTGGTACCCTGCCCAGCAACTTCACCTCCAGGAAGGAGGACCCGGACAGCCTTAGTAACGTGCCCAACCTCAATCGCGACGTTTTCAAGAACAAGAACCGCTGCTACTACACCGACGTCAGTGAGAAGTGGAAAGATGTCGGCGGGACGCACTCCAAGTTCGTCCAGGATGCTGTCTGGAACATGACCGACGTCGTCGCAACATTTGCGGCAAACACGGGCTTCAAGAAGGATGACAGGGTAAGTCGCAGTCTCCCAAAATAATTTATTGACCACATGTTTGCTGACTACAACCTGTAGATGGCCGTCTGCAAGGAGGTCCCCAAGAACACGCAAGGCAGGGACTACGATCGCAGCATCGGCATAAGCATGATCTACAGGGGTCCGAATACAGTTTTCTCACCCATCGATGCCCGTAAGTATCAGTCTTCCCCTTCTACGGTTCCCTTCTGTTGTGTTTTGGAATGTTCCAGAATGCATTGCTTTAGGCTCTGTGGCAGGTTGCTAACACACGGTAGTGTACTGCTTCACCCTCATGGCACAGTCATTGAACTGCGGCGCCGGTGGAGAGTTTGTCGTCGGCTACGGAAGCCCTCGCCAGTGGTGGGAAGTCAAGGCGGATCCAAACCGAAACGATTGTGAATCCAACGACTATTTGACTGTTTTGTAGCCTGGAGGCAATGCGATGGACAACAACAGCGGTGACGCGGGGATTTTCGACATCCGAGTCCAGGATGGGCTCCGGCGTGGTCAATCTTCTGGACCTTCAGGGGTCGTACAGGTGTAGGCTCTGAGAATGAAATTCAAGGGTCTTGCAGAATGGCTCCCAGTCGTGACATGCAGTGTGAAATGCGTTTCTTTCCGAATGTCGGGATCCCAGACACAATGACAGTGCCAGTACTTCTAGTAGAACGCACCTGGTAAATTGTGGATACAGCGTCTGATTGATCTCATATTTGGCACACCTCAATTGCATCTAATCAAGTATTGCTCTGCGCAGAATCTAGTAAGAACAGCATCATCTGCGCCCTTGGCAACGGCCGCGGGTTAAAACCCTGAGAACGTCGAAAGTGTGAACAGCAAGGCATGACTTCCTCTTCGATCCCATCTAAGTGTATTTGCTATTTGCTGATAGGCAAGCACCATGCATGCCCAGGGTTCAAGATCAACCGCTTCAACGGTTACACTCATACATATAAATTTAATGTGCTGTAACACGGCGGTATCACTAGCGTGGTTTTGGCAGTGTGGAATGCAAATGAGTGTACTAAGCTGCCGGATTAATGTTTTAAGACACAGGGATGACAAATTGAGGTTGTGTGCAGTGCGGGGCTGGTGGAGCTGCGGCTATCTGTGGGAGAACGCAGTCTATATAAACTTCATCTTCTACTAGTCTCATTTAGCGATCCTCCCTCGTCATTGGAGAATATCGGATCAGTGACGACAGTATAAACCACCCCTTATGCTCAGATCAGGGCCCAGATTGCAGGCCATACTGAGAAGCCTCAAACCGAACACTGCCACCTCTTTCCACACATCCGCACCGCTCGCCATGCGTGCCGTAGTTTATGACAAAACTGGAGACTCCTCCGTCCTCCATGTTGGCGATATTCCCAAGCCGACAATCGGACCTAGCGATGCCCTCGTCAAAATTGACTATGCAGGTTCGCTACACCCCCCGCCATGAAACCACCGTACGAGCGGCCACGGAGGTCCATACATGATCGGGCAACTTAGGTGCTAATGCATTTGCGTAGGTGTCAACTTCATTGACGTTTACTTCAGAACTGGCTTGTACCCAACCACATTCCCCGCCGTTACCGGTCGGGAAGGGGCTGGCATCATAGAGCAGCTCGGATCTGATGTCCCGTCGTCCTACAAGTTAAAAGTCGGCGACAGAGTCGCCATGTATTCGCAGAACGTGATGGCCGAGTACGCCGCGCCGGACGCCTCCAAGCTCATGAAGCTCCCCGACGGCGTGTCCAACAGGGACGGCGCGGCGCTCATCCTGCAGGGCCTCACGGCCTGGACGCTGGTTCGCGATGCCCACGAGGTCAAGCCGGGGGACATCGTACTCGTCCACGCCGCAGCTGGCGGGACGGGAGGGCTCATCGTCCAGATGGCAAAGCACCTCGGCGCCACGGTCATCGGCACCGCGTCCACGCCCGAGAAGATCGAGATCGCGAAGAAGCACGGCTGCGACCACGTCATCAACTACTCGAACCAGAAAGTCCTAGATGAAGTCATGAAGCTGACGGACGGAAAGGGCTGCCATGCCGTTTTCAGCGGGATCGGGAAGGCCACGTTCGACGATGATCTTGAGTGCTGCAGGCGGAAGGGGACGATGGTGACTTTTGGAAACTCTTCGGGCGCTATCGAGGGGTTCCGCCCGCTGGCACTGGGGAAGAAGAACGTGAAGCTTCTCAGGCCGAGGTTGGACGTCTACTTGTCTGAAAGGGAGGACTGGGAGCAGAGGTCAGCGGAGTTGCTGGATCTTGTTGCGAAGGGCGTGGTCAAGCTGGACATTGGGAAGGAGTACAAGATGGAAGAGGTCGCACAGGCACACGATGATCTCGCTGGGAGGAAGAGCACAGGGAAGCTGATTGTCAAGATATCTTCGTAGTCGACTCCTTACTGAAATAATCTGGGAGTAGGAAAGGCTAGCTGAAAATGAAGAGCTTTCCAAGAGGGAGAGAAGAGTCCTCGACATACGTAGACTCGATCGCGGTCTCCAAATAAAATAGCTACTGCTTGCTTCAGTCCCGTATTTCGAGATTGATTCATCCGTCTAGAGGGCAAATCAACGGGCTTTCTCGTGGATTACGGAGCAACGCTCCTTTTGGACATGCATCAGGGAGTGCAAGGGAATACATTGAATGGAGGACCGAGATCGCCAGAAGCCTAGAATAGCTATCGAATTGGTTGAAACATATTGTTGATATCTCCTCTTTGCTCAACGTGGGTGTTTTGGGTGTGCGATGGAATGGATACCTGAGAAAGCCTTCTACTAACCAAAACTTGTAGTGACTTTCGTCCCATATCAAGCCCTGCGCACTGAGGATGGTTGACTGGGGGAAAGTAAACAGGGGCGTAGTAAAGTGACATCTGCTTCTGACCCTCTGCCAACCCACGAAAACTTACCACGTGCTAAATCAACAAACACATGCAAAGAGTTGAGCACCTGTCACTAAATAGAGGAATCTTTCCATTCACCCAAAACGGACCCCTCTTTCGCCTCCATTTACACGTTGCTCACGGCCTGGCAGCCTCAACCCTGATCGCCCCTGCCTTGTCTGAGCACCTGCCTGCCATCCGCTTCCAGGCATACCCAAGTTCAATGAATTGCATCGACTTTGACACTCCGCCATCCTACTTGTAGCCAAATTCATCGGCATCATCTCTCGCCGCAGATCATCTGGGCGTCGAAGAAAAGCGTCAACATGGGAGGACTCAACCAAGACACTTGGAAGCAGCCGCCTGCGTCCCTCAGCGTGGAATGGCCCACCAAGAGCACCTTCAAGGATGGCCCAAGCCTCGAAGAACAGAAGGCCCGAATGAGAGAGACACGAACAAAGGTCTCCAACGCGATCGCTGCGTCTGGGTTCGCTGTCCCTCGGTGGCCCGAGATCGGACAGCAGGTCAAATGGAACCCTCCCAAGATGTCGCTTGGTGATGGACTAACCAACTTGACTTCTCATCGAGATGAGCAAAGCTCGTCTGTCGCGAACCGCATCCCTCGACGATACCAATCCTCGACCACAGACGGAGGCACTCGATCCCCAATTCGATCTGCACCAAGCGAAGAGGGCCGATCATCACTTGACCAAAACGACTCGCCTCTTTTGCAACTCATCGGTCGCCGACGTGACAGGTTGCGGCACCCAGAAAACACCACTCCACACAACACAGCAACTGCACAAGACGACATCGGCATCCGTGGCTATATCGATCCTTCGATCTTCAACCCTCGAATTAACGTCGTAGAGCTGCCTGACCACACGTTCCTGCGCCCTCCGCCGGCAGCCCCGCGCGCCATGCTGGAACACATGTCCTCTCAAGATCGCCCACTGCGGTTTGGCCGGCCGCGCCGACACTCTGAGGCAACTGAAACAAGTTTTGACTCTGTCAACACTCGTCGGGCGCGTGGCTACTCCTCAGCGACCAGTGACACCCATCACAGCTTCGAGCCCTCTTTTCTGGATTGTGGCGACGAACGTGGTGGCACGGGTGTCTATGACAGCCCCGAGATTGATATCGCCGACAGGAGCGTTGAGACTTCGAACCGGGAACGAGCACAATCTTCAGCTACTTTCAAGGCTGAGTCTCGTCACATTCTTGATACTCCACGGGTCATCGGTCCGCCTCCAGGTTTCGAGCCTCACAAGACCATCCAGCATGTCACCACACCACGGCCGGGCTTTGGTCTTCTTTACTCGGAACCAGATTCCTTGAACGGCAGCTGGAGTCAATCTCGCAATTGGGTCAGTGAAGAGGAGCGCCTGAGGCTCAACTTCGCCCGCATGCAGGAGAAGGCACACCACCTCGGCTTGGATAAGTCTCCCTTCCTCCCGGAGACTGTCGGTGAGTACGCCGATCTGCTGGCTGAGAGGAAAGCCGCAGAAGCTAAGCGAATTCGCAAGAGGATCCAGCAGAACGAGAGGGCGGCGCGAACCCGACTGAACGAGGAGGCGATGGTGAGTCACCGGTCTCAGCTCATCAATGCCAATTGCCTATTCTTTGGCGAAGCACTAATCGACGAATTCGTGCAGACGGCGCCACCGCAACAGCAGCATATTGAGCTGTTTAAGGGGAACAGGCCGAGGGATGGACTATCTTCGGTGCTGGCAATGGAAAGCTGCTTCAACGAGATCCCTGCCGACGCTCCCGAGTCCGAACGAGTCGACTGGCCGCCTGACGCAGAGTTTCGGAGCTGGAAGGGCTCTCGACCTCGACCTCCGCCTGGTTTTGCGAGACGGCGGAGCAGCTTGCACCGCGGCGCTTGGCCTTTCCCTCGCACCAATGTCCCTTACCGACCGCAGGATTCCTTTCCCAACAACGACATCCCTTATAGCCAGAGGAGAATAATATTCGTTCCTCGCTGGGACTGGATGCCAAAGTTTGCGAAGACACTCCCTGACGAGTCTCATATTTCGGCTTTTGAGCCCCTCATGACTGACATCAGCATGTTGCTCCCGTCAGATCTCTTTCTATGAGCCAAAGAGTTCATCTTGAGGAGCAAATGCACGTCTGCGTTCCTGAAATTAGTTTTTCTTTCTTTTCTTCTCAATATCCTTGTTTCGTTCTCACTTTACAGCGGGGAATAGGAATGACCTGATTTAGCGACGGATTGGCAACAGGTCCTCACCAGTTGGAGCCGCATATCCGTGGATTATTTTGCCATGGGCAATGCACTATGAGGAGGAAAATGGAAGGGGGGAAACAATCAGGGATGAGCAGATCACCAATGACTTTTTGGTCTGTTGAAGCAGCAGTTTGGGCATGCTGGACCCGATAGATTGAATAAAAGTCTTCTTGCGTCTTGAGACACATTCCGAGACCTCTCATGCCGTCGTATATTGGAGGGATAGGAATAATCAACAAGCACTGGAAATGCCAGCGCCGATGCTGTCGACGAGTGCGTAGACTTGGTACATTGATAGAGCTGATATGCTGACATAAATCCAGCGGAAAAGAAAAGGCAGGGAATGACATCTGTGACATTCGGGATCAGCCTAGTACCTGTGGATATGATCAGTTAAAATTTGTGGCATTCTCACCTAGACAAGATTGAATGAAGGGCAGTGAGGTGGTTTAAGTGGTTGCAGCTCCCAGGTAGTCCGGCTACATGCGGTGCCCTGGCGTACTGCATTAGCGGGGCTTGGGCCCCTTCATTTGCATGAACTGCGGCTCGTCCCTGATGTGGGGGTGGGTCCAGGACAGGGGGCCCAGGCCGACGTCAAATCATCAAGCTACGAGACAGCAAGAGTCTATGCGAACCCAGGTCCAACCGGGAGTCCGGACCCTCCACGCTCTTGTGTCGAGCGATGGTGTGAACTGCAAACCATCTACCTGCCAGTGTGGCCTTCAATACTCCAAGATTCAAAGATGGCGATGGACGCCCCTCAAGTCAAGCTCTCCGAGCTCCTCCGGATTCCGGACGACCTCGACAAGATTACAGCGATGAAGCAGGAATTCACCCGCAAGAAGGGAGCCGTCGATGGGCAACTACGAAGCGGCCTCCGCGAACAGCTCGAGACCACACAGTCGGGTATGACTGGGCTGACCGAGGGGCAAAAGGCCGTCCAGCAAATCAAGGAGGAGATGATGAAGATCGACAAGCTATGCTCGGAGTCGCAGAACATGATCAAGGACTTCGCAACCATCAATCTGGTGTCGCAGGCGCACCGGAACTTCGGCGCAGTGGAGGCAATGCGGAAGAACCTCGAGACATTCAACGACAGGCTGGATGGCGTCGAGAACATGCTTCGTGCCGACGAAGCGGACCAGGAGAACATGCCAAACCTGCTTCCAATACACTATGAGCTGACACAGCTGCGAAACATCCGAGACGATGCAATCGAGCAAATACAACGGAGTGGAGAACAAGATCTGCAGTCGACGTTGGAAGATTATTTCGAGCGGTTGGATGGGGCGATCGAGTGGTTTGACGAGCACGTGCTCCTGATCGCTACGAGTCTCATCAATCTTGTTACTGCGGAAAATAACGGACTGATCGTACGGTTCGCCGTCGTCATGGAGGCAGAGGAGAAGAGCGACCAAAGAGTACTGGCCCTTCAAGAAGCACTGAAGGACCACAAGGAGATGGCTACTCGATTTCAGAGCATCACCGACGGAGCCAAGAACGTGCGGGGCTACAAAGAGAAGTTCATGAAGGCAGTAAAAGAATATGCGGATGCGCAATTCACGCAAAGCCGGGAGCAGTTCCTCGATGACCCGACAAAACTAGACAAGATCATGAAGTGGTATTTCAACGATCTCAACGCGGTTCGGATAGGCATGGTTCCTCTGATGCCCAAGAAGTGGAAAATCTTCAAAGCGTACGCAGACATCTACCACGGCCTGATGCACGACTTCTTGATAGGCGTGGTCGACGACCCCGAAAGCAGTTCTGCCAACACCCTCGAGGTTATCAACTGGCCGGAAAAGTACTACAAAAAGATGAAGAAATTGGGCTTCACAGAAGACCATTTGGTACCTCACGTCATTGATAACAGGGAGGCAGACTTGGTCCGTGACTTCCGATCGGTGATCATCAAATTTTTGGACGAGTGGGTGGATCGCATTTTCAAACAAGAGCAGAAGGATTTCAACAACCGCAACGTGGAGGGAGCAAATCTGGATGCGGACGAGTATGGGTACTTCCGTACAAAGAACCTTGTGGACATGTGGAGGATGCTCAGAGAACAGCTGGACGGTGCCGCAGGCTCTCAGAGAGCAGATGTTGTCGAAGGCGTTGTCGATGCTATGTTCCTCAGACTACGACAAAGGCAAGAAGGATGGCAAAAGATGCTGGAAACGGAGGCAGCCAGGTTCGAATCAGGGAAAGAACCAGAGCTCGATGGATTTCAAACGCTTCACGACTGGCTCGTAGCAACCGCTAATGACCAGATCGCCTGCATCGACGACAACGAGGAAGAGAGTCGCTTCGCGTATCTGACCAGCTTCAAGCAGAAGTTTGAGCCGCTTGTCACACCGCAATACATGGAACGTGCCGAGAACGAGGTCGCGGCACTTCGCGACGGCTATGTGGATTTCAGCACTTGGTGTATCACCAAATTCGCCCGCCTCATCTTTGCGGTGGACTTCAGGGCCGTCATGTCAGATTTCTTTACACCGAAATGGTACACTGGCCAAGCGATGAAGCAGATCATCTACACCTTCCAGGACTACGTCGAGGACTACAAGCTGGTGCTCCACCACAGCATAGTGGATATCTTCATCGAGATCTTCGCGGACGAGCTCCTGATCAGATACTTGTCGTCCGTGAGGAACAAAGGGGCAAAGTTCCGAAAGGCCGACATGTTCAGCGACAAGCTGTTCGACGATCTGTCCGCGGCCTTCGACTTCTTTGACCAGCTGGAGAGGCCGGACGTAGCCGATGTGGTCAAGGGTACATGGCGGGTGACGGAGAACTTCCTCGAGCTGCTGACGCAGCCGAAGGAGGCGATCCCGGACGTGTTCGAGAACTTCAAGCGGTCCTACTGGGACCTGCAGCTCGGGTGGGTGGAGGCGGTGCTGAGGTCGAGGGACGATTTTGAGAGGAGCATGCTGAACGCTGTTAAGAGCAGGGCAGCGTCCATCGTCGTTGACAGGGGCCCGGAGACGATCATGGGGAAGATCAAGTAGTGCCTGGACAAGGGTTACTTAATATGGCGTACAGAGTAATGTTCTAGGCGTCTGTGTCACTGTCGATTGAGTGCGTCCGGCGTTTGCTTTTTCAGTAGTCCCATTGCTTCTTGGGGCGGGGGCCGAAGGCGAAGGCATCTGCCGCGATTCGGAGTTGCATTGGTTCAACAAATTCTAGATTTGGGGCGTTAGTTTGGGTGACATAGCGAATACACTGTAATTGTTGTCCCAATCTGCTCAGTCTGCCGGGAATAATATGTAGACTACCATTCGCATTATCTTAGGAATGGCATTTCTGACTTCTACATGATTCTATCGATATCACCGAGGCTGCTTACATAAGTACCCAAAGGACCCTTGATTGTCTTCCGTCATTGCCTGCAGCTCGGCAGGCACAGACGTCCCAGGCACGTACATCCCACCTGCATTTATCAGCCAGCCTCTCGGATTGAGGGGCCACCGCTGACAACAACTCCTCGCCCGACAGACATTTTTGCTCATAGGTGCCGCCACGCAAGGTCTGCAAAGATGGACCCTAACGAGCAGCCCCCGAGCATGCCCGACGCTCCCGATAAGGAGAAGATGGAGCAGGTGCGAGTGATCCTATCGACCCACTGGCCTCATTGACCGAGGCTGGGTTACTACCGACGGTCGTCTTGGATACTGACCGACCATGCGTCGACATAGATCCGTCGGCGGCGTCTTGAGAAGCTCGGGTCAACGAACACTCCTCCAGCGGGTTCCGAAGATGGCAACCAAGCATCGCAGGCAGCTGCTCCTGCCAAACCTACTGCACCAAGCCCATCAGGCGAGGCCAAAGAGAACGCGCCAGGTGTCAAGCGGACCAAGATTAGCATCACGGCCGCGTCAGGGAACCAATCGCCAGCAACAGCAAATCCCTTCACACAGCTCGGCGTTGGGTCAACAGGTGGATCGTCGCCCGCTTCAGGTACAAATCTCAAGACGAAGCGCTCCTCTCCAGATCCAGACGTTAATCGGCCTCCAGCACCCTCCATACCGCCCGCCAAGCGACACGCCCCCGAGTCCCTCGAAGACTGGTCCGATAAGATAATCAGCCAGATATTCCGAGTCACACTCGACGAGAACCGTCAAACGGACTTACACGGCCGCAAGCTGGCCTTCTTACCTGGCTTGGCTGCCGAGTTGCAGGAGCAGGATCCCAGCGCGTCATTACGATTATCATCCGACAATGTCGAGCAAGGCATCCTGGAGGCCGCGAGTGGCTTTCCTCAAGAGAAGCCGTTGATGGACTACATGCTGGCCTGCTGGAAGCGGGTGGTACAGGCTAAGAAGAGTCTTCGTGCCCCAACCCCCGAGAAAGAGGCTGTTATACAGGAGGTCAAGCGACTGTGCATGAGTTACGCAATATTTGCCGTTACTCTGCCTGATTTGTTCAGGTATGTACTGTCGAGTTGACAAAGAGACCAGTTCTAACTTTGAACAGCCGAGAGCCGAACCCGAAACACGACACGCTCGTGCCATATCTTCTAAGGGACATAGAGCATGAGAGCGGGATCTGCCTCGAGTTCATACAAGAGGCTGTAGCACGCATTCCGGACGACGATTCGATATTGGACCTCTTCGTCAGAGCGATGGTCGACATTAGCACCCAGCTCTCGAAGATGTCCATGAATGACGACTACAGGTCACATGTCAATGTAAGCTGCTCTTCGTTCGGATTTAGTCTCTGAGGCATCATGACGCATAAGTAAATCTAACTTTGCATTCAGGCCCTCAAATTGTATTCGAAGTTCCCTCCATTACTAGACGCCATGGCCAAGCATCCCACTTTCCTCATGGCGCAGTCCGCTCCGGGGATCGAGAAGCACACCCTACTTGGCCCCTTCTTCCGAATATCGCCTCTCCAGCCTGAGGTCACCAAGGCATACTTCGCTGGCCCTCGAACGCTGGATCGTGGTGCCATCAAAAACTCACAGAGCGCCTTGCAAGTCACGCTCAATGCACACCAGTTTGACCTGAAAGACATTGTCAACGCCTTCGTCCGAGCAAGTCTAGGCACTCGACACAAACTTCTTGACTGGTTTGCCTACATCATGAACGCTAACCACAAACGGCGAGCAATCCAGGTCAACCCTAAGGAGGTGGCCTCGGACGGATTCATGATGAACGTGACAGTCATTCTGGACCACTTGTGCGAGCCATTCATGGACACCACCTTTTCCAAGGTTGACAGGATTGACGTCGGCTACTTCAAGCGGAATCCACGTATCGACATCAAAGAAGAGACGAAGCTTAACGCCGACCAGTCTCAGTCAGATGAATTTTACTCGGAGAAATTGGATGGTGAATCGAACTTCATCTCTGAGGTGTTCTTCCTGACCTTGGCCGCTCACCACTACGGCAGCGAGGCTGCGAACACGAAACTCAAGACCTTAGACAAGGACATCAAATATTACGAAAAGAATCTCAAGCTCATGGAAGCGGAGCGCGTCAAGTTCGTGAACTCGCCCACACAGCTGAATCTATTTGACGCCAACTTACGCCGGCACACTGAGGTGCTAGAGAGGTCCATGTCTCTCAAGTTTGCTATCGAAGGTGTCCTGCTTGATGAGAAGATGCAGGGTAGGTCCCTTCACTTCATGAGATATGTGGCGGTCTGGCTGCTTCGCGTTGCAAGTCAAACGGACTACAAACCGGACGGGTCACTGAAGCTGCCGCTGCCAAAGGAACAGGCTGAGGCCTTCAAGTGCTTGCCAGAGTACGCCCTTCAAGACGTCGTTGACAACTTCAAATTTGTCTTCCGGTACCTCCCAGGAATCATCTTGTCCGCTGTCGGCGATGAAATGATTGCTCTCTGTGTTGCGTTCCTCGAGTCGTCCGAGTATGTCCGGAATCCCTACCTCAAGTCTACATTGGTCACTCTTCTCTACTCGGGCACTTGGCCAATGTATCATTCCAAGAAAGGTGTCCTCGGTGATACCCTGACGAACTCGAAATTTGCCAATGATTACCTACTTCACGCTGTCATGAAGTTCTACATCGAGGCTGAGTCTACTGGAGCCCACACCCAATTCTACGACAAGTTCAACATTCGCTACGAGATTTTCCAGATTATTAAATGTATCTGGACCAACGACTTCTACAGGGACCAATTAGCAAGACAGAGTCGTACGGATCGTCAATTCTTCGTTCGATTTGTCAACCTTCTTCTCAACGATGCAACGTATGTGATGGATGAGGCTTTGTCCAAGTTCCCCAAGATTCACGAGTTGCAGAAGGAGCTGAGTAAGAACCAAGGCTTGTCGCAGGAGGATCGTCAGAAGAAGGAGGAGGAGTTGCACGCGGTCGAAGGCCAAGCAACATCATACATGCAACTCGCAAACGAGACAATTGCGATGATGAAGCTCTTCACCAATGCCTTGAGCGAGTCCTTCACCATGCCCGAGATTGTCGCGCGTCTTGCAGGCATGCTGGACTACAACCTTGACACACTTGTCAGCCCCAAGAGCCAGAACCTGAAAGTGGATAACCCGGAAAAGTACCACTTCAACGCGAAGACGCTTCTCCCAGATCTAGTGGACATCTTCCTGAACCTGGGGAATGCGCAAAGCTTTGTGGAAGCTGTAGCGGCTGATGGTCGGTCATACAGGGCGGCGACTTTTGACAGGGCGTCTGACATCATGACGAGGAAGGCACTTAAGGCCCCTGAGGAATTGGCCGCCTGGAACGACCTGACCACTCGTTTTGCCAAAGCAAAGGAGGAGTTCGACCAGGCCGAATTGGACTTCGGCGACATCCCCGCCGAGTTCGAGGATCCGCTTATTGGCGACCTGATGAAGGATCCAGTCATCCTGCCATCCCAGAACGTCGTTGACAGATCTACAATCATCCAGCATCTTCTCTCGGATGAGAAAGATCCGTTCACCCGGCAGCCGATGACGATTGACGATGTTGTTCCCGCGGACGACTTGCGGCAGCAGATCGACGCTTGGAAAGTGGAGAGGTTGGCTGCCGCGAAGGCAAAGGCGACTGAGCCGATGGACACAAGCGAGGGCTGATCCCGGGGGTGTGAATTACGGGGCGACACATAGCTAGGGGCTTTCTCTCGACACAGCGTTTCGGCGTATGCAAGTAGGAACACGACAGTAACGGTGTAGTAGAACATGCCTTGATTTCTTGATTGCATAGATATGCTGGAGTTGGGGAAAGAGAACATTGGAGGGGCCGTGTGCCAGCTCCGGGGAATTCTTTGAAGAGAAAAGCGTGGTGCCACACAGCTCGCCGCCTATTTGAGGCTTTCCCCCTTCACAGGTACCTGTCTCGGGTCTTAGGTAGAGCTTGCAGAGCTCACCAACGAAGAATGAAATGAAACATCACGAATAGGAACATTTTGTCAACTGAAATTTTGATGTCATGATGAGCATGGCTGCAGCGTAGTTGCTGCCGAATCAATAGATCACCATCAAAGGTTAATATAAGGTTCGTGCCGGTGGTGGATGCGCCGCTCAGATAACCGTACTTGGCATCGACAATCCCCCGGCGAACGAATATTACTATAAATAGAGGCCTGAGTGCACCCATATGCATAACCCATAACCCATATCGTCATTACATATGATTCATATTCGCTCCACGCCCAGGCTCCCTCTCGACGATTCATGCAACATTTTGGTCTCAGATCCCGCAACGCGACATCTGCTCGCCTGATGTTGACTAAGTGCAGGGGCCAAAAACCACTCGCCCGCACAAGCTAAGCAACGCGTCAACCGAGCACACGCACACACACACACACAGTCATGTTCAGCCGGACACGCCAAGATGGATGCCGAAGCTTCAACATCTCCGCTTGAGCTCGAGCGCTCCATTTCACAAGCGTCTGTCCACTCGACCAAATCGCAGAGATCGGCGACGGTGCGCGCGACCAGCAGGAGGAGAGGCAAGCTGACATCACAACCTTCCAGCTCCGCCACCTCGATCGCCGAATCAGACAAATCCCTTGTCTCCTTCCCGAGCTTCTCGCCCGTGTCCCCACGCGACGAGGCACCCAGCACCCCGTCCTCGCCAACGCCCGCCCCAGCCACGGACGGCGCAGATGAGACCACCCCGAGCGCTGCCGTCCCGCACATCCAGCCCCCGCCGCCGCTGCGGGAAGAACCACCAACTCGGCCCCCCTCCGCCATCGTCGAGACGCTCCTGACGACTGCCGACAAGCCACCACCCTCCTCGACCCGGCCGCGGACGGCTCTTTTTGAGGATGACGCACCAGTGTTCCACCAGAACCTGCCGGGGGCGCTGCACGTGGCAGATGACACGCACATCAAGCGGCTCATAGAGCGACATGGCGCCCTCGGGCTGGTGCGCTCGATAGCCGAGGACCTGGCCGCGCGTGACGCGCAGATCACCGCGCTGCGGCGGCGGTCCGAGGAGCGCGAGAGGGCCTTGCGGAAGATCATACTGGAGTGCGGGCTGTCCAACATGGACCTCGAGACGAGGCTGAAGGCCGTCGAGCGAGAGGCAAGGAACTCAGGGGGCAGGAAGGGGGGCGTGGAGGAGCTGGTTGAGGACGCCATGTCGGAAGACTTTATGCACGGCTCGGGGCTGTTCGTGGAGGAGAACGGGGCAACGATCCGGGCTAGGAACACGTCGAACGCGGCAGACACTGACAACAGGGGCGCATCAAAGGGTTGGAAGGATTATCTCTGGGGGAACAGCAAGAACACGAGCAGCAGGGCAAGCAGTGTCAACGGTGACACTGGCAAGCAGACAGTCATCAGGGCGCCGGCGCCGGATCGGAGGCCGACGATACAGGAGGACCTGTTCAACCCGCCGGAGCAGGTCTCAGTCAGGAGCTCGAGCCGGGCTTCGAGCATACACTCTGTGAACACCAACAGGAAGACGTCCTTGGCGAGTTCTGTGCTGCGGATGGTTGCGGGCGGTGGGGCAACTGTGGGACGGGACTCCGAGTCTAGAGGACGAGCCAACAGCTCGAACGCAGCCGGTTCGCTGCGGACGCCATCCGCCTCGAGCGCAAAGACAAGTGCCTCTGCCAGAGCTGTCTCCACCCAGAATCAGGGAGGTCCTAAAGGGGCTCTGGCGGCCATGCGCCGCACCGCTACCCAGCACAACATACAGACTGTCTCCTCGGCGCGGAACCAGACGCAGGAACGATGGGATACGATGGCAACAGACCCGTCGGGTGAACTACTTGCACGTCCGGAGACGTATGGACCTGTTGAGATGGACAGCATTCTCCCGCCCGAGGAACAGCCGCCCACACTCACGCGGCTTTATAACAACTACAGCGGCTCGGAGTACTTGACCGATCGATTCGGGTTTATTTACGACCAGCGACGGAAGAAGAGGCAGCGGGAGGCTCAGCAGGTGGCGAAACAATTTAAAAGAGGGAGTCGCACAGAAATGCTGTCCAATGGCAGGGCCAACATGTCGCCCGTGTCCACGGAGGACGGTGGCAGCATCAAGTGGGATGCTGGAAGCGACGACCGGCCGAGCACGCCGTCCTCGGCGGAGGAAGCCCGAGAAGAAAGCAAGCCTAAGAGGTGGCAGGACTATCTGAAGATCGCGACATTCCCCACTGAGTTGCTATCGCATACGCCGTCCATCAGTGCGCCGACGATCGAGGTTTTGGAAGGCGGCGAAGTACATGAGGTACCCAGATCTCCTGGCTTGATTGCTGCTGAGGACGACCGTGGATTCATACCACCTGCGACCATCGCCACGGCAGCTGTGAGTGAAGAGCCGGTCACCGTGACGGAGGAGCCAGCGTCTGGTACCCTCGTCAAGGAAGATGCCGAGCCGGTCAGAATCCTGCTGCAGCAGCTTAGCGAGGTGCACGACGGTCTGCAGCGGGAGAAGACGGTCCGATGGAATGACTTCCTGCGCAAGGTCAGGGCGGAGCGGCGGCGCGAGGGCGAAGCTGCCAACGCCTCTGCCGCAGAAGCTGCCGCGGCACGTTTTCAGAAAGCCACGGCGATGATGCCGGAGGCACGCGTGGCTGATGGCGAGCTGATTGGCGTCGCCAACTGGGCCAACAAGGGCAAAGTCGGCCGGGCGAAGTGGAACGAATTCAACCGCCTGGTGCTCGGCGGCATACCCGTCTTGATAAGATCCAAGATCTGGGCCGAGTGCTCTGGCGCGCTTAACCTGCGCGTCCCAGGCTACTACGATGACCTTGTCAACCGCCCCGAGTCGGACGACAACCCAGAAGTGGCTCAGCAGATCCGCGCTGACATCAACCGGACCCTGACGGACAATATCTTCTTCCGCAAGGGGCCGGGCGTGCAGAAGCTGAACGAGGTGCTTCTGGCGTATTCTCGCCGCAACCCGGACGTTGGCTACTGCCAGGGTATGAACCTCATCACCGCCAACCTCCTTCTCATCATGCCCTCTGCCGAGGAGGCCTTCTGGATCCTCGTCTGCATCATCGAGAAGATCCTCCCCTCAGGCTACTACGACCACAGCCTCCTCGCCTCCCGCGCGGACCAGCAGGTCCTGCGCGGCTACGTGGCCGAGGTGCTGCCGCGGCTGTCCGCGCACTTTGACGAGCTGGGTATCGCGCTCGAGACGATGACGTTCCAGTGGTTCCTTTCCGTCTTCACCGACTGCCTTTCGGCCGAGGCGCTCTTCCGGGTGTGGGACGTGGTGCTGTGCTTCGGCGACGGGAGCACGTTCCTGTTCCAGGTGGCGCTGGCCCTCCTCAAGCTCAACGAGCAGCAGCTCCTGGGGTGCGACAGCCCCGCGGCCGTCTACACGTACATCAATCACCAGATGACCAACCACGCCATCAGCATCGACGGCCTGCTCCAGGCCAGCGAGGGTCTCAGGAGGGTGGTGAAGCGCGAGGACGTCGACGGGCGGAGGGAGAAGGCCATTGAGGCGGAGCAGGAGCTGGTCCGGCAGCGGGAGGAGAGGCTGAGGGCTTTCAAGGAGAGGAAGGCCGCGGCTGCAGCTGCAGCTGCTTCAGCGACGGCGACGGCTGTGGCTGACAAGGCTGTGGAGGCCCAGCCTGCCGCGCCGCAGGGCGAGGACATGGCCACGGCGCAGACGGGACCTGCTGAGAGCTCGACAGTGGAGATTACCATCCAGGAGCCGGCGCCGATCGAAGAAGAGGCCGGCTAAGCGAATCACGAGCTTCTTTTGCAATTGAATACTTGTTCTGTCTGTGGGGAGCATGAGCTCGTGTCCCTCTGTTTTCGCCTCGTCCCCGGACACAAGCTCGGAGTATTTTCCTGGGACTGCAGCATATCATCGGAGGACCCATTTGTTATTTGATTTCGAACTTGCGATCGGTTTGGTTTTGTTTCATTCCCTTCCCTTAGCCAGACAAGCATACATCATGCATGATACCCCCCAACTTTCCCTTGTCGATACATTCCATAGCCGTCAGCATTGATGAATCGAGAAAACTTGCGTTGACTGGTTTGTTCCTATTTTTGTCATGAACACTCATCTTCCTTTTTCATTTCTCGCCTGCAATTTCTCGCTTGCATGAAATGCAGCATTGCGAAATCTCTTGCATCGGTTGTCGGCCGAATTGCTGTCTTAGTTGGTTCCAACGCTCCCTTATCGATGTTGGCATTTGAGGCGACGAGCACGCAATCCTCGCATCCATGGAATTTCTTTCCCCTCTCGACAACCTCGACTCGAGCAAAAAACGGCCCTGCCAAGCGTGAAGATTAGAGCATTTAAATCCCCGCCCGGCTTCTCCCCTTTTTTCTTGAAACTCAGCCCACACGAGCAGACTGGATTCCATTTGCAGATGGATACACGCCCATTGGCCGGCCGTGGTGTTGCGCCATATCGCACCTTGTTGCACAATGCCCAGATGCCGGGCAAACAGGTCCTGCCTCGTCCTTGCGCGTCTCTATGTCCCCACGTCTTCCTTCGCGTGCACTTTCCCCCCACGCCCTCTTGCGTCCATCTCAGCCGCCCGTGGGATCTCGCCATGCCTGTGGGCTCTTTGCTGCTGCTCGTTAGTGGGCCCCGTCCCGTCGGGTTCGACGTTGCCTTCGGCTGTCGTCGCCCAGCGATCGGATGATGGCTACATTACGCTGTGGGCACACGGCCTGTTTGACGATTCTTGTTGACGACGCTCGGGATACTGCTGTGGTGGTGGAGCCTGCTGTAAATTAATTCCTTATCTGGTACTGGACGTTCCCAGCCATAATTGCTTGGCCCCTTGTCGTCGTATACTCAGTCTCTCGTGCCTGAGTCGAGACAACAGCTTCGCAACGAGGTCGGCTTACACGTCTCGATGATGACGCGGACCGCGAGGTCTGTCCAGGCGAGGGCACTTAAAGAAATATCATCGAGAAGACCGGCATCCGAGATGTGATCCTTCGAATGCAAAGACTGTCACATTTGATCTGTGATGCGACGCTGCCTGGATCCGTTCTTCCGTTCCTGTGTCACCCCTTCTGGGATCATTGCCGTATGCTGCCACTAGTCTAGATCACATCATCCTCGCCGACCCGCGTGCCCCCCATGTCCCTTGCCACTCCTACCTGAAAGTTTACGGAAGTTTCTGCAAGCCCGGCTGGTCGGGTTGCCAGAGGCAGGGGATCCCATCGTCATTATATGGCTCCGGTTGCTTGGATCTGCGAGGGGCGGACCGATTATGGTGTTACATATATCAATATGCCTGCTGCCCAGCGGCGCCCAGAGTGCTTGTCTGCGCCTACCGTCTTGTGCCCTACCCCTTTAGGCTTCTTATTTTCAGCCTCCTGTCTTGTCCTGCCGGCGCTATTCTAACCCACCTGGGTAGCGAGCCAAGACTTAGCCGTTGTGATGTCCAAGACAGCACCGCCCTCTCCTGATGGCAATGAGCCTAAGGATCTCGAGTTTGCAAAGGATGCCGTCGAGACTTCGACTTCTTCTAAGCCCTCCTCTGTGAGGCTGGGGGAAAGTGAAGGCGGAGTATGGGCAAGCGGCGGAGCTATCGATAATTATAAGCCGATACCAGAGTATGAAGGCGCTCACCGTTATGATCCCACATTCCAATGGACCGAGAACGAGGAGAAGAAGCTAGTCAGGAGGGTAAGTGATACCCAGAAGACAACGTCGGCAAGTGTATAGTCAGAACAAATGTGTGCTAATTCAGATATGTAAACTAGATTGACATGAAGATTTGTGCTTTCGTGTGCCTCATGTTCTTCTGCCTTCAGTTAGACCGCGGGAATATTACCCAGGCTTTGTCCGACAACATGTTGACCGATCTGGGAATGACCACCAACCAGTACAACACGGGACAGACAATCTTTTACTTGAGCTTCCTCTGCGCGGAATTGCCCTCTCAGATGCTCTCCAAGAAACTCGGACCAGATGTCTGTACGTCGCATAATCAAGTCAATCGATCTTTTTTCTTTGGAGTGCGTATACTTATACTCGGAATGCAGGGATCCCTATTCAAATGGTTCTATGGTCAGTCATATCGATCTGCCAGTGTCGTCTGACGGACTACAAGACATTCTACGCAACTCGCTGTCTCTTGGGTCTCGTTGAAGGAGGCTTCATTCCCGACGTTGTGCTCTACCTGAGCTTCTTCTACAAGTCGAAGGAGCTGCCAATCCGCCTGAGCTTCTTCTGGGGCTCGTACATCACGACCCAGATCATATCCGCCCTTCTAGCATTCGGCATTCTGCACTTGCGCTCAGAGACTGGGTGGGCAGGGGTAAGCTCTACATTCCCCCAATAATGCCGGACATTCAGTTCTTCATGAACGGGCATGCTAACTATTTGTCTTCGCAGTGGCGCTGGCTCTTTGCCCTCGAGGGAGGCCTGACGACCATCATCGGTCTCTTCGCAGGGATTTATATGCCACCTTCGCCAACGCAGACGGCCAGCTGGTTCAGGGGCCGCGATGGGTGGTTCAGTGAAAGGGAGGAGAAGATCATGGTCAACCGTGTCCTCCGCGATGACCCGGCAAAGGGCGGCATGCACAACCGACAGGGCCTGACGCTTACCCTGCTGTGGGAGGCGCTCTGCGACTACGACCTCTGGCCGATCTACCTCCTAGGTATTACGTGGAACATCCCATCGACGCCCATCACCGCATACCTGACGCTCAACCTCAAGTCGCTGGGGTTCGACACCTTCAAGACCAACCTTCTCACGATCCCCGCGTACGTCCTGTTCCTGATCCAGCTGCTGTGGTGGACCTGGGTCTCGGAGAAGGTCAACAACCGCTTCATGATCGTGCTCGTGAACATGATCTGGTGTTTCCCGTTGGTCCTGGCGCTGGAGCTCATGCCGTCGGGTGCGAGCCCGTGGGCGTGGTACGCTTGCTCGGCCCTGCTTGTTGCATCCCCGTATATTCACGCCATCATCGGTGAGTACCTATTACCTGCCGCCTCCCGGCTGCTGGACTGTCCAGGATCGAGTATGCTAACGGACTCTTCTCTAGTGGGAATCACCTCCCGCAACGCAGGTTCCGTCCGGACGCGCACCGTAGGGTCAGCCCTGTACAACATGACGGTGCAAGCTGGCAGTATCATCTCCTCTAATGTGAGTACTTGTGTATTATATTCTTGTCGCTTGCGCCCTCGTGCTGACAGATTCCCCCAAGATCTACCGCACCGAAGATGCCCCTGAATACCGAACAGGCAACAAGGTTCTCCTGGGCATAATTGCGTGGACGACTTTCCTCATATTTGCGATCAAGTTCTACTACAAGTGGCGCAACGATTCGAGAGACAAGATCTGGAGCGTTATGACGCCCGAGCAGAGGGATGAGTACCTGCGGACCACCAAGGACCAGGGCAACAAGAGGCTTGACTTTAGATTTGCGCATTGAAAAAGGGCGTGCGTATATAGATTGAGGTAGACGGTAAAGATTTATTATATTTTTACGCAAGTAATTAATGCGGAAGCTCGGTTGTGAGACCATACAATTTGTCAACTAGTCTGACTACAAGAATGTCCGTATCTTCGATGTTCAGCCACAGCTTCTTCGAATGGATAACTCGGAAGATTCAACGTAGGCACGTAAAGAATCCGTGGCAAGCACATGCACCGGCTTGCAACATGCGACATCCAGCCGCTGAGCTGAGGGAGAGGACACATTGTGGCAGCTCTTAGAAGCGGCAAACTTTGAGATAAAAGACCCAGCTTGGATTTCTGCTCTTGCCGTTGGATGGCCACTCACGAACTTATTTGAGTAGGTTGAGGGAGCAAGTTCGGCTTCTGCACTGCAGGATATGCCAGGAAAATGTCACAAATTCACAAAGCTCGCGTGTTCCAAGGGAGTCGCAGGCCAATGGCTGCCAGAAATTCTTCGTGTAGGCTTGATTGGCTGGGGATTATTTGCTGGGATACCGAGTCTAAATCTAACGACAGGAGCTCCTGTGATTCTCGACCTCTCTTTACTCCTACGCTCGGTCAAAGCAGGATCTCTCTCATACCTGCAGCATTCTCACAGGCGTGTCGGCTGGTTTCCCAGTCGACTTACGTAAGCCACCTCGAACATGCTTACTCTCATTTGCAATCAATCGTATCAAAATGGCGCTAGTAACCTGCATACGACCAATATGCCCAAGATTTGTATGCACTTCTTTTAACTCTCTTAATTTAGCTTTAATTTATTTATAACTTATATAAAAAGAAAGCTACTTCTTTTCTAATTTTATTTCTTTTTTTTATTATTAAATTAAGTAAGTAAAGAAGGAGGAATTTGCATTTAAATTAAAGTTGAAAATAACCTAAGTTAAAGTTGGATTTAAAGGGGGGGTGAAATTTAAGAGTTATATTAAAGTTATTAAAGGACCTAGGGTGAATTTAACTATTTCTGCTTAAAAACATACCCTCCTTAAAATTTCAAATTCTTCTTTAAAATTACACATTAATATACCTTACACCTTTAATATTCCCTTTACCCTCCTTAAATAAGTATTAAAAGAATCAGAAAAGAAGCAGCTTTCTTTTAATATAGGTCTTTATTAAATTGAGAAGGTATTTATTATATGGGAGGTGTAAATAGTTGAAAAACGAAGTGCATATGAATTTTGAGCAGGTTGGTCGTGTGCAGGTCACTAGCGCCATTTCGATACGATTGATTGCAAATGAGAGTATCGATTAAGCTGACGTGCCTCGGCTACATCAACTGCCGACTGGCGGCCCGCTACAATTGGGCGTGCCTTGCGCCCGACCAGTCCGTCGTCACTACAAGTCAGTGATTCGCTGACACAACGGCCTCGTGTGTCGCAAACAGTCTCAGCAGCGACTCGACGGAGGCTAAGACATCTCGCGCCTCCCTGGTTCATGACGGGCTCTCTGATCAGTTCCCTTCGTCGCCTACATGGTCTCCTCACAGCTCAAGCCGGCTGAAGATGCCTCCTCCAAACACTCCCAATGAGCCCTCGGGCGCGAGCTCGCCGACCTCGACTCGCCCCTCACGAACCCATGCAGAGCCTTCCCGAACCTCGACGCGCACGTTCTCGTCAGACAGCTTCGTACGTGACCTCGAAACCATCTTGGCCGGTCCGTCCAGTCCTGCCGGCTCGGCCTCCGGATCAGCAACTCCCTCCATGTCCACCACACCGATCAGTGCCCTCGAGCAAGAATACCCGGGAATACACTTTTCACAGCTATACGACCGTTCGCCGCCACGACGGGGCGTCCGGGTTGTGATGAATTCCAACATGTCTGGGCCAGGGTGGACTCCCACGTACCTGCCACTCCAAACCCCCGAAAACGAGACGGACAGTCACTCTCCTCCTGACGAGGCGAATTCGGCAGGCAACAACACTCCACGAATTGATTGGCAGGGCCTTGAATACACTAGTCAGGTGGACGACAACCTATTATGTGGAATCTGCAAAACTCCCTACTACAAACCTTTGACAACCAAAGCCTGCGGACACACTTTCTGCGAGGCTTGCCTCTACCAGGCGTTGGAAGAAGCAAGAGGGCGGTCTCGAAATCGTGCGCCTTGTCCGCTGTGCCGGACAGAGCTAAATGTTGGGGGAGAACGGGGGGCGCGCAGGTTCGTTCGCGTTGTGGAAATGAGCGCCCAGTTGGACCAGCTGGAAGTCAAATGTCCCAACGACGCGCAGCTCTGCAAGTGGACCGGCCCGCGATCGAATGCCGAGACACATATGCACAATGACTGCGACTGCACATTATGCCCCTGTGCAGACAGCAGCTGCGGGAAGACGATAATCCGCAAGAGCCGTGGCACCGTCTGTCGGCATCACGAGGGGCCGTGTGCCTACTGCGAGGAGACTATCGACCTGTCCACGGAGTTCCGACACCACATGATTGCTTGTGCTAAGTACAGGGTGTCATGTGAGTACTGTGGCGAAGAGGTCGCGCGAGACCTGCTTGCGGCGCATACAGAGGCCTGCAGTGTTGAAATGGTATCTTGTTCATACTCGAAACTGGGTTGCTCGTTCTCATCTCCGCGCAAGGACGTCCTTGAGCACGAGAAGACTTGCGACCGTGGCGCGTTCATGGAACTTGTTGATGGCCTTGAAAAGCGGCTGAAAGCCGACATGAACCAGATGAAGGAGTCCTTAACAACTCAGATGGAGCAGAAGATACAGCTTCAGAAACGTCAAATGGATACCAGAATCCAGGAGATACAGGATGAGTTGCAGGAGGAACGAAGGAAGGGAGAAGAACTCGCCCAGAAAGTGGCGAGGTTTGCGAGTAGCGATCTTAGGCTCTCACGATACAGAGACCCAGCAGCCAGTAGCACAACGGACGACGACGCCACGAACGAAGCGAGCCGCTCCTCACTGCCAATGCCGGAAGGCTCCGACTTCGAGCAGGCCGAGTACATGTTCCGCATGTTCGACGAGCTGGACACGCGCATCTCCAACATCTCCAAGGCGCTGATCGACCAGGACGCCCGGCAGTCGGTCAGGGTGATGACCGAGCTCATGCCCGTCAAGGAGCAACTGGTCGAGGCCCGCAGCCAGCTCGGAGTCATGGGTATGCACGTGCGCTGGCTGATGGACCTACAGCGTTCGCGCCAGAGGCAGGCCACCGACGTCGTGGGCGGGCTGAGCGCCGGCGGCGGTGCCGGCTCCTCCGGCTCGTCTACTACCACCACCGGCAACGCCCAGTCAGGCTCGGCACACGCGGCTTCGGGGAGCAACGGTGGCAGCGGCGGCGGTAGTGGGTCTGCCGAACCTGCTGTCGGCATTTCACGGCGCGTGAGTGATCGTGTCAGCCCTGTGCGCCCGAGCTTGTGAGGTGGTTGGTCGTTTCTCCGGCATATCGATGAGTTTTTGCTTTACAAATAGCCGCTCGTGATGAGGGTGGTTTGCCAGGTCTTTTTTTGGTGGACAGCTTATTCGGATTGAGGTTCATGGCATTATTGATATTTCCTCGGTACTTGGGATCGGAAACTGGCTGGCGCAAACAAGGGGTCACGGAAATACCTACTTGAAAGGATGATACCCCGTAGCTTGACGAGAAATACAATTCTTGATGATTGCCTAGCTTGGTGAACGACGTGGACAAGCGAGGCGCCTCACCAGTGGATGCTCTTTTCCGTGTTGTCACCAGAGGGGGTCCTTGCAAGCTTCAAATCTGCTCATGTAGCAAGACATGCGTACGAATGAATTCAAGCTGCTATCAAAATCTCTATACAGTTTGTTCGCCCGATGACCCAAATAGTCCGCCAGTTGCTGGCGGACTACAAAATTCGGAAACCCGGGTCCCAACAGCTCGCTTCGGGGTGTAATAGCCCGCTGCGAGTTCAGCCCACACTGCATTGCACCACTGCAGGTAGGGCAGCCCACTTGGTCATCCCCCGCCACATCCCATTTGCTCCAACCCCAGACGCCCCGAGTCTACTACACCTTGGAGAAATGCAGGCTCTGCGTGTAGCAGTAGCTGAGCAGGCCCTGCTTGCCCATCTCGCCGCCCAGGCCGCTGTCCTTCATCCCGGAGAAGTAGGCGTTCTCGTTGGGCAGCTCGAAGGTGTTGATGTAGACGGAGCCGGCCTCGACCCTCCGCGCGAGGCTCTCGGCGCGGGCGAGGTCCTTGGCGTACACGGCGGCGGCGAGGCCGGCGTTGTCCAGGTTCGCGCGCGCGAGGACGTCGTCCTCGTCGCGCCACTTTAGGATCGGGATGACGGGGCCTTTGTTTTGTTCGGTCAGCAACGGATATGCCCCTATAAGTGTAGGGAACTTTCGAACCGGGGAAACTTACCGAACTGCTCCTCCTGCACGACCAGCGCGTCTTCTGGGGGGTTCACGACCACCGTTGCAGGCACCCAGAAGCCGCTCGCGGGGACCTTGTCAGCGTCGACGGTCTCCACGCGCAGGTCCCGCTGCTTCGCGTCGGCGATCACCCTCGTGACGGTGTCGTACTGCAGCTTGTTGGAGACGGGGCCGAAGATGGTGGGCACGCCGGCGTCCTCGACGATGCGGAACTTTTCGCGGGTCTCTTTGACGAAGCGGTCCAGGAAGTCGTCGTAGATGTCCTCGTGGACGTAGATGCGCTTGGTGGCGACGCACATCTGGCCGGCGTTGAAGAAGGCGCCCGTGGAGGTCTTGGTGACGGCCTCGGCGACGTCGACGTCCGGGCAGACGATGGCGGCGTCGTTGCCGGCCAGCTCGAGGGTGACCTTCTTGAGGGTCGATGCGCAGCTGGCCATGACCTTCTTGCCCGTGCTCGTCTGCCCCGTGAAGGAGATCTTGGCGATGCCCGGGTGGGTGGTCATGAGGGCGCCGAGGTCCGCGCCGCCGTTGACGGCCTGCAGCACCCCCGGCGGGAGCACGCGCACGCACAGCTCGACCAGGCGCAGCACGGCGTAAGGGGTGAAGGGCGAGGGCTTGACGATGCAGCAGTTGCCCGTGATGAGGGCGGACGCGATCTTGAGGGTGGACAGGATGACGGGGAAGTTCCAGGGGCAGATTGCGCCGACGACGCCGAGGGGCGGGTGCGTGGCGACGATCTTGACCTTGTCGTCCTCGTGCTGCACGTGGTCCTCGAGCGCCTGGCTGATGATGGCCTCGATCTGGCGGCCCGTGTTGCCGATCTCGATCTGGCCCATCAGCGACGACTTGCCCGTCTCGCGCATCGCGTACTCGGCCAGCTCGGCCTGGTTGCTATTCACAACGTCGACGACCTTCCGGAGGGCATCCTGACGCTCGGCCACGGTCGTCCGTCCCCACGTCTTGAAGGCCTTGTTGGCGGCCTCGATGGCCTCCTCCAGGTCCTGCGTGCTGGCTATTGGGGCATCCCAGAGCGGCTGTCCTGTCCTTGGGTCGGTCACCTGGTGAGAACTGGAGGCGGAGCGCTTCTCGCCATTGATGATGTTGTAGAACTTGGGACTCTCGAGGCTGCCCATCTTGAAGCTTGCTCTTGCTGTTTTTTTGTGGTGCTTGAGGGATTTCTTGTGGGTTTTACTTTCCTGGGTGATGGGTGCGAGCGAGCGAGACAGATGTTTGGCGCTGAGCACAAATGTTCCTTATATGTTCCTTATATTGGGAGGGAAATAACTAGCTTTCCAGGAGATAGGAGGTGAGGTCTCTCATGCAGTCCAAACCACGGCTCCCAAACATATTGAGCTTCATCGGGCGTCTGGGCAATATGGAACTCATGCACATTGACTGCCAGGGTCCACTGGGGTCGTATCCAAGGGCTCGGGACCCTCAAACTTCCCAATCATCCGCCCACGGCAAAACAGACCTGGAAACTCGTCTATGGCCCGCCTGGTCCAGCCGATAGTATCACGCGGGGTAGTTTGGATCGGGGGGTAAATGTGCCGCCGTGTGTTTCCAATCCCCATAGATGAGCACTCGAGGCATTATAGTTTCAACTCTAAATTGCTAGATCAGAGCTGTGGCGCCCTTGGTGCCCTGCTGCGTCTGGGGAGAAGGTTTCCTGAAACCTGGGGAACAGCTCCACAGCGCTGGCCTCGTGTACAATTTGCGGCAGGCTGGCGCCCAGGTCATCTGCTATGAGTCCTGCTAGAGCCTCTCAGGGGCCCTAGGGGGCATCGTCGGGAAGTCTATCGGGCCTCAATTACTCGTTGAGATAGGCGAAGGCGGGCGGCGGGAGTTAGAGGCCGGCTTTTTCGTCGCGCCCGAGACTCGTTAGTCCCAGGCGGGCGGGACATCTTTCATCCCATGATTCTGCCCTGCTTGTGGGCCGGGACAGGGCGGGAGGGACCCTGAGCAAGGAAGATCGTGAGGATATATGTCAACTCCTGAACTCTGTATCTCTGGGTGCCACAAATGATCTGCCACAGACGCATCGAAGCTGAGATGAAGTGCCTCAAGGTCAAGCAGTGCCTGGTACTTTGCGCTTAAAAGTATGCGGGGGTCAGGGATGGGCGAGGCTGCAGGAGCCGCGGCATGGCGCGCGTTGCAGGACAGCGCGCGGTGGAGTCTGGATTTGTCGGAGTTGAGAAGTGACAGCAAAATGCAGTGAAGCAGAAGACCACCACTTGTGGCAAGAGGCCTTGATACACGAATTAAAGCATATGTGGCCATGCCATGTGTAGTCAGTCTTGCTCCTGATCTTAACTGTGAAGACTGTCTCTGTCGCTCACGGCGAAACTGGACAGGTGGGATCCAGTAGATGGATACTGTATTAACGGATTGCCTGGTGAGTCCTGACAGAGAGACATGGTTCTAGGCCATAAACGATTCTGTCTAATCGTGTGGTCGTGGGATGGCAGCGTCTCAGGAGGATCTAGTGGGGAGCGGTCTCTTTAGAATGTAACTGCTCTCGGAGGAGAGCAGCCCCTGCAGGCAGCAGGACACTGCAAGCAGGGGGCGAGTCGGTGGCTTCCGGACCGTAGAGTCGGCCGGTCGCCGCCGGACGGGGCTTTAAACCGGCGGAGTGCAGGGGCGCTGGTGGGTGGGGAGGGGTGCTCCCGTAACGGACCTCGGGTTAATCGTAGTGGATCCTTGGGAGGCGTCCCTGCTCCTAGTGCTGTTGATAAGGAGATGCTCAGCCAAATGCTGAGTATACCGTCTCGATGATTGGTGATGGGATTTCAAACGTGCTGGTGTCACGATGTTTCACTCAGGAGTAATTATTACCTTCAACTGAGGGCCAATGTAGATGAGCAACGTTCTGTCGAGGAAGGCGCTCTGCAATGCACCTGCACCGTATCTCCCGTCCTGTGGCAAGCCGTTCCAGACCCGGCCGACCATGCTGGTCCGTCTCCAACTTGTAGCTTAGTCTATCAAGCTCAGGCTCTACCCCAGGCTCCTCACTGTTATTACCAAAACGGTCGACTAAGACGGACGGCCGACGGCCAGATCCCGTTAGCCTTGTTTGATATCAACGTCGACCCTGTGATTGCTTGTCCATCTCTGACGTTGGACCTTGTGCGTATCGCTGTCTTCCTTCTCACTTGTCCACTGCTTCTTTTTCTCTTCCTCTTCCTATAGTTAGCTATCTTGCGTCGTGTTACCTTGGCATCGCTATCAAATTTTCTTCTGTTCTCGACCTGTCCTCACCGCCCGGGTCGGTTTCATCGCAGCTGGCATAGCACAGCATACGCCCAGGACCTGAATAGTCAACACCATCACAAAGAGTGGCAACCATCATCGAAATGGCTCCCATCGCTCTCTCGCCCGAGCGTGCTGCCCCGCAGCTTGACTCTCTCGCAATAAACTTTGATGACACCATTCGCTTCTACTTGAACGGCACCCGTGTTGTGCTGGACGAGGTCGATCCCGAGGTCACCCTGCTGGAATATCTCAGGGGCATCGGACTCACCGGGACCAAGCTGTACGTCTCAATAAGTTCTGTTTCCTCATTCATCAAATTGGCATCTTTCTTAGTTACCGCAAACAAGCCCCCGAACTGCTATCCTCCACACTGACTGTCTTCCAGCGGCTGTTCAGAAGGCGGTTGTGGTGCCTGCACCGTAGTGGTGAGCCAGTACAACCCAACCAACAAGGCCATTTACCATGCCAGTGTAAACGCCTGTCTCGCCCCACTAGCCAGCGTCGATGGCAAGCATGTCATCACAGTTGAGGGTATCGGGAATGTCAAGTCCCCCCATCCAGCCCAAGAACGCATCGCCAGGGGGAATGGGTCCCAGTGTGGATTCTGTACGCCTGGCATAGTGATGAGCCTTTATGCCCTGCTGCGTAACAATGATGCCCCCACCGACGAGGATATTGAGGAAGCATTCGACGGCAATCTTTGTCGGTGCACCGGGTACCGACCCATCCTCGATTCGGCAAAAACCTTCAGCACGACCGCTGGCTGTGGGAAAGCTAAGGCCAACGGCGGGAGCGGCTGCTGCATGGACAATGTGAACGGGGACGGTGCTGGTGCTGGGTGCTGTAAGAGTAAGAGCAACGGCCTGAACGGGGACGATCAACCGATCAAGAGGTTCACTCCGCCAGGCTTCATCGAATACAAACCTGACACCGAGTTGATCTTCCCGCCAACCCTCAAGAAGCACGAATTTAGGCCTCTTGTGTTTGGAAACAAGCGCAAGAAGTGGTATCGACCAGTCACGCTGGACCAGTTGCTTCAAATCAAAAGTGCCTATCCGGCCGCCAAAATCATCGGCGGAAGCACCGAGACGCAAATCGAAATCAAATTCAAAGCCATGCAGTATCCGGTCTCGGTCTATGTTGGAGACGTTGCTGAGCTGAGGCAGTATTCCTTCAAGGATGACTATGTTGAGATCGGAGGCAACGTCATCCTCACTGATTTGGAGAGAATATGTCAAGATGCCATAACTCACTACGGCAAGGATAGGGCTCAAGTGTTTGATGCGATGTACAAACAGCTCAAATACTTCGCAGGTCGCCAGATTCGCAACGTTGGCACCCCAGCAGGCAACCTTGCCACTGCTTCTCCCATCTCTGACCTCAACCCAGTCTTTATGGCGTCCGATGCGGTCTTATTTGCAAAGTCTGCTGAAAGGACAACAGAAATACCCATGTCCGGATTCTTCAAGGGCTACAGGCGGACAGCCCTTACGCCGGAGGACATCCTGGCGTCGATTCGCATTCCGCTTACCGAATCGGGACGCGAGTTCTTCAGGGCCTACAAGCAGGCCAAGAGGAAAGATGATGACATTGCCATAGTAACTGGTGCTTTGCGAGTCAAGCTCGATGAAAAGGGCGTCGTGGAACAAGCCAATCTTTGCTTCGGCGGTATGGCGGCATGGACGACAGCTGCCAAACAGGCGAACGACTTCTTGGTTGGCAAGACATTCGCAGAGCTTGAAACTCTTGAAGGGGCCATGAACGCACTTGAGCAAGACTTCAATTTGCAGTTCAGTGTACCGGGTGGCATGGCTTCTTACAGGAAGGCACTGGCAATGAGCTTCTTTTATCGATTCTACCACGAAGTGATGCTCGGTCTGGGTGATAGCCAACACACTGACGAGCAGGCGGTGGAGGAACTCGAGCGAGAGATCTCAACCGGTGAGACAGATGGCACTGCCGCTTTGGCCTATCAACAGACGATTGTAGGCAAGGCCAATCCTCACCTCGCCGCATTAAAACAGACGACAGGTGAAGCACAATACACGGATGACATTCCGAAACTGGCGAACGAGCTTTCCGGCTGCCTTGTCCTGTCGACCAAGGCACACGCCAAAATCAAGTCGGTTGACTACTCCGCTGCACTAGACATCCCAGGCGTAGTGGATTATATTGACCACACAGATATGCCAAACAAGGAGGCGAATCATTGGGGTGCACCACATTTCGAGGAGGTCTTTTTGGCTGAGGATGAGATTTTCACCGCTGGCCAGCCCATCGCTTTGATTCTAGCAACCTCGCAGCAGAAAGCAGCAGAGGGTGCGAGAGCAGTCAAAGTTGAGTATGAGGAACTCCCCGCCATCTTCACCATGGAAGAGGCAATAGAAAAGAACAGCCTCTTCAACTTCTTCAGAGAGATCAAGAAGGGAGACACGGAGGAGGCCTTCAAGAACAGCGATTACACCTTTAGTGGTGTCGCTCGGATGGGCGGGCAGGAACATTTCTACCTCGAGACAAATGCATGTGTCGCAATACCGAAACTGGAGGACGGCGAGATGGAAATCTGGTCGAGCTCGCAGAACTGCAACGAATCCCAAGCATACGCAGCCAGAGTCCTGGAGGTCCAGGCGAACAAGATTGTCGTCAAGGTAAAACGTCTTGGTGGCGGCTTTGGTGGCAAGGAGACACGGTGTATCCAACTGAGCACGATCCTCGCTCTCGCGGCTCAAAAAACACGCAGACCTGTTCGATGCATGCTGACACGTGAGGAGGACATGGTCACATCAGGTCAGCGTCATCCTTTCCTCGGACGATGGAAAGTAGGCGTCAACAAAGACGGCAAGATCCAAGCTCTCGACTTGGACATCTTCAACAACGGCGGCTGGAGCTGGGACTTGTCAGCAGCGGTGTGTGAGCGCGCTATGACGCACTCAGACAATTGCTATCTGATCCCCAATATCCACGTCCGCGGGCGGATTTGCAGGACAAACACAATGTCAAACACAGCCTTTCGCGGGTTTGGTGGACCACAGGGGCTTTTTATTGCCGAGTCCTATATGAGCGAGGTTGCTGATCGACTGGACATACCCGTTGAGAGGCTTCGGGAAATAAACATGTACAAAACCGAGGAGGAGACTCATTTCAACCAAAAGCTAACGGATTGGCACGTACCACTTATGTACAAGCAAGTCCAGGACGAAGTGCAGTATGCGAAGAGAAGGGAAGAAATCTCGAAGTTCAACAAGAGTCACAAGTGGCGCAAGCGAGGGCTAGTAAGTTCCTCTCACCACTCCACAAGCGTATTACAAGTACTGACTGGCGACACGTAGGCCATCATCCCCACGAAGTTCGGCATCTCCTTCACCGCTCTCTGGTTTAACCAAGCTGGTGCCCTGGTGCACATCTACCACGATGGGTCTGTCCTAGTAGCACACGGCGGCACAGAAATGGGCCAGGGTCTTCACACGAAGATGACTATGATTGCGGCGGAAGCTCTCAAAGTCCCCTTGGATAACGTCTTCATCTCTGAGACAGCAACTAATACGGTAGCCAACGCGAGTGCCACAGCGGCGTCAGCTTCATCTGATCTCAACGGCTACGCGATATACAATGCGTGTGAACAGCTCAACGAGCGGCTTGCCCCGTACCGGGAGAAGCTTGGCCGAGACGCAACGATGAAGGAACTCGCCCATGCGGCATATTTCGATCGTGTCAACCTCTCATCACAGGGCTTCTACAAGACGCCAGAAATCGGCTACACTTGGGGTGAGAACAAGGGAAAGATGTACTTCTACTTCACGCAGGGCGTCGCGGCCGCGGAGGTGGAGCTTGACACTCTCACGGGGACATGGACTTGCCTGCGTGCAGACGTCAAGATGGACGTGGGACGGTCGATCAACCCGTCAATCGACTACGGTCAGATCCAGGGTGCGTTCGTACAGGGCATGGGTCTGTTCACGATGGAGGAGTCTCTGTGGCTGCGCAACGGGCCGCAGGCAGGCAACCTGTTCACCCGAGGCCCTGGCGCGTACAAGATCCCCGGATTCCGCGACGTGCCACAAGTGTTCAACGTCAGCTTGCTGAAGGACGTGGAGTGGCAGGACCTGAGGACCATCCAACGTAGCCGCGGCGTGGGCGAGCCGCCGCTTTTCATGGGCAGCGCGGTGTTCTTTGCCATCCGCGACGGGCTCAAGGCTGCGCGGAGCCAGTATGGGGTACAGGCGAGGACGGTCGCCGAGGGAGCGGCCGACGTTGACCCGAGGGATGACGGGCTGCTGAGGCTGGAGAGCCCGGCGACGTCAGAAAGGATCCGGCTGGCGTGTGTGGACCCCATCATGGAGAGGGCGAGAGTGTTGCCCAAGGAAGGGGAGAAGAGTTTCTTCATTGCAATCTGATCTTGAGTGGTGTGCTGGTGTTTTTGCCGCGACTACTTGAGGGGGAAAATCATCTAGGTTGTAGCCTACGTCTGTTATCAAACACTCAGGTCTCGGGAATACAGCCGGGGATCCATCCGGACCGGCATCCAATAGCCCACGAGGCAAGAGGATGACTTGGAAATCCAGCTTGTATTTCTGGGCGTCTTACGAGAGGAGCAGTCATCGGCTCATCCATGCAGCAGAGTAAATGGGCGGTAAAGCCGTTGGTTGGGCCTCGGTAATGCAGCTCCGAGCGGCATGGCAGAGATCTTGACCTGACGCAGCACTCTGTTGCACATGTCAGGTTTGGGCACTCGGGGTGTGATGCCTTTGAGGCAACTGGAATTCTGACATGTGTGTGTTGATTTGGCGGTTGAGGCCGGTTGAATGCTTTGGGCGGACCGAGGGAGAGTACCTATACCTAATACACCGACCGGACTACCATACACAATGAGTCAAAATAGATGCAACGGTCTAGCCTTCCTAGTTAGTCTCTTATTACAGTAGACCCAAAAGTAGCTGGTTCTTTTTTTTTTCACGGGCTTACGGCAGCGGCGGCAATGTGGACTTGGCAGAGCTCATAGGCCGAGCAGGGAAACCCCCAGACGCCTCCACAGCAAGTGCTGCTTCTGCTGGCACGGTGCCGCTGCAATGCACCTCTGGAGGCCCAGTGATCGAGGATCGACTGCGCAGCCAAGCTTCATGGCATCCGAGCCCTGCTGTTGCCAGAGTCTCGGGTCCCCTCCCACTGTCATTGTTGCAGTCGCCGGTGCAGGGCCAGGCTCTGCTCGGATGGGATGGGTCTAGGGCGCGCCGTCTCAGATCCATCACATCACATCGCATCGCATCGCATTGGTTGCCAGCCTGGCAGCCTGGCTGGCTCATCTTGTTAGTAATGTGCGCGGGGCTCACCAGCGACCACATGGCAGCTGAGAGGGAGTGTGTAAGCCGTGCAGATGGGAGAGACACAGAGATGGAGAGGGATTACGGCATCGACGGGCAGGACTGGGCGGGCCAAGGTCCCACTGCAGGACCCCAGGTCATCTCGTGTCGGTTCCCCCAAGATCCAAGAGGGTCCCCAACGTGGACAATAATAAACGTTGTTTGCAGAGAAGGTTTGAACTCTGTCCACCTCCAGACCAGGCCCACCCCCACCCCCCATGCCGCAGACTCAGTCAGCGCTTCTGTCATCGCAAACTTCCCCTGCTAGCCAAGGTTCAATGAGGTACCTACAAGGTAGTAGCAACGTAGGTGGTGGAGGTCTCAGCCCGGCAGCCCCACCCATCCGAGCCTGGAGAGCCCCGGCTTGCCGCTCCCATTAGTAGACGCCTTCCGCTCGCGCGAGCCGGGCGGGCACAGGATCTTCCAGCCTCCTTTGCCTCACCCTGTTTCGCGCCGACCTCTTACACAGTGGGCAATTATCCTCCTCGACTGCCGTGCCTTCCCACCACTCACCACAACATCGCAAGCGTGCAATTGGTGTCGCACAGCCTGGGCGCGCAATCGCTCCCTCCAGCGATCCTGCCTCGCACGCACACGACCCGTCACGAGCCCCACTGCCGGCGCATCGGCCCCTGCCTGCGATCTTGCCACGGCGCGGCCGGGTTCGCACGGGCGATCTTCGTCGTTGTGGACGGGGACGCGACCCTCGGGAGACTTGTGGTCGAATCATTCTGCTGGAGAGCTGCAGAGAGCCGCACTCCCTGCTCAAATGAGCCACGATCTCGACGCCCACTGCGTAACGTACAGACCCAATGGGACGAGGGCGCATTGAGTAACCCAGGAGCTGGAACTGGGAACTGGAAAGCAGCCAGGAAGAGAACAAGAAAAAAGCAGAAGGGGTGAGCCAAACAAGGGGAAATCCGAAGGAAGCCAGGCGGGACGGCAGGAAGGACTGCTGGGAACGGGACGGGAACTCCAGCTATGGACAGGAAGAAGAAGAATGGCGCCAACGTCAGCGATGACCAGGAAACCAAGTCCGACAGAGACTCCAGGCCTGTGCCGGCGCACACCGTGTCGGGCGATGGAGATAGGGCGAGGGCCAGCACGAGCGCGAGCAGCGACAAGGACAGCAGCAAAGCCCATTCGCATGCGCCAGACGACGCCAACAAGCAGGGCCCCCAGAAAAAGAGGCGCAAGGTCACTCATGGTACGGCCCTCCTTTTCCTGCTGCCCGAGCCCCACCCCCTTTCTCCCGGACTGCCTCGTCTTCCGCACGCTAACTCTGTGTTTCCGCGTTCCTACAGCTTGCGTATATTGCCGTCGATCTGTAAGTGAGGGAAACTCCCCGGTGTGGCCGGGCAATTGGCTGCCGTCGGCGTAGACTATTGCCATGGTCGAGGGCTACAGCAGCTACGTGCCCAGTGGCACGTATGCGGCAGGCCCTTTTTGGAGGGGGGGATAAAACAAGCGCATGGCTAATACTATTCTTCTGGACTGCCACAGCATATGACATGCGACCTCGTATGTAAGACCTTTTCCCTTATGTTCTCCCTCACCCCCCCCCCTTCCCAGCCCACCAAGGGCTGTTATGCCGTGCTGCGGCTGCGCTGCACGATACGGCACGGCACGGGCGCCGCGCGGCGCTGGTGCTGCACTGTACGTATCAAAATCAAAGAGGGCGAACACAGATATTGACCGCTGCGTGGCCCTTTGCTTTGAATAGGAGAGACCCTGCACGAGATGTATTAAGCGCAACATCGGCCATCTCTGCCACGACGAGCCTCGCGAGCATGACACCAAGAAGGCAAGGGGCAGCACAGCCGCGGGCTCAAATATGGACGAAACGGAATCCCAATCGGACATCGCGCACAGTGCCATGGACCAGACCACAAGCGCTGCTGTTGCTGCCGCCATGAGCGCCCCCTCCTTCGACGGGGGAGCGGCTGCTGCAGCCGCAGCTGCTGGTATCACGGCTGGTGCAGCGGGCTCACTGGGTCGGGGCAGCTCGATACAGCTTGTGCGACCAGCACAGCTCTCTGGGATGCAAGCCAGCGGCCTGGGCCGCGGCAACATGAACCAATGTAGGTCTCGTAAAATTACACAATGCGTCGTCGTCCTGTATCTCGCGTCCCCAAAACTGAAAGGATATCTCATTCACAGTTGCCGGCTTCTCGGATGCGTGGTTGACTGCCCAGAACCACCTCCAGGACGTGCACAGCTACCAGTCCAATTACTTGATGGCCCCTGAGGTCAGCAACGAGTTCAATCTTCTCAACGAGTTCCTGAATAGTAGTCTCCTCGATGACGGCGGCCTCTTATCTGGCGACCTAGACCAAGGCACAACGAAAACACAGAACGATATGTTGCCAGGCTATGGCCTCAATCAGAACAGCCTGCTCCCGCCGAGCGCACTGCCCGCTGGGTCCATGCCGCCACCAGCCGACTCGGAACAAGGCGCACCCGCCGCCCGGCCCGCAGCAACCAACCCAGAGGACAAGAAGCGGCGCGAGGCCGCCGAGTTCTACCTCCAGGTCGCCGACCCGTCGGGGAACGACATGCCCGAGAAGCGGATGGAGCGGGTGCTGCTCTCCAAGTACGAGGCGGGGCTGCTGAGGCCGTTCAACTACATCCAGGGCTACAAGCGGCTGATGGACTACCTCGAGTCGCACATCCACGCGAGCTCCAAGCAGAAGATCCTGGCGCAGATCAACCGGTTCCGGCCAAAGTTCCGCGAGAAGGTGCAGCAGCTGACGGACATCCAGCTGGTGTACGTGGAGATGTGGTTCGAGCGCACGCTGATGGAGTACGACCGCGTCTTCGCCAGCATGGCGGTGCCGGCGTGTTGCTGGAGGAGGACGGGCGAGATCTTCAGAGGCAACAAGGAGATGGCGGAGCTGATCGGGGTCCAGGTCGAGGACCTCAGAGACGTATGTGCTTGTTGCTGGCCGGTCTGACGCACCTTGCGTGTGCGGCGGTACACCGGGCTCGAGTTCATTAGCTAACGCTCTTTCTTTTCTAGGGCAAAATTGCGCTGCACCAGATCCTCACAGAGGCCTCGGTGGTGCGATATTGGGAGGAGTTTGGCACGATTGCATTTGACCCATCACACGATACCCTTCTCACGGCGTGCGAGCTCAAGTCCCCCATCGACGAAGGCAAGGCGAAGACCAAGTCCAAGGAGATCAAATGCTGCTTCTCATTGAAGATTCGGCGGGATGACGCCAAGATGTAAGCCGGCCGGCCACCACCAGAACCCATCGCGATGACCTGACATGCTGACTCTTCCATCTCTGCAGACCGAGCTTGATCGTCGGGAACTTTCTGCCCCATGACCCTTCACATTGAGTGCCCGCATTGGGCGTAGGTAACGAGCGAGCGAGCGAGCGGAGCCGCGACTGCTTGATTGTACATTGGAATCGAAGACGGTGTAGGTACTGCACGGATGACGACAGCCCCACGAGCACGATGACCATACCCCCTTAATGCTTTAATCCCACGATGTTGCGGACAGGGAGGTGGAGCAGATAAGGAGAAGGGGAACTAGGAGGATGGGAGAGGCATACATTGCTTGCATATTATTGCACGGAGTTTCTGGGCCCAGACAGATTCACCTCAATCGATCGGCTGCGGACTCTTGATTCTTGATTCGGAAAGCGGGCATACAAATGTCTATACTCTGTACACCTACACACACACATATATATATATGGCAGGTGCCGCCCAGGGTAGCAACTTAGTGCCTTCCCGTTGTGAGAGGCACAGCGGCTTCTGCTCTTGCTAGACGAAACACGCATCTCCTCCTCCCCGGCCCTTTTTTTCGTACTTTCCAGGCCCGTTCGCCTGGACGAGCAATTTCCTCCTTCGAACTTGCCGTGTGCACTTCCCTGGTCGGACTCGACAGACACGCATTCTTTCTACTGATCTCTTTCCCCTACACTCTTCGGACCCACTTGACAGACTGTGTATTTCCACTCCGTCCTTCTCTTCTTCTACAACTCTATGATCCACCAGACACACCACGGCACAGCTCGCCGGAAGACCATTCCGGCTGCTTGATCTCTCGAAAGGCCCTCTGTGCACATCTAAGGCCACCCCATTGCCCCCAACGGAAGCGACGGTTTGAAGCTCCTCGCATCACTGATAGCCGTCCTCTTCCAGCCTCCCTGCCCTTTCCGTCTCGTCCCCGAGTCTGAGAGACCCATTTAGGAAGTCGCGGTGCGAGATAGACCCCCAATACGCGAGCGCTCACTGAGACTGTGCGTCAAGTAATCGAGCAGTCCCATCGCAATCGCAATCCCAATCGTAGTGCAGCTCAACCTGACCCGGCGAATCTCCGGGGAGAAAGCTCGACCAGCCATGCCGAAAGCCACGGAAACCGCGAACGGCGGTGATCCTGGTGCCGGCAAGTCAAGAAAGAAAGAATCAATCCTCTGTATGGGATGCCCACCAACACCCTAGCCTATCAGGCCTCTTCGCTCACAGTGTCCTGTCACAGCTTTTACCTCCGACCTCCGCAGGCGCCTGCCGACCGACAAGGACGACTCAGCGGCCTCCCAGGCGCTACTTAGTGAAGTCCAGAAGCAGACACAGTCGATTGACCGGTACTCGGACAAGCCGAATCATGACTTGCTGCATGATGAAGATCTGGACGCGGAGGGAACCAAGTTATGGAACGTCTGCACGCGACTGAGCAGAGAGAACCCTGCCAAGTCCTCAGCAGGATTGAAGCTTGTTCTCTGGAGTCGAGTCTTCGCCTTTCGTATTTTGCATTCATGTCAATGGTCGACCAAGTCCACAACCCCAGTCGCCTTACACCTCATGGGACTGGCTCTGAGAGTGGCGAAGTTATGCATCGGTCCGCTGACTCCTATACCCTTGCTCTTTCGAATGGAACATTCCATTGTATAGCTGACTAGGTCTATTTATTGCAGACGATGACGATGTTCAGAACACGAGGCTTATTCTGCAAAAAGCCGCAGACTATCACGGCCGACTGCAGGATATGTCACGAACGATGCAATCGGAAGACACCGCTCAGACTATGGAGATGGAGGCCGAATGGACAGCGCTGCGGATTGCCCTGGTGTGTGCTCTCTACTAGCATCATAAAACTTTGCAACTGACGAGGTCCCTAGGCCTGGAGAGACAACCAGCTCGATGTCGCCGAACATTTGTTTGCCCAAGCAGATGACCTGCTGAGCAAGGTCAAGCCGGCTTCATCAAATAATATCATTGACATTTGTTTTCAGATCGGCCGGGGAACGCTCTCGAAAGGCGATTCTCCCATGGCAGAAAAGTGGCTTCAGCGCGCTTGGGATGCTATCAATGGCCAAAGACTACAAGATCTACCGCGCGATGCGGTTGAGCTCCGCATGGCGATAGTGCAATCTCTCGTTACCGTTCTCCTCAACCTCCAGACAAATGAAAGCAACGGGAAAGCCCACAATATCGTCAAATACATCGAGTCCGAGGTCGGTGATCAGCCAATTGTCTTGCTGCTGAACCTGGAAATCCTCAACAGGTCGCCTGCGGAGGTCTTTGACAATGAAGCATACGGCAACATACTTCGGAGAATGATACGAAGTTTTCACCCGAGTGAATTAAATTTCAAACTCTTGGCCCATCATACTCGGAAAGTCCATGCCAAAAGCCCTGGTCTCGGCTGTGCCATTCTCGACGAATTTCTTGCTTCTTTGATTAAGACCGGCCAGAGTGGTTGGATTGACAAGGCCGTGGTCACTCGAATTTTCATGACAACAAGTCAACGGGATTTTGGTGGAAGCATCGATGAGGCTGAGAAAGCTCTGTCAAAGGTGGAAGAGCCCATCAGCGCCGATGCAGGCTTTTCAGCACAAACCTTGATCTGGAAGAAAATCGAAGCCAATTATGGCCAGGGCCAGTATGAAATGGCCGAAAAATGGTGTCGATTGGCGCTCAGCCCGGTATTTTCCAACTCTGGGCCTTTGAACAGTTCCAAGATCCAGAGAAAGCTTCTCCTATGCGCTATGGCACAGAACGATGTCGATTCAGCCAAGTCGACATTTTACACCATGTCACGGAATGCCCAGGAAGATCCTATGACGCAGTATTTGATGTACAAGACTACAGTACGCAGCGGGGATCGGGAATCGGCAGCAGGGCATCTTGAAGCAGTGGCAAAAGCATCGCCTGCACACATGCATTTACTATATGCTTGTGTTGCGGATTCACAACAAGTCAAAGACAGGCTTATTGCCATTGACGCACTGAAAAAACTTGCGGAGGTGTACGACTTTCAGCATCCAGGCCCAGTGCACTTACCAGCCCTTCTCCGCTGTACTATTATGTTGCTTCACGGGCTCCTTGAGATCGGAGATGAGACACAGCGGCAATCCGTCGTCGTCGATTTGTGTTGTCTTTTCGATGCAGGTGCGCTTTTGTCTCTTGCTAACTCATCAGAAAGCGTAAACTAACCCAATCGCTCCCCGATTAGTAGCTACAGCGGCTCACAAATCACCGGAAAACGCGAGCGAGAAGAAATTATTCGACGTTCGAGAGTTGGAGTGGTTCTGCCAGAACTCATATAATCTCGGTCTGAAGCATGCGGGTGATTGGGGCCTCCGGAGCGTTGTTCAGATCTTGACGGCATGCGTCAACATCATACAAGCTTTCCCAAACGATATTGGAGCAGAAGTGGCTGCGGATCTGTCCCTCAAGTCAATCTTTTGCAATTTTCTCATCTCATCTGCGCTTGTGGCCCTTGCTCGGTCACAAGACAACCTGGAGAGGCAACTACAAGACTACCTCATCATGCGAAAACATATCATGGCGGCTGATTCGGAGATTCAGGAGCGGATGGAGAGCGAGAGCCTTGATGAAGTTGCATCGAGAGACCTTACCAATAAGCTTGCCTTGTTGCTGGCGTTCGACTTTGAGGCAGCTCTGGCTTTGAAATGTTGGCAGGATCTTGGAGAAATCGTGTTGAAAGCCGGTGCCTGCCAGAACATTGAGTCTTTCAAGACCATGGCAGACTGCATCTTGCGGGCTCATGTCCCCACAGAACGTAAGTATCTTCCCAATCGAGCTTCTTGAAGCACGCTGATCGGAGCGTTTATTTCTCATAGAACTATTCAGTGTTCTACGCAAGATCATCAATCAGATCTCGGCGCTGCAAGACTGTGATCCATCCAAGCTCGCCAAGTATACCAGATGTCTGTTCCAAGCTGTTGCCCCGAGCAATGACAATCTCACGGGGATACTGTTGGACGAAGCCTGTAGGATGGCAAGTGATGCCCATGGGGTGAGTAGCGTCTGCGATGTACAGCAGGAAAGACGGAAACCCCCAAGAAAAGATACTGATTGTCCCTGCTTCCAGACACCGGCGGCATGGCCCTCGGAAGAATTGGAATGGATGGCATCAGCGGCTTACAACCACTCTATCGATTTGTGGGGGCAGGATGACAGAAAAGGCTGCATGTGGTGGGCTCAGAAAGCGATGTCCATTGCCCACTTTTGCGATGACCAGGGGCATCTGGAGGAGATGCTGCAAGGCAAATACGCGAAGCTCAAACTCAATGTCAATGGCGACTAGGTCGCTCAGCTTTGACTTGTGGCAGCAGTCGTGTTCATCAAATGGGTGAGTCAAGGTCTTCGCATACCAGGGTCACTCGAGGTCCTGCATGATTAATTGATCCATCAGCAGGCTAACTTGGTAGCGTTCAAGAAGGTCTCCAGTACGCCGTCTTCTTACGTGCATAAATTCCTTCATTTGGTGCATATTGCCGGCCTGGGTTGCTTCTCAGTTGCCGGTCATTGGTGTCAAGCAACGAGCTAGCCGGATAAGTCCACACAAATGCATGGCGCAATCATCAAGGTCACTTGCGCTACTGTGACCGTTCCGATCCCGGAAGACCGGGACTCGACCCGACGTCGATGCCGAACTTAGTCCCGGCTGGCAACGGAGTCAAGGACAGGAAGTCTAATAATAAGCAAGCGGGATTAATCGAGACTTACTCACTCACTGCGATCACCTTTAAAACCTGGCTTTGTTCTTCTCATTTCATTTCCTCCGGTCAGATCACATGCGGGCGTTCGTTGGATCGGTTGGCGGGTCTTTTGGAAGAAGCATTACACAGAACCTTGCCAAGACAACAACAACAACAGCAGCATCGTCGCGCAAATTGTACTCAGCGATGGCTCCGACCAAAGAGATAAAGCCCGCTGCTCGTGTAGCGGGCAGCAGGCAGGATGTGTGGTGAGTAGATGGCAGGCCTACGTGGCAATCTCCGTGTTGAAGAGATGTTCACTGACGCGACCCAGGACCATCATCAATGAGGCAGCGATCGCATCGCCCAACCAGCCTATCATCAATATGGGCCAGGGATTCTTCGGGTACAACCCGCCTAAGTTCATCCTGGACGCTGCAAAGGAGGCGCTGGATCGTGTAGAGTGCAACCAGTACTCGCCCACGAAGGGTCGGCCTCGGCTCAAGAAGGCCATCGCCGACGCCTACTCACCGCACTGGGGCAGGAAGCTGAACCCAGATACAGAGGTGACTATTACGACGGGGGCTAACGAGGGCATGCTGAGCGCATTCATGGCCTTCATCGAGCCAGGCGATGAGGTCATCATTTTCGAGCCCTTTTTCGACCAGTACATCAGCAACATCGAAATGCCGGGTGGCAAGATCGTCTACGTGCCCATGCACCCGCCCAAGGAAGGCGCCACAAAGACGTCCTCTGCTGCGGAGTGGACCATCGACTTTGACGAGCTTGAGCGCGCCGTGACTCCCCGAACTAAGATGATGGTCATCAACACGCCGCACAACCCCGTCGGCAAGGTCTTCTCCAAGGCCGAGCTGCAGAGGATCGCGGACATCTGCCTCAAGAACAACATTATCATCTTGTCCGATGAGGTCTACGACCGCCTGTACTACACCCCGTTCACGCGCATCGCAACCCTATCTCCCGAGGTCGAGAAGATCACCCTGACTGTCGGCTCGGCTGGCAAGAATTTCTACGCCACCGGGTGGCGAGTAGGCTGGTTGATGGGTCCGGCCGAGCTGATCCAATATGTTTCCGCGGCGCATACCCGGATATGCTACTCCTCGGTGTCACCGCTTCAGGAGGCTTGTGCTATTGGTGAGTGACCATGCCCTTCCCCACCATTCCCTCACAGATGGCGTATTACAGTGTGGCTGACGCTTCCCCTTCATTCAGGCTTTGAGAAGGCCGAGGCTGAGGGGTTCTGGGATGAATGTGTAAAGGACATGAAGGGGCGGGTGGACCGATTCAATGAGGTGTTTAAGGAGCTGGGGCTCCCATACACGGAGCCCGAGGGCGGCTACTTCGTCATGGCCAACTTCTCAAAGGTCAAGCTGCCGGCCGACTACCCGTTCCCAGCACACGTGGCAAGCCGACCGCGCGACTTCAAGCTTGCTTGGTTCCTGATCCAAGAGGTCGGCGTGGCTGCCATCCCACCAACTGAGTTCTACACCGACGCCAACTACAAGATCGTCGAGGACTACCTGCGCTTTGCGGTCTGTAAGCCGGACGATGTGCTCGAGACTGCGAAGGAGAGGTTGAGGGGTTTGAAGAAGTACATCCAGGAATAGAGGAATACAGTTCCTGCTTGGGCACTTGGAGAAAATAGAGAATTAGTCTTACCTCAGCCGGGACTGGGCATACGGGAACCACTACCCAGTAGGGGTATCCCGTTGCCCAGATCCTGTGCCCTTGTCATGCAAGCCGATTGCCTTCCAGCATGGCTCCAAGCTGATCTGTTCTGTTAGTAAATGCCTGTCCACCAGTATCTGACTTTTGGATGCCATGTCCAAGCTAGCTCAGAGCGAGCCTTGGGCAAACAAAGGAAGGGGTGGGGGTTCCCACGGCGACAGTTAAACGACAGGACCCACTCTTGTCTTGGTGCCATCAAGGCATAGGACTTGACTTGCAGTCTTTAAGCTGCAAGTTCAATTCCATTCTGACCCCTCCTTTATTTCTCAGATGGCCCTGCTCGATATCGCTCACTGATTGTCACCAATGTTTGGGCAATCCTGGTGCGTGCCTACAATTTGGACTATCTTGACCAGAACATTGCCAATTTCAACCACAACCTCGATTTCGTCAGCCACAGCAACAGGTAATGCTCCAGGATTCCTTTCAGATGTTTGTCCAGGTCCTTTCCAAGTTCGCACCATTCACTGCTGCTGCCCTCAGCAGCCCCGTCAACCATTTGACACGACTCACTTCCTCTGTCAACAGCAAACATCAGAGCCTCGACGTGTACGCGTGTCGCACACACGTACAGCACGTGCAGTGAGGATATCAACGCTGCGATAGTTAATTCTCAGGACCTTGGGCAAGCTTTTCTAGTGAAATGAGTAGCCTCAGAGCTGAGAGGAATGAGTGGCAGCGTGCCATTCAGGGTACGAGCCCGAATGAAGCGCAGCCCTCACGTGTCTTTCCAGAATATATCTATGTCAACCTGGAAGACTTCATGAGGGCGGCAGACCCGTTCTGGGAGCCTGATCGTCCAACGACCTCCAGTCTGTATAAGGCACGTGTGAGTGCCCAAGGCCGGATCTTTTGCACACGGCGGATGCAGAGGTGGCTTCATACCCTTCCAGATCGGCCTGAAGCTCGCTCTGAACCCCTTCCTCCTGAGCCATGCCCCGAGCCACCTTCCACCCCCCGGCCTCCAGGGAGCATCAGACCCAGGGCACAGTCTGCACCAGCGCCGAGACCACCTGGACCTGCTTCTCCCGGCCTAGGCACCGATCTCCCCATTTCACAACTTTGTTTTGGGCATCCCAACCCACTCTCTCAGCACCCAGTGCAGCTTGAACAGTGCAATCCGCAGCTTCAGAGAGTACCTTCGCAGCTTGACACGCCTCTGCAGCTTGAGGAAGTCCACTCCCGGCTTGAATACAGTCCGGAGCTAGAAGCCCACCCTCGGCTTGAAGACCCAACACAGCCCGAAGAGGTGCTTCCAAAGCTTGAAGAAGTCTATCCGCGGCTTGGAGAAGTCCCGCTCCGGCCTGAAGGGTGCCATTACCAGCCAAAGATTCCACAGAGAAGATCTTCCTTGTACTTCAGTTCTCAGCCGGCTTCTCATGCGCCACAATCGCATTATCCACTAAACCAATTCGACGACCTCTTTCAAGGGCTTGAACGGGCCCAGGTCGGTGAGAAGGAGACATCCGAATCAGAGCAATCTCAAGAAGAGGGAAAAACGTGTGAGAACGGAAGCGTTACTTCTCAGCCAAAGTGCGAAGCCGACATGAGCATCCTCACTCGCGCCGCTAGCAAGCGGCACACCATCCACTTTGGCTCGAACCTGGGTGAGATGCAGAAGCACTTGCCTGCTGGTAACCCCGAGAAGAACGGTCGAGCTCAGGTAAGTTTGCGAGCTTCGACACCAATGGTAGAATCGGTGCAACGAATCTGACCATAACGCGGGTGATATGCAGAGCGCCGCGACTGCCGTTGATGACGAGCATGAGAAGCGCCCCAAGAGTCTTTTCGGCTCAATTCGAAACCGACGCTCAGCCTTGGGCACTCCTGCAGGAGACTACAATAATGGCAGAAAGAGTTCTGCTTCGGTCATGTTGAGAGACATGGGCAGGTCTTCCAAGGAGTTCTTCAGCAAGCTGACCATGCGGAAGAAAGGTACGAGCCTGCCACCCACAAAACCAGTATACCCTCCAGTACTAATCAACGGTTCAGAGGAGTACGATCTTCGGGTTGCCTTCATTGGCAACCAGAATTGTGGCAAGGATGTTCTTCTTTCGTAAGAAAATGCTGAACAACTCCTGTGGCTGCGAAATAGAATACGAATTTGCTAACACACATAGTCGCTACACTCTGTCAGCCAACAGCGGCGTATGTCTTAAACGCAATAAAGGACAACATGGGAGAGGTGGGCTAACACCTGTTCTAGAACATCGTTTACCGTCCCGACGTGGATCCCTACCGCGTCAAGCTCACTGGTGTCTTGTCGGTCGACAACTACAAGGCGCGCACCGAGATCTGGGACATTGCTCATCGAAACGTGAAGAACGGCCAGGCACATCCCCTGTCAATGGCGTCCTTCGACGTGGTCGTCATCTGCGTTGACATTGGAGACGAGCGCAACCTGAAGTCTGTCGCCAAGGTAATGACACTTGATCCCTGAAGCTCTGAAGTGGAGAGTGCTAACACCTGAGGATAGTGGCACCGTGTGGCCCAGAGATACTGCCCAGGTGTCCCATCTATCGTCCTCGGCCTGAAAGCCGACCTGCGCCCTGACTTCCCGACTCTGCGGCTCGGCTTCCTGAAGGAGTCGACTGCGTTCACTGTCGGACAGGTATGTCATCTGACCCCTGAATACTGGTTTAAAGCTAGAAGAGAAGTTGACATTGCGCTTAGGGAGAGGAGACTGCGCGAAAGAACAAAGCGTCGGCCTATTACGAGTGCTCTGCTAAGACCGGCGAAGGTGTCACGGAGTTCTTCGAGTCTCTGGTTCGCTTCTCAGTTCAGGCCACTCGGACCCGATACAAGCTGCGGCAGGGAGCAAGCCGCAGGTTCTCCAACCTGTTCCGCAAGAAGTAGAGGTCGTGGGCTGTCCTCCTTCGCGACCACCGAGCACTTGCTTCGAATGAGACTATGAATGACTGATGACTTATGGGATCGGCATTGGGAATTCCTTTTGTAAAAATACACTTGCCATGTTTGAATTTCGGAGTTGGGAACGGCACAGAGAACAATTTCGTCAGGGTTCAAGGCAGAGCCTGGACAGCTTGTACTTCTCGGATGGACTGCCATTAGTTCAGATTGAATCATGGAATTGAATCAGATGGAACACTAGTGCATGACTGATGGCTCTCCGTTGTGATAATGTTACGCCCTTGAGAACACTGATTCCAAGAAAGCAGTCCAGGGCGAGACAGTTCGAGAAGCAAGCTTCACTATAGGACGTCCCGCTAACTCGGTAGAAGGGAGCTCAAGCACCGTTTCATGCATATCTAATCTTATCATCGCTTGTGCTTATCCAATGCACGTCATCTCGTTGATTACTCCATTCCCCATCAACCCGACCCCTAACAAGTCCGTACACTTCAGGCGCATCAAGCAATCACTTTGCACACCATGTGCCAGAAAATGGTACCACTGATAGCCTTGTCATTATAGCCAATATGAGTGGAGGCGGGAGCAGCTCGTCCTCCTCGCCCACGAAGCCACGCCACCAAAATCTCCCACCACCGCTCAAGACGCCCGCCCTCCTCACGCCTCAGCATGGCGGCTCGACACCAAAGCCGCAGTACACGCCTCCCCTCCTCCTGACCGTCCGCTTCTCGACCTCCATCCCCGACCTGCTCCTGGACATCCCGCACCCGGGCCGGACCACCGTCGCCGCGCTCAAGCACCTGATCCGCACGCGCCTCGAGCAGCCCACCTCCCAGCGCCGCCTGCGCTTCATCCACGGCGGCAAGATCCTCCCGGACACCGCGGTCGTTGGCACCGTCCTCAAGGCGATCCCGCCGCCACCGACCGCCAGGGACGACCATGACCCCAAGGGTAAAGGGAAGGGCAAGGCCGTCGAGGGCGGCGCCGCACAGAGGGTCTACGTAAACTGCAGCATCGGCGACCTGCTCACGGACGCGGAGCTCGACGAGGAGAGGAGGAGGGCCGAGGAGCCCGTGCCCGAGCAGCCGCCACCCGGCGCGGGGCTGTCGTCGCCGTACCCATCGAGTCACTCACCACTGCCCGGCGGCGCGACCCCGGGCGCAGGAGGACAGGAGCAGCAGCAGCAGCAGCGGGCGCCGCGCGGCTTCGACAGGCTCCTCTCGGCGGGCTTCACGGCGGCCGAGGTTAACCAGCTGCGCCTGCAGTTCCGGTCGATCCAGGAGGCGCGCCACACGGCCGACACGCTGCCGAGCCCGGACACGCTGCGGGGCATGGAGGACGCGTGGATCGACAACAACAACGACGCGGCGCCCGCCGCCGCGATGCCGGCCGGTGGCGGTGACGAGGCCGAGGCCGTTGCCGCTGCTGGCGGTGGGGAGGAGTTCGGTGTCGCGGGCGTGCTGGACATACTGCTCAAGGGCATGTTCATCGGGTTCATCTGGCCGCTCGGGGCCATCGGGTGGCTTGTCCGGGACGAGGAGAAGATCCCCAAGCGGATGCGCGTGTTTGTCTACTTTGGCTTCGTGCTGAGCTTGCTTATTGGCACGATTCGGGCCATCGGGTAGTATCTCACTTAGCTGCTGTTCTGCTCGGACGGCAATGGAAGGTGTGGACGGACCCTGTGGCCGCCACGACGCCGTTCAGAGAGACTACAGAATATCTGAGCGCAACATGATTCATCGCGCATAAAAGGATATGGTATCGGAAGAGGTGGCATCGAACTCTACTAGGCCCCGAATCCAGAGTCCGAGAAGTGACTTGAGTCTGGTCATCCATAACCGAACGCCGGGCGGCGTTCCAGTCTTTCGGTTCATACCACGTGGCTTTCTACCTTGAACAACCTACGCCGCTATGATCATGGTATTTTCCCGTCCAAAACTCCTGTTCAATGGGGCGCGAACCAGAACCCCGAGGGGGCGGTTGTAGCCCAAACGAAATGCTTCAATCCATGCCGTAATCACAGGTACAAGCTCTGAGCCGCCACAATATCCCTCTTGATCTTGTTGAGGGACTCTTCAAACTTCTTGCTCAGCTCCTCGCTGCCCATGACCTTGCCGGCCTGGGCCATCTGCCGCAGCAACTCCTCCAGTCGTCGGAACAGGCGGATGAGTGAGCCCTCGTAGGCGTTTGTCATTTTGCTGCGTGACTGTTAGCATGTTGTATATACAATTGACGCGAAGTGGACGGGAGTTGGGAGATTGGAACAGCCAGGGAAAATAGACATACCAGATTTCTGCAAACGGCCTCCCCTGGGCCCAAGCGTAGACAGTCTCCATGAGCTGCCACTTCAAGCTCTGGACATACTCGTCCTCGTTCACATCAAGCTTGCTCTCCTGACTGACCTTGGCAATCACCCTGGCCTGGCGCTGGATCTCGCGGTACGGCTTCATGAGCTCCTCCTTGAGCTCTTGTGTCTCCACCTTCTCGTCAAAAATGAACACGCTGAGCACCGACGCGCACACTTCAGGCGTCAGCTCGTTGAAGAAGCGGTTGAACAGCAGCTCCGATAGGAGCAGCTCATGGCCCTCGGTGGACGAGATCTCACACGCCACGCGGGCCTTCATCTGCACCACCTCGGCGTCGTTAATGAACCCCAGGCGGCGAAGAACGCGCTTGCGTGACTTGAGCTCGTCGAGTTGAGCAATGCTGTGTGCCTTGGCGATGGCTTTCTTCTTCTCCTTGATCTTGTCGGTCAGGGCTACCTTCTTGGAATATTGCTCCCACAGTTCGGGAAGGAGAGGGGAACCGTGCAGAGGATTCGACAGCAGCCGGGACTCAAGAACCTCGATCTTGCGCATGAGCTTCTTGAACGACTCATCGGTGATGCCCATGTTCTCAATGGGGTCGAGGATAGGAATTCCATCAGGGAATCGTCGCTTGGCCTCTTCGAGGTTCTTTCCGCAGTGACCCATGTCCTGCTCCGTCTTCAGGTCGCCCTTCACAAACAAACGGATCTGCCCGAAAGCTTTGACACAATTCAGAAGCACTGGCACAACCTCGTACCTGCACGTCTTGGATCTGCTCTCCACGAATGGACGAACGCCGGGCGGCATGACACCGCTTGAAGGCTGGATGCGCTTGACATCGTTGCTCTCCCCGTCTAATCGCAGGAGGACATCGATGAAAATGGACTCTTGAGGCAAATGTGGTGGCTCGCCGGCTTTGGGCGACCGGCGAGAAACGAAGTTAATGATCACGCCCCAGTCGAAATCCTCCCCGCTCGGCGTCTTGATTTGTACTAGTCGGCCAGGTTGCAGGAACTCGGTGCAGTAGTTAGGGTGCTGTATTACCGCGACCATGTCCTTGGTGTAGTCCTCGATCTGATTCCGCAGGTTGTAGTATTCCTTGACTGTGTTCTCGTCAGGAATCACCATGTTGTCCCGCTCCTGCTGCAGAGCGATGAGCTCCTTCTCCAGCCCAGGAACGCTGGCAGCATTCTGGAATTGATAGAAACATCGCTCAAGCATGAACTCGGGCGAGATGGTCTCAATACGCTGTAGATTGAGAACCATGTTGTAGCCCAAGTAAAAAGCCGAGTTAAGCTTGTCTTGTTCACCAGCCACGATGCCCTTTGCCGTCTCCGGTTCAAGCTTGTCATCAATCATCATGATGACGATACCGCGATCATCGAGACCTCGACGTCCGGCACGACCCGACATTTGAATGTATTCGCCAGTTGTCAGAGGGCGTTGTCGTACTCCGTCGAACTTCATAACTGACGTGAAAACAACTGTTCTGGCCGGCATGTTCAAGCCGATGGAGAAGGTCTCTGTAGCGAAAAGCGCCTTGATCAGCCCCTCCTGGAACAAAATCTCAATAGTCTCCTTCAGGATGGGCAGGAGTCCAGAATGATGGACACCAATGCCCTTCTCTAAAAGGGGCAGAATATGGGTGATTTGTGGAAGAGTCCGGTCCTCCTCGGCCAACTGGTTGATAGCGCTGTGGAACACCTCTCTAACCAATTGCTTTTCAGATGCGTTGTTGAATGTCATGTGTGAGATGGCAAGTGCCATTGCCTCACAATCCCGCTTGCTGAAGTTAAAGACGATGACAGGGTGGAAAGACCTCTTCATGATCATCTTGATGATCTTGGAGATATCTGACTGCGAGTCAGACTTGCCGCCCTTGTTTGTTTTCTTGTTACGTCCTCTTCCCTTCATCTGCGCGTTAGGATCGGCAGGATCCGCACCCTTCTTCTGTTCGATAAGAGCCATGGCTTTGTTGAAATTGTTCTCCTTGAAGTTGCTCTTCTCGTCAACGACAAGGAAGATGCCCTCGCCGCCGGCTGGGAAAAAGTAATTCTGCAGAGGCGTTGGTCGGAAGTCGGTGTACACGACGTGACATGCTTGACGGTGTATTTTGGCGATCCATTCCGCAAACTGGAAAGCATTGGGAATTGTCGCAGACAGAAACACATATCGGACCTTGTCTGGCAGTAAAATGATGGTTTCCTCCCAGACCACACCGCGACTCTTGTCTCGGAGATAGTGAATCTCGTCAAATACAACCCATGCCACCTCGCGCATAATCTCAGAGCCGCGGTACAACATGGACCGCAGAATTTCGGTTGTCATAACCAGGCAACTTGCAGTCGGGTTGATGGTAACATCTCCTGTCATCAGTCCCACGTCTCCGAAGTCAGCCTGGAAGTCTCGGTACTTCTGGTTGCTTAGTGCCTTGATGGGACTCGTGTAGATCACTCTCTGTTTGTTCTTCAAACATTGAGCAATTGCATATTCGGCAACCACTGTCTTTCCTGCACTGGTATGAGCTGAGACGAGGACAGACTCATCTCTTTGGATCGAAGCCACGGACAAGCTTTGGAACGGGTCGAGCTTGAAGCTGTAGGTTCGCGCGGGCTCCGAGGGTGGCTTATGACTTGACAGAGGAACGTATTCGTAATCTAGATCTGGCGGCAGGGCGACCTGATGTTGGATGTTGTGTGCAATGGTCAGGGCTTTGTCCGCCTCCTCCCCCTTTGCCGGCGCAAAACCTTCAGCCGCGGCGACTTCTCTCGACTCGGCAGTGGTGAATGTGTCTGCCATTACGGGGTCGGCCTCGCTCTCCTTCTTCCGTCGCTTAGGGTCCTGGGGATTGTTTGCGCTCTCCGCTGGGCTTTGTCCCTCGTCCTCGCCATCCTCGTCGTCGTTCGAGGGCTCTTCGCCGTCGGCCATTTCGACGTCTGCGTCGTTAGACGTGCCATTCTTGATATGGCCATCTGCTTTTCGCTTCTTGCTCTTATCCTTCTTCTTTTCCGTCTTTTCCCTTCTTGACGACTTCGACCTTGCAGATGGGGAGGTCGTGGCGGCTTGTGCGGGCTCGGCGCCGTCCTGATTGTCTACGGCATCGGCTGCCTGCTTGGGCGGCTCGTCGAAAACATCAAAGAGCTCGTCCATGATGGGTCGGATTGCGATGGAGATACGGTCAACTCAGATCTGGACGGTACTCCTTGGCGACAGCGCGGGCGCGATCGTTGTTGAAGGGATTTTCCCGTAGTGATGGCTTCGAGTTGGAGGTTCCAAACAGCAGGCGCGTCCCAAAGTTTGGGATAGGAGCGGCTGGAAAGTTTATTAGCACCGCGACTGAGCCGTCAGAACGGGGTGATGTCCGCAAAAGGGCGGCAAGGTGACAAGCGAGGAAGCTTCGTTCAGGTTGGAGGGTGCCAATTACACAAATTGAATCAACTGCAGGCGCAGCTGCATCACTTACCAGCGATGGCGCTACCAAATCTCGATTCAAGCTCAACTTTTTTGCGATAGGCAGAACTGATAAGCCAGACCGGGGAGAGCGGTGTCCAAGCGGACCCCTGCATGCGGGACTCTGCGGGACTCGACAGGTCTGCCTGATCTCTCAGGCGAAACTCCTCCAACCTGGGACGGAGAGCTCTCGTACGACTTCGACTTTCAATTGTGAGAGCGGTTAATCAACGTCACTGCTCCTGAACCACCCGCCCCCCAGCCCACCCCCACAAAGAACCCTTCAAGGTCAGTCTCTACTTGTGGAAACAAATACAATTGACGTGCAATTGGTACTAAATCGGCGCGCCTGGCTCCAGATGTTCTCCCGCGCCGCTGTTCGCGCGACCACCCAGGTCGCTGGCCGCCGAGGCTTCCATGCCACCCGCTCCCAGATGTCCTCCCCCTACCACTACGCCGAGGGCCCGTACAGCAACCTCCCCTTCAACCCCAAGAAGAAGGGCTTCCCCATCCTGTTCTGGGGCTACTGTGCCACCGGATTCGCCGCCCCCTTCCTGATCGCCGGTGCGTTGCGCTTACCCGTCATGGCCGTCAGACACGTTTCGCGTGTGGATTTACTAACATTTTTGCAGCCTGGCAAACCTACAAGCCCCGTTCATAGACGAGAAAATCGATCTGGTCCTGCGATGGTGGGCTTGTACACAACGACTATGAGGTGGGCCTTGGGCTGTTGAGACGAGTATATGGAGCGCGGATAGAACCGACAATAGACAACTTCAGCAATCGAGTTTCCTTGAGTTCCGACCCCGACCATATACCTCTTGAGTACATGAAGGCTCCACAGAGTGGATTTGACTTTTATGTGTCAAGTGTTCCGGCCTTGCGGCGTCGGCAGAAAGCTTCATACCGAAAAAAGAGCGTAGCAGATGGATGAAGGTGGATGAAGCAATGCGGTGCCGGATGATCCCATCATTCCATGCGATGTGACTGTGTTACTACGCCATGGCTCCGGGAGTCGCTAAGCGTGCCGGGCCGTTATAAAAACACATGCGACGAAGTAAGGGATGGTCTGGTGCTCGGACGACCATGGCGACTTGAAGTTTGAACTGCAATTGTTCCAACCGATGTAGAACAAACCCTTGAAAAACCCGTGCACCTGCCCTCATATGAAAACGGTCGGTCAGCTATGGTGCATGTCCTCGCGCCATGCCCTCGCGCCTCCCAAATTCGTGCAGTAATAAGCCAGATGGTTTGTATGATCGACAATTTGCCTCGGAGCCGCTAAGCTTTCGGCAGATGAGCTGATGAACTTATCTTCGAGGAACGAGCATCTCCTGCTTCGGCAAATGAGTTCCAAGGCAAGAGCGAAGTTGCCATAATATGAGGAAGTGTGTTGTGCACAGGGAATGCTCTTGATGCGTGTCTCAAAATTGGTCCTGAACATGGACGTTAAACACCAATGCCTTGACTGGGTCCTACATCGTGGACTTTCCCGCCATCTCAAGTGACAGCACCCAAACCATGTGGGATGACAAGAACGCTCATGTAGACTAGTTGAGTCACTTGATCTGTGCTAAAACTCGAAGATGTACAACGGTCCCAGTGGGCCCGATTCTGCATTTTTACAGGTGGTATCATAGATGTTCGTATAGTTGTTTACAAGTCCTCTTACATCCCAATCAGTCGTAGTTCCAAACCCCAGCCTTCCCAAACATGCCTGTGTCTCTATATTCCTTCGCCTGTTCGCCGCCCTCGAAGAGATCGACCAAGAACTCCTCGAAATGCTCGACGTCCTCAGGCTCAAAGTCCATCTCGCACCTCGGCTTGAGCTCCGCCCAGATCTCCCTGACCCGGGCCCCGGTATCGCATTTGCGGAACGCCCGGAGGATCCATTTCGCCATCCACACGTCGACGTACAGGCCGTGTGTGTTCTCTGCGAGCGCCTGGGCGAAAGCGTTCCATACGCTCTCGAGCCGCTGAGGGCCCCAGACTTGGCCCTCGGGCCCGCCGTATAGGCCGAAGCCCTTGAACAGCGCGAGGAAAACAGCCCCGTGTAGCGGAATTTGGAACCACTTCATGTCATCGAGATAGTGCGCGACTTTATCGAGGGCGGACATCTTGACCGCATAATGATTCAACAGGATACGGTAAGTCTGCATGTCGGGGACTATTGGCGAAGCTTTTTGAAATTGCCGACGGAGCTTGGGGTCCCGTTTTGAAATCTTTGCGAACATCATTAGGACTTTGGTGATGGCACTGTCGTTCATGTAGTTCCGGTAGGGCATGGCGGGAGCTCGCTCGTGCGCTGCCTTCATGCGCTCGTAGACGCGCTCGGCCGCGTACTCCTCTCCGCAGCGAAGGAGGCCGGCGATGACGCAGTTGAGCACCGTGGTGTCAATCATTTCACCGTCTTCGACCATTTCCTTGTAGGCGGCTCGGATGCCGTCGCTGTCCATCTTCAACCCGAAGAAGTGGATCAAGCTGACATGATGGTATCTGTTGTACTTGAAACCGCGCTTGTCCATCTCCTTGTACAGCATCTCTGAGAGCACGAAGTTTCCGGCTTTCGACGCGACATCGAACAGGATGTTGAAGGTGACAGCATTGGCACTGATGCCAGCGTCATGCTCCATTTCTTTCCACAAGTTCATAGTCGCTGCCGCCTCCGTTTCTGTCGAGTGACCGACGTAACGGGCCGCAAAGGACAGGGCAGCGTTCCACTCGGGTCTTGTGAGGCGTAGACCGTTGCTCTGAATGTCCGCGACCACGGCGAAATAGCGTAACATGGACTTCGAGTTTTTCTCCTCGCGGCCGAGGCATTTCATCAAGCCGTGGCGAATCTTCGCATGCAAATACGGCATCCGCGGCTCGGGCAGGCTCTGGTACAGCCCATAGATGTACTCGATGTCGGTTTTGTAGGGGTTCCTCAGCCGGCGCTGCACTGCACGCCACAGTTTGGCTAGAATCTCCTGCTCGTGCTCGCCTCCTTCCCTCGTCTCGTAGAACGATGGGAAGTCCTTGTCATCCCGGCGGTCCGAAACGGCCAAATCGGGTCCGTCTGCTGGCGCATACCCTCGCATGTATGGGTCTCTGGTGAGTTGCAGATGCTCATCTATTGTTGTATCTTGAGTCTGGTCAACCAAAGACAGCAATTCTTCCTTGTTCAAGCCCTGAGGGCCTGTCGCCGCTTTCCCTTCTGCGCTCGAATGGCTCGATCTTGTGTTTCTCGGGACGTTCGAGAGCCTGAACGTGCACTCGCCGATTCTCGTTGTGTAGCGAAATGGGTTCAAAACGGCCGGGGGCAGGATCCACGAGGAAAAGAATTGTGTTTCGGCAGAGCGGTTCGTCGAGGCATTGTGACTTCGGCCGCGCTCCTTGCGCAGCTTCGGCCGCAATTGCCATCCATGAGCAGCCCTCGCCCCATACACGAAGCTGATCTGTGGCCACAGGCTCTGTCGGAACGGGAGTATCGTGCCGCATAAGGACCCTTCAATTCGACTGGAGATTTTCATGAGCTGTCCCACATCATGGCTCTGCTACCGCCGAGTCGTCAGCATAAAATAACGAGACTGGCGGTGCGAGTATTGGCGGCGAACAAAAGGAAGGAAGTAATGGGAGCTTCATATGGGGGAAATCGTAAAGTCTGGGGAAGCTTTGAAAATGCAAGCTCTGCAATGGCGCGCCGGGTCGCCGCGGTGGGGATTGATAGCACCGATAAGCTCCCCCTGCAAGACTCGCATCGCATTAAGCTTGGACGACCCGAGCCGCATCATAAATTTTGGACACCAAGTAACTCGGAGCAATCAACCTCCAAGCGACAGCGGACACCCAATCGACGATTACGAACCCGGCTCAAGGTGCCTTTCTGACATTCCTAGTTCCCACCGAAGCTTGAGCACCCAGGCGAGCTTGCACTCCCACGAACGCCCGTCATGGGCCGGTCCTTTCGGCCCCAGAGGGTCTACCAAACGGCCAAAATCAACCTGGCAATCCCGCGCAACAGCAAGGCGCCACGCGCAGTTCCCCCAGTATGGCTCAAAGTTATTGAGAGGATACCGCCGTCTGAGATCTTGACTCGTCCCAAACCCACACCGCACCGCGACCTGAACCCACGGCAGCGCAACCCACGGAACATCTTCAAGCCCCAGCAGATCACATATCCAGAGGACGAGCTGCGATGGAACTTCTTTAAGGATCACCCGTGGGAGCTGGCACGGCCTAGGGTGGTGGTGGAGCTTGACGGAAAGGACGCGAGATACGTGGACTGGAGCAAAGGCCTGAGACAGCGCGGTGTCCCAGTCACGGGCGAATCGTGAGTGCCGGACCAGATGAGCACCGTAGTTGGGTCGGTGACAAGGCTAACAGCGTTGCAGAGTCGTCCAGAGGCAGCTATGGCTCATGGAGAACCGGGAAGGCATGTCAAAAGAGCAGGCCTACGATATAGCCCGCAAAGAGCTGTACGACATACGGCAACAACAAGACATTGAGAGGCGCGTTGCCCAAGAAGAGGCGCGCATGGTTGGCGCATACTTCGGCAAGTCGAGGTTAGAGGTCAGCATGGAGCTGGAGAACGCGGTATACGAGAAGTGGAAGAAGTGGGCCGAGGGCGAGGCCCAGAAGCTCCAGGCTGAGCGTGAATCGGCCTATGCCAACTTCGGTACCGACGACAAAACGCTCGAGACGGAGGATGCTGAGCGTCTCGTATGAGCACGAACGGCTTGAACGCGCGAATTTGGGTTCAATTGTAGATAAAAGAGCGCCCCTAGATGCGGATGCGCAACATGCTCCTCAGCATTGGAAGAAACCTTGGGAACAGTTGCGCGAGCATTGCTACCTATGCGGCTTGTGATTCTGTCGGCTCTGGGCCCATCTCAGATTCACGTTGCCAATGTTAGGCTTGCCTACAACCTTGGAAAGCTTCTCGGACTGAACCACAAACACATCGGGGATGTCAGTCCAATAGAACAACTTGCCGGTGAGCCCCAAGTTGTGGGTCCGTGCCCATGTCTCGACAAAGACTACTCGAAGCCGATCTTGTGGAACAAGATACAGGACTTTGAGGATGTGCGCCATAAGGCCCACGATGAACCCCGTTCCTGGTCCGTTTGTGACAATGACATGAGGGTATTGAAACTCCTTGGCGTTGGGTGTGCCGGCACGCTGGGCTGGTATCGTCGTCAAAGCAACCAGGATGTCGAGCGCGCATCTCAGAGAGGTATATACTGATGATGCATAGGACTGGTAGACTTTCCGGGCCCTGGGGACGATAATAGTGTCGTATGTGCCAGCAGCTTCACCGGTACACGACTCGCGTATCAGGTTCTCAAGAGCTCTCTCCTGATTTTGAGAGTGTCGGTCCTCTTCCGTGATGATATAACGACGATGTTGGTTCTCGTTCGCCTTGAAGCTCATCTTGATCAATGCAGTCATCTCCGTGGTGTGGCCGCCGGATCCAAAGACGTATAAATACGATGTAGCTGGCAAATGTGATAGATCCAGCCCAGGTTTTGTTGTCTCTATGGCCACGTCGATAGCCTTGTTCTTCGTGGTGTAGAAGTGCCGAGTCTGATGGACTGTCAGTTCATGAAGGAGCGTATTGAATCGCCAGACACGCCAGCCAGTCTTCGCGACCTACCGCAATCAACAAGCCAAGCGAGATCAATCCACTGATAGTAGTAACCATGCCCAGGCAGAGAACACATAGGCCGGTAATCAGTATTATCAGAAATACTGTTGTCGTAATGAAGAGGCCATAGAGAGCTGCGGCATCGGAGACATGGGCCAAGTGCAACTCATCATCCAAGGCTGTTTTGGTATCAGGACTGATAGAAGTCTCTGATGGCAATGCAGTTGCCATGTCGAACAGTTTTCCCATACACACACATCAAAGGGAGCTCCGTAGGTACTGCACCAGCTTCCTCACGTGCTAGAATCGACAGCCTGTTGAGACGTTAGCCAACCGCCTGAGTGTCTTTGTATGAACGTTACAAACCCAATTTCGTTCTCGGTTCCTCAATCTCCTGGTGACAAAGGCAATTGTGAATTCGAGGCATTCACTCTGGTGCCTCGAGGGTTGGTGACTTTGTCCTTGGTGACATAGTCCCCTGGCGAAATGTACGACTCCTGTCTTCGATCGGCCAGGCGCCTAGGTTGCTGGCCGCAAGTGAAGTTCCACGGGTGGTGGTGGCCTGTGCGAGCCTTGCCAGGGGTGCTTGGCCTAACCGCTGCTTGGGCTGACCTCATTGCGCAACCAAAAGTTTTGGGCACCTTGATGAGGGCGACTCCGAATTGTCCATTCCTCGTTGCAGCCTCGAATTTCTCCCCGCCAACAAAGACTGGAGAATACAAAACAATCCCGCGGGACGCTCCATCCGCCAACCTACCCCTCTGCTCGAGTTGCCTTGAGCTCCAAGCTCAATGCGATGGTCCGGTCTTCACAATGGCGCCCCAGACCAGAAAGCTCAACAAGCCCTTGACCTGCTTCTATTGCAACCGGAAGTCCACGACCAAATACGATGGCTCCATGCGCCGCTTCGAGTGCAGCAACTGCAACGCGACCAATCATCTTGACACCGTGAGTAAAGGCGGCTTATACCCACGATGGTGTTGATGGTGTCTCAATGTCGACTAACAGACCGCAATGCAGAAAGGCGACATCACCGATGTTCCTGCTTCGAAGAACACAACCGAGGCGCTGCCAGCGCAGTTCGCAATCCGTCGAGATCATTCCACGACATCCAGCCAAGTCTTCTGCGACAAATGTCTGCAGAACCAGCACCTGTTCATATCCTCTCTGGCCCAGTACTTTCCTGAGGACCCTGAAGACCCAGAGTACGCCATCCGCGAGAAGGGCTATTACAAATTCTACAAGGGCCTCATGATGCGATATCCCCAGTGCTGCGCCGACTGCGAGCCCAAGGTTCGCGAACAACTTGCCAAGGCTGCGTACACTGCGAAGACAGATCACCTGCGGCGCATGCTAGACCGAACTGCCAAGATCCGAGTCGTCACCACCAATTCGCCGGTCTACTATTGTCAATCGGTGGGCAGGTGGCTATGGTCTGCCTCACTCATGTTCCAGCTACTGTGGCATGTGTCTCTTGTCAGCCAGGGCCTCACTGCTCAGAGCAGGCGGACCAACGACAGATCATGGTTAATGCTTTCCGCCAGGGTAGTGGCTCTCTTCGCCGGCTTCCTTCCATCTCCGGACCAACTTTTGAAATGGAGCTTCTGGACATCTGCCCTGAGCATCTGGTGGAATCCTAGATGGGTCGACACATTCAAGAGCAACACCAAACATTTGGTCGGCATTTCTAATTACTATTGCTACCAAACTTTGATCTTCGCTCTTAAGCTTGCCGCAACTTTGCTGATTTCGCCGTTGTCCAATGTGCAGGGACAGGGGCTAGCGGCCCGGGTGACAGCACACTCTTCGATGGCTGTGGCCGTGATATACCTCTACTACACTGCGCACAGATTGATTCACGTCGACCATACTCCTTTGTGGACTACGAAGGCCAGCAGCATCGGAGCCACTCCGGCACCTCCGCCGTCCCTTACGCCCATCGAGTCACGAGAAAATGAGGAGAAGAGCATGGCAACCATTCTTGACGAGATTCTCCATGAGCCGACTCAAACCACCCAGCCTCAGCCTCAAGCGCTTATGTCGCAGTTCTCCGCGACTGAAAACTTCGACCGCATTCAATCTATTCCGGAGAAGAGTGCTTTCAATCCCTCCTTGCGCCCCTTGACTCCGAATCCTTTTGCGAACTCGCCTACTAAGCGGCCTCAAAGCTCCGGTGTTGGTCTCTCCGGCCTGAGTCTCTCCGACACACCTCAACCACATAATCAAGAGATGTTTGGTTACTCTCCAAACATGGAGTGGACGCCCACTCAGTCCAAATATCGAGCGTTCAATACCTACAAACCAGGCCAGTCTGAGACCAGAAAGTTCGGCGAGACCCCTGTCAACGACAAACCTGGCGCATTCTGGGCCAAGGTCCCACCGGCGCCCAAGGCTCCTGCGCAGCGATTTCTCAGCCAGCAAAACACTACACTTTTGAGAAGAAGTCCTCGACTCACTCAAAACCCAATTGCGTTCCGGGGCACCAAAGAAAGCAACTTAGGCCCGGCACAAGTAGATGCTCCCCCAGCGACGATCTTCGCGGAGCCAACTTTCCGACCTGCGCAGCCTAGGGATGAGCGTGACGATCTCCTGGACAAATTCGCCACGAGCTTCACGCTGGCATCGGATCAGACCGACGAACACCCGGCAGGTGGACGCCAGGACGGAGGGAATGCATCGACAGCCCAACCCCAGCAGCGCGATGCGAACACACTCAAACAAGGATTCCTGCTTTTGGTGTGCAGTGTATTCCTCGCCGTACTAGCAGGGCGTGCCTACAAGGATTTCGGCTACCTGGCGAAGTTTGTATCGATCCAGGGAAGATGAGTGTACGTGTTTGAGGAACGAGACAAAGACATACCCATCCCCGCTGTACAAACAGCCAATGAAGAGCACCAAGTGACTCGGAAGAGGGCGAAGAGACTAGATTGGTCGAACGAGGGGCGGCGACCTCCGCCTCATAATTTATGACACGATGCGACTGTTCATGAGGGTCATTGGGCGCATGCAACGGTCACCATAGGGTAGTAAAATTGGCGTTCTGGGGTGTTTGTTTCATTCGGTTCAAGTAAAAGGACATCATATGGAAGGCACACAGCACAGCATCATTAGAGGAGACTACATGAGAAACGAGAGATACCCTACTGTACCAACAGAAAGAGATGTAAAGAAAAGTGTCTATTGATAGGATACGTTAACGTCAAGGACCATTTGAAGCCTCCCTAAACTAGCCTAATGTGCCTGTCTTGTAGCCTGAGGTGGCTCTTGCTTCTACGGTCAAAGAAAACAGTGATCGATCGCACGGGATCTTATGTGTAATCATGAATATAGACTTCTGAACCGGCTGCAGACTGCCGAGGAATAGCGCGCGTGCTGAAGCCTAAAGGTCGCATGCGTCTCCGGACTTCCTTGCGCATACTCGTTTTGGACACCGAGAACGAGCGGCGGCCGGGCTGGAGGACAAGCTCCGTGCTCCAGAGAGAATGTCCCGGAGCAGATTGAAGCTAGAAAACGAAAAGTGCCCAAGTAGAGCCGCGGAGTGGACTGACTGGTAGACTGATGGATGGCTGGGTGGTGCGAGCGAGACGACCGAGTCCCGACCAACGAAGAGTGTGGATTACGGGCAGCGATCGGCACGGGCCGCGCCCTGTGGAGTCGCGCTAGCAGCCAAAGTATGATTCCGCCAAGAACGAATCTGGTCGCCTGTCAAGATGCGAAAGACAGATTTCCCACAGAGGTCCTTGCGGTTTTTCCCAGCGCGGGGCTGGCACCTCCGATTCCGCGGGGCTTCATCCTGTCGTATGTGGTAACGAGAGGTGGGATGTTTCCGAGCCTTGCCATAAAACGAGCGAGGCCGTTGGCAATAGGCCGCCTGGGGCTCTGGCCGCCCCGGTTGCCTCCCCGCCACCCCTTCCCCCAGGGGCATCAGCCCCAATTCATCCCCTGGTGTGCTGCCCTACTGGTCGGTGATCGCCACTTCTCCAGATGGCGCCCCAGATGGATCGACCTGAGCGCCTGGGGGAAGCGAGATGCGAAATCTCGCGGGGAGAACAGGCGAAAGGCGGGGGTGCCGTATTGAAGAGATTAGGTGGGATCCTCTTGAACCCCCCCTTGTCAGCTTGAGTTGGATTGTGCTGGTTCGCTTGGGCCAGACTCTGGTCTCGTCCAGACTGTTACCGAAAACGAAAGCCGGCGGGTCGAGGCGGCCCTGGGGTTGCCTTCGGCTTTTGCCCCTGGATGCGGCCGTTCCCCCACGAGACGGCGCGATGCTACACGGCAGTACATTGTATGAAGGTGTCATGGCATGTCTTCAGGAGGAGGAGCCCACCTGCTTCGCACACAAACAAGTGGCGCACGAGGTGTTACTCACACATATGGGTTCTGGCTCGTGGAACAATTCCCCATCGGGATTTCCGAGGCTGGCAAGTGGCCTCCTGCACTATGGACTGGGTAGGGACTGTGCCGTGGGACGATCCCTTCTGGGCAACCTTGGATGCCTTATGCAGTACTAGGCTCTGTGTTTGGAGGCACTGGTGTTCGCCCATGTTTCCTTACACAGGCGCGACCAGAATAGTTCCACTTGAAACGCCGTCCCAGCAGTTGACGAACTGTCTGTCTGGCTATCCTGCCCTACCTACCCCCACGCTGGGGCGGGTAGCCCAAGGTGAGGCTTGGGGCATCTCGATGCGCACCCGCGGGGAATCAGCTGTACCAGCCCGCGATCATGCCCGCCTGCCTATGCTTGCGGTGAGCTGGGAAGCCATCAGCGGCTCCCGCTGCAACCCCCCAAAACCTTCCCCCACACTCTCTCCGCCTCTCAAGAGACTGACTGAAAGAGCCTGAATCATAGTCTAGGCCTTAGTGTAACCACGTAGCAGGTCCCGTGACAACGGGTTCCCAGGAAGTTGTGACGGTGCAGTGTGCACCTCCACGTTCCTGGAGGAGCGCGAGGCGGGCGGCCCAGTAAGCTGCCGCAGGCCCCAGAGTCACGCGCACCTGCTCTGCGCTGGTTCAACGAGAACGAAGCGTGGGGTCGCAGTGTGCTGGCTGACTGAGTTGGATTTGGTCCATTTGGTGCATTTGGTAGGCTGGCATGTACTCGTAGGCAGGACGATCTGTGTGCTCGGCGAGCGTCGAATCTGCGAATCCGAAACAAACCCAAGTGCAAGGACTCTAATGCACGATGCCCTGGCATACCTGGGGTACCGAAGTACCCGGGTACCTGAGTGCCTACGTGGAGGAACCCCTTCGGGAGTTGAGCGAGGCCTGAGGCTGGCTCTGGGCCAGTCAGCCAGTGTCCCAGTCAGGGAATCTGGAGTATGCAGCTGGCGGTAATGATAACTGGAGTGCATGACGTCGGCAGGCAGGGCCTAATGCGTACAGCCATCACGCGACACATGCCAAGTGCGACAAGCCAACGCAGGGAAGGAGAAGGAAGAAAAAAAACGTGGGCGCGGCTGGGCTGGGTGTGGAGATGCTGCATTATTAAACCATCACCCGCAGATCCCGCGCCGGCCTTTGGGTTTTGTGCAGCCGGCTGCGTAATGTGCGTTGTTAATCTCGCTGTGTGCACAACAGGAACAAGCCGGCCCAACCCTGGCACGCGGACGGGCGGTCGAGCGGTCGAGCGAGTTGAATGAGCGAGTCCTCCTGCCTGTGACAGAGTCCAAGAACGAGACCGACCCGCACCAGCCTACCAACCTGTAAAGTCGGCTGGGAGCGTGTGATCTACACAACAAAATGTGTTGTCGCCCGCTGAGGTGGCCGCGACGATCAGGTCACTGAGCTGGTTCCGAGGCTGCCACACTCTTGCACAGCTAGATGCACACACCACACACCACAGCCTAGCCTAGTACCCACGCGAGAGGAACCGCGCCTCGCACCACGCGGTGGCAGTGGACAGACCAAGCAAGGCGGAAGTGGCCGCCGGTGTTTATCAAGACTTTTGGCCTACTAAATCCGGCCCCAACCTAAACTGAGCCGGGACGCCGAGCCAAAGAAGTAAAGTGCTCAGCCTTATTAGGTTTCGCGGTTAATAATCACGCTGGGTTGGCTCGCTCAAATGCTGCTGTCAGCAGCATTTGTAAAGGTACCTGCTGGACTAGCTGGATACCTCTCGTTCGATTCGAAGAGGTTGTTCCTTGCTGTTGAGGATGATCCGGAACAACTGCACATGTACTGTAGGTGCAGGACTCCCTGAAATTACCCACGCCAGTTCCCATCTCGACAGGTGATCAAGCTCTCGCTGAGTGGTATCTAGAAGGGATGTCCAAATGAGCAGACTGATGTAGAGTACTGCATAGTGCAAGGGTTCCAATATTCATGTGCACCGTAGTCTACCTGTTGAGCAAGGACCCGCCCACGGCATGGATGGCCATCTCATAGCTTGAGGTCGGACTTTAGCTGACACGCCACTGAAGTTTAGCCTCGCGACCAGCTCGAGCCCGCGAGTGCACAGTGGACAGGGTACCTGGGTACCTGGGTGCGTACCGACCTTGGGGACGTGCCCACTCTTTCCATGGGCCATCCCCCGTCCGCCCACTGCCAAACCAAGCGTCCCACTAGTGGTCCATCCACCCCCCTAAATCCGGGCTGCCTGGGTGGGCGAATAAATCCCCTGCAGTCACCCTTCCTGTTCCTTCCCTCCCACGCGTGCCTTGCATCAAAAGCTGGTTTCCGACGTCAAACCCACCAGGTTCAGTCAGTCCTCTCATACACACACAAAAACATCGCTCTCTCAATCTGGGACGCGCCCACACGCTCCCCCTTCCAGATCACTCTTCTACCCACAGGCCTCAACGGCTTTTTTAGATTTGGGCCCGTCGCATCTGACTACTTTCGAGTCTGCCCCGGCCCGGTCTTTTCAGCCAATTTGTCTGCCACAAAACCTCACATCCCGCCGCCCTCTCCCCATCAATTCGACAAGATGGACAACCAAATCTCGTGCGGTCTTTGCACCATTGCTCTTTGATCAAGAGCCCTGGGCCCGATCGGGACTACACACTCTCGAAAGATCCCTCCCTCCTCCATAACAACACATCCATCACCCACTGACTCAATCCCCCGCGTCGCCTTGCCTCGCCTCACCTCTCTTCACCCTGTCACAGGCGCGCTATCCTGCCAGAGCCTCAGGTTACTGGATACCCCCACGCTCCAGCGAAACTCATAACTCAGAACACCACCACTCTTCTACCAGCCCGTCTTTGCTCCCACCCCCCAGGAGTCATCTGTTGAAACTCAAACAATCATCCTGTTTGCAGAGCATGAACTTTGTCTTGATACTCTTCTTGGCAAAGTTGGTTGTGGCTATATCACTAGTGGTTGCACAGATTATCCTGTTACAGAATCGGACAGGTAGCTCTTACCAGGACTGGTGGCACGGTTACGTCTCTAGGGTCAGCATACGCAAGGATTTCAGAATTATGGACGCAGCAAAGGGAACGGAGTCTGCCCAGAGCCAGAAGGGCCTGAGGGAACGGAAATCATTTATGAACACAACAGAGCACGACGGAACGGAGCAAGCAGACGCTGGCTTAGAGGAACCAGAAGTTCAGAGCATGGAGATGCAACGGTCACAGTCAGGGCAGTCTTCCCTGAAGTCACTGAGAACACAACCGTCCGTCTCTTCGCTGGCCACCGAGATCAGCGTGTCGAAGGAGACAGTCGAAAGCAGAAACATCCTTGGCCAGCCGGCCAACTTCGGTACCGTGGTTCCCGGCATCTACAGGAGCAGCTATCCCAAGGAGGCTGATTATGCCTTTCTTCAGAAGCTGAAGCTGAAGACCATCATGTGAGTCCCGACAGCCCATTGCTTCCAACGCGCATCTTGCTAATCCTCCGCCAGCACACTTGTGGACAAGGACTTACCTGAGACGTTTGTCCCTTTCATGAAGACCAACAAGATCCAACATCGGCACATCACTATGCAGGGCACCAAGAAGGAGACGATACCTATCCAGACAATGGCAGCCATTCTCGAGGTCGTGCACAACAAGCGCAACCACCCCCTCCTGATCCACTGCAATCATGGCAGAGTATGTTCATTCCTGCCAAATCTGGCCCGTTTCATCCAAAACATTCTGAACCACGAGCTAATCTGATTACAGCACCGAACTGGTTGTGTTGTCGCTCTCGTTCGCAAGATCCAGAATTGGGATTCGGAGCGCGTCCTAGACGAGTACAGGGCCTACGCATCGCCGAAGATCCGAGATTGTGATGTCGAGTACATCAGCAAGTTCCAGACTACAGAGGTACAGCACCTGGCTCTGGCACCCCTCGCTGAATCGTTTCCGGTTCAACACGCGATGGACCTTCGTCGAATCCGTTTCCTGCTGGCTTCGTTTTTCGCCATCTTCATCTGGTGGAACACCTTACGATTCTTCCGACGAACCAGCAACCAGCGAGATGCGGTGTCGGGTCTCTGACACGGCATCACACTTTTCTCGCGGATAGGCCGCCGTACTTCGGCTTCGCTACGCATCTACTGGCTCACAGAGCAGTCGACTCGACCTCGACACTGCTGGACAGCGATCGTGTAGCAATTTCGCGGATGGATGTTTGATGTCATTGCTTTTGGGTGTACAGCAGCTTTTCTCCTTGCTTCGGTCGGACTCCTCACAAGGGTATAGACAGGGTGTCTTTGGAGGCTATCAAGAGCTGAGATGTCCTCCTGGCGTTTTAAGGGCAAGGTCGACTCTTTGATTACAGAGTCGAGGTTTCTTTTGTTTACAAGTTCAGTGTACGGCACAGATTAAAAGTCAAGCGCTGGTGTGCTATAGAGTCCTCGGTAGAGAGGCTCAGAGGCCAGATGTCAGAGTTTCCTAGTTTCAGAAAGCGTTATACCCGGGCAACCTTTTGATGAGGTCTTGTTTGGAAGAAATGCATACAAGGAGTTCCTGCAGTTTCTGCATTTCCTGATATCAGTATGTACATGAACGAGTGCCTGAGCACCCCAAGTGACAGGGGCACTGTTGTCCTCGAGCCCTGCACTGGCGGCCTCGAACGCGCATTGTTTCTTGTGCCCTCGAATCCGGGACAGCTATGCTATATCCAGCGTATAGGCGAAGATCAATATCACCAAAAACGTCTAGGCATGCCATTAACCCCAACGAGCCTAAGCCTTTCAAACACACCACACCCAGGAACAGGTTTCGTTGTCGTGAAGGGAGTATCAAACCCACAAAGAGTAAACACCCTCGCCCACATGCCTCACTGCTTCTCAATGCCCCACCGATCCCTCTCCTTCCTCTCGACGCGCTCCGCCTCCCTGTCCCCCATGGCATAAGCGTACCCTCCCCCAGCGGCGTTGACGAGTCCCAGGCCGACGGCGCCACCACGGACGGCGGCCCTGGCAGTGAAGCGCTGACGCAGGGAGGCCACGGGCCGCCTGCGCGCGGCGAGAAGCACGTACAGCCCGGACCAGGCGGCCGAGAGGCCCGCGGCGTCGATCTTGAACCCGGCCACGCTCAGGTAGCTGCTCAGCAGGAGCATGGGGGTGAAGACCAGCATGGGCAGCTTGTGGAAGGGGCGGAAGTGCAAGGAGGTTATTAGGGTTGCTAAGCCCATTGGTGGGAGGGAGGATTCTGGTTGGGTTTTGTTAGGAGGGTCAGGTGTGAAGGGTGAGTAGGGGACTTACGGCCCCAGCCATTCAGGCGGGATGCTAGTGACCTCGTTGGCTCTGGCTGATCTGATGTTGCCATGATTATGTGCGTGGGTGATAGACGTGAAGATGAGTTTTCCGGATCGTGAGGCTCGAGGCTCACATGCGATGTCTAAGAGGTGCCTAGGAACTTTTTTTTTGGTCGGAGGCTACGAGGAAAAACCAGTGACGTGATGTACACTGGAGAGCTTACAGGGGTCCGAACGGTCTGTGATCGATACCTAGCTGGCAGACTCTCTCTCTTCTTGGATTATGTCGTGTGAGAGACTGTAAGCTCAAACAAAGAGACGTCCAACATTTAGATAAATAAGTCACTTTGGTCCACAGTAATTGTCCAGGTATGTACCTTGAATATTCCTGTCATAGAGCTCAAGGGTCCTCAGAAAGCTGCATTCGGGGTTGCTCTGGCAGGGGTCTTGACAGTATGACTGCAGGGCGGTTGTCGGCTGGCCGGCAAAGTCGGGACTGGGCAGCACGTCCTCCAAGACGATAGAGCATGGACTTTTTGGATGCAGCTTCGATCCAAGACATCGCCCGGAAGGCTTTTTCGACTCGCTTGCAGCCAGCATCTCTATTGCATTTGCAGGTGCATGCCCAAGGAAAGCATTGCTATTCACTTGTGGACTGTCCATTGTCCATTTAGCATCGACACAGCTTGACCCTTGCTGCCTGCGTTGAATTGAGGCCACTTGTTTTTGGACTGATTACCTGGAAGAAGCCACCTTCCCTGACGGCCGGCCTATCGTGCACACCCCACGGCCCGTCATCACCAGACGACCGGGCAACACGCAACAAACAATCCGCCAGCCCGCCCCTCGGCAACCTCAACCTGTGGCTGCTCTGCCATCCTCCCCACGCACGAGTCCGCTTCATCTTGCTATCCAGTTGCTCACTACGTTCGCCATCCTAAGTCCCAACCTTATCCTATCAGCCGCTCGACCTCGTGCCGCCAACGACCGCTAGCCGCAGTCGCATAACCTCGCCCATCCCTACCGTCTCGGGGCTGCGACGACAACGCATCAAAACAACTCGCTGCACCCCAGATATAGCTACAGCAACACCAACCACCACCTGCTGTTCTGAGGCAGAGAGACAAGCCGCCTGACATCATGCCGCCCAGCGCAACCGCCTCCGGGGCGGATGCCTCCAACGACTCATCCTCAACCCGCAACCGAGAACACGCCCAGGGCAACCAGGATCGCAAGTACACAACCGAGCAGAAGGCCGCAGTCCTGCGCATCCGCCGGTGCAAACCCACAGAGTTCTACGACATCCTCGGCATAGAAACCGTGCGCAAGACCTGCTCCGAGGCGGATATCAAGAAGGCATACCGCAAGCAGTCCCTCCTGACACACCCCGACAAGAACGGCCACGAGCACGCCGACGAGGCATTCAAGATGGTATCAAGGGCCTTCAGCGTGCTCGGCGATAAGGAGAAGAGGGAGAAGTTCGACAAATTCGGCGGCGACCCGGACAGCAGGTTCAGCCAGGCCCAGGCACAGAACCCTTTCGCCGGCTTCGCGGCCAGGCAAGGCGGCGGAGGGAGAGGGCCCATGGGAGGCGGGATGTGGGAGGACGAGCTGAGCCCGGAGGAGATGTTCCAGCGGTTCTTCGGCGGCGGCGGATTTGGTGGTGGTGGCGGTGGCCCCTTTGGTGGTGAGTAGACATCTCGCGCATGTGCGAAGTTCTTGGGCAGAGCGGCAGCACTAACTAACAAGGCTTCGACACAGGTCCCCAGTTCGTCTTCAACTTCGGCGGCCCGGGCGTCAGGGTACATCAGTTCGGCGGCGGACGGCCGCGCAGGCGACCGCGCGAGAACGAGCAACAAGCACCCGAGAACAGCCTATTCAACACGCTCATGGGCCTCCTCCCGATCATCTTCCTATTCCTGTTCCCGCTGCTCTCGTCCCTCTTCTCGGGCGGCGGAAGCACGCCCGCGGGGCCGAACATGGTCTTCGACGCGCCCGACGCGCAGCACACCTTCGAGCGGATAACGCCCAAGCTCAAGGTCAAGTACTACGTCAACCCGGTGGAGATCAAGTCGTACACCAAGACGCAGATGTCGCGCTTGGACAGCAACGCCGAGGTGGTGCTGGTGCGGCACCTGCAGCATGAGTGCGAGAACGAGATGCTGCACAAGCAGAGGCTGTACGACGAGGCGCAGGGCTGGTTCGTCCAGGACCCGGATAAGATGAGCATCGCCGAGCGGTTCCCGCAGCCCAGCTGCTCGAGGCTTAACAAGCTGGGCATCAGGACGACGAGGTGACATTTCCTATTTCCTCTTCCTCATGTTTTCCCTCTACCTTCTTCGTAAGCCGCAAAACTCGGATTCACGGAGAGGCTGCCTGTACAGGATATGGCGATAGACAAGTGTAGGGTTGTGGTTGCATTTGGACTACGAGACCTCCGATTGGTAATGAAACCTTGATTGTTGTATTCTGGACTACTATCTGATCTTGTATTGGCGTTGGGCGGGGAGAGCATCATTGACATAGCGGCTTTGCTGAAATGGGGACATTGGATTCAACGTGTGTTTGGGCGAGGCAAGCGGTGCGCCTGCTGCTTGCTGCCTTGCGCACCGGTGGGCTACATTTCAAATACCAGATATTATCCGACTGCTCTGTGATTCACACGAGGGGCGCCGAATGCAATCACTCGCCATTTGGCCACGCATTGGTTCATATTTGTGGGCGTGCATCCCCAGCTCGTCAAGTCCACGCCGGATCTGACTTCTATGGCGCTTGATTTCCTCAGGAATGAATGCTCGGACAGGTTGAGAATGCAAGACTAGAGAACACAAAAAGCAGATGTGCGGCTTCTTATAAATTGTAAACAGCTCTCTCTACGATCCACCTCAAGATCTAGAATAAGTGCTGGCCGGAGCATAGCTGCCACACCGTGCTTTGGTGGGCCGCAGAGAGGGTTACTATGACCTCCATTCCCTTAATTGGTTACCATTCTTATGAATCGGTCTTTGCGGAATTTCTATTATTAAAGTTTCCTCTTTTTAGAAGCAATTAAATAATAGGAAGAGGATTATAAAGATAAAATGGACTTGGAGGGTTATAAAGGGGAAATGAACTTATAGAGAGGAAATGGACTTGCAGAGAGGAAATGGACTTGCAGCTAAAAAATGGACTTGCAGCTAAAAAATGGACTTGCAGCTAAAAAATGGACTCGCAGGGTTATTGATAGGTACTTAATTTTACTAATATTTATAACTTAGATCTAAGTACCTTTTAAGGATAGCTCCTTTCTTAACTTTAATAACTTTAACTCCTTACTTGCTTTTTGCTTAGCTAAAGCATTTTTTAAGCAGATTATTAAAATATAATGCAAGATTTAATTTATAGCCTGCTAGAGCACTTAAATTTAAAAGGAAGCGTTGTTGAAAGATAAAAGGAGGGATTCTGTTTTGGCTAGCCGCCGTCCTGAAGCAGGAGATTTACTGCTAGCAAATTAAGAGGGAATTTGCTTTAAAGGAAGGCACCTTTTTGGAAAGGCTATTTTTAGCCTTAAGGCTATTCTTCCTTAATGATTATTTTGAGCCTTTGAAATCTGTTTAGATTTGCTAGGAATTTATATAGGATTAGTAACTTGAAGCAAATTGATGATTTGACGAGGAGTATGTTTAGAATGATTATTTTAGGCTGGAAGAGAGGGCTTTAAAGTGGAGAGATGAGCTAAAACGTATGGGAGGGCCATAGTGACCTTCTCTGCGGCCTACCAAAGCACGGTATGGTGCTCTAAAGCGAGGAGGGCGTGAGCATAGACGGATGTTCACTGGGGCTCCCTAGTTCTCAAGCTTCACTTCACCATTCCAGTTTCAGTACCAATCGGTAAATATTCACGCCTCAAGCTGATCATCCAGTAGTGGCTGCCAGTGATCCATATATATAGGAGCACCCTAGAATGTAAATAAAGTAAGCATATAGGCCGGATGTTACCTACTCAAAAGGAATTACTTACAATTGCATAGCACTCTTGGTGGCGCTCAGAGACGCCAGGCATCATAGCGCGAATTTTAACGCCCTCGTCTATCTTCTGACACCTAACAATTCCATCGAAAGCCCAGATCTCGTGCTTCCGGATTGGGTAGCTGTACTTTTTGAGCCAGTCCAGACAGGCTTTCTGGTTCTCGCGGAGTCGCTCATCAGCAGTCTCAGAGACCCTCTTTTCAAGCCTTTCGACTGTATACTGCCAAGTCTTCTGATCTTGCTTTGTATAGATAGTTTCAGGTGTGGGTATACTATCGGGTGAAGGCCCTTTTCTGGATAAAACTAACCCCATCTTCTTGTGCGATGTGTTTGGACTGTTTGGAAGGATGCAGATAACACAATGTGAGTAGTGAAAGTGGGGAGAGTGTCGCCAAACCTTTGACTTTGACGAGGTTCAGGTAGAGGTTATGCTGCCAACGAAGAAGCGCAGAGATAGATAGACCACATAGGTCTGCGTCACTGATCAACAACAGGCCACAATTGCAGCCTGCGGCTCTGGCCTTTCCCGAAATCTGCAGCCGCTCCACTAAGCTCACTCGCAACCAACATTCGCTTGCAGGGTGTAACGAAGCCACCGCAGCCCAAAATTTTGGGGGGCCATGCCTCTGGCTGAGGCATGCGCAAATCATGGTCTGTAGCCTCTTAAGGTTCAAGCATAGTAAGGACAGAGATTAAAGACACGTAGAGAGTGTCTTATACATAACGCCTAATATTAATACAACGAGGGGACTATTATCTCTATTTATTTATCGAGTTATTGTGGCAGGCACGGCAAGGCATACGGTGAATGGGTCAATTCAATGGGGCCCCAGTGACTGGCGTTACGGAGGCACCTATTTAAAGAGACAGCCGCCACCCATTTTGTATAGAAATCTGCTCCGTAGACCGCTCAACTTACAATACAAACCACAAATTACGACCCCCTAGGCTGTCTCCCACAAAATCATACTATTTCGCTCAAGTGAGACGGCAGTGTGGCAGGGCTGCAGGCTTGCAGACCCAGCTTGCGGGTCCTACGGCGCATCTGCCTAGTTTTGTCCATGTGTTGTGCTCTCCCCACCACAATTTGGAATATAAAAGAGTTTGGGTTCTCTGCACGTTGAATTCCCCAATTAGCACATAGCAAAATCATTTGTCTTCTCCTTTCATACCTCACCACGCATAGCACATTTTTCCAAATTTCAACACAATCGTTGCATTAGTCCTTACTCGACCCTCGACCATAACCATGTTTACGAACGGTGAAGCGGCTAATGCGCAGCCAGTTGAGCAGAAGGGACCTCAAGCTGGCCTGGACGACCAGCCTCTGCATCCAAATTCTGACACTTTACGTTCACGTGCCCAGTTTATGGCCTTGGTTGCCAAGAGCCAGGCGGAAGTTGATGCTCTATCCCAAGAGGAGCTCATAGGTAAGAATCCTGGCAGTTGAAATTTCCCAGAATGCAATAGCCCTATTACTTCCAACTAATCATGATTTTTAAAATGAAGCCAGGAGTGGTGCACCCGTTAGGGGGGTCTCAGTCGATAGGGCTATGGATATTCTGGATGAGCTGGAAAAGGATGACGAGGCTGCGGAGTCTGAAGGGGAAAAAGGAGGGAAGGCGAAGGCGAAGGCGAAGGCGACCGAGGATAATCAGGATAGTCAGGACAAGACTGCCCCAGAGGCTGGAGGTGCATAAGATGAAAAGGAGAATGCGGCGGAGGAAAAGCAGGAGAGCAAAGACCTGTTCAAATGAGCCTCGAAGTCCTAGCGCTTGAGACATCTGCTAGGTGCCATAAAGTATTCTAACAGCAGATGCCTCGGATATCTGTGTTTTGAAAATTCACCAGCGGCCGTTCAAAATCCAGCTCTTCAGACTTCATGGTCGTGCAACAGGCACAGTTTTGTCGCCAAATCGAGATCAACGGCAGCGATAGAGCGCTTTCCCAACTTTATTTATGTCTCAAATTGCTAGTCAGCTCCATTTGTCAGAATCTTCGAATATCTAAGGTATGCATCAAAGAATTTTAATGACTGGGACACTGGAGGACAAGATTCCTATGGGTCTGACATGACCATTGATGTGGACAGGTCACCTGAGCACTCAGAGTGTTTCATTGATCGGGCACAGAGGTGTTCCGCCGCCGACACTTGGCACACAGGAATATACACTTCGATAAGCGAGCTTCAAACAGGAATGGGCTGGCGCCCTCGGCCGAGCTGCAGACCATGAAGAGCGATCAGCTTGAAAGCTGGTTTGAGAAGCGTGGGCGAGTTTCAACGTGTCTTGTTTTTCTGCAGGAGGGAACATGTCTTGGTTCGTACTAGGCATGCATATTTGGCAGTGCGGAAATCATGTCGAAGCTAGGGATACATAAGTTGTCCTGGCCTCATGGATTAATTCAGTTCATACCTCGGTCCTGGCAGATATACAAGTGAAGACTACTAGTGTGAATTTCGGAGTCATTGATGGACAAAATAGCCCAGATGGACGAAAATACCGCGGCGAGCCCGGAGGGCGGGAAATTCGGACGCCTGTTCGAGGGATGATACGGATGGGAGGCAGGGGACGGATCATCCGCAAGACAGTGCATAGACAGTTGGCGTGGGAAGACTACATACAAAGGGCACGGTGTACTACCAGTAATTTATTTACATTAAATCTCAAACCAATCCAAGTCCCTCGCAACATCACAAGGTACAGTGTGCCCAACTCCGACGGCTGACCATCCAAGTAGCTTTGAGCCATCGCCGTAGACCATCTCCGTATAATTTGAGAAAGGAGTGTCCGTGATGTTCTTCGCCCACGAGACATCTAAGACAGTAGACCACTGCTTCAACGTCTCGGCGAGGTTATTGTACGAGATCATCTCGTCCGCGGTACCGTGCCATATCATTGTCCTGGGATAAGGGCCCTCGTAGCCTTCGTACATGGCGTATACTTGTTCTGCCCACTCCTCGCCGGTCTTGGTGAGATTCCCGATGCCGCAACTGGGATCCCCGCTCCCCGGGCTTGAGCCTGAGCCTGCTAAGCATCCAGCTGGCACCCCAGAGTAGCATGATGCAGCTGCGAATACGTCCGGATATGTGCCGCACAGGACGTTGGTCATCATACAACCAGACGATGAGCCCGTGACGCAGATACGAGCGGGATCAGCGTTATATTCTGAGATGACCCATTTGATCATGTTGGCGAGCCCGGTACTGTCGCCATTGCCGTCATGCGTAAGAGACTCCTTGCTGGAGACGTCCCAGCATTTGTCGTGATTTGGGCTGCTTGGAAAGAGAGTGATGAATCCTCTGTCATCGGCATAGGCCGTGTAGTTGTTTTCTTTGTTATAGAAGGGTCCATCGAAACTGCACGCATGTAGCTGGATTTGGTCAGCACGCATAATATGTTGAGCAATCAGAGCAAAGTGGCTTACTGCGAGGATAACGGGGGGACTGGCGGGCAATGGCGTAGGGATGTAAACGTCGAGAGTGAGGTTTGTCGGATTGTAGCCCCATTCTGGTATTCTTGTGAGTTCCGGATTGGCAGCAAATGTGAAGGTGGCACCGAATGCCAACATCAATATTATGCTCCGGATAGACCACGAGAACTCCATCATGGCGGTAGGTAGGCAGGAGATAGCAGCATGAACCGGTACGTGAAGCGTATTGCGTCTTTAAATCATGAGCCTGGGAAACGGCGGTACGGTGTGTGAATCGTACGAGTTGGAACACAATATAACCATTTGTCCTACTTTGGCGGGCAATCTCGCCGGGCTCCACGTTCGTATTGCCCTACGCTCAATTAGGAGAAACAGAGCATACTTACATATACCGAATCAGGTATTATGGCCACCCCTGATCTGACTAACAATTTTGCAACCGGCAATTTGGAATGTTGCAGTAGCTTTTGAGAAATGGGGTTGCGGAGGGTGCTATCCCGCCATCAGCACATGTTTCTACATGTTTTGGCTCCAGAGGTCTCCAGAGGTCTCTAGAGGTGCTACATGACTGAGTGCATGCCTGCTGGTTGAATGCTGGGCTGGGCTAAGTCCAGACAATGCAAGAATCTGGTGTCCAGCATTCTTCAGTATTCCTAAGGCTTCAAGTTTAGCAAAGCACATTAAGACTAAAGGGGACAAATTTTCACTCCAATTGGATGGGAAGTGGCCATGAGATGGTTAGTGATTAGTTCATTCATGTTTTGGAATAAGACCATAATTGATTGATGCTCAAGTACATTGATCACTGGGAGACACAGTACCTCATTTCCAAGTCGTGCTGAATTATTACCCCCAAGACCAGCACTGTAAAAAGAAATCATAAGAGATGTTGGTGGAAGAAAATGTCTAGGACATCACACAGTGATGATGTTTGATGCTGCCTCCTAAGTGGTCTGCGTTGAGTCTCAGAATGGTTATATATGTAGGATGGGCTGGTGCCACAGAGCTGCTTATGTGTTTAGAAAAAGAACTCATTGTTGCGCAGAAAAGGAAAAAAAAAAAAAAAAAAAAGGGGGCTAAGGACCACAGGCGAGACTGTGTCGCCTACATGACGAATGAAGTGGGTACTGCAGCGGCTGGGGGCGAGATTGGGGGCCAAAACGGATGCTCGCCATGTATTGATCGTTGGCAAGACCGTGTTGGGTGCAGTCAGCAATATACAATTCTGTAACACCCTTTCCTGAATGATCAAATCACGCGTGTTTCCTCTTGTCTGATAGCCAAGTAAGTGACATCTGGAGCCATGCTGGGCGGCTTGCAGCTACCTATGTGTCATTGACCTGAGGCTGCGCCGGTGACACCAAATAGGCTGGGAATAGACGCTGACAGACATTCCGAGACGGCGCGTGACAACTTGGCTGGGACTGTAATATGCTTTTGTTGCCATTGACATTAATTTTGAATTCCCACCAGTTGGTGCAAAGAGGCTCGCTGACTGCATTGCATGTGTGTATCTAAAGGTATATGCGACCCCAAGCCTCTCTCGATAGGACCATTGACGTCAATTCAGAGACGTCAGATCAGACTTTTCGCTCTCCTTTACTCCGTTCAACCTTTCGATTCGGGCCGCTCAGATTGAATTATGCAGGTTGCCGCGAGCTGGAACTCCGCCACCATAATATGCAATGCCAGAGCCTCGTCACTCTAGCTGGTGCTTTATCCCCTGCTCAGGCCAGCGGTTTGTACAGGTGCAGACGCACAATGTATTATGTGCTTATTGGGGTCCACACGCCACCTTCTTAGACGCCTGAAGCTCAGTTAAATCCTTTCAGCTTGGGGGGCGGGGCCGGGGGCGCCACAATCAACATTCATTGTGTGTAATCTCTACTGGGATGTCTTGTGTCCTTTTAGTAGAATAGCATACATAGACCGGTCTGCAGGGTCAAATCCTGCGCGGTTATACCACCCCAGACAGGTCGTATTAGTTTCTTGCCCTCGAAACACGGTACGAACATTGAAGGAAAGACCACAGGCATGAATTCAACCAAGTGCCCACTCGCAGTAAACAATTCACTCAGCTGGCGCACTCCGGCGTCAGAATTCTCGTTTAATATGCTCCCCAAAAACATATAAATTATCTCGAGCCTAGCTGATTTTCAAGGACCTTCGCTTTCTATTCCCGTTCAGCAAAATCTATCTTCACGCAGCCCTACTGAACCCTGCTATATCTCTCATACTATCAACTTCCGCGATGCCTCCACCCCCGACACCTGGGAACCCTGACGAGTCCGACCGCATGCTGTTCATCCTGGGATTCACGTGGACTATGACCTCGCTGGCCCTGATTGCGATCGGTATTCGGCTCTATGTCCGGTCAAAAGCTCGCCTGATGGCATCAGAGGACTGGACTATGCTTCTCGCAGGGGTAATCAATGATCGCACCGTCATGCCTAAAGAGTTCAGGGCTAAGTGGTCTCGCTTTTAATCTGTATACATATGCTTCTTAAGCAATATGCATCCAGTCCCGTTCAGGGCTAACCTCCGGCCAAATGTAGGTTTTCCAAGTGATCTGTCAAGCCTTTCTCACTGAAGGCTACAAATGGGGACTGGGAAAGCACGACAGCGACTCGGTCTGCGATCCACAGCTTGTCAATATCCAGAAGTGGAATTACTTGGGACTGGTTCCCGCCCATCTGGTATCTATAACAGCAAGGATCTCGGCCTCCATCATGCTAGTCCGCCTCTTTGGAACCAAGCGATGGCTCAAGTGGTATCTGTATACCTTCACATTAGTCCAGACCGTTCTTGGCATTACGTACCTTTTCCTCCAGTACACGCAGACGAGGCCGATAGAAGCCCTCTGGAACATGTCAATCCACGCTGAGCGCCACCCAGTCTCACGGTCAGCCTACGTTGCATGTGTGGCTCAAGGTCCGTTCCCTCTTGCAACTCACATTTCCTCCCTAACGTGCGAGGCACTAAAAATACGATGAAGCCATGTACACATTTTCAGACCTCAACTATGTCCTATTCCCTATCAGTATCATCTGGCGCCTCAACATGCGCCCGCGGACCAAAGCGTATCTCTGTCTGCTGATGAGTATGTCGCTCATCACCATGGCTGCTTCAATGATGAAGATTATCAGTGGTGCTCTGATCGCGGGTCGAGAGACGCACAAACATAGAGACATGCAATGGGATGCCAGTCTCTCCAAACTGTGGGCCGGGCTCGAGCAAACCCTGGTTATCATCCTGGGGTGTGCCCCGGCATTGTACGCCGCGTCGAAGATGAACTTCCCGCTTCTGCGATCAATCAGCTCCTCGCTGGCAAAATTGGTCCGCTTCACCCCTCGGACAAGCACGGATGAGGCTCCTACTGCTCAGCAAAACTCCAGGAAACCATTATACATTAATCTGGAAGTGCAGCCTGGTGAGCAGAACGACTTCAACTCTCGCGCCGCGCACTGGAATATTATCAAGGGTCCTTCGCCCGCGTATATGATCCAGAAACGAGGAACTAGTTTCGGTTCTGATACAGGACTTCGCAGAACGGATCACTACAGCGTGGAGGTTGAGAGAAGAATAAATCCTGCTACCAATGTTTGAGAAAGTAAGAAATTAAGTTGCACGTCAGACACCATTTTATGAAGAAGGGATCGATCGTCTGTTAGTTAGCCCCGAGATACCTACTATCAGACATGAGTTCTTTCTTTTCTGTTCTATTTTATCCCTTTGGCTCAAAGTGAGATGTTTAAGAACATGTAGCAAAATGTGAGAATCCTGCTGTTTTCATGTTCATGTGTCGTTTCAGTCCACAGACAGAAAACACATTGAAGTTTGGGCAGAGACCTCAAATGACATACACACCATAATAAGATTATACAGGCCATGGTGCTCATATTCATCATCTAGTTGCCAAACTTTGATGTTGAATCCGAGTGCGAGACCATGCTCAGCGAGGAGACCATATTTATATATATAAATGTAGTGTAAAATGAGTTAGGAATATGAGATTATAAAAGAGGGATGGTAGGCTTGTTATATAGACAGTTGCAGGATAATAGGGTCCTGATGCTCTGCCACAACAGACTACAGTGGTGTGACATGATCATTCCCCACACTCTTTACCTCAGTTCCAAATTATACATCCAAAGTACCGTTGAACTCTTCCAGCGCCCGTAAGATGCCGTCATACGCTGGCTTCTTGTTAAGATCCTTATCCCACGGTAAAGCATCGCCGAGATCCGGGAAATAGTGCGGCACCCACGAGTACTTGTCAGTCCATTCCCAGACCGTGATGCCTACGCACCTCTCGAAAGTGAGGCAAGCCGCTGTCGCGTTGTAGTAGACCTCTGCCTGCTTCTGGAAGATAGTCGCATTGCCGGGCGTCAGCACGCTCACGTCCATCTCGGTGATGGCGAAGTCGAGGTCCAGCTCGTCGAGGGTCTTCATCACGGCCACCTGCTCGTCATAGCTTGGCATGCTCCCTAGCTCGAAGTGTGCCTCCGGCGGCATGCCGCTGAGGTCGTAGTGAGCCTGCAGCCCGACCCCGTGGATCTTGGCCCCGTAGGCGCGGACCATGTTCACGATGTCCACCGTTGCCGAAAACTTGGGGCTGGGTAGCTCGATGGCGAAGTCATTGTAGTAGAGCTTGACGTCCGGGTCCGCCTTGGCCGCTGCGGCAAAGGCAATGGGGATGTAGGCTGGCCCGATGGTGTCGTAGAAGACGCTTGGACGCCATGTGCCGTTTTCGACCACGGCTGGTGTCCCAGGGTTAGCCATGTACTCCTCCTACGTCTGAGAAGTTCGCTGGCTACTAACCTTCATTAACGACGTCCCAGGCATAGCAACTGCCCTTGTAATGTTTGACCACTTCAGTTATATGGTTCTCGATAATCGAGATCAAGGTGGCATTATCGAAGCCGCCGTTGACAACCCAGTCAGGGGTTGACAAGTGCCAGAGAAGATTGTGGCAGCGGGTGATCTGCCCATTGGCAGCTGCCAGGCCGGTGATCTGGTCGCCCACGGAGAAGTCGAAGACGTTGCGCTCTGGCTCAAGCTTGTCCCACTTCATACTGCCCTCCGCAACAAGCTGGCCAAAGTCATGTGTGTTGTTCAGCTGTTTGTAATAGGCGGCGTCTTGTAGGAATTTAGAAGGCTCGGTCGCGGTCCCGAAATAGAGCTTGCCACGGGCCTTTGCGGCGTCATTCAGTCCATACTCTTCTGAATTTCTGGTTGTAGACAGGGCGGCAGCAGCGTGATTGGAAGAGACCAGATATAGGAGAGCGCCGGTTAGGGCAACGAGTTCACGAATCTGCAACATATTCAGAGTTTTTCTCCCAAGGAAATGAAAGCTGGATTCCTCTCTGACGAGAGTGGTATCAATGGGACTGTGATTTCCATCAGGTATATATACGGCATTGGGACAGTGCCATTTGTCCTTTACCGCTATTGGCATAATGTCTGGGGTTCTCCTCATAGGGTGGTGGAACCAAGACTTCCGTTATGCAAGAGGCGAAGTTTGAAGAAGTGTCTATGCAGATGTTTTACTACAGATAAATCCCGCTGCTAGATTTAGGAAATCAAATCTGGACACCCACTTTGGGTATTCCAGACTGCAATCTCTGGAGGGCGAGTGGTTCCTTCCGTTCAGGGCGCTGTGCTGTAACCCAAGGACTCCCACCTCAACATACGTTCTGCCCGCCACTGTTGGGATGATACTCAGAAGGTCATAACATGGAACGGGATTTATTCTGGTACCTCACCAAACATGAGAGCATTTCGTTGCCCACGTCCACCACTGGGGGCCCCCTGAAGACAAATTGCTGCAGCTGGGACCATTCGAGGTTGAAAACTTCATGGAAGTGAGAGCAGGGGTGGTATTCTCAAGAGTCTTTCCAAGAATCAGTCAGATCCTGCTAACCCGGATTTGAACATCAGCGAGCCAGAGCTCGGTCTCGTCTGCAAGCAGGCGGCTGGTGCTGTGCTGCAGCCTTTGGGCCTGGAGTTCCCTGATATATCTTCACCACCAAGAGCACTGTATTTCGCGAGTGAACTGTTTGTTCTTCATCTTCACAAATGTATGGTATGTTATAGGAAGTCCCTACGTTTCAGTCTTGTACTCCCTTGCCAAACATGCTTCATAGCAAAATAATTGTTCTGCAATCTTGTCCTCAAGAAAAACACTGTGTTGGAAATTACTCATCAACAGCAACATAGTACTTTTCAATCCATATTGCAGTTATGAAATGAAGGAAATCTGAGCGGTATGGCTAGCAGAGTACTCAAACAAAGCCTGAGGGCTATGTCAAAGTGCCCTAGCTAGGCCATGTGTGTGACTGCTAAGAAACGATGTTATCCCAGAGCAGATTTATGAATCAAACTACATGTGGCTCCTCTCTTAGCACTCTGGTCATGCATGGATAGGATTCATCCGAAGTCCGTTAAGGTGATCAGTTCCTGACTTTGTTTCCGCAGTTGAATTCAAGGATACCCAGATTCTCGTCATAGCCGTGGAGACCCCCCAAGGGCTGCAGAGTGATTACCCGAGTGGGGGCAATAACGTACCTGGCAGATCTATGGGGTTGCCTCCAGCCGAGCTCCGCCCCTGTCCGTTGCGTCACCGATAGAGTGGCTGGGGTTGCCCCCAAAGAGGCAGCAGGTGGGCTGGGCTGGTGTGCATCTCAGCAATTGGCAGAATGCGCTCATGTCCCCAGTATCTGATGTATCTGATCAGAGGATATATGCATGGTGAGTCCATTTCTTGCTGCATTATGGAGAGGGGCAAAGATGTAGGTAGAAACAGTACCAGTATGTCAATGACAGTCAGTGCAAGTAAACATTGGATAAGCCAGCTTATCGATAGTCAGAGGTTGGAGGTAAATACCTCTGCCGGCGTGATGAGGTACAGGAGCAGCAGTGACGGGATAGCATGTGACAGAGGTAGTCCCTGCTCACCTGCATGTAGCTCACGCATCCCCGAGACGGATCCAAGCTCCCCAGTCACTGGGATGTGGGCTGCGTGGACTGCCTGTTTCCTAGTGCAGGTTGACTTGACCTGACTTGCCTCACTCTGCCTCGCTCTGCCCCCAGGGTATGGCGACGTGCAGTTGCATACAAACCAGCAACCTCGCATCCTGGCCAAGCTTTATTGTATCACCTGAACCCACCTATCTGCATTGCTGGCTTGCAGTGTTACCTCTGACGACCCTCTGTCCAATTCCTACCTCGAAGGGCCTACTTACTTTCCTCATTCCTTCAATTCCTCTTCTAACCCCTCACACGATCCACCCAGGACTAGATCTCCAACCAGGGCAAGCACAGCCTCACCACAAGCATCGCAAGCCGGCCAGTTGCTGCTTGCCCTCTCCCACAGTCTCTCACGCAGACATATAGCTTTCCGAACGTCCACCGCTTCGCCGCTTCCCAGAGACTCTTCACGCAGGACAGCCGTCCCGGTCCTGAGTCTCGCGGAAGCGCCAACGAGACGAAGATCCTCTGTCCATGAGCCCCTCGTCGCGCGAGGCCGCTACTTAAGAAATGGTGACACGAAAGCCACTGCCGGACAATGCTGTTGTCCACCAGCACATCGCGCCGAGCTCGAACCCGGACGGCACAGACGCTGACCTCCCGACGGCTGCCAAGTCTCAGGCCCTCCCTGGGCAGACACCTGTGGACGGTGCCGCGGACCTGTCAGATACCGATAGTTGGGAGCGGGATACTGACAGCGAAGACGAAGAAGAAACACAAGCTGAGACGCAACATAAAGCAACGAAAGAGAAGGGAATCGCCGGTGCAGAGAATGGCGATGTGGCAGACAAGGACAGCGGTGGCAGCTCCAGTGTGCTGCAGCCGGTTGTGACAGGAGACTCGAACCTCAATACAACACCAGCGATCAACTCTTCTACGTCCGGGCCCGAGGCAGGGGAAACGAACCCTTTCAGGAGGAAGATGTCAATGTCAAATAATCAACGCGGTGCCGCAGTGCCACCAACACCCAGCGAGGCACCTCCGATGCCTCCATCGGACGCCTTCGCGAAGCTAGATCTCGACGAGACGAGCACAAACCCCTGGCAACCTGCCCTGGGTGAACATAAGTCTCTGGCGCCGCCAACGCTGACGACCACGGCAGACCAAGAACCAGACCAGCACGTGTGGGCATCTCAAGTGCCATCCAGAGCAGCATCGACTGGCCCAGCCTCGAACTCTCCAGCAATACAGTCGCCTACCCCAGAGGAGAAGGGCACTTGGGGCGATGACCTTCCTGAGAAGTCCTCCATCGCGGTACCGCCGTCTTTTAGGACGTCTCTCGAAGACCAAAAGCTAGAACAAGACAGCCATGCTTGGGATGATGTGGCGACCTTAGACAAGGGAAAAGCACCTGAGAAGCCTCCTCTGGCCACCGAAACGGTCCCAGAGGGCTCACGCGAAGTTGAGGAGGGTCTGATTGACATAGGGCACGATCTCAGTCCTGGCCCATCAGGGCAAACATCTTACGCCCACGGGCAAACCGAGGAAGCTGCACCTTCTCTGCCCCCTAGGCAGTCAGACAAAGCTCTGACCTTGGTTCCCGGGCCGCCAGCTACCGGGAGGACAGAAACCTACCAGATCAAGAACATCACTTGGCACGACGCTAACGCGGCCAACACCATGCGGAAATCCCCGATTCTCGTGCAGAATGCGAATGGGCCATGTCCGCTAATGGCGCTCGTTAATGCTCTCACTTTAACGACTCCTACGGATGCGGGGGATGCGGTTCTTGTCAACACGCTGAAGACGAGAGAACAAATCAGCCTTGACCTTCTACTTAACGCCGTTTTTGACGAGCTCATGTCTGAGCGGAGAATAACGTCTGATCAGTCTTTGCCTGACATCACCGAGCTCTATGCATTTCTGAAGGGTCTACATACTGGGATGAACGTCAACCCCCGGTTCATACCTACAGAAGAGACAGAGAAAGCCTTCAAACGGACTTCTTTAACTCACCTTCATCCCACCGAAAGAGGGGAACTCATCCCGGGCACGTTCGAAGATACCAAAGAAATGTCATTCTACAGGACCTTCCGAATACCTCTCATCCACGGGTGGCTGCCGCTACAGTCAGAACCTGTGTATGAAGCTCTCAAACGCCATGCCGAGTCGTACGAGGATGCTCAAAATATTTTGTTCAGAGAAGAAGAGCTTGAAGACAAGCTGAGCAGCACGTCTGGCGCAGGCCTCTCCGAGGAGGAGCAGGGCATCTACCAGGACATCCTGAGCATCAAGTCCTTCCTTTACACAGCCGCGACGCAACTTACGCCATGGGGCCTCGAGGTCATCACCAAGGCAATGCGCCCCGGCTCTGTGGCAATTCTCTTCAGAAATGACCATTTCTCTACCTTGTACCGGCACCCACAGACCCTCCAGATGTTTGCGCTTGTCACCGATGCTGGTTATGCGGGACATGACGAGATTGTTTGGGAGTCCTTAGTAGACGTCAATGGAGAGAATTCTGAGTTCTTCTCTGGCGATTTCCTCGTGATTGGTGGTCCGTCGCAGAGTGACGAGTATGCGGCATCGGGCAGCGCGTCGGCATCAAATAAACAGAAGGAATGGACCACTGTTCAGATCAAAGGAGGGAAGAAGCGCGAAGTCGAAGCACCGCCGATGTCACCTAAGGAGCAGGAGGACCGTGACCTGGCACTAGCTCTCCAGTTGCAAGAGGAAGAAGACCAACGTCATCGTACAGAGCAAGCTCAGCGACGCAGAGAAACCCAGCTCTCCGAACAGTTTATCGAGCAGCAAGCAGTGCGCCAAGGTCCCGTGGGCCTTCGACAGACCAACAGCAACAGCAACAGCAACAACAGCGGAAGTAGCAACAACAACGTGCCCGTCAATACAGGCCGACGGCCGTCGACCGCCAGAGGTGGTGCCAGTGCCAATGCCACCCGTGGAGGAGCTCAGAATTCTTCCCCTCGACCAGCCCAGCAGCAAGTGCGTCCACTCGTACCTCCCGTATTGCGCTCGCGGGCCGTCAGTCGTCCTGCTGACGAAGGCAACGACGATGCGCCACCATCATATGAAGACGCTGCTCGACAGAGTCCGTATCTTCCACCTGCCGGACATCCAAGTCACCCAGCCTCGAGCTCGACTCCATCAGTAGCTAGCGCCACGCAAAGTTTGAACAACCCGAGACTGCCTGGGTCGCGAGCGCCGGGGATTGCATCAGGGTCGAGCCCTGGAGGACAATCCCCCGCTGGTTATCGAAGGGGAACGAACCCAGGCTACAGACAAGGTGCCCCGCCTACTCCAGCCGGTGGCGGTGGCGGCAGCAGAGATAAGGACTGTGTTGTTATGTAGGGACGTAATAACGACGCACAAAGGACAGGAAGCCAAGGAAAAGAGCAGGGGCTGAGGTCCGAGATCCGCGAAATGCGTGAGCGCTTGCGATCTACAATGCGAAGACGCTCATCCTCTGGCGCCAGAAGGGCCTAAACACCCGCTGGCGAACAGAAAGGCTGGGGAAAGATTCAAAGCGGCATTCGGTGCTTTCACAAGTAAGGCAAGGCAGTAGCAAGGAGGGGAACATGGGTATGCATGGCGTTTGAGGGGTTATCAGGTCGGGGTCCGCCCGGCTCCATGAGTACATAGCAACATTCTTTGATGCGATCCCGCACCGGCGGCGACGTGTCGTAGCATCGCTACTCAAAATCAATCCAAGGCATTTCTGGGGTCGCAGCCCGTCGCCTGAGAAGAGCCATGGAGGAGGAACGAGAGTCCCATTTCCACTCTAGTCTCTCCTAGTCTGTGGCCGGTAGTAGCTCATGATTAATGAATAATATCTCACGGGCCACAGCTTTAATCCCAGTGAACGCCTTCCGGGGTTGACTCATACGGCTTCGGCTGGTTCGATGGTCAACCTCTGCCTTTCTCAATTGCTCCCAAAACAGGCTAACAGCGGTGCACGTAGGCTCGCATCCCATCTCAGAACGGATTTCGCCTGGAGCGGGATGAGTTAGAGCTGGGCGAATCGTTCGTATTTCAACACTTCACGTTGTATATTTTTTTATTCGGGGCTACAATTGTCTTACTTACTGACCATGTTCGACCAGGTTCAATGCATTGATGGAAAGCGATGACGTGGACCTCAGACCCAACGAAGAGATCCAAGAAAGGGGCCAGAGCCCTTAGAAAGTCAATGTAGACGCCTAAGAGCATGGCTTATACTCTTCGAAGCTTTTCGAAACCCACCCAGCCAACATTATTCTAAGGCTCTTGAACGATGCTGCCCCTAAAACGCCGACTAGGGACAAGGCATCCGCACTATCCTGTCATGAACTCGATCGAAGCCTTCTCGAAGGCCTTTAGCTCGGCCACAAAGTCATGTGATGTGTTCCATACGGTCACCGATCTGCCACCGCCGTGGAATAGCGAGACAAGACTCACTAGTGCGCACATGGCACCTGTCAAACCTCGAGGCTAAGCTCTCCGACCTCAACGCCAGATCTTCGAGAAGAACGCTAGAAGGACTTAGAGTTGGCAATGCCTCGGGCGGACTGGTGCCAGGCCAGAGCGGCCCCGTCTGGGGAATCCGAGGCTGCGTGCTCATTGGCTCAGGGTAACTTGGTGATGGCTTCGAGTCTGAATGGGCCCCTTCGTGCTAGCATGAGCAGGAGGAGTTATGACGTCCTTGGTACCTCGCCGTCGCTCACGAGGTTGATTCTGGAAAGCAGCTAGAAGATGATGAGAGCGTCTATTTAAGGATGGGTCGTTCCACCGCTGCGGATCTTGTGCTTTGGTGAAGATTGTAAAATTCAAGATTCACTTCTTTTGGGAGAACTTGTACTAAGGGAATAATAAAACACTCGCAGCTCATACTTCAAGATATAAGTCGTGTATACCAAAATCCCAAGATGCACTTCAACCTTATCAGCCTCATGGCAACTGTCCTGACACCCCTCTTCGTGAGCGCGACACCCATCGCCTCGCCCAGGGGCGGAGGTGGTGGATTCAGTGGCGGGGGCTTTGGAGGAGGTTTTGGTGGCGGCAGAGGAGGCGGAAGCTTTGGAGGTTCTTCCGGAGGCGGCAAAGGAGGCTACTCTGGAGGTGGCCGCTCTGGCTCGATATCGTCCTCGTCCTCTGGCAGTAGCTTCGCCGCCGGAGCTGCTACGGGGTATGTCGGAGGTATCTGGTACGTTCTCTGTTTCCCTATCAGTATGCTGTCTTTTGCACTCACTGACACCTCGAAGGGTTGGGCATGGCTCGTTCACTGGAGGAGCGGGTGGCGGGTCGTCCGGCGAGGGGCCACCGGCCGACTGCCTCGTCGCAAAGGCCGTGAACAAGGAGCTTAAGCCTAGCGTGGACTGCTTCTACTCCTGGGAGCACTGGCACGAGGACAACTTCCTCTTCTACGTGATACGAATCACGCCCACCGGCCAGAACAGCGAGGGCTGGGCCAAGGGCGTGCGGGACAACATCAAAGGCGAGGTAAATTCAAATCCCCCTTCGTCCCCCTCGTTAGACCGAAACCTCTGCTGGGATACGTTCTAACTCGCACGCAGTGTGGCTCCGGACACATTAATTACTTCAATGCCGGTCGGTGGCACAACACCAACGAGGACTTTGGCGAGCAGCGCAAGATCAACGGCACCACGTTCCACGGGCTCGAGATGACCGTCCCGCTGGGTAAGTGGAGCCCGGAGGAGGATGAGAAGAGTTGCGTTGCCAGCGCAATCAAGAAGGCTTCTTGTGGTGTTGACCTCACTTTTACCAACGGGACCTGCTACCAGAAGCCAGGAACCCTGCTTGCGCCGATCACTATCCCGGATCAAGTCTGAGGGCAGATTTATTTCCTGACTTTGGCCCACCTGATTGGGAACGATCATTATTGTCGGTCTTGAGTTCGGGCAAGTCTGCCAGCCGGTATTTTGGACAGATTGGCCATCAAGGAGAAGAATTTACACTCACGTATTTCATCCCAATCTTAGTAATTTACTGCTCAGTAATAAATACCAAAGCTCGTACAGAGGCACGAGATTCGGGCTGCTAAAGCGCACAACCCTACAAATTGGGAAATTAGAAACCTGAAACAAAGAGAAACAACACTTATCACCCAGCGATAGTTCTGGTTTCCCCAGGCTTCGACCAGGAATCAAAGCCGGACATCTCCTGCTCCACGGCGTTCAAGCCGAAGGCATAGGCCCCATCATCATGAACCGTCGTCCGTCTCATATCCCTCTTGAACTTGCCCTCAAACGGCCCTCCCGTCGCCCTATGCAAGACCGCCCTATTATCCCAGATGACTAAGTCCCCAGGGCTCTCCCAGCCCACAGACGTGACGTACTTGGGCTGGGTGGCGTGGGCATTTAGCTTCCTGACCAGCTCGTCCGACTCGGCCCTGTCCATCTCCTCGATGTGGCTCAGGTGGTGCCCCACGTACAGGCTCATCCTCTCGGACGGCTCGTGCACCTGCGCCACCCTGTGCCGGGCCATGGGCCCCGCCATGGGGTCGAGGTCCCTGAAGTACTCGGGGTCCGCCAGCTTGCGCGAGTGGCTGATGGAGTGCGCGCCGACCAGCCCGGCGTCCCCGCCGGCCCCGAGCAGCCGCGCCCGCGTCTCCTGGTCCAGCTCGTCCCACGCCGTCCGCGCGTCCGCGAACTCGGTCTCGCCGCCCTCGCCCGGTGGGGGGATGACCACCGCCCGCAGCAGCGAGTACGAGGCGCGCCGCGGGTTGAAGCTGCTGTCCACGTGGAACAGGGAGTTGCCCTTGTTGTAGTGCGCGCGCGGGTGGTCCGCCGGCACGATCTCGCCGTCGGCGTCGAGGTTGCCCGCGTCGAAGAGCTCGAGGAGCTCGTAGCGGAGCTTGCGGCCGGGCGTCAGGTACCGCTTGATGTTGTCGAGCTCGCCGAACCTCCTGCTGAAGGCGACGTGGCTGTCGTCCGTGAGGCCGGTGCGGCGGAAGACGGCGAAGCCATACTGCGCCATGGTTAGACAATCTTGTGAGACAGCGAAGTCTATTGTGGTATTGAATTATATTATCCCGCCAAGACAGAGATGCCCTTGACGTTTCGTAGTTTGCATCTAGATTCGTCCGCCACTCTCTCCTATTCATGTCCCGTACCGTGAGACCGACACAATTGCGGCCATGCTTGGACAATAACCACATGTGGAATCAGGTCAGTGACTTCGTACCTTGGTCAACGCAGACTTTATCTCAGCGAATTGCGCCTCGGATAGGTTTTCGAAATTTACTCCTTCAATCTCGGCTCCAAATGTAGGATGGAGCTCTTTTATCGTGAGCCCCTCAGGCGAAGACTCTTGGACAATGCCTGGCATTTTTCAGGGATGTCTTGTTTGGATGTACGTATGTGTGCGAATAGTGGCTGCAAATCGTGGGCAGGTCGCTAAAAGAATGACACATTAGGATCAAAAACCCCTCGATGACCTTTATAATGATGTTCTTTTGCCCGTTATCCCGTCTGCCATGCGGGCAGTAATACAGCAAAGTGCCGGATGACACCGGCGCGGGGTGCGGGGCGCGCTCTGCCTCAATGGCTGGCCGATTTCATGCCGTAGGAGTAACTATCCAGCCTAGGACAAGATTGCCGTTTCATTAAGTGAGAGAGGGCATTGCCAGGAACGATTTTTCAATTTCGCTGGAGAAATGTAAGCCCGGCCATGGCATGGCTGTTGCTCCTGAACTCGACCCCAAACCTTTCCAAGTTCGAAATTCGGAGTTCTGGTGGAAGCACATCTGTTTTCCAAGAATGTCCTCCCCTCCCTAACATCATTGACCAGTGTCTTGTGGTTCCGGGAAATGAATGGCTGGTATGTCCATGTTTAAGCAGCGGGTCAAGCCTCGATAACCATACAACATGGGCTGCCATCAGACCGACGACTCAGCCACGCCGTTCTGCCATGGCCTGAGTGTCGAAAGCCTGATGACACGTGTGCACAGCCTTCGCTACTTGATACGAGGCACTGCGCGTGGAGCCGCACACAGCTACGAGGTTATAGAGTACTCGACGAAGGTGTTCCCACTACAGCCTTCAGGTGGCCGGTAGGTAACCGTTTCAAGGGATGTTGGGTGAGATCAGCCCTTATCCAACCCTCTTGCCTTGATGAAGCGCACGATCTGCTCCCGCGTAAGCTTATCATTGTACTGCTCTTGGCAATCATAGAAAGAGATCAGTTCTTGAGTGCAGTCGACCATGCCCTCGATGTCCATACTACTTTCGGCGAGCCACAGGCCGAAACGCTGTACTTTCGAGTACCGCTCGCCTTTCTCCTTGGTGAGCGCCGCCGATTGTGCAGCGGTTGCCGCATCGACTGGTGTCTGTCCTGGGGGTGCACCAGGTGTGGGCGTCTGCCGCGCCTGAGCTTGTGCAAGGGCTGCGGTTACTGCGTTTATTCCAGCCATATTGGGCTGGCCCATTGCACTGCCAGACCCTTGAGCCGTGCCACCCTGGCTGCTGTTCTGCGAGGGCCGAAAGAGGATGGCGAGTAGTATCGCAGTGAGCGCAATAGTGTGCGGAGGATATATGAGAGGCAGGTCGGTCATGTAATGGTCGTTGACGATGGACCAGGCGAGTGCTATCTCGTCCTGGGTCAGGTTAAGGCTGGACTGCAGGCTGGTGAGGGTGCGGTAGGGCTGGTGTATGATGAGGTGCGAGTTCATCTCGGATATTAGCCAGAATTCGCACTCGCCTATCTTGGATGGATCGTGGAAGAGTTGCATGTCTGTGGTATCCGAGCTTCTGTCAGCACTCTTGCGCTAGCACGGGCGTCTTGTCTCGTCTTGTCTCGGCTGGAGGGCTACAGTACCTGTCCACAGACTCCTGGCCTCCTGATTCATCAACCTGATGTGTTGAGGACACTCCTCCATCTTGCAAGCCAGGTATAGGGCTGTGGTGATGACGAGGAATGGGTTCGTCTTCCTGATTTCGACCTTGATGTAGAAGCGCTTGATGTAGACCTGGGCAGTGGCCATGGCCTGTTGCCTGACCCCGAGCCGTTTGCCGAGCCGGTTGATCTCTGCAGTCGATGGCAAGGCTAGTCAGTGGTTCTACAGTGGCAGAAGGCTGCAACGGAGGCGCTCACGTTGATTGAAGAAGATGTTCAGATGCCTCCACTGCGGCAAGCCGAAGCTCTGGACAAGACCCGGGTCTTCATCCTCGAGTCTCTGTCGCATCGACGACAGCTGCTCCTTGGTGAACTGCCAGTGTTTCCTCTGAGTCGAGTCCCAGTAATTGGCAGCCATGCTGGGGTAAGAATTGAGACAGGCTCACGGCACGGGGGCCGCAGCTTGGTGGTGATTGACGGTGAGACCGGAACGTGGGACCTGGATCATCTGGTAGAAGATGCAAACTCCGGGCTGGGCCACTGCAGTTCCGAGTACACAGGCCAGACGTCGGCTTGTCGGCTCCGTGTCGGCCACCGAATGGTCTGCCAGCCGGGACTATCAAGGGTCCGACATGGAGAAATCTATTCTCCCCTGCAGCTATGAATTCCGGTGTCCGCTCAATTTGGCTAGGGCCGCATGAGCGAATCCCCGTTATCACATAGAATCAACAATACAAACAACCTATTATTGTGAAGCGGGGTGGCTGGCCATCGCTCGGCTGTCGCCAATGGTCCTCACCGCGTTAAGATCCCGCTGTATGCGCCCGTCTAACTATATTCATCCAGAACGCTTGGTTTTTAATATCTTTGATCCACATATCTTTTCTTTACACTCTCTTCAAGTATCCGCCAATGGGTAGTCGTGCTTTACTACCGCGATCACGCAATTCCCATGAGGGTCTCGATATCGGATGCCGGGCCGTTTCCCTTCTCAGCAAAAGTGTTTTTCCGCATGTATTTCCAGCAGCACTGAGGTAGTCAAGTACTTTTCGGACTGATCCGCCAGTTTGGAAAAGTACTGTCTCCGAGGAGATGACCTGTATTATCCAAGCAATCTGTATTGTGATCCGTGTCATTTATGTGCCTGTCCATGCTTGAGCCATTCTCCCGTGAGAAGTTCACAAGTGCCGGGTCACATTCAGACCCACTACGCAGCGCCGGGATTAAGGTCACAAGGAAGGAGGAGTAGGACTCGGTGGGGGTCGCCAAAGGTATATTTATTTGTCGTCGTACAAGTGAACCAACACTTGAATTTTGGGAGAGACATCGTCTGTAGCAGTTGTCTCTGGCTCACGTCGCCCGCCAGAGGTTGTTTCTCTCAGCGCTACGTTGTCTCGGACCAGACAAGGACAAGATGACAGCCCGTCTGAGCCTCCAATGTACCCTCCTGGCGTGTCTGGGACGGCTCGTTTGGGCACAGCCTGCCAGCGTCGATCTCCCCTACATCTTGGAACACCCTTATGAACAGCAGGCCAATGGCAATGGGCTAGCTATCGAGAAACCCAACATGATAATATTCATGCCGGACCAACTGAGATATGACTCTGTGGGGATTTTCGGGAGTGATGTGAGTCTTTTCATCCGAGGCTCAACCAGGTAGCGGTTTTTGACACATGAGTTATTTAAAGATCGTCCAAACTCCGAATATAGATGCCTTTGCCAGAGAAGGTGTCCGCTTTACCAATGCCTTCGCTCAGGCCTCAGTATGCTCTCAGTCGAGATGCTCCATGGTGCGCGAGGCCTCCTTCTTTTGGGTTTTTGTGGATCTTGTTAACGCAGCGGTCTGAAGTTTACGGGTCAATACCCTCATGTCAGCGGCCACCGGACGCTTAACAACCTGCTCAAGCCTCACGAGCAGAACGTCTTTCGCTCTCTGAAGGACGGAGGATATCACGTTGCCTACCTCGCCCCGCGGGGCGACCTGTTCGCAGAAAATGCCACAGAACTAAGCGTCAGCGAGTACGGTTACCTCGAGGTCGATGACCTGCAGTCGAGGTTTGCACCTGGAACTGCCCGCAGCCTCGACGAGATCGCAGACGACAACCTGGACGTCTCGGACCCCCTGTTCCACCTCCTCAACAAGAGAGGCAGCTACAACACCACGGATCTGAACAACATCTGGAATCGCGTCTATTACCAAGGCCTTCGCAACGAGACCGAGACTTACAACTCTTATGATGCGTCCCTGCTGCGGGGCGCGCTGAAGTGGCTCGAAAATCCGCCGAAGGACCAGCCTTGGGTGCTTTTCCTTCCGTTGTTATTCCCGCATTGTCCCTTCACCGTCGAAGAGCCGTATTTCTCAATGTACAACCGATCAGAGATGCCACTTCCTATCAGTAGAGAGGAACTAGTAAGCCGTTATGACCCTATATATTGGGAACAATTCCGTCGCGACTGACACAGGGTCTTAGACTGGGTACATGCCTCGCTATATGGACAGCATCATCGAAGCCGCCGGGCTCGATCGCGCTACTGACGACACCTGGAGAGAAGTCAAGGCGACTTACTACGGCATGATCACGAAGCTGGATAACCAATTTGGTCAGGTCGTGAATAAGACGAAAGAGCTCGGGCTCTGGGATGATACAGTGACATTCTTCTTCACAGACCACGGGGAGTGGCTTGGAGACTACGGCCTGATTGAGAAATGGCCCTCTGGGCTATCCAACTCCCTCACCCACGACCCCCTCATCGTCGGGGGTGCGGGACTCCCCAAGGACAAGGTCTTCGACGGCATGGTGGAGATGGTGGACCTGGTACCAACCATGCTGCAGTTGGCAACTCTCAACGAAACGTATATGCACTTTGGCCAATCGTGGGTCGACGCAATCCACGCACTTGGGGAGGGGTCCTCGAACGGCAGCAGCAGTCTCGCCTGGAACAGGACCTACTCCTTCACCGAGGGCGGGTTCCTGACGAGCGAGGAGCCGCTGCTGGAGCAGGCGGCATTCCCCTACGATATCAAGGCCGGCCTGCAGCACAACGAGACAACGCTAGTGGGCATGGCCACGTCGATGCGAAGCAGGGAGTGGACGTACGTCTACCGCATCTACGAGGCCGACGAGCTCTACTCGCGCATCGACGACCCGGGCGAGAGGCATAACCTTGCTGAGGAGCCCGAGTACCAGGGCATCAAGGCCCAGCTGAAGGGTGACCTATTGAAGTGGATCATTTCGACGAGCGATGTGATCCCCTGGTACATGGACGACCGCTCGCCAGTAGTGGATCTCCCGAGCCCGGCGGAGCAATACCAGGCTAGACTTGGGGACGACTCGTAATGTCTAATGCTCAGATGGTTGAAGGAAGCTTTGTAAATCGACATAGCTCTTGATATATGAACTGCTCGATCCCTGCTATGGCTGTTATTCTTATGAAAACGGATATTCGTACCGGTCAGAACGGCTGATTCACCGGTTTGCACTGGTGCAGAGATACATTACTCTAAGTACCTCCACTCATTTAACTATTAAATAAATAATTCTATTTAAATCCTATAGTTTTCCATTTATTATTATTTAATATAAAGTATTTATTATTATTTAAATATATAAATATATATCTTTATAAATATTTATTTTATTTTGTAATTATATAATAAAATTTTAAAAATACTTAAAAAGTACTTTTAAAAAACGAATATTTATACCGTTTTCATTTAAAGGTTAAATATTAATTATAAAGATTTAAAAAAAGGTTTTATAAGAATATAAAGGTTATATTATTTAATTTAAGAAGTTATTATAAATAAAATTAAGGTGGGAGGCTTAAATAGTTAAAAAAAGGTTTTCCGCTAGCCGCTTCACCCGGTACGAATATCCGTTTTCATTCTTATAGAATTCCCGTTGGCAGTGAGTATTAGACAATGAAAGACTACCGACCGCCTAGACCTGTTGAAGAGTGGTGGATGAGTCTGCCTAGGCAACATGATCACAGTCCAGGCCAGAACCGAGCGTGGTGAGCTTGCTGGGGGTATCGAGTAGAAGTATTTCTGGGATAGCTTCAGAGTTGTGCACAGACGCGGTTGGTAGGCGGGCTATACTGCATGGAGCGATATCATCGTTATCATCTGGCAGGGGAGTGCAGAATTCTCCAAGAGGGGACCTCTGAGCCAGGAGGCAGCTGGTCCAGTAGTAAGATCGCCTCGGGCCGAGAAAGGAGAGACATGTCATATCCCTGAGCAGGGGTCGAGAGCCAAGGTGGGGGCCACGAACCCGCGAGTGAGGGAGCTTGGAAGTGGGGATTTTTTCATTGTCAGCAAACCTTGGGAAAGGAGGAGCTGCCATTGGAGCCCTGGCGGCCTGGCGGAGCAGGACCTGGAAGGTGACAGCTCTCCCGGTCTCCGCCGCTAACCACAACCATAACCACGACCAAAACCACTTAAACCAGCAGTATCTCGGATGACCGCATAACCCGACAACATCACAGCGCATACCCACTCATAGCCTTGACCTTGTACGCCGAGCAACGCCGAGTACCTCGAGCCTCGATTGAACCACTCCAGCTGCTTGTCGACGCTTATCTCGTCGTCCCCAGATTGTACAACACCGCAGAGCCGAACCATGATATAGGAAATATAGCCAATTTCGCGCGACGCTCCCGACTCCTCCCTCGGGTCCCGACAGTATCTTGCGCCCCTCGCTTCACCAAAGACTTCACATACACACACCATCGGTTACCTCGCCGACGATCCGCCTTGCGATGATATCATAGTATCCGAATGAAGATCACCCAAGTGGTCAAGGACTTCGAGATGGGGATGGAGGAGTCACAGAACCAGCGCGACAACAGGGTCGAGGACCTGTGGAGGAAGCTGGACCCGAAGGGCACGGGGGAGCTGGACCTGAAGGGGCTCCAGAAGGGCCTGCGGAGGATAGACCATCGTCAGCTCGGACCATGACCGCTGCGTTGTGTGCCAGACCCAGCTAACGCGCAAGTACAGCTCTGAAGAACGCCGACGACCTGCTGGGGGAGGTTATCAATGTGGTCGACACCAACCGGGACGGCAAGATACAGTATGAAGGTAGGCTCCATCGGCCAGGGACTCGCGAGTCGAGCAAGCGCTGACCTTGGCTGGCTGCTGTGCAGAGTTCCGTGTCTTCGTCGAGGCTGCCGAGCGCCAGCTGCTCCGCCTCTTCAAGTCCATCGACCGGAATCATGATGGAAAACTAGGTCAGGAGGAGCTGAGCCTGGCGTTCCAGAAGGCAGGGCTTTCCGTGCCCAAGAGGAGGCTCTCTGGATTCTTTGAAGAGGTCGACATGAACCACGATGGCTTCATCAGTTTCGACGAGTGGCGGTAAGCAGACCTCTCTCTGACCATCTTGCCTTGCGTTGCCCTGCCCGTCTCTCTCTTGTGCGATGTCCCTCCAAAATGTGTCATGCTCGCAGGATCTCGTCTGCCTGCCCCCCGGGCGGGGCGCGGGGTCACGATGATATTTGCCCCGGGTCCGTCAACAAGTGCCTCGACCGGCGTCCTTTCGAGGTCGCGCCAGACAAGGACGGCGCCTCTGCTCCCGCTCACCTTGGTCACACACTCACAATGGTGGCCAAGGCGGCGTGCGTCAATTGGCGGATGACTTTTTGTGGGAAAAACCCAAGTGGCCCTTCCTTGACTTGACTTGCTATTTATTCAGTAGGCGTGTGAATGAAGGCAGAAGCTAATCGGTGCCTGCAAACAAAGTGACTTTTTGCTATTCATGCCCACCAACCCCAGCGGCTCACCACTCGAGGCTGCATTGTCCTATTATTCTTCAATTGTTACTCTTAATGCTGAAGGCGATTCTATGGTCACGGAAGAAACACTCGAGGGCATAGGTACGACCGGCTTCCTTCTTCACGCACTTTTTGGCTCCATCCTCAGGCTTGCACAACCTGCCCCTCCTGACCCGTCTCCCAAACTCGACCAACCTGGACTTCCGACCGCAACATCCCCTGGGACCAACCCTTCGTCACAATCAACCTTGTCTTCGAGAAAACCGCCCATCTCGTCACAACTCAAACCACCACTCGAAGGTGACGCTTCGGCGACAGCAAACGACAGCAAGATGGCAGGTGTCTACGCCAACCCCCCTCAAGCCGCTGCGGGCAGCGTCCAAGACACGCTCCACCAGGCGACTGGGAGCGCTGTCAGGGGCCTCCAGGTCATGACTGCTCCAGGTACTTCATTCGGCGGCGAAAGCAGCAGCGACTACGGTGACGACTTTTTGGACATCCACGACCACCACCCCCAGCTGCAATTGCGCGAGATTGATGACGAGTGCGAGGATGAGCTTACAAAATCGAGACTGACCCAATACCTGCCTGAACCAGGTTACTTCCTAGCCGGTGCTCTCGCAGGCGGGATCTCGCGCACGGCGACAGCTCCCCTCGATCGCCTCAAGGTCTACCTGCTCGTCAACACCAAGACAAAGGCCGGCGTCGCTGCTGATGTTGCCAAGCAAGGTCAGCCACTGGCTGCTGTCCGCACGGCTGGCAAGCCAATTGGCGATGCTGTCCATGCGCTGTGGAAGGCTGGCGGGTTTCGCACCTTTTTCGCAGGTAAGGAAAATCTCATTGCGCTTTGTGCCGACAAAGCTCGGCGTCTTTTCTCCCAAGACCGATTTGTGCCGTTGATAAAGAGCTGACACCGCCCACAGGCAATGGGCTGAACGTGATCAAAATCATGCCTGAAACTGCGATCAAGGTATGTTGCTTTATAATTTTCCTGAGACAAGAGGAATTCCAACTGAAGGTCTCCAGTTTGGCTCGTATGAAGCCGCGAAGCGCACTCTTGCCACCCTCGAGGGTCACGATGATCCAACCAGGATCAACCCCTACTCGAAGTTTGCTGCCGGCGGTGTGGCAGGCATGACTGCACAGTGAGTGCATTGCGCTGGGTTCAACAGTTTGCAGTAAACCAACTAACAGTATTGCCCAGGTTTTGCGTCTACCCACTGGACACCCTCAAGTTCCGTCTGCAATGCGAGACTGTCGAAGGTGGCCTGACTGGCAACGCGCTGCTCGTGCAGACCGCCAAGAAGATGGTCGCCGAGGGAGGCTTCCGGACTGCGTACCGAGGTATCACCATGGGCCTGGTCGGCATGTTCCCTTACAGCGCCATCGACATGGGCACATTTGAGTTCTTAAAGAAGACCTTCACACGATACAAGGCCCGCTACACCGGGCTCCACGAGGAGGATGCGGCGCCTGGGAACATCGTGACTGGTATCATCGGTGCGACTTCAGGTGCCTTTGGCGCCACCGTGGTCTACCCTCTGAACGTCCTTCGCACGCGGCTCCAGACGCAGGGCACGGTTATGCACCCGCCGACCTACACCGGCATCTGGGACGTGGCGACAAAGACGTACAGAAATGAGGGCCTCCGAGGCATGTACAAGGGACTAACGCCGAATCTGCTCAAGGTCGCGCCAGCTCTCAGCATCACGTGGATTGTCTACGAGAACTCGAAGGCTTTCCTCGGTCTCCACTGAAACGAGCACAGCGCAGCGTCGGAAGCTCTCCACAGAGAGCCGGGGACGTTCGCGGGCGCAACTGCCAAGGCAGTAACGGATTCCGGTCTTAATGGGGATGGGAACCAACTATGGCATCTTCTGCCTTGCAGAAACATATCAAGATCTGGTGGGATGGGGACCAACAGGCGAAAGCGAGCAGCAACTGCAAAGCAGTGTGCGCAAAGGCATCTTCTTAGGCGTTCGAGAGAGGCGGCGCATGGCTTGAGCACTGATTTGAATCCGGCATTTGAGCTGATCTATGCCGTCGGCGTCGAGAAACAAGGAAAGCAAAGTAGATTACAGATGATACCAGGAGAGGCACGTGTGGTGGAACAACAGCCCTTTGGCGATATAGTCGGCAGAGTTGGCGGCATGAGTGGATTCCATACCACTCCAACGGCATCAAATGAAGTCAATCCTATACAACGTAGCTTTCCGGCTCCGACGTCCGCAGCCGACATGAGCTGTCTGCTTATGTGGATTGATTGCGTGATCTCGTCAACTGGCATCCGGGAGCGGGCAGCAGACGCGTCGAGCCAAGCCTGATTGACATTTCAAGGTCGAGAGTCGTCATCAGGCACGCCTTTGTCCCCAGGGTGGAGGCATGTTGGTGGGTGCAGGTACTCGTAAGACCGCTCGTTGGAATCCATGTCACCACGAGGGATTGACCAATGAGGCCATTCCCACAGGCCAACCCCTCTTTCCTGCAAGCTTACTTGCAGCGAGATTAGCCTGGAAGAGGACTAAAACGTCGAGGCTACCAACTATGGCCCACGCGTCGAGAGTCAGTTGCCGTCCGGAAGGAATATTGTCCCTTGCTTACGGCTGCTATCTTGCGGCGATGAGGGGCAGAGCCTCTTACCAGCTTCCTGTTTGGACCAAGCCAATTACCGACTACGGAGTTCGGCATGAGCACAGTACCAAGGCGTGTCGGAGTTGGAAGGTTTCTCTTGGGGGAGGGCCACAGAGCCTAGAAGAATTGTTCTGGAAACATGTCACTCACACTACCCAGCGCCGCCAACGTCCCACTTTGCCCAGCCTTCCAAGATACTTGGGTGTTATCGTGCGATCTGCCAGGCTGACGAGGCGCCTTGTTGCTTCTCGTCTTAGCGCAACTCTATCTCGACATTCCTCCCCGTTATTTGAGAGTAGCGAGCTCATTGACGCGGATCCTGCATGTCGGGCGAGTCGTTTTGCGGCTAGATACATGTAATCCAAAGGGCCCTGCCGGACTCAATTCCCCCGCGGAGGCGTTTCCTCTCTTTTCCTTCTTACATCCCACCTGCTCGGTGCCTATTTGGATTTACCCGTGATACTGACGACGACTTCAACTTGCGTCGTAACTATCGAATTGATTGTCCCCCATCTGTTGGCGTGTTCCATTTTTATCTCTCCACCGGGCAGTAAGCAAGCAACGCCAAGCGGATCAACGTCTTTGCGCATCTAGAGTTCTGGGCTTGGCGGCCGTCGATAGTTTCAAAGCACTCCGCCAAGGCGTTTCGGCACCATGCCGGACTACCCTTATTCAGACAACATGTACTCGGGCCTCGACGACTCAGACGTCGAAGAGCAGCCGTGGGCAGACCGAGGCGGAAACAGAAACACGCATGGGTATGGCCACGGTAGCGGATTAGGAGCTGCTGCTGGCACTGCTGCTACTGATGCTGGTGGTGGTGGTTTTGGTGGTACTGATGTGGGGGTTGATTCGCGGCACCAACACGTCGCAGACCACGACGAGGAACAAGTCCTCTCGCCCACGGATGGATATTTTGGCCGTTCTGGAGACTCTCCGTCGTCAGACTATAATCCTGCTTACCCGATCGGCAACAACAACCCAGACAGTCATCCGCTCTCGCCGTCACATCAGAGTTCATCGGTAGATGTACATGCCACCCCATCGTCGCATTACCCTGCAGCGGCATCATCCCAAGTCCCGCATGTGCCAAACGTTTGGGTCAACGATCCCAGCCTGGAGCAAGGAAGCACTGCCGAGAGCAAGGCAAGGGAAGCTCAAGAGGAGCGCGAGCTGAACAGGCGCCGAGCTGGCCGGCCACATCCATCAAACTTTGCCTCCCATCCACACGCTGCTGGCGACGGTGGCTCTTCCCCCTTCCCGTCCCTGAACACGACAACGACATCCCCATCGACGACGTTTGGCCCTGGACAGTCGAGATACGCCTTTGGCCCCGGCCTGTCATACGCCCCATCCAGCCAGAGGTACACGCCATCCTCCTCTGCCGCTCCGTCACGCTCGCATCGCAGCGGGACGATATATTCCGAGCGCTCGTCGCTCTTCAGTGAAGCACCGCCGGCCTACACCCCTTCTCCCACCTCGACGACCGCTACCTCCTCCAACTACCAGACCATCCGGCCGTCCAACATGGGCCGCATCTCAGAGTCCGAGTCCCGGGGCCTGCTGGCCAGTCACGAGTACCAGACCGTCCCCCAGGACATGGGAGGACAGGCGGACGATGACTACACCTACACACGGTCAGGGAACTGGAGGGACCGCGTGAGGAGCCGCGTGTCCAGTCTTAACGGGAGGACCTGCAAACTGGTCGCGCTAGGCGTCATCTTGCTTTTCGTGACGATTGGGTTCCTCGTCAGCTCCTTCATTGGTGTGAAGGACGAGGTGAGCACCTATATTTTCCTTTCTGTTGCAGCCCTGCCAATCACTCCATGATACATGAGTCTAGTGACACGACAGCCCCTCTGAGCAACACAGGAGTGGCGAGTTTTCAAAAGCTTCCCCTCTGAGTCTCTTCCAAGGAACACCAGCTGCCAAACCCACTGTTCCCGTCTTTACTCAGCTCAACACGTGTGAAAATGTCCAATATTCTCAGAGAAGCTAACTCCGAGCAGAGGAGGATCTTGCCTGGCGGCGGCTCGGGAAGCTCACCTATCAGCAAGTTGCCGTCCCAGGACGACGATGGCACGAGGTTGGCATACCCGCCCTACGACGGAGAGATGCCCTGGGCCGAGAGCGACCTCTGCGCCAACAAAGAAATCAAGTACCCGGTCCAGACTTTCAAAGTCGAGTTCTCCGATTCGCGCAATGTCTCATTCTTCCAGGACGTCAAGAAGAACAATCCTTCTGGCGGGCGGGATGTCCGTGTCAGTGGCGAGGTCGTCATCCGCCGGGCCGGAAACGGGACCCCAGGGCCGGGCATCACCCTGGAGAGCGTCTCCAACGACGACCAGATCGCGCTTGACTTGGACTGGGACGACGTCGAGCAACGCCTCTACGTCCTGTCGCCACTGGCGATCCCGTGGACCACCAACAGCGGTGAATCGCCTTGCTTGCAGATCCGCTCAACCATCTGGGTGCCCCCTGGAAGCGTTTTGGACAGCCTCAACGTCGAGAGCGTGCACCTTGGCGTCAAGCTGCTGGACAACCTGTCGATCCAGCTCAACAACTTCGCCCGCCTGGCCAGCACCATCGGGACCGTCGTGGCGGCCACGGACGGCGAGAAGGACCCGAAGCAGGTCATGCTCGAAGGACCGCCCAAGTCGTTCAGCCTGAACTCGCGATACATCGAGGTCAAGACCCTGTCCAACGCCATCGCCGGCTCGTGGCCCCTGTACGACTACCTCGGCCTCGAGACCGTCGCGGGTTCCATCCGCGCCGGCGTTGTGCCCAAGGAGGCGCTCAAGGATAAGCCGCGCCCGGCCATCCTCTACGTGCACTCCACCTCTGGCCCGGTCGAGCTCCACGAGCCCGTCGAGGCGGCCGCGGCGGCCCTTGCCATGGAGGCCCAAGGCACCGCGGTCGGTGCGACAGCCCAGGACATCATCCCGCCGCGGCAGTACGGCGTCGACCTGTACACCATGTCTGGGACGGTCAAGGGCTCCGTCGCCTTCAGCCACTCGTGCAAGGTTCACACGACCTCGGGCAACATCGACCTCACCCTGCTCCCCGTGTACGACAAATCGCAGATCCAGTCCTCGGGAGACTCGAGCTCCTACCTGCAGACCTCGACCACGAGCGGCACGACCGTGGTCAACGTCATGGACGCGCTCTGGAAGGACGTTCAGACGGGTTCGTACGTCGCGCCGCCCGCGCCTCCAGCAGCAGCCATGGCACCCGGCGGACCGGACTTCACCCCCATCGGCGCAGAGGACCCCTACAGCTTCCTCGGCGACGAGGAGACCCCCGCAGCGGACCCGCCTGCGCTCGAGGAGGCGGCCCCCATCCCCGGGGAGCAGCAGGCTGCGGCGTCGTCGCCCGCCATCCGCGTCCTCAGCTCGCGCCACACCACCACCAGTGCGGCCATCCGCCTCAGCTACCCGGCCACGTGGGAGGGCGGCATCGACGCCGACAGCCTGACGGGCAAGATCGCCATCTCGGGCAAGGGCGTCGAGATCATCCGGCGCGACGACGAGTTCCCCGGGTTCAAGGAGCGCGTCATCGCCCGCAAGGGCCAGGACGGCGTCGGCGGCAACGTCAAGTGCCACACCACCTCCGGGGCCATCAGCGTCTCGTTCCCGTCTTAGGCGAGGGGAGTGGGAGAAGTCGCAGCATGTAGGGCAAGATTTAAGTGGAGGGGCAGCGCCCCCAAGTAATAGAATTGCACGAGTCTGGAAACGGCGGGCGAGGACGGAAAACGTAGCATCACACATAAAGGATTAGCGCGCAAGGTACGCGGCGTCTGATGAGATTTATGATTACTGGTATGCAGGCTGGGTTCTCAGGCCCAATGGAGTTGGCGGATATTTTCTTTGTGTTTTGTTTTGACTTGGACTAGCCGGTTGATACACATCAATGCGAGTTTGTGTTCTCATCAGATATCGTGTCCGCTGTAGAGCGCAGGGACGACAAGCCTGAACTCGAAAAACTCCCCAGCACAGTTGATTTAAGATCTCGCTGCTTTTGCCAAAACGCAGCAGCAGGTTCGTACTTCAGAGCTGCACAAGAAGACATATTGCTCACCACATGGCAGACACGTCGAGCTCGAGAGCTAAACCACTGGCGGTCAAGATATGCTATTAAGTGGAATGAACGATCCCAGGGTCACGACGACCATCGTATGATAACTCGCCTCCCGAGGACCACATCACTACCTACTCATCCAATCTATTGCCTTTATTCGATGACAACGGGCCACCGTCCGTAAACGCCGACGCACGCTGTTAACCTACCTATAGCAGCCGGGAGTCAAGAGCAATACCAGATACTGATAGTCGAACCTCCTCATCCGCCATCGTGCTTCGCCACTTGAAGCCCCTGGCTCTCGCAGACCACTGTTCGTGCTCGGAAAAGGTGACCGGTTCAGCGAATAATGTCACCCTCCTTCTCAATCCCCTCCAGATCCTCGAGGATATCACTCCCGCCTAGAAGCCCCACGCCGCCGATAGTAGCCTTCTTCCCTCCTGACCAAACCTCGTGGAACTTGATGCTCTCATCGCTTCCTGCAACAACAATGCAACCCTCCATAAATGTCCGATTTCTCTTCTTCTCCCTGTTTCTCCGGTCCCTTGCCTGACCCGTAGCATCCCTGGCCGCCTTTTGGTCTGGCGGCCCCCGTGGGTATGGGACAGCGTAGAGTGCCCGGTGGTCGCCCTCCTAGGGTATCGCCGCGACCTGCCTACATTCAGGCCACGAGAAAACGGCAATTCGGTATGGATGCTCTGGCTGTGCGTAACCGAATGTGGCGGCGATTTCTCTTCGCGTGGTTGACCAAATCAGGCTGGTGACCTGCGCATGTACAGCAATAGTTGCGAGCGCAACTCCTGACGTCGTGTGGAAGAAGTGGATGCACTTGTCGTGGGAGCCGCCACCAGTGGCGACGAGACCGTCACGCCAAGGACAAAATGCAATGGCTTTCACAGCCGCAGTGTGTTCCCAACGATGCTTTGCATGCCGCTCCTCGACGTTGCGTGGCTCCCCTGAAGTGTCAGAGATTGGATTGCGGAAGTGCTCAGAGGCTGCGGGGACATTGGTTGGCAGTGATGGTGGATAACGCGGTTGGACACGCTCGGCGACGAGGCGATTCAGATCCCAGAAGCGTGTGGTCGTGTTGGGGCGGAAGAAACTCGCGAAGAGCGAAGGTGCGGGTGTGCTTGAGATGCGGTCGTCAATAGAATCCATCGCAGTCAGGCGGCTGCCAACGCTGCTGGCCGAAGAGTTTGATATCTGACGCTGGCTCGACGATGCATCTCGAGCTGATGGCAACGTCGATGACGTTGACGAGCCTGCCCCGGGGGCCATACTGTCCAGGAATCGTCTGAGGTTGAATCCCTGAGGCGGAATTGGCTCGCGGAATGCAGCGAAGAACCTACTCATATCCTGATCAGGATCGCTCTGCTCTTGGAAAGTTGTGACCTTCTCAGTCTCAAACAGAAAACACATGTTGTCATTACCCCCGGTCGCGAACAGGTCACCGCTGGGAGACCATGAGAGCCCGCATATCTGCTGCGTGTGAGCCGAAATATAGGCAAGACATTGGACACTCCCTCGCCAATTGTGCCGGAAGGTCTCAAATGTCAGGGGCCATTCGACGGCATAATAGAAAATGTTGCCGTGTTCGTCACCGACAAGCAGGTCTTCATTGTCAACCGAAGGGCCGGGGTTGTAAGGATTCACAGATGGGCGAGTTGTGACTGTCGGCTTCCAGCTCACACAGGCGACTGGTGCCTCTTCTACGTGTGGAGCGAACCGGAACCGGGGATACTGACGGTCGTAAAGTGTGGGTGCATCCCATAGTGACATGAGATTTAATAGTCCGTTCGATCGGCCGTAGGCGAGAATACACTTCCTCCCTTGCCTGGAAGAAAAGTCGACCGAGGTTAGCCATGATGAATCATTTGGCCCATTGTCCTCCAAAGTTTGCACTCCGGTGTCTTCCGACCAGCTGTAGAGTCTCGTCCCCAGACCAACAGCTAAAGTCTGACAGACAGGCGAGAAAGCCAAGATCGAACAGTAGTAATCATCCCTCAGACTGGGTGCGTCGAGAACCTTGAATGGGGCCACCGGGAGTGTTCGCATCTCATGCCTTGTTTTGGATGTTATGCTATCGGCATGGTCTTCTTTGACCAGTTGGGTGCCTTCCCAGTGTGTCTTCTTTCTCAAGACTGAGTCGGATTTCTTGCGCTGCTTCTCTAATCGGACGGACAAGTTGTCAAAGCCGAGGATTCTCGATGACCAGTCGATATCGAAAGCGGACGCGAGCCGAGCCTCGTGCTTCTCGACGTCTTCTTGAGCCTTTGGCTTGGATGGGGGGAACAGGGTGTTGAACATAGGAGCGTTTGTGCCGCTTTGTACGAGACCACCACGGCCGTCATCAATGGCCCCGTGGTTAGGAGCCACCCCTCCAACAGACCAGACGCTGTTGCTCACCTGTGGGGGAGTTTCGTCAGCTTTTTCTCCCTGGGCGGGGTTTGGATGGGGGCGAACCTCACCCTTCGTTCTCCTTGACCATGGAATCTGGGATCAAGTACGGTCCTACTTTGGCCCGGCCTCGTCGCTTTTCGAGACTCGGTTGGGGAAGGTGGTAAAGGCCGGCGTCTGAAACAAAAGGGATCAGGTGCATCTTTATTATGACGGACAAGACGCTCGGAAGTTGTCAATTCTTCCAATGGCCTGGTTGTGCGCAATTTCTCTGATCCTGGTGTCTTATGATCCCTCAGAGGTACAAAGCGGTCGAGTGCCCTCAGGGAGCTGGCCCTGAACCCAATGACTGCTGTGTCAGAGCCGTGGCGAGGATGATGAATCTGACGCTCGGGGAGCATGGGATACGAGTCTGTCCGCGATATTCGTCTGCGTGATGCTCGCGGCAGGGTTGCCGACCTTTCCCGGCCAGTACAAGGGGACAGAAAGATAGCTTGCTCAGATGCACTGTCAGTATCCTCAACCCCTGATGATTCGGAGCCGGTCCCATCGTAAGACTGCAAGCTTTCGCTCCCAAGCCGGGATACTCGAGACAGAGAAGTGCGGTTCGAGTGCCTCTTTAGGGATGTCTTTGCGGTAGATACCTCAAAGGATGCATAACCAGAATCTGCGGAGCGATCGGTCCTAGGCAGGCTGTCATGGTGAAGTTGTCGCATCCGGGAGGTGATGGGTGTGACAGGATCGTCCATCTCGGCGCTGGGAAGGCGGGCCTCACTGGACCCCGGCTGCTGAAGAGACCCAATCCTAGACACAGCTTGGGTCGCATAAGAGTGATGGAAACAATGTAAGGTCGAACAAGGTTATTGGGCGTTCAGAGTGTTGGTGAGACACTCCGGGGGAGCCTGACCTTCAGACAGACAGAGCGAGCGGATGAGTGAGAGTGAGCTGTCCAAGCTGACCAGCCAGGCGGCGGGGCGGAGGCCGACAAAGAAAGGGTGGTGAGAAGAGGCCAACTGGAGCAATGCTCACTCATATCATCCGTTGGCAATCGCGTGGCCCAGATGTGTTTGGTCGGCTGGGACTCTCACGACACTGTTGGGCGCAAGTTGGAGGTCGTAGGAAGTCATCGTAGGGAGGCCGGAAATATGTAGGTCACGGTGGAGAATATGCACGGAAGGAAATAAGGAACGGGAAGAAATCAGCGAAGCAGTCGCATTTCAGAAGGAAAGGGAGACTCGGAGGGTGTAGGGAGACAACGACATGGATGAACGGCCGATTGACGGTTGGACGAGACTACAAGTTGGATCGGAGCCTTCATTCCGCCCACCTGGAAGTGCCTTCCTGACATGGAGGAGCTGTGCTGATATGCAGGTGTTGATCTCAGCTCTTGCCGAAGAAGTCACGACCGCCAGCACTGCATGATACCTACCTAGGTATATGGTATCTAGCGCTGGGTCTTTGGTTATTCACAGCCTTGTGAAAAGACCGCTTAGAAAGAGCACGTACACGGATCGAAATCAGACCACCTGAACCTGCAGAGACCGCAGCCTTAGCACCGGCGGAAGTGCTGCTCAAGTCTGCTCTCCCCGTGCAACCTTTACTTCCACTGAACCGTACCTCCATTCTCGTGCGACTCCCTTGCAAGTTCTATGACTCTCAAACCATCCCTTGACTGTGTCGGTTTGACAGCCAACTCTGCCTTGCCGTTGATGGCATCTGCGACGTTCTCATATAACCCCATCCACCGCCCAGTTATGGACGGGTACGGGCCCGTATACTTCTTTGTCTCTGGATCATAGGTCTGGACCTTGCTGTCAAACTCTTCGTAAGTGGTGAGAATACCACGCATCTTCTCATCCTCGACACCAAATCCTTCATCGAGCGGTCCCTTCCCAGCTTCGATCTGCTCCTCCTGGGGACAGGTACTGCGTTGTTGGAACTGGCAAGGATATATTTCAGTTTTGGAGTTCCTTGGGGCGTATTGAAAGTTTGGAGAGGGCTTGACTGACCTTGATGAAAGAGCCTTTCGTTCCGCGAACAAGTTGCTTAAGCTGTTTCGCCATAGGAGTGGTGACGGAAGTCTTGACAGTGACAAGCAGGTCCTTTTGGCTCCCACCGTACTGTAGGATAATAGTGAAAGAGTCTTCGACTTCGCTCTCGATGTCACGCTGGGAACGGAAGAAACCAGTCACAGACTGCGGCCGTCCAAACAGAGCCAGGGCCTGGTCGACGCTGTGGGTCCCTGCCCCAGGATCAGCACTCAATCACAGTCAGCCGTTGATTCAAAGCTCACCAAGGCCAAAGGCCATGCCCGAGCCGGGAGTGTATTTCTTTTCTGTCATCATCGACAGCCAGGGTGGCGACTCGAAGTCGTAGTGAATTTCGGCTTCCTTGATGTCCCCCAGTGCGCCCTCCTTGATGAGGTGTTGGAGCGTTTGAAAGTCGCCGTCCTATAGTAAAAGCCGTCAGATTATCTAGGCCACGAAAACATCCAGACATGTTGCCTCACCCATCGCCTGTTTTGAAAGCACGTGAGAATGAGTTTTCTCTGCTCAGATATCTTGATGGCCTCGTCGGCTTCTTCGGATGACATCGCAAATGGCTTGTCCACGATCACTGATAATTCCGCGTTAGCGATTTTCAGTTATTTCAAGGTGCCCCCCAGCGTACCATGTTTGCCTGCAATAAGGGCCTTTTTGGCGAAGGAGGAATGCGTGTCTGTGTGAGTTGCCACCACGACCAACTGGATCTCTGAGTCGGCAAAGAAATCATCGGCTGTGCGATAGTGCTTGACCTTCGGGAAGTCAACGGTACAGTGAGAGCCTTTGGGAGCGGACGCCGGATCTGAAGGAGCTTCGGCCCGCTGTAAGATGGCTACAACCTCGTAGTCTGGGATGGCTGTGATGAATGGGAGGTGGAAGCTCTTGGCGGAAAAGCCGTAGCCAACAACGCCGACTTTGATAGGAGCCATGGCGGAACTTGTACAGAAGAGTTTCGAGTATCTGCGTGGCCTTTTCGTGGTGTTTGCTTCGCTGTTCTGACATGCAAGGGTCAAAAGTACAACATGGAATGTCACTTTATATTCCGGTTATGAGAGGAGTAGAGCCTGCCAAGGAGACTGTAATGTCGTGCAGTACCCGTGACAGGTCGTATCTGATCGTCTTCTTTATATATTCGGTTTTCTCTTCCGAAGGTTTAATACATTTCTGGGTTCGGGGAAATTCCACTTCAACCCTAGTACTTCATGACGTGATGAGTGTGCAGAATCGAAAGAATCGAAAGGTCAATAGCACCGTTGTTGCATCTAGATAGCATTTACCCGACAAATAGCCGCCATCGACGCGCACTTGTGCTTGCGGGGGTCCCAATGCGCCAAAAGAATCCGCGTATCCCCACCCGACAACAGCTGGGGAGTGTCGGAATTTCCTCATTCGAATTAGTTCAATCTTAAGGTTGATGTGGAGCGCGCCTCCACTGGACTAATCATGGGGCCTCATGCAGGACGGAGTAGGATTAATAGATACGAAGGAATTTTGAAAGACGCAGATTGGTCGAATGCCCTCTTTTTCGAAACAGCACTGGCATTCTCCTCGTGGTGAGCGTCACAACATCGAAACCACAAACCTCAAACCTCACCTGTATTGCCACAACATCAAGGCGATCTCCATTAGTCGCAAGTATGAGCACGCAAGGAAAGCCGTCGCTCCGATGGGGCATACTAGGTATGTCCCAACCTCCGGTCATGAGATTTTTGACCTGAGTCAACGCTGACAGCGAGCCTCTGTATCAACAACAGGCACAGGATGGATCTCTACAATGTTTGTCCAGGATCTATTAGCCGCCAGGCCTGATGCCCCAGCTCAGCATACGATACTTGCTCTGGGTTCCTCTTCACTTGAGAAGGGAAACGCCTTTGTTAGCAAACTCTGGGAAAAGTCGCCAGAGCAGCCTCGACCACAAGTGTATGCCGACTATCAAGGGGTCTACGATGACCCTAAAGTCGACATTGTCTACGTCGGGACTCCACACTCTTTACACAAGAAGAATTGCCTAGATGCGATTGCTGCTGGAAAGCATGTGCTATGCGAGAAACCATTTACCATCAACGAGAAGGAAGCCCAAGAAGTGGTGGACGCCGCCAGACGCAGAGGAGTCTTCATCATGGAGGGTAAGCTGTCATTTGCCCTGGTCGTGTGTGCTCGCGGAAATACTGACACTCGATCAGCTGTGTGGACAAGGTTCTTCCCATTGTTCAAAGCCTTGCATGAGGAGATCATGGTTAAAAAGTCAATAGGAGAAGTGCAGCGCTTCTTCATTGACTTTGGGAACAAAATGCCCCTGGACACCCTACCACCAGACTCCAGACTCAAGGATCCTGCTCTCGGAGCTGGCGCTCTACTAGACATAGGCGTGTACGCATTGACATATGCCTCAATCATCCTAGGGGAATGGAAGGTCGGCAAGCAGCATCCAAAGATGGCCAAAGTGGTCTCGTCTCTGGACATCGTCAATGGGATGGACGAGGCAAATGTGGTCGTACTCGAATATCCTTCCGGCACTGCAACTGCCAATAAAACGGCAATTTGCACCTCGACCTTCCGATACAGAGGAGCCGAAGACTTTGCCCGTATCGAAGGCACCAAGGGGAACATTACCATCTTCGGTCTTGCCGCAAGCGTGCCCGGCGGCTTCCGCGTCGTCGAGGGATCACGACCAGAAGGCGGGGAACCTGATGAGAGATCAGAGCGGACGTTTACGGTGGAGAAGCCGGCTGGGACCACGGGCTTCTTCTGGGAAGCAGACGCTGTTGCAGAGGATATTGTCAATGGTCGGACTGAGAATGTCACCATGCCCTTGGACGAGACTTTGCGGATGATGAAGTTGATGGATGGTATCAGGCGCGAAGCGGGTTTGAGATACCCTCAAGACAGTAAATAGGTCTACGGACTCAATGAGATGAGCCCACACCAGCCGTTATGTAGAGTCTCTCCATTTTCAGCCGTCGATTGAACATGCTCACATCTCAATGTCTCTATGCCTTTTTCGGAAGAAATCAAGGCAAGTTGTGGGGTCTCTACCATATGTGATGGAAAGCGCCTGCCTCAGAAAAGCCTCTGGGCCGCTGAATATCTATCAGCAGGAAGGTCTGGCAATAAATGTGTGACCTAGTCCAGGCGTCTTCCTGGTTTTGTATCTGCCAGCTATCTGGGAAGGTCTACCTGATAATTCCGGCCAAGTCGTCCTCGGACCACTCCTTTCACTCCATGGGCGCGGAGGAAGACGCACATACAAACATGAAAATATCTGTGATAAGGGTAAGGCACACACCCTCTGCAGACTCTTGTTAAATGCAGTAGGGGAGGACGTGGGCAGAATCGGGGCCCTCCACACTCGAAGTATGGACGTCTTGGATGAAGACGGCCGACTCCAGGAAGGAAGTGGCGCCCGCCAATGACAACAGTGCGCTGCTTCCAAATTCCTCGTACCCATCCTGCCTGCCGTCTCTGTATTTATCTGGTACTTGTGATGGATAGGTGATGGAGAAATGAAGGAAAGTGCAGAAGTTTAGATCATCCTTCGATCTTTCCAGGGAGCAAACTGTACGTAGCCTCAGCGTGAGCAAAGTAAACAAAGTTCTCCTCGTCCTTGTCCTCTTTCTCGACCTCTGCTCTCTTTCGTTTCTTCAACATCCACCGCCACCACTTCTGACGTCTATCCCATGTTCTGTTCCTATGTTCAGTCCCCCACGTGTAACACATATCTTCTCCCTCTCCTTGAACCTCCATCATGAGTCCAGTTCCCTATCCGGATGATACTCGGCTCCGGCTTAGAGAGCACACGCAACTGCACCAGCTTGCCTGCCCTTCCCCTTCGACCTTGGCTGTGAGAGTTGTTTTCGCCCGCACTCGCGGGGTGACCGTCACGACCAGATTACCGCTCTCCTATCCCTCGCCACTCGTCAACAGTGCAGCAAAGACATCGTCGACTCCTGACCGGTGGCCCTTTAGCAGGGCCGCTCAGTCCTGATGTCCGTCTCAGTCACGGACGACCAGCTGGTGTATCCTCATGTGGCCAGGCCACTGGCCGTCTCTTGTCATCATAGACGGTGCTTTGCAAAGGTGCGGACCCCCTCAGTGATGTGCTCCCTCTCCCGCATGTGAAGAAACCCCTGGTATTCTGAAATCTAGTTATATCTTCTCAATATCTAGAATATGTGGAGGACGCCATCCTTCTGATGCGGTGTGTGAGGGAGGTGAGAGGGGGTCGGGTTCTTCCTTTTCTTTTCCGCACCGCACTCAGCCGACCCATGACCTTTCGTGGGGGCTGACAAAAGTAAGCACTCTCTAGGTTGCGACGGCGTTGGCCCCGGCCCCAGTCAAGTCGTCAAAGCGACACTACTCAGCGCGTCGACTCGAGCCTCGCGCCGCACTAAGGTTGCCCAGAGCTTTGAAGCGCGCAGGTGACGAGCAACATGCGAGGGATATTTTGACAAAGGTTCTGGGCGCTGACAACGACCACCAGAGAGTCGGCGGTTGGTGGCTCACGCAGAAGATTTGGTTGTCTGTAGATTCAATGGTGGTTCCAGGACGCTGTGGGAGAAGGCAGGCTAATCAATCATGATGTTCCGGCTTTGGTCATTACCTGTTCGCCCTACTCAACCTCATGATTGATAGATTAAAAGAGTCCTCCAAGGTTGTCTTGCCTCCCATACCAATTGTTTTCTATACTGTGGCCGGGTGTAAGGTTGCAGTGCAATACGGCGCTGTTTTATCTTCCAGTGAGCTGTAAACCCCAACCCATAGCTTACTATCTTGAACACTCTCTGCTCAGAATACAATCCTTTCTTTTCTTCTGAATTTCTATCTGCTGGTATTCTATTCTAAGAAACCTCGTTCCTATGTCTCTGTACGCCTCCCTTCTATTCCGCCTCGCTCAGTTCTTGGCGTGGGAGCTCCCTCGTGCTCTCGCGGAAGGGTCCAGCAGAACGTGCCCTATATTCCATTTGGGTGGCCCATTTCCAATACCATTAGCCTTCGATCAAAAAGAAATCGGTATAATCAGCTAGCTGGGTCCCGTATAGTTCTCCTTCAAACTTGGGGCCAGGCAAAACTGAGCGCACCTAGGACCGCATCACTCGCCTCATAAAGGTTTGGATTTCAGTGATGGGAGCAGCTGGCTGGTTCTATGGTCACCTCTTCGTGCAAAATCGCAAATTTGAATTGGGAGGGAGGCTTTTTTGGGATAGAACTCTCTTGGGTGTGCAGCCACAGCGATGAGTTGTTGACATGTTCGGTGATATAGAAATGGTGCCGCCCTGGATGTACAGGAAAGGATCATCAATTTCAGGAACCCGTCTTTGGAGACTCAACAAGAACAATGGCAGGAGAAGTGGATGAGAAACAAAGGGATCACTATATTACAGCCTCCTATCCCCAATACATGTGTAATTTAAATGAATGGTTCCGGTCTCAACCTCGATATCCATGGTGCCGCCGTCGACCGCTCGGAGTGAAGGCTCTAGGGGTTCGGCTGGTTCGCCGTTATTGATCCTTGACTTCGCGTCATCGATTTGATCAAATAGGCCCTGGATGGTGCTTCGCGAGAAGCCGGGTGCGTGCTGCTGGAAGGCGTACGGATTTCGACCTGAGCCTGCAACCTCTCTGCCTCTCTTTCATTCAGTTCTTCCTCTGTGACCAAACATTTGCGAAATCATCCTTAACAAGATACAGTTAGAGTCCCGTCTCCTCTTGGAAACCGATCGTACTACCGGGGCATGCGCCTTGTTGGTCTTCTGAATTTGAGTCGCATGGTGTTGGACCTGGATTCATCCTTCGTACGATGAGAAATGGACGACGATACCTCAGTGGTAGATCTTCTGGTTTACAGTGCAACAGTTACTCGTGTAGATTATTGAGGTGGTGAGCTCAGGGCTGCACTTGAGGCAGAAACGGTTGCCTAATACCGATGATGCCTGGCAGTGGGCTGTTGTTGGTCACTTGTGCCGTTGTTGGTTCTTTAGCGGGGACCGAAAGGGATCCATAGGAGCTCCAGACCTGATTTCCTTTTTCCACTTAGACCAGCTTATTTTGTACATATAACCTGTGTACAATTCGGGAACAACGATAAGATAAACTACTTCTGCATCCATCCACCCACTTCACATCAGAAATATTTATGAACGACATTCCTCTTATAAGTATTGCGTACACCCAAACCTGCCCTAACAAGCTTGAGCCCCGATTGATATGGACCGCGAATACGAATTGGCCGTGGATGAGTCTGTCAAAGAGGCCCTGGAGACCAATCAAACAGATGGTGGTGCTGATCCTGTAGTCATACAGAGGACCATTGTTGACACATGGGTCCCCACATTCATTTACCAATTCTTCGTCGAAAATGCCGATTTGCGCCAAAGTGTGATAGACTTTATTTGCCAGCACCGGCATGGGACAAATCCTAGGCTCGGCGATCCATACAGCTTTGGCTCTTACAACTTCAACATCGAGATAATCTTTGATGATGGAATTGCCCTCTTCAGGTTCCCGATTCCAGGGGTTGTCGTCTACCCCGATGAGAAGGTCAAGGCTGAAGTTGCAACTATTCGCTACGTCGCTGATCGTACAACTATCCCGGTGCCGCACATCTACCATTGGGGAACGGCAGCACAAAATCCCACTGGCCTCCATGTGCCCTTCATAATCATGGATCACATCCCACATGCTACCACCGTGGGTCAGGCACTCGAAGACCCCGACTTCACAATCCCAAATATTCCCCACTCAGAGAAACGAGAATATCTCTACCAGCAGATGGCCAAGATCTCAATGCAGCTCTACAGCCTCACCTCAGACAGAATCGGCTCGCTTGAAGTCCTCGAAAATGGCGAGTACGCAGTCACTTCGGCACCTCTTTCGCACAACACCGCCTACCAGTTTGTGAACTGCGGCGTCCCTGTTGCTGTGCTTCCCGCTCGTGACAAGACGTATTGCTCATCGACGGACTATTTTACGGACTCAGCGAATATGGCGATTGCAGAGCTTCTGTTCATGAACGAGAGATTTATCAAATCTGAAACAGACTGCAGAGACATACTTGTTGCTCGCTGCCTTGTGCGGGATATGGTGCGCCGACGACAGAACAGCACTGGTGAATCTGACCAGCCCATCTCCAAAGCGGAGGCGGAGACAGACCAGCCCCACGAGACGTTCAGATTGTGGGGGGACGACTTCCGCCCGGACAACGTCTTGTTGGACGAGAATGGAGCGGTGGTAGGCGTTGTCGACTGGGAATACACCTACTTTGCTCCTGAGACATATTGGGTGAACCCTCCTTGGTGGTTACCAGTCGAGCTCCTGGACGATTCCTACATCGATGAAGATGCTGGTTCACGCACATCGGATCAAGAGGTGCTGCCGCAAGATGCTGAAAAGGAGCAAAAGGAGGTGCCACACGATGCTGAGAAGCAGAAACAGCAGCAACGGGACGGAAGTGTTCAAGAGCAATGGGATGAGTTGGTGAGAACTTACCTGAGTGCTCTGGCGAAAGCGGAAAAGCAGCTGCCAAGTGATCAACAGGTCCGACCCCTGGGCAATCATCTCTGCTCACGTCTCGACCAAGATCAGACGGTTCCTGCACCCATTGTGCAGCAGCTTCCTCTTTCCCAGCTCATGAGGCATCGCTGGGACGAGAATAGGACAGAGTACGCCCTCAGCAATTCTCTAGCTCAGAGCTTTCTGATGGACACTTTCTTTTGGGATCACATTGACGAGTCCTGTTGGGGAGAGAACGTTGTGGGAGGGCACAAGGGAAGGCTCGAGTTGCTCAATGATCAGTGCAGGATGCTGATGGACTGGTTTGTCCATCGACGAGCGGAGGAGTGGCAGAACTGGGACCCAAAAGCCCTTCTGGATCAAGTTCTGAGGCAAATGGATGGCAAATCCTCGGCACTGGCAGTGGAGGGCGACTTGAGACAAGACTAGATGTCCAATACTGTTCAAGTCTCATTTCTTACTGCAAATATGAATACCTACCTAGGTATGCACCTTGGTAGCACTGCAGCACACAGTTCATGCTACAAACAGGTAACCCATGGATCATGCATAGAAGGCACAGGCCTGTACGTACCACGCTTTACCTACCCTGTGTTGAAAGAGCGCACCAGCAGGATAGAAAAATTGGGGTTTCAAACTTTTATGAATAATGTATACAGTTCATAGTTCTAGTGATTATTATGGTAGAACTTGTCAATATATCAAGTGTGGTTTCGGCGGTGTAAGGCAGGATTGCTGAGTAACCCGATTGGGATGGCCCCGCTCAAGGATACAGACCACTACCTGGTACCTAGCACTCTACCCTACTGCACTACTGCACAGTAGCAACGTCGAACAAACCTCCGCCGCAAACGTCACCTTTCCTCAAACACTCCCAACAGGCAACCGGTGAAAGGCCCGCCGTGTCGCTCGGCCCGTCTCTTCGAAAGACTCGAAATGGCCAGTGTACGATCATCTCCCACCGACACAAACCCGAGCACAATCACGAGAAGTTGACTGATGGGAAGGCAACCAGCATGGCGTAACCCGAACCAATCGGTCCCGCACTGAAGAGCAGAAGAAACAAGAACTCGAGAAGATCGCCAAGTACCGCGACCTCGAAGGCCAGGTCCGATCGCAGGTCGCCGATGCCAAGTTCACACTCGAACTCCTCAAGCTTACGAGCAGGCTGCTCCGACTCAACCCGGAATACTACACAATATGGAACGTCCGCCGCAGATGTTTGCTAACCTGTGGGTTATCATGCAAACCGTCGGATGGGTCCTCGCCCTCGAAGGCGTCGCAGAGTTCTTCTCAGACCGCCACTACCACAACATGTTCCGCCGAATCCTCCTCCTCTTCCTCGACCACGACCCCGCCAAACCCCGCGTCCCGGACAACTGGGAAGAGTGGTACTACAGCTGACGACGCTGCTTCGTCGCATCCCGGCGGCGATGACACTGCACGCGATGACAGGGCGCGCGAGGAAGCGCGGGAAAAGGACCTCGACTCGCTCAGGTCCGAGCTGGGCTTCACGGTCCCGCTGCTGATGGAGTTCCCGAAGTGTTACTGGATCTGGAACTATAGGTCGTGGCTGTTGCAGCAGGCCATCGACCGGCTAGATCCTGCTGTTGCGCGGCGCATATGGGAGGAGGAGCTGGGCCTCGATACGAAGATGCTGAGCAAGGATCGACGAAACTTCCATGCATGGGGCTATCGAAGGAACGTCGTCAGCCATCTCGAGAGCGCCGCACTCAACGGAAAGAGCATGGTGGAGTCCGAGTTCGAATTCACAACCAAGATGATCCGCGTTGACTTGTCGAATTTCTCTGCGTGGCACAACCGCAGCAAGCTCATCCCAAGGCTGCTGGATGAGCGTCAAGCCGATGAGGGCGCGAGAAAGAAATTCTTTGATGATGGTACGGTAGACTCTAACTTCCTTCGATTTGCGCTGCGGCTAACCCAGTCCCAGAACTGGCTTTGATAAAGGAGGGCTTGAACGTAGGGCCAGAAGACCAGTCACTCTGGTATTACCACCAATTTTTGATGCTGGATTTGATCGAACATGCTTCGCGACCGACCATCACGGCCAACTTTACCGTGGAAGAAAGAGTGAACTATATCACAGCAGATATAGTGGACATCAAGGATCTCCTCGAGGATTATGACGACTGTAAACTGATATACGAAGCACTCATCGAATGCACATTGGCACTGTCGACTTTGGAGAAACGAAAACCGTCTGAGGGTGAGGTGCTGGACCTGGAGACCTGGCTCTCCAAGCTGCAAGAGCTGGATCCTATGAGGAGGGGGTGCTGGGATGATATTAGAAGGCATTTAGGTCTCACTATCAAATAACGAAGCAAGAAGAATGAAGGGCGGAATGCACCCAAGACATGTGTTCCTACTGGCTGTGCCCGGAACGCATCCGTTTCATCAATCCCTGGCAGCTATTCGTGGACATGCCCGAGCGTTTTCAACCCGGAGGGAATGACCCGTCATCAACCCAGATGCGGACGTGTTCTCGAGGTGGTATTTGCCTCGAGTCGGGTGGGCTGTTCGGTGACGACTTGGGTCGGCTTTGTTTCCATGACGGCAGCCCTGCATCGAGTCAAACCTTGCCTTTAAACACCCCTCACGATTCGTAAGACTTCAGACGGCATCTCCAATCGTTTCAGCGATCACAAGATCACAGCGGAGCGGTTTGGCCACCCCTCGAGTTACTTCAGAGAGAGGACAAGGAATGAGTTTGGGCGATAAATGATGCAACACCCTCGTCGTACGGGTGCTACATGGGATCGCGTTCTTCCGCCAGCCTCGCCAGCGCCACAGAGCGCGACTTCCTGATGCGTAGGTACCTGCCTGGGCAAGTCTCGCAACTAGCCGACACCAGTTTTCGTCATGTTGAGCTGTCAAAAGTGAATCTTCGCTTTTCGGGACAGACGCCCATCTCGCAGTCACAATCACCACAAAGAGACAGAGACAGCCCATTGTGCTGCCATTCAGCCATTGTCGTCTTGCAACACAGCTCCACATGAAGCTCGCAACACCATGATTCACCAAACCCGAATTTCGATGTCACATATGTACAGCATTCAGCAAGAAAGTCGTACCTTGTGTGATTGCTGCTGCTCTCACCCTGACCTCTTTCCTTAAGAGCGGACTCCTCAACTTTCGCTGAACACATCTCCTTGCGAAATCTGCTGAACAAGCTGATGAACCTCGCCTCACACTCGAGCACTCTCAGAATTTCAACTTTTTCATTCTTTTCAAGATGTGTGTTTTCATCTACACCATGACCCGCTGCCAGCACAAGCAGTTCCAGAACATAAGCGAGTGCTCCACGGCCCGCGGCGCCCCGGACGATGCTGCTACAAACCGCGGCGACCTGACCGTCGAAAAGCCCGTCTTCCTCTTCGACACGAGCAGGAGCAGGACCGATACACCCGATTACTACAGGGCCGCCTTCCCCTGCAAGAAGCTCAAGGCCATCAGGCCGGTGCCGACGCTGTGCGACCGATGTATCAGGCAGGCCGAGCTGGCGGCGCGGCTAGGGCCGATCGATACCTTGGGGAGTAGTAGTGCAAGTGGCAGCTCGACTGGCTCTTCAGTTGGGTTGGCTGCTGGGAGCGGCTCGCTTTCTGATCTCACAAACGACTCAGGTATGTCCGGGGCGCGTGGGCAGGATTGTTCGAGCACGCAGACAGCCGATGGTTGAACCAGAGACAGAGATTCGCTGACTGGATTTTGGCTCTGGTTATAGGCAGATCCACACCAAGGTCGTTTTGGAAACTCGCACACCCGGTCGAGCTCGTATGATCTTACAGGAGGATGGATTCGGAGCATGAGGACATGACCATAGCGAAGATGGAGAAGAGCGATTGGTGTATGGGTGGCTATGATGAGGTGAAGGGTTGAGTAGCAACTGGACTTGTCAATTGGCAGTCATTGCGGTCGGTGCTTTACTCTGCGGAAATTAAGACAACTTTGTCAAAATAGCAAGCGATGGCGTTGAGGTGGCCTATAGAGGCAAGGGGTTGTGTCCCAGGCAAGCACCTGAACCTGATTTGAAGGTCAGCATATCTGATCACACTAGATTCCTGATACTTGTAGTGTCACGAAATGCAATTCTACAAGCTGACAAGCTTCTCAGCTTGATGATGAGCTTTACATAGCATTTGCAGTGTTCGGCTCTAAATGCTAGGGTGGAAACTCGACTGGATTTCTTCTGGGTGTCCCAAGTGAGGAGTGAGCTCGCCCATCGTTAACTTCTTCGCGTGAACAAAGGCATACCGTGGCAAAAGATTGTTAGCCTCCGTGCTCTTAGCTTTGGCACATAAGCATCAATATCTTGCCGTGCCAGTGTATGGGATGGCGCCCCCCTGTGATGGGGTTTGGGAGATCATAGGGCCGATGACACGCTGCTCTGCATGGCTTGGATACGCTGATGCAACTCTAAGTTGAATCCGAGGTCGCGAAGTATGCGCGTAGACCACGACCAGCTTCGACCATACAGTTTAGAACGAAATATATAGAATCACCCACGTCACTTGTATCCGCGTCTTTGAAATGAAGAAATTCAGTCAACAGCTCTGAAGCCATCAGGAGGGAGCTTCAGGGAGATGAAGCAACTGCACGTACTGTACGATTACGTACAACGGCCTAGGGGTCCAATTGACTTCTGCAAGGAGCTGGGGAATCCCTGAAGTGGTTGCTTCTCCGGGCTGCTCAGCGGGGAACAGGCGGTCCAGTCACCGTCTAGCCCGTCGACTTGGATGCTGGGGCGAGAAAGGGGAGGGGCCGGGTGACTGAATCCTGCCCCTCCGCGCGAGCTGCCCCTGCCAGCCCCCGAAACAAGCCTGGCACTCCTGGAAGGAGGGATTGCAATTCCATGTCTCGCCCTTCCTGGGATGTTCTAGAACAGCAGTCGCATGAGGTGTCAGTTGTGCGCCAACCTCTGGAACTGAGGCGATGACTTTCCTTGTCCCAAGCGCTCCAGCCCACCGGTACCGCGGAGCTCGCAGGGATCCCGAGGAAGACGACCTCAGGCAGGCTGGTTGAGGGTGTTGGTCCTGCAAGACACGGGGGAGCGTCATCCTCCCATGCGAGGTTACCTGCCCTATGCCTTAAAAGGTATGTCACCAAAGAACGGGTGCGAAGAGAGTTGCATAGCACGAAGATTATCCCCGACAGAACAGCACTGCAGCAAGATGGATGCAGGTGCACCTGCAGCGCGCGAGTTGCTCCAGAGCCCCAGAGCCCCATCTGCGGTGCAGCTTCCCCACGCGACGGCCTAGTGGAAAGGTGGGAGGGAAGGAGGGAGGAGTGGAGCGGGTGACGCTGCAGGTCAGCGGTGCTAGGCCTCGCAGTACTATGTACAGTAAATGATGGGAGATCCACCCCATCAACCAGCCATTCCGAGCGATGGATCCCTAATAGCATGGGGATCTTCATCCTCCTTCGCTTGCATACCGTGCCGTAATACACCCAGCACTCGCTGCTTTACTGTTTCTTGATCTCTGCCTTATCCAGCCCGCTCACCAAGTCCTCTCGGGAGCAGCTCACGATCAATCCACTCGTGGAGGCACACTCCTGACCCAGTACTTTACTAGCAGCGGACTTGTGTGGTGAGCAGTGGTGCGCCATCACCCTCTAACGAGCCGATATCTCCGGATATACACAGTTCTCTCCTCTTACAGCACCTTACCCATATGTCCACCACACCCATATTCATTCCGTGATGGCCAAGAAGGCACGTCAAAGAATCAGCTATGGTATGTATCTACTGCGTTCACCTACACCTCCCTGCCTCTCTTGCTGTCGCGACCCAGGCGGCCTTGACCCCGCACGTGGCAGCTGTTGCGCAGCAGTGGTGGCATGCGAGCAATATCCATGGGGCATGTCACCGTTTCACCGTCCCGGATCGCTTGTCTCTAACTTCATGCGTCCTCTCCCCAGTTCTCGAACGTGCCGATAAGCAGGTCGGAGGCCACAAACTCGGTGTCAATGGCCTCGCCATCGACCGCGACCAGTCAATCCTGTGAGCCCCAATCCTCGCGCGCAACGCACTCGCCAAACTACGCAGCCCCCGGTTTGCGCCTTCGCTGCGTGTTGCTGACCACAATTTCCTGTCCTGCAGCTACTCCGGAGGCCGCGACGGTACGATATGCGCCTGGGACCTGAACCTCGACCTGAACGGCAAGGGCGCCCCCTCTGCGACCGGCTCGACCTCGAACGACGCCTCCAAGTCCAAGAACACCACCAAATTCCGCGCCCAGACTCTCGCTCATACTAACTGGATCTGCGACATCGCGCTGGCACAAAGTAACGCCGCTGTCATAACTGCGTCCCAAGACCAGATCGTCAAGCTCTGGCGACCGCACGCGAACCAGAACGACGAGCCCCACAAGATCGGAGAACATGCCGACTATGTCAAGTGTGTCGCGTCGCCGGGACAACAGTCCTCCTGGGTGGCCACTGGCGGCTTTGACCGGAAGGTGTATCTGTGGGACCTGAATGGCGGCGGGAAGACGCTCGAGATCGACACCAAGGGCGAGGAGGTTCCGGAGAAGGGCTCTGTCTACTCGCTCAGCACCACGGAGAACATGCTAGCCTACGGCGGCCCCGAGTCCATACTGCATCTCTGGGACCCCAGGGCCGGGAAGCGCATCACCAAGTTCCGCGGCCATACATCTAATATACGGTCCATATTGCTGAGCGCCGCGGGCGACATGGTCATGACGGGCAGTGCAGATCAGACGGTCAAGGTCTGGAGCGTCACCGCCGGCCGCTGCATGCATACCCTCACCATGCACAACGACAGCGTTTGGTCGCTCTACTCCGAGGACCCCGAGCTTTCCGTCTTCTACAGCACTGACCGCTCCGGCTTGATCGCAAAGACCGACGTGCGGGGAACCATGGGGGAAATGGACGAAGGCCTCTCCCTCGCTGTCGCACAAGAGCATGATACGGTCTTTAGGGTCGTGGCTGCTGGCGACTACATGTGGACCGCAACCCAACGGTCATCCATCAACCGCTGGCACAATATTGACACAGGGGCCGATATCCCGCTACCAGAACCGTTCAAACAACAACGAGCCTCAATTGCGGCCAACCTACCGCACTCGACGTCATCGCCAGTTGCCAACGGCAAGCCCAAGGAGATCCCAGCAAGATCTATTCTCAGGATTTCTAACACAGCGAGATTCCCCGCGCCTGAGCTTGCTCCGAATGCAGACGCCGACACACAGACTATTGAGTCTGTTGTCCATGTATTGGAGCCAATACAGCACGTACCGGAGGAGACAATCGAAGGCCAATTTGGCCTTGTCAAACACCGCCTACTGGCTGACAAGCGGCGGGTACTTACCCTGGACACAGCGGGTGACGTCCTGCTGTGGGACCTAATACAAGTAAGGCGGGTTTTCTGATGTTAGGTTTCATGGTGCTAATGTGTTTGTCCAGTGCAAACCGGTTCAGAGCTTTGGAAAGAAGCACCTCGAGGACGTTGAGCCCGTGGTTAATACTCTTGAGAACGTGTCACCGTGGTGCTCAGTCGATACGAGCTCTGGCAACCTCACAGTTGTCTTGGAACCTTTCAATTGTTTTGACGCAGAATTATACGCCGATGAGCTGGTCTTGGATGAGCCTGTCGATTTCAGGGAAGATCAAAGAAGTAAGCTGGTTCCACTCTGTGAACACGCCTGAAATCGCTGACACGACTTCCAAGTCAACCATGGAAAGTGGATCCTGAGGTACCTCTTCTCGAAACTTATTGACGAAGAGATCAGGCGCGATGAGGCTCATCGTGCCAAGTTGAACGAGGCGGTCGAGAAAAACGTAGCAGCAGCAAAGATGAGGCCTCCCGTCAGCATCACGATACCCACGTCTTCGACGAACTGGGAACAGGCGGCTGAATCCCCAATGACCCCCAGAGCAAATGGCTCGCAGTACCCGCCTATGACACCAGGCATGGGCATCGGGCTCGCGACTCCCGGGCTTCCTGGAGTCAAGGAGGAAGGTGGAAACTCCACGCTCCCTCTGGACAAGAGGACATCTGTGGCGAGCCGCCCGTCCCAGGAAAGAGAAGACTACTTCACCAATGCAATAGTATCAGCAGATGGCAATCAGGCTGCGAAACCCGCGACAACCCCGGCCGAGCAGCCAGCTGAAAATGGCAAAGACAAGGAGAAGGAGAAGGAAAAGGATAAAGATAAAGATAAAGGCGAGGCCAAACAGCCGAGCACGCCCTTCGGCAAGAAATTCCGCATGGGGATGTCGTTCGGCACGAAAAAGCTTGGCCGTTCAGCCTCGTCAACAGCAGCAGAGAAGCCAGCGATCACAGAGGAGAAGACGGCCGAATCGGAGTCGTCATCAAACCACGAGCCCGAGAAGGAGTACGACGACAACTTCCTCGGCGTGATCGAGAAGATTCAGGATGAGTATGGAAAGCAACTAATCGATAGCCCGGAAAAGGCCATCGAGACGAGAGTCACACCCAGCCTCACGAACGAAACACCGGTCCTCAAGTTACCGCCGGGAACCAAGGTGATCATCCAAGAGGAAACCTCGGGAGGCAGCGCCGAGTTGTATCGTGGGACGATTGAGACGGTCGGTGTCGATGCCGACGTCATCGAGAAGTGCGCACCGCAGTGGCTGGGCGAGGTTTTGCTGCTCAACACTGTCCCGCAGAAGGAGCCTGTCAAAGTGTCCTTCGTGTTAAACCCGTGGCCGGACTCGGGACTGCCGAGCCTCGCGTCTGCGGACGGGAACAACCGCTTGAACGCCAACAAGATGCTTCGGGTGAGGAAGATCTTGGCGTACGTGGCGGAGAGGATTGATCCCACCTTTGAGCAGCCCGAGAACGACGCAGAGCCGAACCCCGATGTGATGAAGGCGGAGGAGTATCTTGAGCTCTATTGCAACGAGCAGGTAAGTTCGCGTTGGCCGGCGCGCACAAAGATATCGAACCCTCCTTGACTGACACTGTCCGCAGCTCCTGCCAATCAACATGACCCTCGCGACTCTGCGTGCCTATATATGGAAGGGCGGTAACGACGTCGTTCTATACTACAAGGCCAATGGGAAGAAGGAGATTCCGTTGCCACCGCCTGAACAGCCAGCGGCTCCAGAGGAAGAGGCCCCGGCAGCTGCTCCTCCTGCTGCCGCTGACGGCCTGGCTGGGCAAGCCGCCGCCGCAGCAGCTTAGAGTATTTGCTGCATTCGGAAGCGCAGCAAAGGTCGTTGAGGTGCGGACCTGTCCCAGGTGGAAGACGGCTCTTGAATATCTATTCTTCTGTAGCTTGTCTATAGGGTATCTTCGATGGACCATAGCGGTCTTGGTACATAATGTACATAGCGGAGTGCTTTTTTTCTCGAGCATACCTCGAGTTTTAATGTTGATGCCCTTGGAGCCTTGGACTGCCCTACTGATGTGTTCTGATGCGCGAGCAGACGCCCCTTCTTTAGGACGCAGGTCAGTCAACCCGGCGCATGTGTCGTCCTCGCTGCCGGGAGCACCAGAACTGGGAGGGCCCAGCCGTGCACTCAGCATAGGCCCACGATATCAAACGTGTTCGTACCACTGGTTTGCCACTTCTTCAGGGCAGGCTAGACTCGGGCTTTCTTGTCGTGCCGCGCTCGAGGGAGTTGATCACCCACTGGTAACTGCCCAGGAAGACGGCGCCTCCGATACTGATCCACATGACCCTCGGACCAATGCCCGCGAAGAAGGGCCGCACCCCATGCTCCCTCAATATACCCGTGACGACGTCCCACACCTTCTGGCGCTTCGAGCTCAGCATGACCCTGGTCTTGAGCACGTCGAGCGGCGTGGTGACGGCTGCAGCCACGCCGCCCGAGACGCTGCCGTACAGGGCCGACTCGCCGGCGCTGACGTTCGCTCCACTGCTACCGCCCTGCTGCTGCTGGCGTCTGCGCGAGTACGACTTGAGGGCCTCCCACAGCGGGAACTGGATGACGGTGAAGGGCACCTCGCGCAGGATGGTGATGCCCCAGCCGCGGTACAGCTCGCGCCAGACGCCCGGGAGCCCGACGTCGCGCCGCCGGCCCAGGATCGCCAGCAGGCTCGACAGCGAGGACCCGCCGTGCTGGCCGGCCTGGGCGCGCTGCTTGACCACCTCGGTGGGCACGCGCACCGCGCACGCGGCCACCTCGCCTAGGGACGCCGCGAGCATGTGGTCCACGGCGCTGCCGCCCCCGTCCTTCCCTGCCGTTGTGCTGTTACTGCCATCGTTGTTGCTGCTCCCCACCGCGCGCCGCCGCGCCCCGGCCAGGGCCGACTTGGTGGCCTCGTAGGTGCAGAAGAAGAAGGCGGCGCCGGGGGCGGAGCCGAGGGCGGCGGAGCCGACACCACGGTAGATGCCCCTGAACCCGCCCGAGGCGAAGAAGCCCTCCGAGGACTGCAGGCGCGTCTTGAGCGTGTCGAGAGGGAAGAGCGTCAGGTCGACGGTGGTGCCGGCGGCGCCGCCCGCGAGCAGGGCGTGGGTGAAGGGCGGGTTGGCCGGGGAGGACATTTTGTTTTGCTGCTTGCTCCTGCTGCCTTATTCTTGGTTGTGGCTGAGGGGAGGAGGTGAGCAGGTCGGCGACGAGGCCAGCGGTGGGTTGGAGGGGGGTTTTGGGAGTCGTGGCTATGTTCTGAGCGGCATTTTGTTGCTTTGGTAGGTGGTCGTTGAATGACTTGGGTCGAGTGACGATTTCGGTTTTCGACGGCTCCGAGTCGGCGCTGTAAGGTTGTCGACCCTGGGCCGCCCTGGTCCCTGTGGGCCGTGAGGTCATCCCTGCCCACCGAGCTTCGGAAGCTCGAGTGGCTCTGAGCTCCCAAGCGAGCAAGCATTCAGGGGTCCCTGCAGGTACAGTAGGTAGCTACACCGTAAAAATACCCGCGCATCATGACTGACAAGGAATTTCAGATCACATTTGTTGTAACTCACAGCCTTTAAACATAATAGCTGCTCAGGACATCATGCTCAGCTATGCACCGTCCAACTCCCTGGAGACATGAGCTCCATACCAAAGGTGTTCCACCGCACTGCTAAGCCGGTCGACATCGCCGAGTTTGTCGATGCTGTGCAGGCGATATGCCGTCCCAGATTCCCCGGCGCCCGTGGCCGCCAGGCGCGCCCAGTCGGTGCGAGAACCCCTTCCGCGTCTTATTTAGTCGTCTCGTTGGCCAATGTCATGATCGACTGACTGACTGTGTCTCGTGCAGGTCTGGCCATCAGTGGAGGGGTTGACTCCATGGCCCTGGCGTATCTGTGTTCACAAGTCCACAAACAACGCCTGAGGATGAAGGTGGCTGACAACCCCGTCGGTGCTTACCACTGCATGGTGGTTGACCATCGCATGCGCGAGGGGAGCGGCCTGGAAGCCGAAGCTGTCCGGGCAAGTCTGACGAGCCTGGGCCTCAAGGCCCATCTCATGAGCATCGGCTGGAAAGACGTCCTGGAAGACTCGGGGTATTCACACCCCAAGGAGCTGCCCAACTTCGAAACCGTCGCCCGCCGCCTTCGATATCGCAAGATGGCCATCATGTGTGCCAAGGCGAAAATGGCGTCCCTCTTCTTCGCGCACCACGAGGACGATCAGTATGAGACCGTGCTCATGAGGCTGATGTCCGGCCACGGCGCCGCTGGTCTGCTGGGCATGCGGTCCGCCACCGACATCCCTGAGAGCTACGACATCCACGGCGCCTATCAGAGCGGCTTGGTCGACGACCTGGCGTCCAAGATGCCGATGATCAACTACCGTCCTATGAGAAACGAACTGAGCTCTATCAAGGACCAGATGATGGCTGACCTAGACCCGGAACTCGTGGCTAGGGAGCTGACGGAGGGTACCCCTGCCAGCGCCTACCTCTACGATGAGTTTGATGCATACGTGCCGAGGACTAAGATTATGGTTCCAGTAGCACCTCCAAAAGTAGAGGATGGCGGTGTCATGGTATACCGGCCCTTGCTCGAGTTCAGCAAGGACAGACTGATTACAACCTGCGAGGCTAACGGGGTGCCCTGGTTCGAGGACGCCACAAATCAGGACGCGACTCTGACAATGAGGAATGCCGTGAGACACCTTTACAGAAATCACACCTTGCCAACGGCACTGCAAAAGCCGGCTATTCTAGATATGTCCCGCCGCCTGCGGAGACAGGCAGAGCTTGACGAAGCCGAAGTGGACCGGCTCCTGGGCCGGACCATGGTCCGCGATTTCGAGTCCACGACGGGCACTGTAATTGTGCAGCTGCCGTCATTCCGGATCCCTCGTGCCCGACGAGGGCTTAACAGAGAATCGCGGCGCGCAACGCGCTTAGAACACTACCGCTACATCGCCGCCCTGCTGCTCAAACGCCTCATTTCCATGGTGACGCCCGAGCAGCCGGGTCCCTTTGCGACCAACCTCCAAAACCAGGTCCTCCGCCTCTTTCCCTCCCTCAACGACGACCCATCCAGCTACCCGGAGCACCCCAAAGCCTTCAATGTCTCCAGCGTGCACTTCCTCCCGGTGCACACTTCGACCCGTCCGGGAGCACCGATGAACTGGTACCTCACCCGCGAGCCCTACGTTTCCGGCCGCCCGCTCCCCAGCTGTGCTTTCGGGAGGCTGAGCATTAGCGCACGCTGGCGCCGGCGGCCGGAGTTATGGCGCTGGCCGACGTGGAAAACGTGGCAGCTATGGGATGGACGCTTCTGGGTGCGCATGCGCAACCGGTCCAATGTGCACGCAGCGTTTGCCCCATTCGAGGCCAGGCACGCAAAAGCGTTCCGCGACTCCTTGCCCGACGGCCAGACACGCGACAAGCTGGTGGCACTGCTCAAACACCACGCACCGGGTAAAGTCAGGTACACACTACCTGCTATCTACACGGGTGGTGACCACGAGCGTGCACTGCGGGAGCCCGAGCGGCGCCGGGATGCGGAGAAGACGGGGATGTTGGAAGAGCCTGACGCGAAGAGGCAATGGAAGGAGATAGGACGCGTGGCCCAGATTCAAGAGTACCACAGGATCAGGGAATGGGAGAGGGAGGCGGGCATATGGGACGTCAGCAACGCCATAGCGGGTACCAAGGAGGAAAGGAGGGTCCTGGTTGCGCTGCCGACACTGGGGATATCGAAGCCAGGGCTAAGCAACTGGATCAGGTATGATATCAGGTATCGGAGGGTAGATCAGGGCACGCTGGAGAAGACGGCGAAGGATGAGAGAGAGCTGGCCTTGTATCGACGCAAGCGGTCGATCGCGAGGACTAGGACGACGGGTAACGCGGGATGGGCGAGGGTTAATTCTCAGGCTAAGGGGCGAGGGTCGCAGCGGAAATAAGCATCCTGTGATAAACAAAGGGCTTTCTGCTCATTTGTAGCATGGCCGTTTGCCTGGTCGCATGGTTTGTGCTAGATCGCGACTTGATCTCCTCACCCTCGCGATGTTGAAATTCGGATATCGTGCCGATCTTTTCGTAAGTAGAAGTACGGACGTTAGGAGGCTGGGCGCTGCAATTATGCGGGTGTTCATCCCAAGATTTCCAGGCTAAGATCATGCATTGAACCACTCGGCGAGTTCCCTGCAGCACGTGGACCCCTGCGCCGCGGGGACATCTGGCCATCAGTTGCCACTAGAAGCAGCAAATATCAACTCGCCCTCTGCACCCGACATCCGACCCCCGCCAACTACATGCCCCTAGGTCAATAGCCTCGCCGCCTATAGTGTGACTGGCAGTGGAGTGAGTGTGCAGCCAAAATACCCCGACCGTCTCTTCGCCCGCGCACGTGGGAGAGGGCCGGCCGATAGTCCCGGCATACAAGTATGGATGGATCCCCTCAAGTTACTGTCGCGGCCGTCCAAAAGAATGACGAGGCTGCTCGTCCTTCTCTTTAGCGGCGTGTTGGTTTTCTTCCTGCTCAGCAGAACCGACATCGTCCCTCTTCGACTCTGGGGAGATAAATCGCCAATCCTCTCAACCGCCGAGTCGCCAGAAGAGGGCCCGTCGCCGAACATGGCAGGTGTCGACCTGGGCTGGTATCCGCCGTCTCATACGGTGGTCAACAACCTCACCAACGTTGTGAGCGACCGCACCTCAGGCGTCTATGGCTATATATACGACTCGTCGCACACACCTGACGAGGCTTATGGCACTTACAATTGGTGTAACATGCCGCATGTCAGGGCCTCGGAGTACAAGGTGCCATCCGATGAGTACGAGCTTGTATACGTCGAACTAGTAAGTCATACATATACATAGACAAACATCATCTAGAGATACAGACCTGTTTGCTGATATCCCCAAGATCCACCGCCACCACAAGCGCACGCCCTACGCGGCCAACTCGTTCCCGGTCGAGTCCTACACCTGGGACTGCGACGACGAAGGGCTGTACTTCTTCGCGCGGCCCTTCTCGGACCCCTCGTCGCCAGACCCCAACGCGGGCAGGAACGCCTCCGCGCTGGCCTACTGGGACGGCTTCAGCGGCTTCAACCCCTTCGGCGCCGTCGCCCAGGGCTTCAAGGGGTCGTGCCAGTTCCCCCAGATCACCGCCCAGGGCCTGGACGACTCGTGGCAGCACGGCGCCGACCTGTACGGGGCGTACCACGGCCTCCTGGGCTTCCTCCCCGGTCGAGACGATGATGCCTGGCGGCAGAAGGTCAAGTACCGCGTCACCAACAACGTCATCACGAGCGAGGTCGCCGGCATGGTTATCAACGGTATGTGGGGCACGACCGCGTCCGTGCCGCTGCTCATCCAGCCGACCGGTGTCGACTCCCTCGAGCCGTCGTACACGTGCGCCTCGTCCGCGGCCCAGTTCAGCGCCATCGCGTCCACCGCGAACGCGGCGTGGGCGGCGCACTTTGACGCGACGACGGGGCTGTACGCGACGCTCGACGGCATCTCGGGCGTCAGCCCCGCCGACCAAGGCTTCCACAAGAGCTTCGATCATTACTACGACAACCTCTCGGCGCGGCAGTGCCACGGCAAGCCGCTGCCGTGCAAGCTCGTCAACGTGACGGCGCCGGACGGCAGCACGAAGCTGGCCAACGACACGGCCAACTGCGTGACGCAGGCCATGGCCGACGAGGTGTACCGCCTCGGGCACTGGGAGTACTCGCACACCTACCGGGGCGCGGGGCCCGACGCCCTCGCCGCCAGCGCGAGCTCCCTCGGCGTGTGGGTCGCGGAGCTGGCGGCGCACCTGCGGGACGTGGTCGGCGGCACCGGGGACGGCACCATCTGGTTCCACAACGTCGCGCATGACGGGTCCGTCAGCCGGCTGCTGGGGATCCTGCAGGCGGACGTGATGGTCTGGCCCGGCATGGGGAGTGAGGTTGTGTTTGAGCTGTGGAAGAAAGGGGGCGGGCACTATGTCCGTGTGCTCTTTGGGGGCCGGGTGCTGACGTCGTCGAATCCGAGTTTGGGGGTGCTGGATATGATTTCTGTGGAGACGTTGTTGGCGTGAGTATTTCCCCGGTTTGCCTTTTATACCACGTATTGTTGTTCTGTTGTTATGTGGATATGTGCTAACTTGGCCATGTTTAGGTACTTTGACGGGCTGGCTGGCGCCAAGGCGGGCTTGATCGTCGATAAGTGCAAGGGCTCCTCATAGATAGGAGGATCTGTATGGGACAGAGTATATATTGCAATTCAATACCCAGAACGCATTGTAATCAGAAATGGTCATTGCCATGAGAAGTGTTTCAGAGCCAAGTTCCCGTTCTGGTTCGGTCTCTTGGATCCGCGAAGGCACATCCAGGTCACACTTGCTTCTTGGTACGTGTTGTTCTCTACAGTCTACCAGTTCACTGATCGATTTCCAGGAAATTCTGTTCTTTTTGAGAAAGAAAGCAAACAAACAGTTTGTCATGAGTCTGCATTAATTCGTGAAACTCTAATCGGTTCGTATATCTGGAACATTGGAAACGCGACACAAGCTCCTGTCCCACTCTAGCGGACGGTTTGTTTCCTTCTATACCGCCTCACGGTTACATCCAACCAAGATCATCGAATCGAAAGCCTCTACCTGCCCACAGCAAGCATGTCCCCCCCGCAGGCCTCATCTCCTTAGAAGCCGAGGGCAGAGTTGAATGCGTCGGCGGTGCTCTGGTCCTTGGTGCCCAGGCCCTCGACCTGGGCCTGGGCGTCCTCACACTGGGACACGGCGGCGTCGTTGGCGCCGCAGACGTTGGTCAGCTGGTCGCAGATGAAGTTGGTGATGATGTTTGGGTTGAGGGCGTCGCTCTGCCCGCTGTTGCCGACGAGGGTGGCGTCGGTCGGGAAGAAGGTGCTCTCGTCGGCCTTGCGGTTGAACTCGGCGCGGCCCGCCTGCAAGTCCATGGTAGGCGTGCACGAGCCGAAGTCTGCGCCGCCGGTGGCTGCACCTCCCGTGGCGCCGCCTGCTGAGGCTGTGCCGTTGTTGGCCTGTCTGGGGATGCGGACCAGGGCTGCCTCTGCGGCGGCGGCGAGGAGGGCGACGATAAAGGTCTGGGTCTTCATTTTGGTAGAAAAGTTGTAAAAGTGGTATATATATATCGAGCCGGCTCGCAAAGAACGTGGTTGTTTATTCGAAGAGAATGAATGGAAGGAGTTCGCAGAACTTGGAAAGAATGGAAAGTGTCGAAGCTGTTGAATGTGATAGTGAGAGTGAATATCAATCAGACAGACTACCCTTCATGGAGAGAAGAGTGGACGTCTTATACTCGAGCCCTCGACGAGGTGCTCGCCTGACATGGGCGCCCCGATCAGACGACAGTCCCATGGGATGCGAGGCAAGCCAAGGGCATGCATGGATGCCATCTGGTCGATGATCGGCAGGAGAAAGGGCAAGCGACGTGCAGAAACGCCCTCGGCTAAAACCACTGCACGCAGGGAAGAAGTCGAGATGGAACAAAGATGGGACGAAAGGGTGGCAGGGAGGGAGGGAGGGAGGTAGGCAAAAGGCTGGTTCCGCCGCGACCTGAGACAGGCCCGGTCCCCTCGCGCTGGGTGTGTGGCCACGATCTGGGCGGCCCATGGCGCACGAGAGATAACCTTACCGCCCAACCTTAGCACATCGCTACCTGGATCGCCCTCTTGTCATGCTCCTTGCTGCTGCTACCTTGCGAGGTGGCACCGCATAGGCGGGCCTGTCAGAGTTGAGGCTCTGCGGAAGTGGCTGGCGGCCCGTCCGCGCGGGTTGGCGTGTCACATATGGGCCCATGTGCTATAATTCAAGTCTCTGGTGTGATGTGATGTGCTCTGTGCTGTATCTGTCACGCTGTCCCCATTGCATTGGTGTCTCTGTCCTTCATTCTTCAGGATGTCAAGCAACAGGTGACAAGCCTGTCAATTGCCGATGATCATGCTGACGATAACGGCGAGCATGAGCTACAGCAGGCATCACCAGCCAAGCTTGATCTACAAACCTAATCAATCAAGGACTTCGAGGTTGGGGGCGAGTCCATGCTCATCATGCTGACCCTCTTGCAGATCATCGCCTTCGCCTGCCCAAAGCAGGCCCTGCAGGGGAAGCTCACAGTGACCACAGGGGCCCCCACAGGGCCGCGCCAAGACGGCGTGGACACCCCCAAGCACGCGGCTCGCAAACTCATCCGACACTCTGATCGTCGGACCATGCGCAAGTGATCTGCACCCCCGGAGAATTCCTGAAGTCAACCATGAGACGAAAAATGCAACTCGCTTAAGGTGATGACGCCCGTCCACATCCTTCCTCCCAGGCTGTCAGCCCACGAACCACAATCCACGACCGCTGCGCCGGGCTAGCTCATGCCCGCAGTATCGCCGAGGCATGGGGGTCACGTCAAACGCCACGGCCTTGGTCGATTTCTCCGTCCCCACGGCCCACTGACAGAGAGGCGCCGACTTTGTCCTACCCCGGACTGCTCACTCGTCAGTCCCCCCGTCCAGGGGACCCGAGCCCAGCAGTCGTCGGCCGGGTTCCCAACCGGCCGGAGTTGTAGGGCCAGCCCGTGCATGATGCAGCCTTCCAGGGCGAGTCTAGCGCCGTGCGTGCCTTCGGGATTTCTGCCCGCCCGGCCTGGGTTGCAGTCGGCGCCTGCTGCGTGAAACCATGGTTCTGTCTTTGGGCCTTGTCAATGCCTCGCGTTCGCGTTGCTGCCGTAGCTTTGGGCGGTGTGTGACGTGCTGACACATTGATTCTGATCTCGTGATGGTCGTGCGTGCTTCTTGGATACACACGAGTCAGAGAGACCAGAATGTGGAATATCATTGCGACCGTTCTCGGCCATCCTTGCTCTGACAAGCTGGTCCCCATTTATTTCTGTGTTGAAATTGTGGGGGGAGAGGCTGTTCGGCTGGTCTTGACGTCTGTCACTGTCTTTGGCAGCCAAAATTGTTCAGGGCTCGGTTCCTAGAACGGCGCAGTTGCCAGGTTGCTGAGGAAGTTGCTAATAATGCCATGGCAAGCTCTGGGGCGATCGTATCCTTATACGAGAAAGCCTGCTAAGCGGGAAAGCTCATATTGTAATTTATTCCTGGGGCGTCATGGCTGTGTTCACTCTCCGTCCCGTCTAAAATACGAAACACCTGTGCAGCTCTCTATAGATGTATTTCCTGAAGGTCAACAGCAACGGAAAGCACGTGGAATCATGAATTATCTGTGATATTTACCATCAAGGAGATCATGCAATTATTAGCAGAAGCAGAGCTTTAGGTCTACCGACCGTGTTGAGCTTAGTATTGGACGTGAGATATGCTACCAAGGTTATCACATCGAAGAATTGTGACCACGCTGTGATGAGTCACGCAAACATTCGTTCCGGCCGATTCATCAGTCACCAAGCTTTGAATACGGAGGAGTCCCCCATCATCTCCACGCAGCTGGTGGACCTTCTAGGTATATGTCACAGGTTGTTTCCAAGACGATGTGTATGTCACAGTGATGTTTCACGTAGATGATATGGCGGACTAGATTTGGTATGTTGAAGCTGGCCCCTATTCTGGAGATAGGTTGATATTTTATTCTTAGTCCCACGCTCAAGCGCGGTAAAGAGGTAACTGATGCAAGATACCTCTCCAACGCGTCACTTTGTCGTTCAATTCAGACCTTGCCATTTTTGTTTCCAATGACTGTTCAGCGTAGCCGTCGTGGACACGAAAGGACACCAAAATTAGAATGGTATTAGATGTATCTCCGACGAAACTCCTATGCCAGGGCATGTGGCTTACAAATATGAATTGATGCCCCTTCACTCTATCGTCCTCATGGGAAGCTGATCAGAGACTACTAAGTTGTTCCTGGCATCATACCATCGTTGAGATGTGGCGATGGTTCATAGCTGGTCTGGAAATGCCTCGAATTACACGCTTGATTCTGAAAACGTATGGGCCTCTCAAGCCGCACCTCAAAACGTCATTCACAGTTCATTCCCCCTTACCCATCCCCGTTTCTAGTTGCCAAAACTAAATGTCCTGCCACTTACTCAAACTGAAAGTTCCCTCCTCAAGCTCATCCCTGGGCCCAACCCACTTGAACGTCACCCCAGAGGCCACCTCCCACGTGCAATCGGGCTTGTCCAGCCGCAAGTCGAGTTCCCACTCGTCGTAGTCCTTCCCCTCGTACTCCTCCAGCCGACGCTTAGGCTCGGACCCCTCGATCTCGCATGCCATGCCCCTGACCACATCGTCCCTTCGACCGTGAAGCAGCACAGGGAAGGGACCCCATAGCTTAGTGGTGTAGCCGACGACGTGGGCGGGCTTCATACGGGGCACGGTTTGCAGGCCGGTCACGCGCTGGAGGGTCTCTGGGTCCATGAGCGTGCCGTAGAAGAAGTAGAGCGCCTTCCCTTCACGGTCTGTGGGATCCTGGATACTCCGGAATTTCTCTTCTTTAAATGTCTGTTCCTCGGAATCAGGTTCCAGAGGCCTTGGGGCAGTGGTGGCTGTTTTGGATGTGGTGGCATGTTTGCCGATGCCGAAAGCTTCTTCGATCAAAGGCTCTTCAACTATCATTGATTCCGGTAATGGCTCCAGAATGACATCGTTTCGCTCCGCATATGACTCTGGGGCAACCAAGTCCTCGATCCTCTGCCGCAATTTGTCCTCGCAAATGCCGATGTAGCCAGCGACGGTGCGCTCGAGAGAACCGAGCTCCCTCTGCACTTGCTCGTCTGACATGATCAATGCCAAATCCACATCGTTCTTGTTCAACGACTTTGCGGTACTTTTAACATCAAGCTCTGTTTTCCGTCGAAGGAGTTCATTGATGCTCTCAATGATGTCCTGCTGCGTCTCCGTCTTTTTCATGTCGTTGTTATGATGGACAGTGGCATCTTTGTAGGTAGCCATGGTTGCTGGTTTGCAATGAGGTGAGCCACGGGCCCAGCAGCCGCAAAGATGATTTTCAAATTGAAGTTTAAAGTGCCTCCGAACTTTTAGGCTGTTAGGTCACAGGCAAAGCAGGGTGGTATGTATGTGGGAGGGGCGGTTGGTGTTGTTTATTGCCTATTTTTGTTCGTAGCCCCCAAAGCTGCAGTTTGGGATGCTGGGAGCTCCCGGGTTAGGGGTCAACTTGGCTTTGTCCAGGCCAGTCTCAGTCTGAGACAGGCCTCAGTCCGGAATAAAGACCCAACAAGTGTCTCTTCTGTAGGTGCGGGGCCATCTTGAATGATTGATCAGGTACGGTCATCGTTAAAAAGTTACTTCTTGCTTAGACCTGATTGTATGGAACATGAACGCTATTTTCCTTGCTATTCTAAGTCATTCCCTGACATTCTTCCTTCACAGGCTGCATGTTCAAGGGTGGTCGCCCCCAACATCACCTCTACACATATCATGTCGCCAGCTTGGCCTCTGTGGTGTGCGCCATTGGCCCCTTGGCCCCTTGGCCGCAGATGGGCAGGCTGCTGGTTTAGGAGAGTCTTTTGCCCATCGGATGACACCAGGAGGTTCTCCGTCAAACAGATGTGAACACAATCATGCACTCCCCTTGCCTGTGCCTCCTTCAGGTTTCCTGGTTGGGATGATTTTGGTCCCTCAAGGCGAAGTTGTTCTTCAGGTGGCCCTTTCTGAACCTGAAAGACAACAAAAAATGTCACTAAAATAGCTGTCTCAGTGCATAAAGTTGACCGGCTGTGATCTGGTCGGTAGTGAATGTGTAACTAAACAAGGCCCCTTGAGCATGTTCAGGGAACAAAACAAATAAATATCAGAGATTTTGGCTTCATGAAGCATGCAGATCTCAGACACAACAGCATTCTCTTGCCTTTCTTCACCACCGATCAACGAACCAGTTTATTCATGAGCGTACTGCCAGTTTCGTACCGTGTCAGCTTCAGATGTTTCAGTTATGGCGACTTCAGGCTTCAGACTCGGCATTGAGGTCGAGGCTCTCTTGATTCCCAAGGACCAAAAGACCTTACCCCTGGGTCAAGAGCTTGAGAGATTTGTCGCACTGGTTGCTAAGAGTTACAACTCTATGAGAGACGCCAAGAAGAATTACCCCATGCGAGCAGACATAGGAAGAAAATACCAGGGAGTTGAGTATCAGGACTGGGTCCTCACAAATGACATCACACTGAAGGGTGATGAGAAGACGATGTGTATGCCGAAGACCAGGTTATTCCCTCCCTCGATACATCAGTCTATTTACTGATATTTTGATTCCGGCCTAGACTTGATTGAAATTGTATCCCCAATCCTGAGAGCCGCCCCAAGCGAAGGTTTGGGAAGATGGCGGCACGAGATCAGCGACATGTTCAAGTACCTTGATACACTCTGTGCTATTCGTTCAAACAGAAGTTGTGGCTTCCATATACACCTCTCCCCGATGGGAGGTGAGTGGACACTTAATGAGCTCAAGGGCATATCCATTGGAATTATTCACTTTGAGCGAGCCTTTGAGGCCATGGTCCCAGAAACTCGTCGAGGGAACCAATTCATCAGGAGCAATCGCTTCTTTGGCAACGAGCAGCTGAAGAATTTAAAACACTCTGAATGCATCGCAAAGATACAGTCCCAGAAGTCCGTTAAGAGTCTCGCCGTAGTCATGAGCCCGGACCGATACACGACTTGGAATTTCGAGAACCTGAAGGAGGACAGCCGCAAGGGCACTCTCGAGTTCCGCCAGCCCCCGGGGCAGACACGCGCAGCTGGTTGTCTCTCGTGGATTGAGCTGGCGATCAATTTCGTCCAGTCTGCACGGCGAAAAGACTGGCATGTCAATATCAGAGAATACCCACAAACCGTATCTGGTCTCAAGAAGTTCGTCACGGAGGGCTTCGTTGAAGGATTGAGCAAGAGGAATCACCTGGAGCCTTTGATGCACAGCAAGAATGCAGACTTGAGTATTGTTCCCAAGGCACCCGAGTACGACGTTGCATTGATGACGAAAAAGGAGAAAGAGGACAAAAAGAAGAACATACTCATGGGGAAACTGAAAGAGAGTCTTAAGAAGGAGCTCCAAAAACCCCCCGCATCAGTAATTAGAACCGAAATGGGCCACTGAAAAAAATGTGTAGCAGGGCTACAGATTATCAAATATGAATTTTGGATCAAAAGGGTTAGACTTTGTGATAGCGCGCTGGTTCCATTGACGAGCCAGCCTTTCTTCTCCTCCTCATCCCACAGGACAACGTCTTTTGTAGAAATCAATTGCAGCAGGGGTATATAGCCATTGCGTGTGAGGCGAATCGGCGTGTCTTTTGACACTATAGCGAAGACGATTTCTCGTCGGCTTTCCTGTTTGATGCTTCCAAGATGGAAGATCAGATGGTCCACAAACCAAACTCTGCTGTGAAGGTACTCATAAGCGACCGAAACCGTGCCCTCGAGGTATACCCGGGGTCCAGGGAGAGATTTGATCAGGAGGAATCTAACCGACGGCTCGGGTGCGGATGTCAAGAGCACCAGAAGGAGAGGCTACTTCTTGTTCGACGACCTTGTCAAGCAGCACCTGAACAACTTGGAGCAGATTATTGACTATCAGAGGCGTTCCGCGACCCAGGACGGGGTGAAGATGAAGATGAGGGTGCTTAAAGCACCTGGAAGGGTAGGACATTGTCGAACTCGCCACAAACCACGACCCCTACGCCCGTATTGCCACCCTCCAGGCCCTGTGATATGGCTGGGTGGACTTTGTGAGGTCCATCGGCTCTGTAATCCTCTTTGGGCGCGGGTTTGGCGAGATAATCCGGCCAGCTGAGTCCGGCACCGAGATGTGCCTAAGCTGGACGAGCCTCCCGTCGCACCGGTACTACCTAGCCACCAGCATGGCTGACCTCAGCAAGATCATGGCGAAGCACGGCGACCCGGCGGCGAGTCCACCCCGGCCTGTTCAAGGGCTCCTCTGGCACTGCCCCAAAGGTATCGTATCGGCATGCACCTGCCAGTCTCGCAGCGGTTGGGGCGGCCGGGGGCGCCATGGTGTGCACCAGCATCACGACCCGGTCCAGGTCTTCTATCCCAAGCCTCCGAGCTGGTGCTGCGCGTGCGTCTCCGGGGGCCCAAGAGGCTCGAGCCTTCCGGTGCCGTCGTCTACGGCCACAATGTTTCGTGGCGGTATCGCCGGACGGACGCCGCAGACGGCACCGTGGAGAAAGGGGAGCCTTCCTCCTCGTCCTCATCCACCACTACCACCATCATGTCCTGTTCCTCTGCCTCAAGCTCAGCACGGCCGCCTGGGCTACCGATGATGCACCTCGCTCCATGGTCCGTCCCGATTGTAACTCGGAGCGACTCAGCGACCGCCTCGAGCACCAGCCGCGACGAGGACTCTTCGGCAGGCACCACAAGCTCCACTGGCATCACCTCGCCGCAGTTCCTGAGCCTGTCTCCCCTTGCTCTCTCCGCGAGCGACTTCGCTTCCGCCAGTGGTTCCGGCCAGTATTCTGAGTATACTGATGACGATCAAAGGGCCAGGGCTCGGCGGAGGGAGAAGAGACGCATGCAGAGATAGCACAAGACGCAGGGGCGAACAAGTGATTTTAGGATCGTATTCAATAGCGTCTTATGCTACAGTAAAATGCAAATCAATACGCAGCCCATATCCACATGCTTCGAATCTTTTTTCCCTGCGCTGTCACCTGGGAGACGGCTAAAGGGGAAAACCCGGGAAACAGAAAGAAAAGAGGGACTGTAAACACAGCCACTCCTTGGAGCAACATGCCCAAGTTGTTAATACCCAGTTGAAGGTTGTCAAGATAAGCATCACGATCACATCCATCAAACCTACATCTCATTGGCCCTCCTCAAGTACTGGCGGTGTGCACCAGACTCAAGTGGAGGTTAGTGAGATTCCGGACACGAAGAGCTTGCTGAATTAGGCCTGGTTGTTAGTATGCTGACGAGTTCTTCCTAGGTGTCTAACCAAGTGCCTAGGTATTCCGGCACAAGGGCCGGTGCTGGTCGGTTATGGCGTCTTGCCTGTGACTTGTGGAAACTAGGCCCTGCATGCCGTATTCGCCTTGATACAATGGCTGCCAAAATCAGACCGTCTTCTAGAGCTCGAACCGTCGCACGCGAGTGCACTTGTCGTAATTATGAATGCAAATCGCAGCTAGTGTCGGGAGATTAAATATACTACTGCAAGGATTAGGCCGCTTAGGACAATAGATTAAATTTGAAACCGGCTGTCAAGTTCTGACTAGGAAAGCTTCAACTCGGAGCTGGAGTGGAACAACTCGCTGCTCGTCAGGTCAGCATTGGTCATGAGGTGGCCATTGTGGGATCCGAAATGAGACAGAATCTCAGCCATTGCGCACTGCCACTCTGGGCTCTGATGAGCCTCGCGCGACACCGACCATTGTTGGTGCGACGACTCACACAATTACGAGGAGCCACTTTAGGGACCGGTCTACTTTGTTATAATCCGGGTGGAGGACCCCTTCTCATCCACTGTCATCCTGCTCGCACTGGACCCACAGCGGCCAGGGGTCCAGATCAAGTGCCCCAATCGCTTCGGACCCCCTTTTCCCCAAATTCGAAACAAATTAGGACGGTTACCGCTGGTACAAGCTCAAGTGCTCATTTTCGGAAGACCCGAAAGGGTCGCTTGAGTGCATTAGTAGTAAGAAACGTGGCCAGGACCCTGAATATACATAGATCACCGCTGCAAATCAGGGTCCACCAACTTGTGACTTGTTACAACGAAACTGCGAAAGAGTCAAGAGTCAGGAGTATTGAAACCGGCTCCCTCGCCGATCACCAGCTTTAAAGAACAAATTGGGCATTACATTTCCTTTCATTCACCTTACCAGCTAGCCAAACGACCCTTCTCACACCCAAAACCACACAACCACACAAAATGAAGCTATCATCAATCGCCTCAAGCTTTCTGGGCCTGCTCTCAACGCAGGAGCCAAGTACCGCACCAAGCCACACCCCGGCCAACTCCCCATCAGTCTACATACTCCAGACCACACCGCAAGCCACGAGAGCCTCAGCCGAGGCGCTGCGAGCACTGGGATACAGCCGAGCCTGCACCGGCCCCGAGGCACAATGCAGCCAGTCCGGCCCTACCTACTCCGAGCTCAGCACGGGCGAGGATGCCCTGGACGCCTTCAGGCCCAACGGCGACTCCAAGTTCATCATCCCCTGGGACCTCCGGGTACAGCACAGCTCACAGGTCAACGGCCACCAGAAGAGGTCTGTGTCAGATCAAACTTCCGCCAACGACACCGCCGCGCGCGCCGCGTCGGTCCGGGCTTTCTATTCCCAGGCGAAAGACTCGGATCGGTTGTTGGAATTGGATGTGTACGCGTCCGGTCAGGGGGTGGAGCAGGATAAGTGGATAGACTTGTGTTCGTTCCTGGGCCTCGGCTATAGCATGGTCGAGAGACAGAAGCTGTGGTATTTCCCGAAATAGACTTCTTTGTGTGGCAGGAACTGCATTTTCTTTGGCGTTTTGCAATCTTTTTATAGCGATTATTTCTCTGGAACTTGGGTACTTTTATGATCAATGTTGCATCAGCTGCACGAACCTTGCTCATGCATGACAAGGACTGCGGGTTGAAACCTGTCCATTGGACAATTCAGAATGGGGGACAACGTTTCGAATGACAACATAACAACATACATGGCTTTGCAACTGCGTTTTTCAATTTGATCCTAGAAAGTGAATGCACTGGTAAATTCTGCCTGTATTGTAGCAAGCTCACTGTTCCAGGCCGGCGGCACATTGTCAACAGAATTGTGAAGCCTACTCCAAATCAGTACTCTCATATGTAATCAATCATTCCATTTTAGCGCTAATAACTTGCATATAATACACTACACCAAAAATTATATGCACTTATTATGTCATTAATTAATACCCTTAATATTATTAATTTACATATTAATAAAGATTATTATCACCACCAAAAGCTTATATATTAACTACTATATATAGTAATTACCCCTAATTATAATTTCTTACCCTTTAACCCACCATTAAGGTTTATAAAAGTCATCAACACCCTATTAAAGCTCTAAAGAGGTATAATTAATGCTAAGCATTATT